>CM053645.1:29809523-30433273 GCA_028654395.1 Scutellaria barbata | reverse complement strand
ATCAAATTTATGATGAAGCATATATCTCGTAATTACAACTAAATATGATGGAATATGTATCCCATAAACAATAATTAAATCTATACAATATACTAATAGAAATTCGTATAAGAAAATTAAACAATGCACACAATGAAACTTTTCCATCAGAATTACACTTTATACTAATTGCCAAAAGAAAATAAACTTTCTTACTTGGAAGGCAGCAGAGCTGAAGTTTGGTGATAGTATGACGGAAGGCCGGAAATTGGCTTTGATACCATATTGTAACACCCCCTCTTCTTAGGGTAGTTACTTTTACTAAATCAGTAAAATTTTCTAAACTTATAAAAATTCTCGTAAGATTTTTTTTTTAAGCAACCGAATTAAACTTTGTAAAGAACATGCTAAAATTTTAAAATGGTCTAAAGCATCTGAAAGCGAATCAAATCGTTTGAGAAAAGTTCTCCTCAAGGAAATCAGAAATAAAGTCTTCTTAGTATGAATACTAAAATAACATTTCTTTAATCAATTCCGAGGCCGTCACCACTAATCACGCTTCAGCGCTGCTACCCCTTACATCACATCTTACCTTTACCTTTACATCACATCTTACCTTTACCTTTATCTGCAGTATGAGGTAAATACTATAAGCAAAAGCTTAGCAAGTACATCATCTAATCTCACAAAACCTTTTTCTTTATAACTTTTGAAAAAATGCAAGTCATCAGCTAATAAGACCTTATATATACTTATACTGGAAAATAATATACTGTGGACCCGGACATGGTACCAATGCGCGCAACTCCGTAGAACCCGGGGTAGCTAGCCACCAAAATTCCAACGGAGCAACTAAATACTGATAGGGCGGTCTAGGAGCCCTTAACTCTTTTTCTGGTGGGCCGTCTGGGAGCCCGGTATCAGTCTCTGAAAATATATAAAACTATATATATATATATATATATATACTTTCTCAAAAATTATATGTTTCTCACTTAACAAAACATCATTTTATATATATTAAAGCATATACACAGATAACAAAATGAGCATTCACGTAAATTTTGCATCAACATTAAACAAATAAAACAAAACTACTCATACTGCAGGTGAGAGATGTACTTACCTGAAGTTCTTAAAACTTTCGTATTTCACAATCCTCACAAACCTCTAAGCTTTCTCAATCCAAATCTAAAACATAATTAATTGATAACTTAGAATCTATCAATATAATATATTAAAGAAGATAATAACGTATCCTAGTATTTCTTTGTATATATGTTTATATTTTAGGTAGTTATTTGGTTTTCTTCTTTTGTCGATATTATTTGGTGGAATGGAATGCAGTCCTCAACTGAGACATTATCTCCTTCTCACATAATACACACTAAAACTATAATCTTTTAATATTGAGATTCCTAAATTAAATCATTAATCATAGAAAGGTTTTTATCTTGTTAATTCACTATCAATTCCTTAATATTTCCATTTTCTTAAAAAAATTCTAATTTTAATTAGTATAACACCTGCGACAAAAATCAAATGGAAATTTCTATAATTAATTAATTAATCCATTTAATTATAAAACCTCAATTACGACAACATATTTTCGTCCCATATTAATTACTATGTACATGGGCTGAACACTACAGAAAACAAATACTTAAAGCTAAATAAAGGAATTAACCATGCAAAACATACATGCATTTCTACTATTGTGGATATATATATATATACATCTATCCTTGTTATCATTGGAGTATTTAATCATTTATTTAATTAATGTCATGCATTAACGGAAGGTGTTTGAATTCTGCAAATCAATAACTAATGAATAAATAATAATTAAACATGTATGACTACTATCTTAAGACTGATACTGCTACCTATTATTATTATAATAATAATTTTGATACAGTATGATTACTCATAAATAATATATTATATATCAAATATCGTCGAGGGGAATAATTACAAACTAACTTAACCAAATCAATAGAAAACTCTTCGAAATTTTTCTAAATCATACATGGATTGGTCAATTTAGATGATTTTCTATTATTCATGTGATCAGAAACACTATAGAATGATTTTTCCACTCAATGATGACAATTCAATTGATTTATTTATTTATTTTTTCTCAATCCATTTCACAAATCGTACATTACGTGAAATAACTAAACTAAACAATTATTCCATACTAGAAATTATGGATGTAAAAAGAATCCAAGCTCTCGACAGGATGTATACTCTGGTTATTCACCGATGGACGCTTTTCTCCAAATTTTATATTTCTGGTTCTTTAATTCACGTATTTATTTCTAATTTTTAACGCCTACTTTTACATCTAGGGTTTTAAATTCCCATTTCTTTTAGGACTTGTAACAAAATAAAGAATCCTAAAACATCTCAACTAATTTACTTATATATCTACTTCCATATCTCCATGTTATCACTTTAAAAATTCTAGAGATTTATTACTAACCCACTAAATCTTACACCAATTGATTTATGCATATAGTAACTACTATGATTGATATCTAGTTAAATATAATTACAAATAATTATGAACCGTAAAACTTGTCGATATTAAATATTTATATATCAATGTTTAATTTATCTAGACTTGTCAATATTATCGACATCAATTGAAATCCCAATCACATCAGACGTAATATTTCAAATAACACCTAATTAATTTCTCTATAAGATACTATTAAATCATGATAATTAATAAAAATTTATTATTCATAATAATAGATATAATTAGAAATTTGGGGTGTTACATGACACTCAAAATATTAAGAAAACAAAAAGGAAAAAGAAAAGGAAAGGAAAGGAATTAAAATGAAAAGAAAAAGGAAATAGTGGTAGGGTCCAAAGTTGTGTTAATCTGGTGCATATAAGGCTGGTGAGAAAATTTTGCTTGGGAAAAAAATTTAAAATTCGAATGTTCTAACGCAATGCTGGTGATATCTTAGTAATATTAATTAATTGACTCATTAGGAGTAGACACATCAAAATATGTTAACTCACATATATATTTAGGATTGATAGTTGTTACATTACTATATATAAAGGCATCAGCAAGACCCCAGTTGAACCAAGAGAGCTTTCTCCTTAATTCTCCATAATCCAAAATCAGTCTTGCCCGAGAATTTCTCCACATCGAAACGAGTTGACCCCATGAAGTCCCACAGACGGCGCCAATTGTTAGATGCATGCTGATATGTTAAGGGATTCCGAAGTCATCTTATCAACAGGAGTTCATCTTCTGCAATAGAAGAAGTAAATGTGGAATGGAAAGCCATCAGATTATGCTCATGTAAAGCAAGATAAGTAATTGGATGCCAGAGCTCTAAAGTGTGTGTTTATTGGTTATCCAAAAGGTGTAAAAGGATATAAATTGTGGTGTCCTGAACCATAGAATCCAAAGTGTAATATTAGTAGAGATGTTACTTTTGATGAAGACAAAATGCCAATGAATACTTCTCAAGCTGAGCTTGAGGTGGAGAGACAAGCATTGAGAGCACAACCAATTGGTATGTATGCTCATGCTGATATTGTGTCATATATGCTTTGTATGCAACTGTTGAGGTGGAGAACTATGAACCAAGTGGTTATTCTGAAGCTATAGCTTCTGAAGAGAAGGATAAGTGGTTGTTAGCTATGCAAGAGGAATTGTGTTCTTTCAAAAAGAACCAGACATGGGAAATTGTAGCAAGATCAAGAAAACAAATGGAAAAAAATCAACTTTGATCAGGTAGGATTTTGACCTTCCAAAATGAGTTGTTAACCAACACATCAACGACACATGTTCTCGGCAACTTATTTGATATAAATGAGTCCGTGGACCAGAAAGGCCTTAAAAAGATCAAAATTTAATTTACCCAATCACAAAGTGATTTTATGATATTTTTTACATTTTCTTTAATGATGATATTCATTGCTAAAAGAGGAGAAATCTTTTTATCTCCCTAACAATTGTGATCAAAGAAAGGATAAATTATAACATTGAACTATATATAATTTATCTTAAGATTCTCAAAAAAATTATTTGTAGAATAAATCATAATTAAACTCCAAAATGTGACAAACACTACAACATAAATAACATTACATCACACTTTATTGTACCACTTTAGCTTATTTAACATATAATTGTAACACTTTTTAAGTTATAACATTATATAACACATTTGTAACATTTTATTAATATATAACATTTGCATGCAACATTTTAATAATATTAACGTTTGTATGAAACACCTGATTAATATGTACTACCTCCTCCCACAACACTTTGCACACCTTTAATGTAATTTTACACCTTTAGTGTAATTTTACATTAAAGGTGTGCAAAGTGTTGTGGGACGGAGGGAGTAATATTTTTATTAATATGCAACATTTTAGTAATATGTAATGTTTGTATGTAAAATTTTGTTGATATATATGTAACACTAACATGTAATATTTTTAAATAAGTAACTTTTTTTTAATTATTCGTTGTAAACAAATAAAATAAAAATTAATACTTCGTTTAAAATTTGGCATTAGTAGAAAAATAAAAAATAAAAATCTTTGGAGTCATTTGCTAAGATATTTTTTAATTATTCAATTTTCATAACGAAAATTATGAATGAAAATTCAAAACTTGATTTGGGGCTTTTATTTAACTAAAAATAGGGAATTTTGATATAGGACATCAAATTGATTGTAATCGGAAAAAATAAAGATCAAATAATGAAAACAAAAAACTCTGTTTGCAAAGTGCAAAAAAATATTAAAAAGAAAAATAAGTACAATTTTGTCTCTACGGAGTAAAAATGAAGATTGAAAATGAAGCCAAATAAAGCATATTTTCTTAATCCATTCTCAATACAACTTTTGTAAAACTGTCTCACCAATCAAATTTCATGAGATAAATCAACACACATTCCACATAAATATGTTAGATCGTATGAGTTTTATGTTCTTATCAAAATTTTAAATGCATATTTTAACTAATTACAAACATATCAACAGGCAAAAATAACGTTCGCAGCACCCAAAATATTCTCAAAGAGTAGAATAGAAGATATCAGAGTATATAAGTATTCACACGATTTGCCAACAGATACACATCTTTAATCCAAAATCAGAAGTTCAAAACGTCAAAAAGACAAGTTGAATAGTAAACTGCTGAGATATGCATAAGTTTTTGACGACTAAAATACTCGATCTCCTACCAACGACCATAAATTCTATAATTTTTCAGGTATAGAAGCCTCAACATACTCGATTTCCAACAGTTTGGTAGAGGGATTTGAGCTGTGTGTTCCATTTGTCTATTGCAGTGTACTTCTTCATTCCCTTCGACCTACGTGTATATAATCCCGATTTCAGATAAACTCCCCAGAGAAAACCATCATAGTAGACTGATGTACATAGGAAGAAGTAAAAGTTGGGTGAAATCGACAAGTGTACCTGTCACCACGTTCTAATAGCCGATTCACTTGATCAATGTGCCCCTGAATCCGATTGTCTAGGATGAGGGACACTAACAATTCCTCAACGTCCTTCTCTGGAACATTAAGCTCCTGCAAAAAATAAATGGTATTAGTACATAAATAATATGGATGTTTGATGACACATACAACTGCCAGAAAAATCATGTGACCTAACAGCTCGTAATACAGTTTGAAAGATGGCTAGTAGATTAGATTAGCTTTTTCAATGATCATTTAGTTATCTATAAAAATTAAATTTAGGAGAAATTTTCTCTCAAAAAAATCATAAAACACATTTCGTTGCCAATCACATGAATATTGTTTTCACCTTTGATATAAAGGGGATCCGGATTCTTGTGTACGGCTTAATCAGCTTAAGCAATACTTGCGTCCTCACATTCTTTAGAAGATCTTCAATGTAGTTCCGAATAAATGGATCATCCATTATAGTCCTTCTGTTACTCTGCAACATTCTCACAACGATTGTGATGGAGCGATGAGTCTTCCAAAAGGCTAATAACAAGTGTTTTGGCAATAGAATAATACCTTCAGAATTTTTTCGAACTCCAAGATCTCATTCCTTTGATATGCTGCAATTAGGTTTGTCATTGCGAGAATCTCAGGATCGTTTTTGTATCTACAAAGCAAATGAGGCAACTGAGGCTGAGTTCACATTCTACAACTGATAGCAATGAAAATTCATTAAACAACTTACGGCTTTGCCTCTTGACCATCGAAAGGATTGACCTCTGATTCCATCAACATATTTGCTAGAACCAAGTACCTGACATGTACGACCCACTCAATTGAGTTCTAATGAAGTTCAAATAAAAGTTACGATAGTGTGTCCAGGGATATTTGAGCAACAATTTCACTAGAATAGAATCAGCTGTACCACTCCATATCTATAAAATTAATTTAGGTGCAACTATTCCTAATTTTAACCTATTAAAAAAATTATAACCCAGAAATTAATTTTTGTACGTAAACATAATTCCAATCCAACAAGCAACTATAAGTGCAGAAAGTATCAGCTCACAGCATATTGATAATGGTTATTTGCTATAGATAATGGTTGCTGAAGCAGGCACCATCAGAATGTAATATGTCACTATCATCATAATAACTCAGGGTGCAAGCTGCTTCCAGAAAGTTATACAACTTTTCTTGATTAAACATATAAAAGCACATATTACTTTCATTTCACATGAAAATGGTTGGCTTACATAAAAAATACTTTTTTCTCATTTCACATAAAAATGCATACATACATATATATATACACACACACACATATATATAACCAACTACTAGATGATTTAAATGCTCATGTAATATGATTAGACAAACGCCAACGTAACTTCACTCTAACATTGCCCAGCAATATAGAATAAGGCACTAAGCACATTCACACATGAAGGCAAGTGTATCAGAATTCAAGGCAGAGATGTAGAAATAGAAAACCACACTGTCGGTGCCACCCCTTCCATCCCCAAAAAATTAAAAAAATATGACTAAAGTCATGAATTGAAACATACTTTAGGCATTGGATGCGTCTGTGATTCCCAGCTTCATCATAGTTTTTAAAAGCTTCAAAGAAGTCAGTGGCTGCATCTGGCCATTGCCGCTCTGCCATATGCATTTTCCCTCCACATTCACGAATTATACCCATGATCCTTGGATGAGGAATTGCAGACTTGACAGACAATGCCTTTTGATATAATTCCTGCAATCAATTCAGAGCAACTCAATAGATGACCAGATTGAAGGATCATGATACCAGAGTGTTATATCTTTAAGAGAAATATTGTCCTTAGCAAGTACCTTCAGTTTTTTGTTGTTTTTAGTCTCGGTATACATTTGGATCTCAATTGCATACACTTCTAACAATTGCGTGCCTTTTTTCTGATCATCAGTGCCATCTTCTTTTTGACAAGATTTGTGAAGCTCCTTCAAAATCTGATAAAGTATTCTGAATTAATTTACAACAAGAACTCTGAAAGCCAAAAGATTCTAATATAATCTCCATTCTTAAAATACCTTACTCATCCGCCCATATTCACCAATATCAAACCATATTTTGCACAACTTTAGATTTGTTTTGAACCATAGCCTCTGTAAATAAAATAAAAATTCAGTCAAAACTTTTATGTACAAGTGCAGAAGACTCAATAAATTCAAATGAAATAGATTATTTACCTCATTTTTTGCCTCTTCAAGGGCTTTCAGGGTGGTTTGATAAAACTCTTGAAGCAGACTAAAGTTCTGGCTAGCAGATCCAGAAATAAAATCCATGATATTGTTTATGCATTTCTCACTGTAATTTCGAGTCACTGCAGATTTAATGTATGTTAACATGTCTCTGTAAGCATCCATCATTTCCTTGTACCTCCCAAGCTTATAGTACAGCTTAACAGTTTGTTTCAAAGCTTTAAAGCCCCTGAATAAAAAAATTAGCATACAGTCAAGGCAGTTGTTCCTTCAAGATGCAATGCCACAAAACAAGTCGACATATATCAACATAACAGGGATTTTAAACATGCCCCACATACAATATCTAACATAATTACCATCGTTATATGAAACAGAACTAGTAGCTAGCTTTAAATACCAAAAACTATTCAATAAAAAAAATCAACTTGAATCAAATCAAGCCAACAGCATGACCTCCACCCAGGTGGAAGATAATTCGGTTATAAAAATTGCTTTCCAGCAATGTTTGTGTCATCATGAACTCTTAAGGTTTTGATTTTTAGGAACTATGGAACTATATAAATAAAAGTAATCCTCCATAAAAGAAAGATTAATGATTCATATAAATCAGTAAGTGGAAGATGTCTCAAATAAATCAGATGAGAAGTAAATAATCCTGTTATACAGAAAAAAGTCATTATGCCCGTTTTGGATGAGTCATATAGTTTATTGCGATTTCATTGACTAAAAAGGTTATCAAATGATTGTAATTATAATTTAACTGGTCAAAAATAAATATGAGTTAATATATGCTCTATGGTTGGAAAATATCATAAAAACAAAGCCTTATCATGCTCTATGGTTATGAAACCGATATGTTCTAGCTTTACTTCCAAAGAGCTGCATGTCTACCAATTACACCATAGCAACCTATCTTGACCTCATAATAGCCTATGAATAACTAATCGTCTAGATTTAAGAATTCAACCAAGTGCTGCAGTAACATATTGTTCCATGGAGCTAAGTTCCAATATATGGAAGAAAGAAGTGTTTCCACCACTCTTATCACCAAGTCAATTCTGTTTCAGTGAACCCCTCTTTCAAAGCCAAATATATTTCCCACTAAGGAATGGAAATCTTCCATCTGTTACGCAAATCCAATTTTCATTTCTTAATGATGTGTCTGTCATTTGATCCAATAGTGTTCCATTAGATAGGAACAAGGATGATAAGTACTGATATCCCTCAGATAGGGTATTAGATTGGAAAAATACATTAGATAATGAACTATTGATTCTAAACTCTATTTGACAATTAATGAAAAAAAGGAAAAGTGTTTTTCTAGTGTATTCTTGGTAAACCAGTGTTTGTATATAGATATAGGAGGATTGGTAAGTCCTGCCTCAGTGAAGTGCTGCAGTCTAAGAGGCTCCAAGATGCTAGTTCTGGTGCCTCCAGCGCACCTCTAATAAGACTAGATAAAGCATAAAAGAATTTTTTAGATTGACTACAAGTGTAGATACCCCCCCCCCCCCACACCTCCTTGGAAAAACTGAAATGAGCGCTGCATAAATAGAGCTGACTACAAGATATTTTAGATGACTAAATAGCCATTTTGACATACAATGAACGGGACAGAAAATAAACGAACAGAAAAGTATCCAAATAAAACAAAATCAAGAAAACAAGAAAATTATGAGAGATTTCCGGATACATTCAACTAAAGATATTTTTCACTTGTCATTAATAAATCTACCAATAAAGATTGAAATCATTAGATCCAAAATTCAACCAAAGTGATTTAATGAATCAAACATAATTGATGTTTTACAACCTCTATCAGTTTACAGCATCAATGAAAAAAGAGAAAAACCCGGTGCGCCACTGTTTTGTAAGATATATCAGCAATGACCGATAACATTTCCATCTTTAGATTTTCCTAATTAAATCAATCCACAAAAATGCCAAAAGAGAAATTAAAGAACAAGTCCAATGCTCATAAAGTACAACAAATATCACCATTCAGCCTTTTCAGGTTCCATATGCACGACTTCTGCAAAACCTCCAAGTGCCCCTTCAGGGTCAGTTTCAACCAAGCCTACACAAAACAATCATAGAAACAAAAATTTAGACAAAAAACTAATCTCAACGACAAAAGCACATAAAGCAAAAGAGCCTCAGGCTTGCAAAATTTTAAACATTCTATTAGGAAACTTCAAACAAGCGAGTCCTTAACCTTAAACCCCCTACCCAAGATTTCAACCCTCCAAGAAATATATGGGTGCACGGGTGCAATTCAGTGCCCCAACACCAACAACAACAATAGAAAATTCTCGCTAAAAAAATTGTTATGTATAACTTTATACACATGTCCGCTCACAATCACACACATACAGCAGTACAAATTGGGGAATATAGAGCAAATAACTTTAAATTTTTAGTGAATCACTCATCAAAAATAAAAAAATCAGAGATATGATCGAACCTTTAGAGTTGTAATACTGATTCTCAATATCAACATCCTGCTCCTCCGGCTCCTCGTCGGAGTACTCGAACCCATAATCCTCCATATCAGCATCTGCGCCACATTTTACAGTAAAACACATTACAAAAATTAAAACAAACAAATCATCATTGAGCGAATAAAAGATCAATTGAAGAAAAGGTATCTTGACAGAGCACATTACCGGAACCCATCACGAATACGTGTTCTTTCGAGTTCAACTCAAAAGATTTTGTGTAGAGAGAGAGAGGGACAATAAACTGAATTACAGAAATACATTTCGGCTTTTTGAGACAGCTTTAAATGGGCCCTCAAGCAGGCTTAAGAGTGGGCTAAACCAGTTTCATCAGCCCATTCCTCTTTTGGAGGGGCCTAATATTTTGTCTACATAAGTCAAAACCACCACCAATAATAATAATAATAATAATAATTATAATTATTATTATTATTATTATTATAGGAAAATGTTAAAATATCCATTGTGGTGTATGTTTAGAATTTATAAGATATTTAGAATTTACATCGTATGATCTCATTTAAAAATAAAAAATTTGTTGAAATGTTTGGATAAAAATCGGATAATGATAGTTATACTTTGTTAGGGTGTGTTTTGACTAGGACGAATGTGAATTTTGCAAGTTTGAATTTAGGATTTATGTAGATTTTGAAAATCTTAGGTTTTTTTTTTAAGATTTTATTGAATATGATCATGGTTAAAATATCGCATCATATTGGAAATCGTGGAAAAAATAGATGATGTATTATTTTATTTAAAAAGAAAAATATTTTATTGGAAATTGCAAAAAAGTAGATAGTCGCATCATATTGGAAATCGTGGAAAAAATAAATGATGTTGTATTATTTTATTTAAACAAACATCACTGAAATTTGTTCATCCTAAAATTGAATAAACACATCCAATCTAAACACCCCCTTAATATGAGGAAAGTATTCATTTTAGCATAAAAAATATAATTATATATTCAAATTACCATAATATATAATAGTATGCCACTTTCTACCACCAAATATAATAGTATGCCACTTTCTACCACCATTTTTGTCAAAGTCAACTTGATGATTGGACAATTATTATATTTTATTAATTAGTCAATTTTATAAAATCATTAATTATTGTATAATTTTGCATCAATTTTCCACGTGTATTAATTTCAATTGCCTCATGAATTATTGTTTAATTTTTTTTAAATATATCCACGTGTAAGGACCTATTGCAACAATTAATTGGGTTGTGACTATTACACCAAATTTTTTGTTTTGTTTTGTTCTCATTCTTCATTATTGTCTTCATTGAATTTGGCCATGCATGTCAATTAATTCGATTGATGACAGTGCACCAATTTTTTTGTTTTTTCCTTCTCATTATTAAGTGTGAATTCACTTTATACTGTGAAATCACATGTAATTTTCCTCCGTTTGTTCTTCTATATAGGTTGATAATTTCAGTAGGAAATTATCAGACAACATTTTGAAGAACAAAACATTCGAGTATTTTTTCCGACATTTTGGCTCTTCGAAGAGTGGAAAAATTATTGTTGAAATAAGAAATGTATGTTTACTAGTTAATAATCCTCATTTAACCCTATTTTTTGAGAAATTAGGTTTAATTTGTTTTCATATATGCTTGAATTGATATTTGGAATGGTTAAACGTGTTTAATTTTTCATTTGATAGAGTTAATTTGTTTGAATATATGCTTGAATTTATGTTTGAAATGGTTAAACGGGAAAAAATCGACGTTTGGAATACAATAAATTTTGATTTTATAGTGATTGTATAGAATAATCACGTTTAACACTGTAATGATAGTGTTAAACGTGAATAAATTGAAAATTCACGAGTAACCCTATAATTGAAGTGTTTTGAGATAGAGGGGTATTTTGGTAATTTGGTCAAAAGGTTGACTTTGACCGGGACTCACGACTCCCGGTGAACGGTATGTCGTTGGTGATGACTCGATAAAAAAATATGATGAAAAGAAACGGGATAGAAAACGAATCGAAAATTCACGGTTGGGATTTTTTCCCGGCGACGGGGAAAAAATACCCGTCGCCTCCCGGCAGCTGCCGAGAAAACTCGGCAGCGGGGGCACCCGTTATCGGCAGCTGCCGAGAAATCTCGACAGCGGGGGCACCCGTTATCGGCAGCTGCCGAGAAAACTCGGCAGCGGGGGGCGGGGCTTCCGGCAGCTGCCGAGAAAACTCGACGGGGATGGGCTACACGTGATTTTTGTGGGCTACACGTGAATATTTCAAAATTCACGTGTAGCCCACAAAAATCACGTGTAACCGTTCCCCGTCGAGTTTTCTCGGCAGCTGCCGGAAGCCCCGCCCCCCGCTGCCGAGTTTTCTTGGCAGCTGCCGATAACGGGTGCCCCCGCTGCCGAGATTTCTCGGCAGCTGCCGATAACGGGTGCCCCCGCTGTCGAGTTTTCTCGGCAGCTGCCGATCACGGGTACTCCCGCTGCCGAGTTTTCTCGGCAGCTGCCGAGCACGCCTGTCCCCGCTGCCGAGAAAACTCGACCAGACGGGGCAACACGTGATTTTTTCAAAATTCACGTGTAACCCTATAGTTTTAGGGCTACACGTGAATTTCACGTGTAGCCCTATAATTATAGGGCTACACATGAATTTTGAAACAAATCACGTGTAGCTTTGAAAAATTCACGTGTAGCCCCGTGTGGTCGAGTTTTCTCGGCAGCGGGGGCGGGCGTGCTCGGCAGCTGCCGAGCACGCCCGCCCCCGCTGCCGAGAAATCTCGGCAGCTCCCGAGCACGCCCGCCCCCGCTGCCGAGAAATCTCGGCAGCTCCCGAGCACGCCCGCACCCGCTGCCGAGAAAACTCGGCAGCTCCCGTCAGCCGTCTCCCGTCGGGCGCGCATGCTCCCATCACCTGCCTCCCGTCGGGCGCGCGCTCCCGTCACCCGGCTCCCGTCGGGTGCGTGCATCCAAACACTTGTCTCCCGTCGGGCGTGCGCTCCCGTCACCCGTCTCCCGTCGGGCGGGCCTGCTCCGGGCACCTGTCTCCCGTCGGGCGCGTGCTCCCGTCACCCGTCGCGCGCGCCCCATACCGCGCCTCGTTTTTTAAAATCCCGTTTAAAAAATATAATAATTAAAATTGGACAATTAAATATCATATTTCATTGTTTCCCCTTTAATAAATTTATTTAATCTCCGTTTAATAATCCGCATGTACTAAAAATAATTTCTTAATCCGGCTTGCATAATATATACGTAATTTCAATTTAAAAATTAATAATCCCAATTTCAGAATTCAAGTAACATAATATCGTAATCGAACTTAAATTTTTGTACTAATTTTTTTAATATCCGTTTATTAATCAACACTTAATTTTGAAATAATTTCCTAATATTTTATAAATATTATGTACATATGACTGAAAATAATCCTCTTTAATAATCCCCATTCCATAATTTTAACAACATAGTTTCCTCGACCCGTTTCGATTTTTTTTCTCGGTTTTTTTTTCTCTCCATTCAATATTCAACTCTTCACTCATTAATTATTTTCTCGAAAATCTCATGATGAGAAAATTGTATAATTATAATTGGACAATTACATATCATATTGAATTATTTCCCCTTTAATAAATTTATTTAATCTCCGTTTAATAATCCGCACGTCATAAAAGTAATTTCCTAATCCGCCCTGCATAATATATACGTAATCTCAATTTAAAAATTAATAATCCCAATTTCAGAATTCAAGTAACATAATATCGTAATCGAACTTAAATTTTTGTACTAATTTTTTTAATATCCGTTTATTAATCAACACTTAATTTTGAAATAATTTCCTAATATTTTATAAATATTATGTACATATGACTGAAAATAATCCTCTTTAATAATCCCCATTCCATAATTTTAACAACATAGTTTCCTCGACCCGTTTCGATTTTTTTTCTCGGTTTTTTTTTCTCTCCATTCAATATTCAACTCTTCACTCATTAATTATTTTCTCGAAAATCTCATGATGAGAAAATTGTATAATTATAATTGGACAATTAAATATCATATTTCATTGTTTCCCCTTTAATAAATTTATTTAATCTCCGTTTAATAATCCGCATGTACTAAAAATAATTTCTTAATCCGGCTTGCATAATATATACGTAATTTCAATTTAAAAATTAATAATCCCAATTTCAGAATTCAAGTAACATAATATCGTAATCGAACTTAAATTTTTGTACTAATTTTTTTAATATCCGTTTATTAATCAACACTTAATTTTGAAATAATTTCCTAATATTTTATAAATATTATGTACATATGACTGAAAATAATCCTCTTTAATAATCCCCATTCCATAATTTTAACAACATAGTTTCCTCGACCCGTTTCGATTTTTTTTCTCGGTTTTTTTTTCTCTCCATTCAATATTCAACTCTTCACTCATTAATTATTTTCTCGAAAATCTCATGATGAGAAAATTGTATAATTATAATTGGACAATTAAATATCATATTTCATTGTTTCCCCTTTAATAAATTTATTTAATCTCCGTTTAATAATCCGCATGTACTAAAAATAATTTCTTAATCCGGCGTGCATAATATATACGTAATTTCAATTTAAAAATTAATAATCCCAATTTCAGAATTCAAGTAACATAATATCGTAATCGAACTTAAATTTTTGTACTAATTTTTTTAATATCCGTTTATTAATCAACACTTAATTTTGAAATAATTTCCTAATATTTTATAAATATTATGTACATATGACTGAAAATAATCCTCTTTAATAATCCCCATTCCATAATTTTAACAACATAGTTTCCTCGACCCGTTTCGATTTTTTTTCTCGGTTTTTTTTTCTCTCCATTCAATATTCAACTCTTCACTCATTAATTATTTTCTCGAAAATCTCATGATGAGAAAATTGTATAATTATAATTGGACAATTAAATATCATATTTCATTGTTTCCCCTTTAATAAATTTATTTAATCTCCGTTTAATAATCCGCATGTACTAAAAATAATTTCTTAATCCGGCTTGCATAATATATACGTAATTTCAATTTAAAAATTAATAATCCCAATTTCAGAATTCAAGTAACATAATATCGTAATCGAACTTAAATTTTTGTACTAATTTTTTTAATATCCGTTTATTAATCAACACTTAATTTTGAAATAATTTCCTAATATTTTATAAATATTATGTACATATGACTGAAAATAATCCTCTTTAATAATCCCCATTCCATAATTTTAACAACATAGTTTCCTCGACCCGTTTCGATTTTTTTTCTCGGTTTTTTTTTCTCTCCATTCAATATTCAACTCTTCACTCATTAATTATTTTCTCGAAAATCTCATGATGAGAAAATTGTATAATTATAATTGGACAATTACATATCATATTGAATTATTTCCCCTTTAATAAATTTATTTAATCTCCGTTTAATAATCCGCACGTCATAAAAGTAATTTCCTAATCCGCCCTGCATAATATATACGTAATCTCAATTTAAAAATTAATAATCCCAATTTCAGAATTCAAGTAACATAATATCGTAATCGAACTTAAATTTTTGTACTAATTTTTTTAATATCCGTTTATTAATCAACACTTAATTTTGAAATAATTTCCTAATATTTTATAAATATTATGTACATATGACTGCAAATAATCCTCTTTAATAATCCCCATTCCATAATTTTAACAACATAGTTTCCTCGACCCGTTTCGATTTTTTTTCTCGGTTTTTTTTTCTCTCCATTCAATATTCAACTCTCCATTCCATTTTTTTAGTGTCTAGGTTAAACCAACATTAACTGTTCATAACACTGAGTCATGACTTCCATAATTAATTATTGTTGGTGTTTAGAATCGGCTATAGTTGTTGTTTTATTTTATTTGTTACCAGTTATGTGTTGCCTATTACGTGTTTCATGTTTCTCACCAATTTTTTTTTAATTTTTATGCAGCATAAAAAAAATGACTATTGAAGTTATTGTATGGTACGGTGGCTATTGGGAAGGTTTAGAATACACGAACGGTTTTGAAGAGGTCATTCACCTTCAGGAACGAACCCTATTTCAGTTATTGTCTTCCATTCATGAAGTTGTGGGTGCCGATATGACGCAGTGGGGTTATACGATTCACTCGCTGCTCGATTCTGCCGGAAGACTGAGGAAGATAAAAATAAAAAATACAGAAGTTTTGCAGCGAATTTTGGCCCAAATCGATGGGGCTCTTGTTGTTTTCGTTAGTTTGACGAGGTTGAATGTTGGAAGTTCAGGTTTTGTCGTGTCCCCCGAGCCGGATAATACACTCCCTAGTGTTGGTTCGTCTTATTCAGACATTCCAGAACACCATGTCACCCCAGATGAGTACAGTCAACCCAGTTGGGAAATTAGTCCATCGTTTTCTTCAACCCAAACGGATCCACCTTCATATGTCTACACCGACCACGGTCCCTATTTTGCTTCGGTTCCCCTTGGACTCCAATCCGACCCGGGTTTTCACGCAAGATGGGGAATCCCCACTGAAAGTGACACTACTCATTTTGCCAGTTCATCCGGAATGCAGTGGGATCCTTCACCACCGGAGCATGATCGAAATGACTTTGGTGGCAGACTCGATCTAAATATGGACCTACACAGTGAGGGACATGAAGCTGTACAACCATGTGAACAGTTTGCTGAAACAACATCTGTAGGTGCATCCGATCGGGAAGACGATGGTGAAAGTGGTAATCGTGCTCCCTTCAGTATTTATTACAAATTTTGAGCTTCGTTAATTTAATGTTTCATTATTTTTGATTATGATATTATGTCTACAGGTTCGGACGATCAATGCGATGATTTTGAATTCAATACTGATCAGGAGAATGCCGTGGATGCTGAGCAACGAGAGGAGTATGAGGAATTCTGTTCGTATATATTGCGACCGGAGTGGTCTATCCCCCATATGTGGGAGACCGAGCTACCCACGGCAGGACAATTAGAAACCGATGAACAGGTAACGTACGTGCTGCAAAAAGGCTCCACCTTCTGCAGCAAGGAGGAGCTACAGACTACTGTTGGGATGCACCATCTGGAAAACAAAATACAGTATCGTGTGGGTCATTCCGACACCAAAAGATGGTCTGCGCATTGCCCACACGAAGACTGTAGTTTCATGATATTTGCGACATAAAAATATGGGATTTGGAAGATCTCAACGAGTGTCTTGCAGCACAGTTGTGCGTCGGATCTAAACCGTAGGTCTCCATTGCGCCTTCCTTCTAAATTGGTCGGTGCATATTTCGCCGACACACTGTGCAAGGAAAAATCGACCATCGGGCCGAAAGGGATCATTGATGAAATGAACCGGCGGCATGGGTTGACACTAAGTTATAAGTCAGCTTTGAAGGCGAAACGCCATGCCATGTTCCTCGCCTACGGTGATCCGAAAAAATCCTTTTGGAACTTGCCATCCTACCTGCAGGTGTTGAAGGACACCAATCCTCGTTCTTATACAGCCTTGGAGACCGACGAGAGTGGGAAATTCAAATACGTGTTCTACGCCCTAGCGGCCTCAATAATGGGATTTGTTTCATATGCACGGCCGGTAATTGTGGTGGATGGATGTCACTTAAAGGGTTCGTATAAGGGAATCGGATTTGTGGCAGTTACTCAAGACGGAAATGATCAAATATTTCCTCTTGCAATCGGCATTGGAAACATTGAAAATGATGAATCATGGACATGGTTTCTACAAAATGTCCGTGCGGCTTTCGGATGCCCAGATCACCTCCTTATTGTGTCCGATCAACACCGGAGCATTGAAAATGCCATCAACATTGCCTACCCAGAGGCGACTCATGGGCTGTGTTGCTTTCATTTACAACAAAATTTGGCCAGGTATGGAGCACACCTAGTGGGACTTTTCAAGAGAGCTGCCTATTGTTATGATCGCGACGAGTTCGATAGGTACGTTACAAACCAATTCACTCGCAAAGTAAATTTGCATTTTGAATAGTCCACCTATACAAATTGACCACATCTTTTGACTTGTTTTTTCAGGTACATGAACAATTTGAACGCATCGGAGGTTCAGGGTGCGATAAACTCATTAAACAGAGCGGGGCAGAACAGATGGTCACGCGTGCATTGTCCGGTTCGTCGGTTTAACTTCATGACGTCAAATGCTACCGAGACGTGGAATGCTCGCCTTCTTTGGGTGCGGAGGCTTCCCGTTTGTTCATTTTTAGAGGGGGCCCGAAAGATTATTGAGAAGTGGTTTTATGAAAGAAGCACGGCGGCTGAAGATAGAGAAGAATTCCTGACGAAGGCGGTGCACGATCGAGTCATCGAATACTTAAAGCTTGGCCGACATATGATTGTCGATAAGCTTGGACGGCACAAATTCAAGGTCACGGATCATGCGAGGATTTTCATCGTTGACTTGAACTCAAAAGTGTGCACATGTAACGTTTTCCAGAACGACCTGATACCATGCTCGCATGCCTGTGCCGCCATAAGGTACGTAATTCAGGTGACAATATGGTTTTGCTTCTTTTATTTGTTTCAATTAGAAATTATCTTACATCACTAGACGTACAAAACAATGCTTTGGCTGCAGTGTGGGGAACCAATCAGTTACTGAATACGTTTCTCCGTACTACACGATGGCTTCGTTAAGGGGAATGTGGTCTGGTGTCGTCACCCCTGTGCCCGACCCGAATGAGTGGAATGTGTGCGAGGAAGTTCGTAATGTACTTTGTCGGGCACCTGACAAACCAAGACAAGCTGGTCGCCCCAAGGGTAAACGAATTCCGTCAACAGGTGAGTTTTCAGGCCGAACGAGGGGAACAGGGCCATGTGGTCATTGTGGCGGTTCCGGTCATAACATAAGTAGATGCCCCGAACATGTTGCACGAATATCCGAAGATCGGCCCCATGAGGGAGTCGGTGATGATAATCAGACAACAGGGCAGCCGCAAGTGAGGACGAGAAGACGCAAGAAATGCAGTTTGTGTCGTTCAGAAGATCATACTAGAAGAAAGTGTCCTCTCTATCAGCAAGGCAATCCTGAGGAGTAAGATGGCCAATATGTGTATAGTATGCCCACACATTCATCGTGATGCAAATCTGACCCCTGTGTTTTGTACCCTGGTGTCCTTGTTTCAATATGTGGATGTAAAATGTTTGATCACTTGTTTTTTTCGTAGACAAATAGTTTGAATCTGTAAGTCAGGTGAATATGGATTTACGAACACAGGATGGAGCTTTTTTTTCATGCTCTCTGGAGTTTGACCGTCTTTTTTCGTGTGCTTATGTATTGATTTGAATGTGTTAGTTGCCTTTTTTTGGTGATTTTTCAGATGATTTCATTCATCTCTCCTTTTTAAACGATTTTACTATAAAAGTTTATGTTTTGATTTGAATATGTTAGACACACTTTTTTGGTGATTGTTCACATTATTTGTTTTCGGGACGATCACTGTCAAATTTTTACCCATAAAAAAAGATGTCCACCACGGAATAAAGCATGCAAACACTAATACATTGAAACTGACGTTAGAAAATGAAATCAAACAAGCCTAGTATGCTCTGCAACACTATGTCGACGAGAAAAAATCACGAGCAACCGTGTCCCCATCGGTACTCCATCTATAGATATCGAAGCCCATCCTTCGTCGAATCTTGTTTATACCCTCGTTCAAATAGGGTCTAGGCCAAATACGAGTTAGACAACACTCGATGGACATGAGGGCATATATGGCGCAAGAACTGTTGTCCGTCTGTACATAACATTTGGCCTCTTCTCCTGTGTACAACTCATACTCGAGGGGCATGGGAAACTCACGTAAGCCCTGTTCTCGTCTTCGCTCATTGAAGGATGCGTGCTCAAATAGAGCTGGGAGAACACGTCTTAGTGGTAGTGTCTGTACCAGCCGACGTTCCTCCTTTATGTTGTCGTACGTGTGCCTCATGCTATCATACATGATGACACGTCCTCGATAAAGTTGAATCTCAACGGCCACCCAATGCTCGTTCATATTGATCACTGTAAGGACCTGCACCGCAGATATTATTAGTACGTATTTGAGCACATAATTTCTCCACGAATTAAATGAGAACCTTTTTAGTACGAGTATAGTAATAAATTATGCTCACACTATCCACGTAACTCCACCATGGTCTGATGCGGTGCCACCTAGGCATGTGACCTCGTAGGTAGGGCATTAATAGCTCTAAAGATGCAGCTGAGAAGTACTCCCTTTTCGGCGTGATGTTGTCCCTAATATGCTCGGGCTCGCCGGCGTGCGCCTCAGCGAAGGCGGCCTTACATTTTTCCTGGTCCGAAATTTGCAAATAATTGTTAGTACGTTTAGTTCGAGCTCGACCCGTGTAGAGTAATAGTAGGAGAAGGATCATTACAAAAAAATGTGTGTCCACTATCTGTATCCTGCCAGCCCACTTTTCATCGCGTTTGACATTGACGAACTTTGCACTGGACTGGAGGATGCCGAGGTATGCATCAATCGGCTGTGTAGACAAGGACCAACCATTACGATAGACTCAGTTTCAATCAGATGTGAGTTATAACAATGTGAACTGGCGGCGATGCCCATGCATTTTGTAATAACAATACGAACCTCAAAGTCGACGTCCACATCCGGGGCCACGAATTTACTGAAAAATTCCGGGTTTTCGGTGCAGCCGGACCCCACATTCAGCCTGAAATATGAACATGAACATTAGTATGTCATTCATTAGCAATAAGATATTATCGAGTGACGAAATAAGAAAGGGGACAAACTCTTCGGCGTTCTTTCCGCTGGCCATGTATCGCTCGAACTCCTCCTCCTTTGCCTTCTTTCTTGGTCGTCTTTCATTCTTTATGAACGGGCTGAGGACATATTTACTCGGACCTCTCAGCCTAACACCATAGATGCCGGCACTTGTACTAGGCAAAATATTTGAAGAGCTGGCGGCCTCTGACCCATCATCCTCATTTCCAGCAGTCGGTGTGGTCTCCAAAAGGGTCCTGCCTGCTGTAGAAGTCCCCAAATCAAAATGAATCGGGGATATGTGTCCCTCGGGGTGGATCTTGTCTGAAGGTACGACGGGAGTCGTATCAGTGGGTACGTCGCCATGTGGACGATAGAAAGACGCATGCCATCCGGAAGTAGGTTGAGAAGGGTAATACTGCTCGTCCGGTGGGTAGAACTGCTCGTGGTAGGAGGGTCGATTGTTGTAGTACTCCGAGATCCCATACTGGATCATGTTTGGAATCTCCAGCTCCAAACGCTCATACTCCTCACGTCTTCGCTCATCCACCTCATTGATCCTACCATCGACGTATGATCGAAGCTCAGAGAACTGGTCACCGACATACCCTCGTAATCCCGTAAGGCCTGCATTCACTGATTCGAAGCCTGTGCTGAACATGTTCCGGAGCTCGTCAAACATCACACCAACAGCAGGTGCAGAAGAATCTCCATAACCGGTGTGTGAGGGACCTGCCTCGTCGACGATAGGGGTGGTCTGGGGGGGATACGATGGCGACTGAAAACCACCGAAGTCATGAAACTGCTCGTCATATGGGGGACAACTCTCGATCGGACGGAAAGGTAGGCCGTAATCACTCTGCAGCGGAATGTCGTGCAGGTCTAGAGAGACAGGGACATCAACATAAGTTGGTACGAGATCCTCCTCCTCCTCCTCCTGTACCCCCAATTCGTCGCCCGCCGGCACGTGTGACAAGGACCCACGTCGTCGAGTACTCTCGCTTGCAGTCAATGTGGGCCGGCGGGACCGTATAGTCCTCGACGCCTGGGGGGCCGCAATCATGCCTTCACTCAAGACGGCGGTGGGCCTCCGTGGGCGACCCCGTCTTGACTGGGTCGGCATCTGGACACCGTCTGCGAGATCCTGATCCAGGTATTGCAAGTACAATTGGCTCCTCTCACGACGCTCAACCCGAAGGTTCTCATGACACTCGAGACCCTGCAGTAGAGATAGTCACAATGCAATCTGTGAGTAAGAGAAATATAAATGCATGTAATCACATAGAAACTTTGCATTTAAGTAAAGGTGGTCTAAACAAACCTCATGATCAAGCTCCCTCGACACGTCCTCTTCTGGCCTTTTCGTCGACCACCTCAGAAGCCTCGGTAATACGTTGTGAGACTTCGAAAGCCGTTTCCCGGCATATACACCGGTGTATGGAATCGCCTCAAAAGCCCATATCTGAAAAGATCGAAGAACATTCAAAGTTAATTGTCAAGTTCAATTATTGAAGCCTAGTATGAAACAAGACCAAATCATGATGTTAACACTAACCATTAGGGCTAACGAGAATCCATAGAAGTGGTACGAGGGGGGCCTGGTTGCAGTTGGCGGGGGCAGCGAAACTGGTAGTTGGTTGATTTTGCCGAGAAGATGGAGATAAGAAATCTTACCCCAGGGAAAGCTCTCCCATCGATCCTCGTCCTCGACTAAATCCCAAACCCAAGGGTCAACTGAAGTGGTGAGTGGGTCAACTCCAAGCAAAACTGAGTAGAGGAGGATAATCTTAGCAATCTTCATCGTGTCATCAGCACGTGCTACGAACTCCTCTGCTCTAAACCGCTTAAGAAGATCCGCCACAGATATTCTATCCTCGCCTTCAGAAATTCGATAAAACACGCCATCCAACTGCTGCGGCCTCGACAGAACGATCGGCCTAAATGTAGAGTCACCAAACCGTAATCCCGTCACCAGGGCGAACTCAGTCCTACAAAATCGACAAAGCCGACGGTCTCCACCAATGTGAAACCACACCTCATCCGTCGGAGTATCGGGCCCACGCACCTCACGTGATATAAGGGCGTGTAAAAAGCTCTTGCAACTGTCATTCTCAGTTGCCCAGCGCAGAAAATGGCCGAAGCAGCTCGCCTGAAAATCGGTCACACAATCGTCCTGAGTTTTTTGGAGGATTTGCCTTATGTATCCTAGTACTCGGACACGTGTGTACGAGTTAATGTATGCCAGCGTCGTCTGATACTCCGGACGCACCCAATCGACCTGAAAAGGAGAAAAGAACTGTTGGTCACATTAATTCATACATTAATATACAAAATGAAATGACATATGTGAATTAATATGATACGATGTTTCATGAAAAAAAAAGATATGAAACTTATAAAGGTTGGATTTTTGCTTGACCAAATTAGTAGAGCTGGATAAAACGTAGATTTATAAATTACATTAAAAAAATGCTAACCGACCATTATTATAAATTTAAAAAGTTTAAATGATCCAGTCAACTACGGAAACAATTAAATTGGGAAAAAAAACGAGTAATCCAAATTATGTTCGTATTATGCAAGACGGATGAATAAATTATTTTCATTACGTGCTGATTGTTAAACCGATAATAAAAAAAATCATTAAAGGGGAAATAATTCAATATAATATGTAATTGTCCAATTATAATTATTAAATTTTTCCATCATGAGATTTTCGAGAAAATAATTAATGAGTGAAGAGTTGAATATTGAAAGGAGACCAAAAAAAATGGGAAATAAAAATTCGTAACGGGTCAAGAAAACTATGTTGTTATAATTATGGAATGGGGATTATTAAAGAGGATTATTTTCACTCATATGTACATAATATTTATAAAATATTAAGAAATTATTTCAAAAGTAAGTGTTGATTAATAAGCGGATATTAAAAAAATTAGTACAAAAATGTAAGTTCGATTACGATATTATGTTACTTTAATTCTAAACTTGGGATTATTAATTTTTAAATTGAAATTATGTATCTACGATGCAAGACGGATTAAGAAATTATTTTTAGTACGTGCGGATTATTAGACGGAGATTAAATAAATTTATTAAACGGGAAATAATGAAATATGATATTTAATTGTCCAATTACAATTATTAAATTTTTAAATCAGGAATTTTCAAAAAAATATTTAATAAGTGAAGAGTTGAATATTGAAAGGAGACCAAAAAAATGGAAAAAAATATCGTAGCGGGTCGACGAAACTATGTTGTTATACTTATGGAATGAGGATTATTAAAGAGGATTATTTTCAGTCATATGTACATAATATTTATAAAATATTAGGAAATTATTTCAAAAGTAAGTGTTGATTAATAAACGGATATTAAAAAAATTAGTACAAAAATTTAAGTTCGATTACGATATTATGTTACTTTAATTCTGAAATTGGGATTATTAATTTTAAAATTGAAATTACGTATATATTATGCAAGCCGGATTAAGAAATTATTTTTAGTACATGCGGATTATTAAACGGAGATTAAATAAATTTATTAAAGGGGAAACAATGAAATATGATATTTAATTGTCCAATTTTAATTATTAAATTTTTTAAACGGGATTTTAAAAAACGAGGCGCGGTACTGGGGCGCGCGCGACGGGTGACGGGAGCACGCGCCCGACGGGAGACAGGTGCCGGGAGACGGGTGACGGGAGCGCACGCCCGACGGGAGACAGGTACCGGGAGCACGCACCCGACGGGAGCCGGGTGACGGGAGCGCGCGCCCGACGGGAGGCAGGTGACGGGAGCATGTGCGCCCGACGGGAGACGGCTGACGGGAGCTGCCGAGTTTTCTCGACAGCGGGTGCGGGCGTGCTCGGCAGCTGTCGAGTTTTCTCGGCAGCGGGGGCGGGCGTGCTCGGCAGCTGCCGATAACGGGTGCCCCCACTGCCGAGAAAACTCGGTAGCTGCCGAGCACGCCCGCCCCCGCTGCCGAGAAAACTCGGCAGCTGCCGAGCACGCCCGCCCCCGCTGCCGAGAAAACTCGACCAGACGGGGCTACACGTGATTTTGTCAAGGCTACACGTGATTTTTTTCAAAATTCATGTGTAGCCCTATAATTATAGGGCTACACGTGAAATTCACGTGTAGCCCTTAAATTATAGGGTTACACGTGAATTTTGAAAAAAACACGTGTAGCCCCGTCTGGTCGAGTTTTCTCGGCAGCGGGGGCGGGCGTGCTCGGCAGCTGCCGAGTTTTCTCGACAGCTGCCGAGCACGCCCGCCCCCGCTGCCGAGAAAACTCGACCAGACGGGGCTACACGTGATTTTTTCAAGGCTACACGTGATTTTTTTCAAAATTCATGTGTAGCCCTATAATTATAGGGCTACACGTGAAATTCACGTGTAGCCCTTAAATTATAGGGCTACACGTGAATTTTGAAAAAAACACGTGTTGCCCCGTCTGGTCGAGTTTTCTCGGCAGCGGGGGCGGGCGTGCTCGGCAGCTGCCGAGCACGCCCGTCCCCGCTGCCGAGAAAACTCGGCAGCTCCCGTCAGCAGTCTCCCGTCGGGCGCGCATGCTCCCGTCACCTGCCTCCCGTCGGGAGACGACGGGGATTTTTGCTCCCGTCGCCGGGAACGCGCAACAACCTTTTTTTTTGATTCGTTTTCTATCCAAATCTCGTTTTTTTTTCATCATACTTTATCATCGGGTTTTCGCCAACGAGATAGTGGGTCCCGGTCAAAGTCAACCATTTCACCTAATTACCAAAGTACCCCTAAATCTTAAAACACTTAAATTATTGGGAAAAAAATTCCCATTTTTTTACAGTATTTTTGATGAATTATTCCCTAAAATTACAGTGTTAATCTTGAATTATTAATTATAATTACACGTGATTAAACATGCATATTTTCGATTAAACGTGATTATTTTCGATTATGGCCATTTAACCCTTTCAAACATCAATTCAAGCACATATTCAAACAAATTAACCCTATCAAATTCAAATTTAAACCCAATTAACCATTCCAAACATGAATTCAAGCATATATGAAAAGAAATTAAACCTAATCCCCAATTAATTTGGGGTTCAATTGGAATTCAAATCCACGTTTAACCCTCCGTTTCTTCAACTAATACTCAACAAATTCGAAGTATTAAGACATATTTCCAACAAATTCAACAAAATTTCAACAAATTCTCAAGAAATTTCAGAAAATTCGAAACTTAATGTCAACAAATTTGTGAAAAAACGAGGGATAAATCACTAACCTCTCCTTCTTTGTTTGACATCTTCGTCTTACACGTGAATTTTCACCAAAAAATCGAAGCTTTACACGTGAATTTGAGCTCAATTTTTGAGCTCAAAAATGGGGGAAAAATGGTGTCTTGCAGCGGCTGTTCGTGCGTTTGGAAAGGGAGAGAAAGTGAGAGAAAGGGTTTGGGGGTGGGGTAGGTTAGGTGAGAGAAATTCCACTTTTGTTGACTCATTAAACATTCTTTGACTAATTGTTATTGGGTAATAATTGCATAATTCAAAGTCAATCAAAAATGGTGGTATTTTTGGCCATACTTTTAAATTTGATGGTATAAACTATCTCACTTTTATTTTTGATGGTAAAAAAACACCTATTTTATTTTTGGTGCTATTTTGGGTCATATTTTATAGTAATTGTGGTAATTTTGGTTGCTATCCCCCTTAATATTGTCACTTGTTAATTTAAAGGATGTCATTTGAAGAAGTTTATCAAAATACAATCTTATTTAATTAGAAGAGTTAGTCTTTCAAGTCAATCCATCTAAACAGATCGTTATATAATTTTCTTTTTCATTTCTTCTTCTCTCTCTGATGTAGTGTCATCTCTTCTTCTCTCTTTTTTTCTCTTTTCTCATGCAGATGTGCTCCTCTTTGTCTTCTTTTTCTTCTTGTTCTTCTTTTTTTCGTGATCTTCTTTTAAGTGTCTTCTTCTCTTAGTTTTTTTTTATGTACTTATTTTTTTTTCTTTCTCTTCTTCTCCATAACCATAATCGCTCATTTTAATCTTGCACTTGCAATGAAAGTTACATTGAAAAAAAAAAAACTGGTGTATACGTTAAGATAATTTACAAGAATTTTAATAATTGACTTAATTCATACGAAATTGTAGCTAGCTAAAATGAATAGATAAAAGAAAATTCTAATAAAACCGTGATGTTAATTTATGTAATATAGATTTTTGTTTTAAAACATTAAAGATATATTATATTCTATGTCTTATCATTAGACCTTTTTTGATTTTAATTAAACTTTAATATAAGATATTGTTAAAGTATAATATTACAAACTTTGTTAACAAAGATCGTAAAAATCTTGAATAAAATGTTAAAATATATATTATTCTTTAAAAGAAATTATTAATATAAAGACCTTTCTTTTACATAAATTAATATTATTTTTTGAATTATATTTTTTTTCATGTATTACTTTTTTATATTACTTTCATAAAATTATTTATTTTGAAAAATTTTGTATGTGACACAGAGTATATATGATGTTTTATATATGAAGATCATTTCGATACAATTAATGTATTATAGCGTCCATAAAGTACAATGCAAATAAAATAATAGAAAACGTGTTGCGTTGTAATTCCTTTAATTGTATCCCAATGAGTGGGTTAGACGAAATCCTCATATTTATATTGATACGATCCCATAGAAAGACATCACGATCCCTTATCTCATATTTATATTGATATTTTAACATGCGATCTGCGTCCTCATATCCTTTTTTATGGTTAAGTCAATATTTCATTAAATATAAAATTATAATATATAAAATTCAATTTTGAAAATATATATGGGATCACATCCATTATTAGACACAGCCCATTTTAAAAAATTTAATATATTTCAAAAGAAATAAATATTCTCATTAATTATTATTTATTTAATTTTATGTTGTATAATTTAAAGGATAAAATCATAATGCCGTACGACATAATTATGATAATATCAAAATATTTTAGAATAAGTGGTTTAATAATTTGGGTGTGTTTAATAATGGTGTGGGGTGTGTGTACCCCACCCATATATATTATATTGGAAGGCAAATTTGATAGTATAAAAATATTTTAGAATAAATGGTTTAATAATTTGGGTGTGTTTAATAATGGGTGGGGTGTGTATACCCCACCATATATATTATATTGGAAGGCAATTTTGATAGTATAAAAATATTTTAGAATAAATTGTTTAATAATTTGGGTTGTGTTGTGTTTAATAATGGGTGGGGTGTGTATGCCCCACCATATATATATATATATATATATATATATATATATATATATATATATATTATATTATTATATTGGAAGGCCAGTTGTATAGCGCAACAAAAACTAATAAAAGAATAAGTAAATAGATTTTATATACTTGATTTACTTGGTAGCTATTGTAATGGCAAGTAGCGTATTGCAAATCCATAGCTAATCATTGGTTTAAAAATTATAATAAAAACTTAATCGTTCTTCTAAACCAATAATTAATAAATAATTTATGTGTGTATTGTTTAGAGATTCTTTGCTTAATTTGTAATAGTACATTTGTGAATATAATTCCATGATCATGAAAGTAATTTGTATTGTGTCGTACTTATCATCTCATAAAAAATTACATGCAACTTAGACTAATTAGGGTTTTATTAGTGCATTTCTTTTGATCAAATCTTACATTAGAAGAGTAATTAGTAACTAACCTTGATTATTAGAAATAAGATTGACAAATCCTTCCCAACCTATTTTCAATTGTTAAAAGATCTTAATTGAAACTAAAAACTAAATCACAAATTCTCATGTGCATCAAGTGCATGGATCAATTTGTATTGATCAAATCCGGATTCGCGAGTTCTCTTTTTTTTTTTTATATGTTGATCTTTATATATAAATTCAGTGATCTTTATGTACAAATTTTGTAACTTTTATAAATGTTGTGACTTTTATGTATTGTAACTTAGAAAAAAAAATCAGCAAAATTTGTACATATATATCTTTATGTGATATTCATATGACTCTTATGTATATTCATATGACTTTTATATACAAATATTCATATCTTTTTGTAATATATAAATGTATAAATATGTGTACACAAAGTCATATGAATATACATAAGGGTTATATGAATATAACATAAATGTATTTATGTACAAATTTTACTGAATTTTTTTTAAGTTATTGTACATAAAGATCACCAAATTTGTACATAAAAGATTTTGACCTAAAGTAAAAAAAAAAAAAACACGTAAATTTGAGTCTATTCGGATTACATGTGTACCAATTATACAGTATATACACTCATATTAAATACATGCATTATTTAAATTAATATAAATAACAACTGTGATACTGATATCTTGCAATTTTTTTTTAAATCTAGAAATTAGGTTTTACCAAGAATATGATTATAGCTCATCATGATGTGATAGTTTTATTTTTTATTTTTTCTAGGAGAATGATTTGATGTTAATAATATAATAGAATGGAATCAAATTTTTATCATGAGGGCAACTAAAAAAGTTAAATGAGTGACGTAGAGAAGTAATAGACAATGTTTTGGTATGCATTTATTCAAAATTTTCAGATTATAGTAGGACATGCATGTAGGATATTTTAATGCTATTAGGTAAAAGCAATCAAATTCCCTATCACCACGAAAAAGTACTTAATTTGACCAATCGGCTCATTACAGCATTATGATTAAGTATTATTTTGCGATGAAGCATGATTGATTCCATAGATCATACACAATGCAACATTGTTGGAGTGTTTAACACTATAATAATATTCAAATAAAAAAAATGTGTTAGGGCCACTAACTTTTCGTATTTTTCCTTTTTCTTTTGTTATGATATTTTAACATTAGCAAGAATCAAAATTTTGATCGAAATCACACTTACATTGGAAAAAAATTGAAAGTTAGAGTACCTAAAATAAAATATGCTAAATTCATGATCTAAAAAATAAACATGATTTATGTTACAAATCGAAAATTGACATATTAATAAAACTATAGGGATGGATGAATTGTTAATAAGTTATTAAAAGGTCCAATCCAATTTGTCTCATACTTTATTGTTCCAGCCCTAGCCGTGTGGTGCGTGTCCCATGAGCCATTATGAGTCATGCTAATAACCTCAAAACTATCAATGGAATATTGATTAATACGTAATTGATTGCACATTATTTGAAAACAACTCTTTTTAAAAAAAATGAAATATTCCTAGAAATTCTTGCTCACATTGGACCATTTGTATCTATATGCATTAGGATCTCCATTCATGGATCTCTCGGTTCGAGAAATCAAGATAAGAGGATCGAACCATTACTTCCAACTCTTTTTCAAATTCGATAAATGTTGGTTGATCATATATTTCATTCGAATTCTATGATTCAGAGTAGCCTTTCCTCTTTGATCCCTTTAATTCTGTATTTGAAGTTGTGATAGGAACTATTCATTAAAAAGAGTTGATATTCAATACATTTTTATATACCTATGGATAGTATATTGGATTTAAATCAGATTTCGAATCTATCTATATTGATTGATTGCCTCATTATTTTATTGCTAGCAAATACCACATAGTATTAGTTTGTCAAAATTCGAATTAGATCATTTCACTTGCATTATAAGAGACTCTTTACATGTCATTAATGATGGTCAAGTGTTGTTATACTTTAGCCTTAATTTTCATCAACTCTGGATGTAACCCGTTGGAGTGGCAAACAAGATCTTCTATTCCACATTGATGTTTCATCAGTGTTCCAAAATAACTATCACACACCAAGTGTAAAAAATTATATCATCAATTTATACATGACATGAATTAAAAGCAATTGAATACAAGATGAAATACCAACTTGTAATAAAGGATCTAGTTCGTTGGAGTGGATGCTATAGCTAGCTTATAAATAGCAGGTTCATGCATAAGAATTTTGCACTTGTAAAAACTTTCATCACTCAAAATGATCTTCCATTTGCATCATGTGGTTCAGTTCTTTAGCAACTGATATAAATTTATTGGAGTTTGTAGGTTTATGGTGCTGCCACATGCAGGACGAAGTCATTTATCTTTGAGAGACAACACATTGATCCAATGAACAATACTTGAACGTGGTGTTTTGCCTTAAGGAGAGAGTATTACCTCAACTCGACTTTCTATTTTCTACCTTACGTTTCTGGATTCTACTTTTATAATAGACTATGAAAACTATAACATATGATAATTTTACACACAACAAATATTGATACCAATATTTTTCATTACAAAACAATACAAAATTATGTATAGATTAGTGATTGTGGATACTCTTGAACAAAACTAACAAAAAAATACTTTAATGAGTATCAAAATTGATACTTCAACACATGATAATAAATAGAGTTAAAAACATTTTTCCATCCAAATTATACTTGATTTTACATTTTTTGGTATAAACTTTTAAATATTGCACTTTTTCATATGAATTTTAAATTTGTTGCATTTTACGGTATTAAACATATCATAATTGTTAATTTAGGACACGTGTACGGCTATGATTTGTTCAATACCGTAAAATGCAAAAAAATTAAAGTTCATATGATAAAGTGCAACATTTAAAAGTTTATACCAAAAAATATAAAATCACGTATAGTTCAAATGGAAAAATGTTATTAACCCTAATAGATAATATTATAATAGTTCAAATGGAAAAATGTTATTAACCCTAATAGATAATATTATAATATATAACATGTGATACTACTATCATTCAACACATAACATGTCTTGTAGGTTAGACCAAACTCACGAGTTAAAAAAAAAAAAAAAAAAAAATATATATATATATATATATATATATATTAAAATATTCCAACAAATCTTATATAATTTTATGATTTGTCGAGTACTTTAGTTAAATGTACATGTTATTAGCTTTTAACATACATATATAAGATTTTTTTTTAACTCTTATCTATTCATAAAATCGAAAACAAAATTAAGGAAAGATAATAATATCTGAGAAACAAGTTATTAGATTTTACTGTATTAATCAACTACATACAAAAGTTAATACATAATATTTCTCTCACATTGAAGGTAAAAATATCTTAACCATATAATATATAGAAATTAAAATTAATGCATCGTATATGTTGAAGAACCAAAATAACTTAAAAGTTGCATGGTGTAAATAGCTTGCTTCAAATTGTGAATTTTCATATATATCACTGTTTTTTTCCTAAAGTAATATACTTTAATTTGTAAGATAAACACGCACGACACTACGGTAGGTGAACATTATAATCTTGACTTAAGTAAAGGACTAGTTTAATGCGACAGAGCAGCAGCCATTTCATACCATAAATATCTATAATATATTATTATCATATATAATTTCACGACATTGATATTCTCTATATTAATAAATTAATTTATTGTTACTTAATAATATGAACTTTATCTTAGATAAGATTTTATAAAAAACCATTTCACATAAGATTTAACATAAAAAATTTGTATGAAATGACTTATTAATAATTATCGTGAAACGATGTGTTAGAATATATATAAAATTTATTTTTATAAATTTATATATATTAACTGTAAAATGTAGATTATTAATTGATCTATCTTATATTATTAGATGAGTTAGTCTCACGTGATATCTGCTAAGTATCTCAAAATATATAGTTGATGAAAAAATTAATACATAGTCGATGAAATTAACAGACCCAATTACTTATAATATTCTTATATTTTAAAATTAATATTTAAGAGACAGAGATAGTCACTAAAGAAAAGAACAAAACGAGAAAGGAGACTAAGAGAGAGAAAAAAGCGTACACCAATCGAAAGAGATGTACGGACAGAAAGACAGCAGGCAAAGAGAGGCTGTGTTTGGTAAATACTCAAATAATTGGTAGAAGAATACAAGTAAAACCTAACCAAAATAAAATATGTAAATTTGGGAAAAACAAAACACCATTTAAATTCACATTCTAAACATGACATTCAAGATTCAACTTTTCCTTTTTTCTTGTAAAAATTGACAATAATGGCCATGGTAAAATAACCTAATATCCCCCAACTTAAAAAATAAATTAAAAACAAAGAAAAACCTAACTATAAATTGTTGAGTCTAATTTTCAACCTTCATGTGAAATACTATATTTATTACTACAACAAGGGTACTAATAATTTCGTTTGTATATATTAACTCCTTATACATATTATATTGTATACACTTCTTTTGTAATTTTCTTTTAGATAAATGATAACTTATATTAAATTAAGATGAACTATTACAATCACAACTAATCAATTCATTTAGAAAATTAGGTTGATCTAACCAAACAAACAGACTTGGGTGCAAAAGAGAAATAATTTTATGGGCAACCTCATTTGCTAATTATCGATTTGGAAACAAATTTAGTATGGAAAAAAGTTATTGCAGAAGAATAAGATTCTTAATAATGCTCACAAATTATGAAAAGTCTTCACTTTCACAATTAATTATGTCTGCTAACTCCTTAAAATCTATCTCAATCAACACTCTCTTACAATCTGTCCCAGATAACACCATGCTTAACTCTTGAAAAGCATGAAATAAAATTTTCATATTCATCTCTTAAAAATGGCTCCACAACCAACCAACCCTTCATTTTCGAAGAAAGAAGCGTCCACATTGCATTTAATCTAAGAATGAGGAGGACACACCCATAGTGTTGTAACCTTATGAAAGCAAAAAAGACTCCAATTTTTTTAATGTCTTGACCACCTTCCAATTAGCTAAAGCCTTCCATGCCAGTTTAGCCCCCTTTTGCGGTTCTCAGCCACTCAATTCCATAAAATATTATTCCTATTTTTCATTGGTCTCAACATCTTGAAACGAGTGTATAAACATGTTGAACTCAACATCCTAAAACGAGTGAGTCATCATGTTGATCTCAATACCCTAAAATAGTGGGTCAGCACCTCAAATGAGTGGGTCATGATAGACAGCATGTTGAGAGAAGACATGCTGAGCCAAACCCGTTGAGTTTGAAACTGTGATGTTGATTGCTATGTTATAAAGAATAAAAGTAGCACCATATTTTCAATCAATTGTTTTTATTGTAGTGGTAAGCATTAGAGATCCAAAATGTGTAACATTTCTTTTGGCCTAAATTAGTCAAATTTTGTAAAAATTGTGGATCACTTTCCAAATACATGACCTCAACAACAGAATATTCTGCAAGATTCCAATTCATTAAAAATTGTTACATATACCTTTCAAACTAACATTAGTTTGCTCTATTTCACTTTACTATTGAACAAGATTAGAATATATATTATGATGCCAATTATTTTTTTACATTACCCCTTGAGAAAATTAAAGAATATAATATGTATGCTTCCTCAAAATCTAACACTAGTAACTACTACTACTAAGCAAGCATAATTTAAAAAATCCCCAAATAAATTCAGTTCACCAACCAAACAAAGCCTTAAAGGTAAATCAGATAAGAGCAGTTTCTTATGTATGTGTAGCAGCCATGCATTTACTCGCATTGGAACACGGAATCACCTCCCCGCGTGTACACCACGCGCATCTCTCTCACCCCACTTCTATATCACCATTTCTGTCCCTCATCACCCGCAGTTTCTTGGAAGCTTCAAAGGAATAATATCCTGGAATGCTACTGCTCTCCCATTGTCGTTTTCGTGTAATAACCCACAAACGGTGCAAACTTTTTTTTTGATCTTTTTATGCCTTTTTTTCATAGCTCCTTTTACTCCCTATTATTTTTCTTTTTCTGGGCCATCATCCTCTCTCTCTCTCTCTCTCTCTCTCTCTCACACACACACACACACATCTCAATCTTGAAGCTATATTTGACTTATTAAGACTCCAAGAGCCACTGTTTGCTTCTGATTGATCTTAATATATTTTGAGTTTATCCACCCCTCTCTCTCTGTCCTCACCCTCAATTTCTTATCCTCCACTTGCACTTAATAGTATTTAATTTTCTTGTATTATTACAAGCTCAGGTATATATATGTTGTACTTGAGGTGATATGGAGACTTAAGAGGGTTTTTTCTGGGATTTGCTTACTAGTCCTGATTTGTGCCTTTTATCATTATTACCGAAGAGAGATATCTTTTCCATTGTGGGTTTGTTCTATTTCTTGGATTTAGGAAATTTTGAAGGTTTTCTTTGATTTTTAGTTGCAAAGTTGAGAAATTTCTCTGAGATTTTTGGCAAAGGTTGTCTGATCAATCTAAGCTCTGTTCTAATTTGTGGTCAAAATTGTCTGTGTCCAGTTCTATTTATTTATTCTTTAATATCTTTCTTTATTCATTCATGAATTGAATATGCTTAAAGAAAGCCATTTTTAAAGTATGCTGTCATTAATTTTTTAAATAATGTTACTATAATTAGCTGTTGTCATTGCTTTGACCCACACATGAACACATATACACTTGGATCTCAGAATCTAACTTGATTTTTTGGGGTTGCCTTTATTGGTTATGTTCCTCCCAGTTTGCTGTTGATTAATTTCTTATTGCAGTCTAAAATATTGATGAATGTTTGTCTATAAGTGTGGTTGTATTCTTGAATATGATCTTCATTGATGAAATCTATCTGTTTTGATATGTGTATTAGTAGCAATAGTGAAGTATTTCAAAGGGTCTGATTATAGCAAACTGCTTGTGCAGAAAATTCTTATTGAAGGCTACAATTGATCACAAATGAATCAACAGAAAATTAAGCGGAAAATCGGGAAGTATGAGATTGGAAGGACAATTGGGGAGGGAACCTTTGCAAAAGTGAAATTTGCTAGAAATTCGGAGACGGGGGAGCCTGTGGCTCTCAAGATTCTTGACAAGGATAAGGTTCTTAAGCACAAAATGGCTGAACAGGTTAACCCTTTGCTTTTACCTTCGTAAAATCTATTGTTTTGTAGTTAAAACTAACTGCAATCAATCAACTCATGTCAATGGCTCGTTGGATGAGGTTCTTGAATGAGTTTCTTACAATCACATTGATGTTATCTGACCCTCTTTAGTATCTGTGCTTCATATTTCACATTGTTTTTGTAACTTGGTCATAAAATCTTCTTGTCTGATTATGAATTCTGCAGATTAGGCGGGAGATAGCAACGATGAAATTGATCAAACATCCCAATGTCGTTCAGCTATATGAGGTCTCCCTCTCTCTATCTCTGTGTGTGTGTGTGTTAGTGTGTGCATTTCTGTGTTTGTTGGTCACTGAGAGTGACTATATAGTTAAAATTTAAGCCAATATCAATGTTCCGATTACTCCATTAGCATGATTTAAGGTGCCACTGATTAAGTTCTTATTATTCGATTTTTCCCGAGGGTTCGCCTCTACGTATATCTAATCATCTTTTCTTTCTTCAGGTGATGGCGAGCAAGACCAAGATATTTATTGTTTTGGAATTTGTCACTGGGGGAGAGCTCTTCGACAAAATTGTAAGACGAGAACTTTATCCATCTACATTATCCCTTTTTTTCCTTTGTAGTCTCATTATAGCTATAATTATCTGCAAAATCATATATCCGTCTAAAATGAAGCCGTTTCATGATGAAGGTGAATCATGGGCGGATGCGAGAAGAAGAAGCAAGAAAATATTTTCAACAACTTATAAATGCTGTTGATTATTGCCATAGCAGGGGAGTTTTCCACAGAGATTTAAAGGTAATCGAAGTGGCTTTATAATATGCCATCAATATCCAATTTTCTCACTAAACTCTCTTTGTACTTTTACCGATGCAGCCGGAGAACTTACTGCTGGATTCTGCTGGTAACCTCAGAGTTTCCGATTTTGGATTAAGTGCACTATCCCAGCAAGTCAGGGTAAATATTACAATATACCACGAGTTCGATTTTTACTAATAAGTATTGCTTCACTTGTTCATTTACATCAACACATTAGAGCTTGTTGAGTTTGGTTATAGAATTTAAAACGAACTCAACATATATTTATCTGCATCTGAAACAAGATTCTGGGGTTTCTTGTGCTACCGTTAAGTTAAGTTCCATTAGGTTGTGTTTTGATTGAGGGATTTGAAATTTAGAAATTGAAATGAAGTCAAAATGGATTCAAAATCCACCATATTGCTAAAAAATTAGGAAAAAATGAAAGTGATGGATTTCAAATCCTTCCTCAATATCCACCTATCTAATTTCAACCAAAATGTTATTTGATAAAAATTAAGCCTTTCTTTTTTCTTTTCTTCTATAGTATTATATGATAGAGTAAGGATAGAGGCTACACAATCAATAGTGTTATGGTGCTTTGTTCCTCGTATCTTTTTATTTGCTGTGAAGATATTTTCGGCTTCTGTATTGGTGAACTTTATTGAACTTCCGATCAGGAAAAACAATGAAGCAATTATAGTTCAATTACTTCATTTGATTATGGCTTAAGTGTTTCCTATTTAGTGGAATATGAACACTTATAAATTAATTTGGCAGGATGATGGTTTGCTGCATACTGCCTGCGGAACTCCAAATTATGTTGCCCCGGAGGTATGCTATCATGCATGCCAGTTTTTTCTGTTCCTGTGCACCTTCACCATCTCTTCTATAGTTTCGTTGATTTTATGTAATGTCTCTGCATAGGTTCTCAATGATCGAGGCTATGATGGAGCAGCTGCAGACTTGTGGTCGAGTGGAGTCATACTCTTTGTATTGCTTGCAGGATACTTGCCTTTTGACGATTCTAATGTTATGAACCTATATAAAAAAGTGAGTTTGTTTACAATCCACCGCACATATTATTATATTTTATCTCCTGTAGTTTTACCATTTTCTGTGTACTATGTCCAGATATCTTCGGCTGAATTCACATGCCCTCCTTGGCTTTCGTTTGGAGCCATGAAGTTGATTACTCGAATCCTTGATCCAAATCCCTTGAAAGTAAGAATATTTAAGTCATAGTCAACGAGCTTTCTAATTAATAGCTGATGCTACTTTTGTGATATATGAGCACTGTGGCTACTCAGTTTTTGTAGTCTTATGAAGGCAATCTTAGCATCTCAAAGAGAAACGGGGAATATGTTATTTTTCACGTTATGTACGAGAGGAAGTAAAATAGAGACCTCAGATTATATAGTGATAATGGAAAAAAAATAGCCTATAAGATATTTTTTTTTTCAAAGCACTCCATTCATAAATGTTTTTCTAGTGCTATAAAAGAAGAAAATAGTGGTTATTTGACAAAAAACACCATTGCTAAAATGCAGGCTGGTCCCAGTGTATGTATTGAGACCATTTCATTAAGGGTAAAAATGTCAATTTGGTTATAAAAATTGTTTTGTTATGTTTTAGCTAGTTTAAATTTTATCACATCCTATTTGGCTAGTTTTGTGGTTGTCCTGATTATATATGCTATAATATCATCTGAATGTAATTTAACTGTATGGATTTTGCATTGCAGCGGATTACGATCCCCGAGATTTTGGTGGATGAATGGTTTAAGAAAGATTACGAACAACCAAAATTTGACGAGAAAGAAGATGCAAATTTGGATGATGTGGAAGCCGTGTTTAAGGATTCTGAGGTGTGTTTTTATCAAGAACATGTAATACTTATCTACTACGATCTCAAATATGACGAATTTTAGTTGTGAAAACATCTCATCGAACTCTTTATGATAGGAATATCATGTGACGGATAAAAGGGAGCAGCAGCCTGTTGCAATGAATGCCTTTGAGCTAATTTCCATGTCGAAAGGTCTCAATCTTGGGAATCTATTTGATGCAGAACAGGTAAGGACTCGGTTTCTTTTTCTCTCGGATTAACCATGTGCTTGTTTTTCTTTAATTCATGATGTGAAAAATTGCATTGTTGACAGGGATACAAGAAGGAAACAAGATTCACATCTAGATGCCCCGCCAATGAAATTGTTCAAAAGATCGAACAAGCTGCAAAGCCTCTTGGATTCGATGTTCACAAGAAAAATTACAAGGTAATAGTTCGTTTTTTTGTAATATAACTCAATTGACAACCATGTTTAGTGCTTTTTTTTTATTGTAATTTTTGCCTGCTTTTTTTCCAGATGAGGCTTGAAATCTCAAAAGCAGGAAGAAAAGGCCACCTTAACGTTGCCACTGAGGTATGTGTTAGCGGCTCGATTAGTTTCTCTTTTGGTTGCATGTAATACTTGAAGCTCACATACAAATGTCGTCGTAAATTATGATAGCTAAAGTGAATTATGTTCTTGAATCAGGTTTTTCAAGTTGCCCCTTCGTTGCACATGGTCGAGGTTAGGAAAGCAAAGGGAGATACGTTGGAGTTCCACAAGGTATGCCAAAATTCACATTGTCATATTACACCTAAGCTTGTGTTTGGATGGAGGGATTTAAAATTCATAGTAGTAATCCGTTGTTGTTTAAACAAATATGGATTTGAAATCCATCACTTTCATTTTGAATTAGTTTTTTTACCAATGAGTGGATATTGGATCACCTTTGATTTCAGTGGATCTGAGACCCACTCATTTCAAATTCCTCAATCCAAATACAACGTTATGGTCTATTTGGATGAGTGGATTTGAGGATGGATTTGCAATTCACGGCAGCAAATCCATCATTGGTGTTTGGGGAGATGTGGATTTGAAATCCATCACTTTCGTTTTGAATTAATTTTTAAGTCAGTTGGATTCCAAATCACTCTATCCAAACACAACCTTAGTTCATTTGCTATGCAAGAACTAGAGATTCAGAGAAACTCAAATCTGTTTTCTTTCTTCTGATGTACCTATATAGTTCTATAAAAACCTTTCCACCTGCCTTGAGGATGTGGTCTGGAAAACCGAAGAGGATATGCAAGAAATGAAGTAGAGGCATCGATGTAATGAAGAGCATCTATTAACATGTGTATAAATTCGTTGGATCTCCATTCTTTTGTTTGATTTCCTTCTCTCTTATGGGACCTTTTTCCCCCCGGAGGGAATTGTTTTCGTTGAAGTGGCTGTCGGGTACTTTCTTTGTATGATAATCGTGAGCGTAGACAATTTTCTTGTAACGTGTGGTTAATCTTTTCTGTATCCTCAAATGAGCACACTGTTCTTCGTCGTAGAACAGGATTCCTAGTGAAAAATTTATTAGAACTCTTTAGTGCCAATTATTCCGTTTCCTGGTAAAATAAAATACGAGATTGAAAATTAAATTATGAGTTGGAATATGGAGACTTATACCTTGAAATTCTGTATACATCGGTATGTATATAGACGACACCTTCAACTAGTGCTTATGGATATATGGATTAACATTGTCTTATGATTCACATTTTACATCAAAAACCCAGAAGCTTAATCATCAAGAATTTATGTTTATTATGAACTCATAAACCCAAAGCCTATTCCCAGACTCTGAACTATTCGAATTAACTTCAATGGATGTTGGTGGTGCAATAGCCAATAGGCTTAAGCAGTTAATTACTGTCTTGAATATTTGAATATATAAATAAATAGAATTCACCCAAAAATAGTTACATAAAGTTTTCCTACCTATGTGCATTTTTTAAAAGCGGATAGTTTAACAAAAAATAATTAATATATACTTATTCTTTAACATATACAAAAAAAAAAAAGGTGATTAAATACATTGACTGTAAAGTAATTTAAACAGTTCTGTAAATTTGAATTTAAACTCCTTGACTATTTTCATGAATATCACATTATTCTTCATGATAAAATGACAATATGATTTCACTTGTGAATCATGTAACAGTTATTTGAGATGTTGATATCTAAAATAAGTTGTGCACACAACCAATCCAAAATTGTGTTAAAGTTATAAAAAAAAGTGATAAAGTCAATTGATTCAATGGCGAACAACAAGAGTTATGATCAATCTTACTCTCATGTCAGTCTATTCTTGAAAAAGTCTATTATCACAACAACATATTTTTATATTTATAAGTTGAAAATTACAAATATTATTATAATTATCTAAAAATATGTAAAGTTATATTTCATTGCCTTCCATTCAATATAAAAATGGAAGAAACACTAAAAAATAGTATAAATTTATTATTGTAGAATGGTTTTTTGTGTGTGTGGAAGATTAGTATAATAATATTAATGCCACAATGCATATATTATTGAACTAAATGAAATGTTATTTTATATCATGAGATGTAATTTAATAATTGACGTTGATACACGCACAAGCACGTTCCCATAATAAAAATAAAAATAAACATGTCCATTACACTTAATAAAATGTGGATGCGCATAGATCAGATGGATTGGATTCAATTCAGATCCGCACTAAATTTTTTATTATTATATTTTAATTTATACGATAATTTTTATATTATTTTAATATAACCTTTATGCTATAATAATATAATTTATATATATATATATATATATATATATCATAACATTTAGGTGACGTTACTTAAACTTTTCTCAACATAAAAATTTATGTAGTTTACTTGTACGTTTATGTTATAATAATATAACATTTAAGTTATATTAATATAATTTTTAGAGGAAAGTATTCATTTTAGCATAAAAAATATAATTATATATTCAAATTACCATAACATATAATAGTATGCCACTTTCTACCACCAAATATAATAGTATGCCACTTTCTACCACCATTTTTGTCAAAGTCAACTTGATGATTGGACAATTAATATATTTTATTAATTAGTCAATTGTGAATTTTATAAAGTCATTAATTATTGTATAATTTTGTATCAATTTTCCACGTGTAGTAATTTCAATTGACTCATGAATTATTGTTTAATTTTTTTTAAATATATCCACGTGTAATTTCAATTGCAACAATTAATTGGGTTGTGACTATTACACCAAATTTTTTGTTTTGTTTTGTTCTCATTATTCATTATTGTTTTCATTGAATTTGGCCATGCATGTCAATTAATTCGATTGATGACAGTGCACCAATTTTTTTGTTTTTTCCTTCTCATTATTAAGTGTGAATTCACTTTATACTGTGAAATCACATGTAATTTTTCTCCGTTTGTTCTTCTATATAGGTTGATAATTTCAGTAGGAAATTATCAGACAACATTTTGAAGAACAAAACATTCGAGTATTTTTTCCGACATTTTGGCTCTTGGAAGAGTGGAAAAATTATTGTTGAAATAAGAAAGGTATGTTTACCAGTTAATAATCCTCATTTAACCATATTTTTTGAGAAATTAGGTTTAATTTGTTTTCATATATGCTTGAATTGATGTTTGGAATGGTTAAACGTGTTTAATTTTGCATTTGATAGAGTTAATTTGTTTGAATATATGCTTGAATTTATGTTTGAAATGGTTAAACGGGAAAAATCGACGTTTGGAATGCAATAAATTTCGATTTTATAGTGATTGTATAGAATAATCACGTTTAACACTGTAATGATAGTGTTAAACGTGAATAAATTGAAAATTCACGAGTAACCATATAATTGAAGTGTTTTGAGATAGAGGGGTATTTTGGTAATTTGATCAAAAGGTTGACTTTGACCGGGACTCACGACTCCCGGTCAACGGTATGTCGTTGGTGACGACTCGATAAAAAAATATGATGAAAAAAAACGGGATAGAAAACGAATCGAAAATTCACGGTTGGGATTTTTTCCCCGCGATGGGTGCTCCCGCTGCCGAGTTTTCTCAGCAGCTGCCGATCACGGGTGCCCCCGCTGCCGAGATTTCTCGACCAGACGGGGCAACACGTGATTTTTTCTAAATTCACGTGTAACCCTATAGTTTAAGGGCTACACGTGAATTTCACGTGTAGCCTTATAATTATAGGGTTACACATGAATTTTGAAACAAATCACGTGTAGCCTTGAAAAATTCACGTGTAGCCCCGTGTGGTCGAGTTTTCTCGGCAGCTCCCGTCAGCCGTCTCCCGTCGGGCGCGCAGCATGCTCCCGTCACCTATCTCCCGTCGGGCGCGCGCTCCTATCACCCGGCTCCCGTCGGGTGCGTGCTCCCGGCACCTGTCTCCCGTCGGGCGTGCACTCCCGTCACCCGTCTCCCGTCGGGCAGGCCTGCTCCCGGCACCTGTCTCCCGTCGGGCGCGTGGTCCCGTCACCCGTCGCGCGCGCCCCAGTACCGCGCCTCGTTTTTTAAAATCCCGTTTAAAAAATTTAATAATTAAAATTGGACAATTAAATATCATATTTCATTATTTCCCCTTTAGGATATTTATTTAATCTCCGTTTAATAATCTGCACGTACTAAAAATAATTTCTTAATCCGTCTTGCATAATATATACATGATTTAATTTAAAAATTAATAATCCCAATTTCAGAATTTAAGTAACATAATATCGTAATCGAACTTACATTTTTGTACTAATTTTTTTAATATCCGTTTATTAATCAACACTTACTTTTGAAATAATTTCCTAATATTTTATAAATATTATGTACATATGACTGAAAATAATCCTCTTTAATAATCCCCATTCCATAATTATAACAACATAGTTTCCCCGACCCGGTGGGATTTTTTTTTTCCATTTTTGTTGGTCTCCTTTCAATATTCAACTCTTCACTCCGTAATTATTTTCTCTAAAATCTCATGATGTAAAAATTTAATAATTATAATTGGACCATTAAATATCATATTGAATTATTTCCCCTTTAATAAATTTATTTAATCTCCATTTAATAATCCGCACGTACTAAAAATAATTTCTTGGTCCGTCTTGCATAGTAGATACATACTTTCAATTAACAATTTAATAATCCCAATTTCATAATTAAAGTACCATAATATCGTCCTCGAACTTAAATATTTGTACTACTTTTTTTAATGTCCTTTTATTAATGAACACTTAATTTTGAAATTTGTTCCTAATCCGGAGCAAATATTATATACATCCTAGAAATTATTTGCTCTTTAATAATCCCCATTTCATAATTATAACAACATAGTTTCCTCGACCCGTCACGAATAAATTTTTCTCCAATTTTTTTGGTCTCCATTCAATATTCAACTCTCCATTTCAATTTTTTAGTTTCTAGGTTAAACCAACATTAGTTGTTCATAACACTGAGTCATGACTTACATAATTAATTATTGTTGGTGTTTACAATCGGCTATAGTTGTTGTTTTATTTTATTTGTTACTAGTTACGTGTTGCCTATTACGTGTTTCATGTTTCTCACCAAATTTTGTTAAATTTTTATGCAGCAAGAAAGAAAAATGACTATTGAAGTTATTGTATGGTACGGTGGCTACTGGGAAGGTTTAGAATACACCAACGGTTTTGAAGAGGTCATTCACCTTAAGGAACGAACCCTATTTGATTTAATGGTTTCCATTCATGCAGTTGTGGGTGCCGATATGACGCAGTGGGGTTATACGATTCACTCGCTGCTCGATTCTGCCGGAAGACTGAGGAAGATAAAAATAAAAAATACAGAAGTTTTGCAGCGAATTTTGGCACAAATCGATGGGGCTCTTGTTGTTTTTGTTACTTTGACGAGGTTGAATGTTGGAGGTTCAGATGTTGTTGTGTCCCCCGAGCCGGGAAATACACTCCCTAGTGTCGGATCGTCTTATTCTGACGTTCCAGAACACCATGTCACCCCAGATGAGTACAGTCAACCCAATTGGGAAATTAGTCCATTGTTTTCTTCAACCGAAACGGATCCACCTTCATATGTCTACACCGACCACGGTCCCTATTTTACTTCGGTTCCCCTTGGACTCCAATCCGACCCGGGTTTTCACGCAAGATGGGGAATCCCAACTGAAAGTGACACTACTCATTTTGCCAGTTCATCCGAAATGCAGTGGGATCCTTCACCGCCGGAGCATGATCGAAATGACTTTGGTGGCAGACTCGATCTTAATATGGACCTAGACAGTGAGGGACATGAGGCTGTACAACCATGTGAACAGTTTGCTGAAACAACATGTGTAGGTGCATCCGATCATGAAGACGATGGTGAAAGTGGTAATCGTGCTCTCTTCAGTATTTATTACAAAATTTGGTCTTCGTTAATGTAATGTCACATTATTTGATTATCTTTATATGTATGTAGGTTCGGACGATGAAGGCGATGATTTTGAATTCACTACTGATTAGGAGAATGCCGTGGATGCTGAGCAATGAGAGGAGTATGAGGAATTCTGTTCGTATATATTGCGACCGGAGTGGTCTATCCCCCATATGTGGGAGGCCGAGCTACCCACGGCCGGACAATTAGAAACCGATGAACAGGTCACATACGTGCTGTAAAAAGGCCACACCTTCTGCAGCAAGGAGGAGCTGCAGACTACTGTTGGGATGCACTATCTGGAAAATAAAGTACAGTATCGTGTGGGCCATTCCGACACCAAAAGATGGTCTGCGCATTGCCTACACAAAGACTGTAGTTTCTTGATATTTGCAACACAAAAATATGGGATTTGGAAGATCTCAACAAGTGTCTTGCAGTACAGTTGTGCGTCGGATCTAAACCGTAGGTCTCCACTGCGTATTCCTTCTAAATTGGTCGGTGCATATTTCGCAGACACACTTCGTAAGGAAAAATCGACCATCGGGCCGAAAGGGATCATTGATGAAATGAACCGACGGCATGGGTTGACACTAAGTTATAAGTCAGCTTTGAAGGCGAAACGCCATGCCATGTTCCTCGCCTACGGTGATCCGAAAAAATCCTTTTGGAACATCCCATCCTACTTGCAGGTGTTGAAGGACACCAATCTTGGTTCTTATACAGCCTTGGAAATCGACGACAGTGGAAAATTCAAATACGTGTTCTACGCCCTAGCGGCCTCAATAATGGGATTTGTTTCATATGCCCGGCCGGTAATTGTGGTGGACGGATGTCACTTAAAGGGTTTGTATAAGGGAATCGGATTTGTGGCTGTTACTCAAGACGGAAATGATCAAATATTTCCTCTTGCAATCGGCATTGGAAACATTGAAAATGATGAATCATGGACATGGTTTCTACAAAATGTCCGTGCGGCTTTCGGATGCCCAGATCAGCTCCTTATTGTGTCCGATCAACACCGGAGCATTGAAAATGCCATCAACATTGCCTACCCAGAGGCGACTCATGGGCTGTGTTGCTTTCATTTACAGCAAAATTTGGCCAGGTATGGAGCACACCTAGTCGGACTTTTCAAGAGAGCTGCCTATTGTTATGATCACGACGAGTTCGATAGGTACGTTACAAACCAATTCACTCGCAAAGTAAATTTAGATTTTGAATAGTCCACCTATACAAATTGACCACATCTTTTGACTTGTTTTTTCAGGTACATGAACAATTTGAACGCATCGGAGGTTCAGGGTGCGATAAACTCATTAAAGAGAGCGGGGCAGAACAGATGGTCGCGCGTGCATTGTCCGGTTCATCGGTTTAACTTCATGACGTCAAATGCTGCGGAGACGTGGAATGCTCGCCTTCTTTGGGTGCGGAGGCTTCCCGTTTGTTCATTTTTAGAGGGGGCCCGAAAGATAATTGAGAAGTGGTTTTATGAAAGAAGCACGGCGGCTGAAGATAGAGAAGAATTCCTGACGAAGGCGGTGCACGATCGAGTCATCGAATACTTAAAGCTTGGCCGACATATGATTGTCGATAAGCTTGGACGGCACAAATTCAAGGTCACGGACCATTCGAGGATTTTCATCGTTGACTTGAACTCCAAAATGTGCACATGTAACGTTTTCCAGAACGACCTGATACCATGCTCGCATGCCTGTGCCGCCATAAGGTATGTAATTCAGGTGACAATATGGTTTTGCTTCTTTTATTTGTTTCAATTAGAAATTATCTTACATCACTAAACGTACAAAACAATACTTTGGCTGCAGTGTGGGGAACCAATCAATTACTGAATACGTTTCTCCGTACTACACGACGGCTTCGTTAAGGGGAATGTGGTCTGGTGTCGTCACCCCTGTGCCCGACCCGAACGAGTGGAATGTGTGCGAGGAAGTTCGTAATGTACTTTGTCGGGCACCTGACAAACCAAGACAAGCTGGTCGCCCCAAGGGTAAACGAATTCCGTCAACAGGTGAGTTTTCAGGCCGAAGGAGGGGAACAGGGCCATGTGGTCTTTGTGGCGGTTCCGATCATAACATAAGTAGATGCCCCGAACATGTTGCGCGAATATCCGAAGATCAGCCCCATGAGGGAGTCGGTGATGATAATCAGACAACAGGACAGCCACAAGTGAGGACGAAAAGACGCAAGAAATGCAGTTTGTGTCGTTAGAAGATCATACTAGAAGAAAGTGTCCTCTCTATCAGCAAGGCAATCCTGAGGAGTAAGATGGCCAATATGTATATAGTATGACCACACATTCATCGTGATGCAAATCTGACCCCTGTGTTTTGTACCCTGGTGTCCTTGTTTCAATATGTGGATGTAAAATGTTTGATCACTTGTAGTTTTCGTAGACAAATAGTTTGAATCTGTAAGTCAGGTGAATATGGATTACGAACATCGGACTGAGCTTTTTTTTCATGCTCTCTGGAGTTTGACCGTCTTTTTTCGTGTGCTTATGTATTGATTTGAATGGGTTAGTTGCCTTTTTTTGGTGATTTTTCAGATGATTTCATTCATCTCTCCTTTTTAACGATTTTACTATAAAAGTTTATGTACTGATTTGAATATGTTAGACACATTTTTTTGGTGATTGTTCACATTATTTGCTTTCGGGACGATCACTGTCAAATTTTTACCTACAAAAAAATATGTCCACCACGGAATAAAGCCTTGGACACTAATACATTGAAACTGACGTTAGAAAATGAAATCAAACAAGCCTAGTATGCTCTGCAACACTACGTCGACGAGAAAAAGTCACGAGCAACCGTGTCCCCATCGGTACTCCATCTATAGATATCGAAGCCCATCCTTCGTCGAATCTTGTTTATACCCTCGTTCAAATAGGGTCTAGGCCAAATACGAGTTAGACAACACTCGATGGACATGAGGGCATATATGGCGCAAGAACTGTTGTCCGTCTGTACATAACATTTGGCCTCTTCTCCTGTGTACAAGTCATACTCGAGGGGCATGGGAAACTCACGTAAGCCCTGTTCTCGTCTTCGCTCATTGAAGGATGCGTACTCAAATAGAGCTGGGAGAACACGTCTCAGTGGTAGTGTCTGTACCAGCCGCGTTCCTCCTTTACGTTGTCGTACGTGTGCCTCATGCTATCATACATGATGACACGTCCACAGTAAAGCTGAATCTCAACGGCCACCCAATGCTGGTTCATATTGATCACTGTAAGGACCTGCACCCCAGATATTATTAGTACATATTTTAGCACATAATTTCTCCACGAATGGAATGAGAACCTTTTTAGTACGAGTATAGTAATAAATTATGCTCACACTATCCACGTAACTCCACCATGGTCTGATGCGGTGCCACCTAGGCATGTGACCTCATAGGTAGGGCATTAATAGCTCTAAAGATGCAGTTGAGAAGTTCTCCCTTTTCGGCGTGATGTTGTCCCTAATATGCTCGGGCTCGCCGGCGTGCGCCTCAACGAAGGTGGCCTTACATTTTTCCTGATCCGAAATTTGCAAATAATTGTTAGTACGTTTAGTTCGAGCTCGACCCGTTAAGAGTAATAGTAGGAGAAGGATCATTACAAAAAAATGTGTGTCCACTATCTGTATCCTGCCAGCCCACTTTTCATCGCGTTTCACATTGACGAACTTCGTACTGGACTGGAGGATGCCGAGGTATGCATCAATCGGCTGTGTAGACAAGGACCAACCATTACGATAGACTCCATTTCAATGAGACGTGAGTTATAACAATGTGAACTGGCGGCGATGTAAAAGATTTTGTAATAACAATACGAACCTCAAAGTCGACGTCCACATCCGGGGCCACGAATTTACTGAAAAATTCCGGGTTATCGGTGCAGCCGGACCCCACATTCAGCCTAAAATATGAACATGCACATTAGTATGTCATTCATTAGTAATAAGATATTATCGAGTGACGAAATAAGAAAGGGGACAAACTCTTCGGCGTTTTTTCCGCTGGCCATGTTATCACTGATTCGAATCCTGTGCTGAACATGTTCCGGAGCTCGTCAAACATCACACCAACAGCAGGTGCAGAAGAATCTCCATAACCGGTGTGTGAGGGACCTGCCTCGCCGACGATAGGGGTGGTCTGGGGGGGATACGATGACGACTGGAAACCACCGAAGTCATGAAACTGCTCGTGATATGGGGGACAACTCTCGGTCGGACGGGGAGGTAGGCCGTAATCACTCTGCAGCGGAATGTCATGCAGGTCTAGAGAGACAGGGACATCAACATAAGCCGGTGCGAGATCCTCCTCCTCCTGTACCCCCAATCCATCGTCGGACGGCACGTGTGGCTGCCCACGTCGTCGAGTACTCTCGCCTGCAGTCAATGTGGGCCGGCGGGACCGCGTAGTCCTCGATGCCTGGGGGGCCGCAGTCATGCCTTCAGACAAGATGGCGGTGGGCCTCCGTGGACGACCCCGTCTTGACTGGGTCGGCATCTGGACACCGTCTGCGAGTTCCTGATTCAGGCACTGCAAGTACGGTTGGCTCCTCTCACGACGCTCAACCCGAAGGTTCTCATGACACTCGAGACCCTGCAGTAGAGATAGTCACAATTCAATTTGTGAGTAAGAGAAATATAAATGCATGTAATCAATTAGAAACTTTGCATTTAAGTAAATGTGGTCTGAACAAACCTCATGATCAAGCTCCCTCGACACGTCCTCTTCTGGCCTTTTCGTCGACCACCTCAGAAGCCTCGGTAATACCTTGTGAGACTTCGAAAGCCGTTTCCCGGCATATACACCAGTGTATGGAATCGCCTCAAAAGCCCATATCTAAAAAGATCGAAGAACGTTCAAAGTTAATTGTCAAGTTCAATTATTGAATCATAATATGAAACAAGACCAAATTATGATGTTAACACTAACCATTAGGGCTAACGAGAATCCATAGAAGTGGTACGAGGGGGGCCTGGTTGCAGTTGGCGGGGGCAGCAAAGCTGGTAGTTGATTGATTTTGCCGAGAAGATGGAGATAAGAAATCTTACCCCAGGGAAAGCTCTCCCACCGATCCTCGTCCTCGACCAAATCCCAAACCCAAGGGTCAACTGAAGTGGTGAGTGGGTCAACTCCAAGCAAAACTGTGTAGAGGAGGATAATCTTAGCAATCTTCATCGTGTCATCAGCACGTGCTACGAACTCCTCCGCTCTAAACCGCTTAAGAAGATCCGCCACAAATATTCTATCATCGCCTTCAGAAATTCGATAAAACACGCCATCCAACTGCTGCGGCCTCGACAGAACAATCGGCCTAAATGCAGAGTCGCCAAACCGTAATCCCGTCACCAGGGCGAACTCAGTCCTACAAAATCGACAAAGTCGACGGTCTCCACCAATGTGAAACCACACCTCATCCGTCGGAGTATCGAGCCCACGCACCTCACGTGATATAAGGGCGTGTAAAAAGCTCTTGCAACTGTCATTCTCAGTTGCCCAGTGCAGAAAATGGCCTGTTGGAAAAGTGGATCTGATCTGAGAACAAAAGTAAGTGTACTGAGGCAGATGTTGCCGCAGATGTTGCCACAACACTTAAGCCAACACTTAATTTTGAAGAGTTTTTACAGCGGAAATTAAAATGACTCAAAGAGATAACTTTTCAAGATATATATATATATATATATATATATATATATATATATATATATCTTGAGGTGCCTTAGGCAAAAATTTATTCACAAATAAAAGTGAATACAAGTGAATTCCAAAATAGGCATAAACCTACAAGAAAAGAACTCACAAAAGATCCTATTGATCAAAAACAAAAAAGCTCTCTTTGAGTATACAATGTACGCTCAGGCTCACAAAATTCTATCTTGGAAGGATTCTAGGATAAATAAATGTTAAGGCTTGAAGGAGTGAGTTACAATGAAAAGTAACCAACCTATTTATAGATATACTCCAAGATAGAAACCTAACAAACATCCCTAAAACTCAGCCACTCAAAAACGTGGCTAAATGCTTTGAAAGATGCTGAGACATGCGTGAGGGAATTTCTCCAAGTTGTTAGTCAAGAGGCTTCAGCAATATTGACTTGGTCTACTCGAATTCTTGAAGAGGATTTCTCTCAAAAGTGGTTGCATTAGGGTTGCACCTTCTTTGACACGTTCACCACTCTTGTTCATACAATCTAACACCTGCAAAATAGTATAAAAAGACACAAATGCAAAATAATCGAGATATTTGTGAAGTAAGACAAAACAGAGATGAATGTTGCCACAGATGTTATGGCAACATTTCAGGCAACATTTGTTTCTGGACAGAAAATAAAATTAACAAAAATTGTTAATAAAAAGTCCTTCAACAATCTCCCCCTTTTTGTCTTTCTTCACAAAACCAAAAAGCATTTGTTAGTCCAAGACATATACTCAGCACAAGCAAAAATAGACCAAGAAAAACTCAAGAAGTGAATCAATCATATCCAAAGCAAGCCCCCCCTGAAATATTGCACAACTAAAACTGACATTAGTGTTAAAAAAAATCAAAACAAACCATAATCAAATCAAGTTTGACAGAAAATAAAAGTTTGATCCTTAAGACATTAACACAAGTAAAATCAGAAAACAGCAACAATCACAGCAGGGTAGCCAGCATAGGCAACAAGTAGTATCCTCTTCAATCTTCATTATCCTCCCCCTCATCACCACCTTGATTTTCATCATCTTCTCCTCCTTTTTGTGAAGAAAGAAAATATTGAAAATTTTTGGGAAATTTGGAGTCTGAGGATTGGAACGAAAAATTGAGCACAAGAGAGACATGACTTTGGCACAAATATATATAGTTTTGAGTATCAACAACCTGGATAAAATACAACCCCATAGCATATCTAAGCAAGACTCAACAAACTCCCCCTAAATCTATGCAACAAAATAAAAACAAATCACATAAAATATGCAGACTCCAAAACAAAATATAACACGTTCCAAGAAGGATGCAATCTATAAAAATCAGCCAATTCATACACAACATTAATTATAAGCTCTTTTTATAAAATATTAGCCCATGAAAAATTCCTCAAAAACTTATTAGAGATAGGTACAGACACACTAAACACATCATGGTAGCGAACCCTGTGTGTTCCAGCTTTCCCATCTTTAATTCGATTATATAGATAGATACAGCACACCTGAATATCACATGGTTGTAAGCCCTGTGTACCCCAGCTTTTCTATCCTTGATCATGTTGAATTTTGAAGATGAGTACAGTCACACTGAGTACAATGTGGTAACGAGCCCCATGTACCCCAGCTTTGTAACGCCCAGGACAAAAATAAAGCATAATTGGTTAGTTAAACAAGTAAACCCTTAATTAAAATATCTTATGTGTATTAATTCTTGATTGTTTAATTTAATTATGTGCGTTTCAGATACGTGTTTAACGATCGGTTTTAAATCGATAAAATTTATAGACAAGGAAAATAGAATATTTTTATATCATTAGATGCATAACGGAAAAACGAGAAGATAGAAACGAACTAGAGGTCAATCCGACAATCGTAGCTCAAACGGCGAAGAAAAGGGCAAAATATAGAGTTTCGGAAAAACGAGGAAATGAATCAAGACGAGCATAATCGAAATCTTATCGTGAATAGTGAGCGGAATCTTATCATGAACAGTAACCTAGCCTATGTGAACAGTAACTCAGCCTAATGAATAGTAACTTTCCATTTTCTATAAATAGGCCCTAGTTCGATTTCATTTTCACCGTTTCTTCGAACGAGCCGAAAAGCGCCGAACACACGTAAGTCTCTCTCTCCTCTCTTTTTCTTTCCCGTCAATATTCTGTCTCCGGCGCGCCACCGCCGGCGCCGCCGCGCCACCGCCGGAGTTCGCCGGAAAATTTTCAATGTTGTCGGTTTCGGCTGATTTTCGTACACAACGTAGCCCTTGACGATACGAGTCTAGGGCAACTTCCGGAATTCAATTCCGATTCTCCGTTCGCCGGAAAATGGCGAAAAACCGCCGCTGCCGTCGCCGGAAAAAGTCAAACCCGTTCGTTTCGGCTGATTTTCATATATAACGTAGCCCTTGACGATACGAGTCTAGGACAACTTCCGGAATTCAATTCCGATACCCCGTTGGCCGGAAAACGGCGAAAAACCATCTCCAAACCCTAAACCCTTGTTTCTTGTCACCTTTTCTCTCTCCCGTTTTTCTCTCTCTCGCCCTTCTTCTCGTGGTTGCAGGCATCGGAGGGCCTCCCGGAGTGGTGGACTAGCCACTGGTAGGGTGGCGCCGCCATGGGTGGTGGCGCCGGTAACGGAAAATGGATTGGAAAAGTAGTTGTTACATTGCGTTGTGTAAAAATCTGTGCGACGAAGGGTTTTTGAGGCCGTTGTTCAGGCACTATTGATGTCGGAATCCGGCGGGGGATGGCCGGATCTGATAGCCGGTGTTTCAGGCTATCCATCGGATTAAGTTTCACCGGAATAGGGCGGCTACACCGCCGCCGGGGGCTCCGGGAAGATGGCTGGTCGAGCAGGTCGACGACGGGAGACCGGGCGAGCGACGGGGATGAAGCTGCCGAGAAAACTCGGCAGCTGCCGAGCCATGCTGCCCCGCTGCCGAGAAAACCAGGCAGCAACGGGAGACGTTTGCCTGTTTTTTTTCCCGTCGTCGGGAAACGCCGACGAGGTTTTTCCCGTCGACGGGAACGCGTACGACGACGTATTTTCGATGCGATTTTCGATCCGAATCTCGTTTTATTTTCATCGTACCTTATCACCGAGTCATCACCAACGAGACCGGGGATCGTGGGTCCCGGTCAAAGTCAACCCTTTGACCAAATTACCGAAATACCCTTCAATTTTAAAATGCTCCGTTCGAGCTCGTTTCAACTCCGATTGAGCTCATTCTTGTTTCGTTGTGATCCAAATTTCATTCTCTTTCACCTCAGATGTATAAACTGATATTTCCCTCTTGTTTCTTCAGCTTCAATCGCTAGGCCTACCGTTCCGATCCGTCTCATCTCAATCGATATTATCCGCTTCGATGTTGTTTTAATATTTAATTATAGATTATAATGAGCTAAGAAAACATCGTAAATTATGTAGGCTACCTGTTGGATTGAAGCTCTGGGATACGAGATCTTTGACTTGCTGATCACGTGGTAACCACCGAACAAGGTGGGGGTAAATTCTTTAAATTAAGATTGTTTTTAAATGCGGGGAAAATTGTTAAGTCGGTATTTATATTTCTTTCAAAATATTTAAATTATGAATTTTATTATGCTATATGAAATGTGTTGGGTTTATGTGCTGAACGCATGAAATGTTATGTGTGATATGATGAAAATGGTTAATGAATGATTCAAAACACATGATGGATTATGAATGTTTTACTATGAATGCAAATGGTTTCAAATGATGATAAGACGGGATAATACCCGCTAAAAAGAGGTTTCTTTAGAAACCACATATGTCAAGGGATTTTCTTTACCTATGTGTTATGTGAATTATGTGGCCAACGTGAACGTGACAATGTGCACTATGTGTTATGTGGAAACTGTTGTATGATAATTTAACTGCGCATGCGTGTGCCACGCCAAGTAGGGTACTCCTCGTCGGAGCCCAACAAGGGGGTATTCTACGGAATCCCAACATGAAGGGTGTAACAACCCAAAATGGGGTCGGCTTGGGGCCTCGATAGGTCTTCTTCGGAAACCTATTCAACGGATTGCATTGGGACTCTTCGGGAGTCTACAACGTGTATATATATATAGTATTTTTTAGAATGTTATGTGTACCCCTTTTAATGTACAAATCAACCCCACTAAGTGTCCTTTTGGCACTTATCCCGTTCATGTGTTTTATTTTACAGAAAATTTCGGAGGCGAGGAGGAATGAACAGAGATGCCTGTTATATTATTTTTGTATGTATATAAGAATGTATATGGATGTTCGTTTTGTTTTCCTGAAACCCCGATTATGTACAAATTAATGTTTATGTGTTTTACTTCAAACAAGAACGTTTTCTCTGTTGAAATAATATAACCCTTTTGTATTTTAAAATGGCTATCTTATAAATATCGTCTGTTTTTAAATCTCAACGTTTAAGGAATTTCTGCTGGACGCCCCATGAAAATGCTTCGCTTGCACTCTGATTTATTTAGAGAAAAAGAAAATATATTTATTTCCACGTTTTAAACTTTATATGAAATTGGGGCGTGACAAGCTTTCTCATCCTATCTCATTAAGCAACCAAAAAACGAGTACAGCACACTAAATGTATCGTGGTAGCGAACCCCGTACACCTCAGCTTTCCCATCATTTATGGACAAGTGGGTCACACTAAATACATCGTGGTAGCGAACCCCGTGTACCTCAGCTTCCTTGTCCTTAAAAAATTAAAAGAGGAATAAAAGGCTTTCGTATGATTAAGAGCTATCACATTAATATATAGTATAACATAGCTGAAGGAGATTGCATCACAAAATCACGTGTCAAATCAGAAAATGAAATAAAAATAAAATAAAATGCAGACTCACATGCAGACTCGGACAGAGACGGATGTTGCCAGAAATGTTGCGGCAACATCCTCGACAACATCTCTACATGATGCACAAACCAAGGGACTTTTTGAGACTGAGAAATCTCTCATTGTTTAGAGCTTTCGTAAAGGTATCAGCAAGCTGATTGTTAGTTTCCACATACTCTAAATAAATAAGTTCTTTCTCAACCATATCCCTAAGAAAATGATAGTTCTCATGGCCTAATTTCTTATGCCACAAAGTAGTGTCATCCACTCTTGATTGTAGACAAGTCATTTGTTCTTCAACTAAATAGCAATTGTCTTTTGATCTTATACCTGTCATGACACAAGCACTATCATTAGCAAACACTTCACATGAACTTTTATTGAATCTCACCTGTAGATCGCCATCGCATAGTTGGCTTATGCTAATCAAATTAGCCGTAAGACCATTCACATGTAAAACATTATTTAAGGAAGGAAATCCAGGTACATTAAGCCTTCCTCTTCCAATAATCTTTCCTTGAGAGCCTCCTCCATAAGTGACCATTCCACCATTCAAAGGAACATAATCTTTCAAAAAGTTCTTTGTTCCCGTCATGTGACGTGAACATCCGCTATCAAAATACCACGAACCTGAAACGTTAGTTTTTGAAGCAGTGTATACCGCAAAACAGGTTTCATCAGATTTTGAAGCACAAGATTCTTTGCAAACAGCCTCAGTTCTATTCAGATCTGAGATGTTGTTCGAAGTGTTGGGCAACACTTCGGGCAACATCTGTTTCTGTAACAGCTTCCTTCTATATCTAAAACAGTGAGGCTTAATGTGACCAAGCTTAGAACAAAAATCACAGATAAATTTCTTTTTCAAAGATTCTTTAGAACATTCAATACCTTTTGAAGTGCAAGAATCCAAAGCTTTATCCTCAACCGGCACAAGATTTTTTGCAAAGTTTTGATAACCCAAACCAAAAGTACCAGATTGATTTAAGTTAAGAACTTCATTCAACTTAGTCGTTCCTTTGTTTAACTTTGAAAAGGTGGTTTCGGCCGACTCTACCTTAGACATGAGATTAGAAATTTCAATATCTTTCTTAGTGAGCATTACCTCAAGTCTGGTAAGAGAGTCCTTGAGTTCATCATTCTCCTTGGACAATTTCTCTACACTCCTCTTCTCCTTCTTCCATTCTTTTAGCAAAGCTGTGTAGAGTTCTTGCAATTCTCCAAGTAGAACGTCTTTATCCAAGTCTTCCTCATCTTGATCATCTGCATGAACACCAATAGCCCCATGAAAACAGTTTACATCTGGATAATCAAACAATACATACCTTTTAGTTTCAGCAGAAGCAGATGTTGGTGAAGATGTTGTCCCAACATTTCGTCCAACATCTTGACTGTTCGACAGAGACTCCTCATGTATTGTGGCCATCATTGCAGTTGAGTTCTTTTCAACCTCTTCATCATCTGATTCATCGTCACTTAAAGAAATCCAAAAATTCTTACCAAGTTTCCTTAGAGTATTAGCACATTCATTTGCGTAATGACCCCAACCGGAACATGCTCGACATTGAATTTTTTCAAGATCTTTAGGATCAAATTTAGAAACTTCAGAATTTCTTCTAGTGTTACATTCCTTTTGAGATTGAAAAGTTTTCTTTTGATTTTGGAAATTGTTTTTGGTATACTGTTCATTAGGCTTGAATACCCTTTTCTCTTTATTGAATTTTCTTACCATGGCATTGTACTTGCGGGTAATCAAAGCTACACTTGCACTTTCTCCAATTTCTTCCAATTCCTCATCCTCTTCTTCGTGATCTTCATCAGAGGTTTGAGCCTTAAGAGCTATACTCTTGCCTTTTAACTTATCCTTTTGAGACAACATGTTAACCTCATAATTTTTCAAAATATTCATAAGAGTATTGAGATCCATGGAAGCAAGATGATGAGCTTCTTCTATAGCAGAGACTTTGAGATTGTACCTTTCGGGTAATGTGCGAATGACTTTGTACACCAAATGCTTGTTGTTTATGGGCTCACCAAGCATTTGACATTCATTGGCAATGTCTATTACCTTTTCGAAATACGATGTGATGTCCTCATTGTTGTCCATTCGAAGCTTTTCAAATTGACTGGAAAGTATCCGCAACCTCGTCTCCTTGACACTTGCATCACCTTCACAATGTCTTTGTAAGATGTCCCAAGCTTGTTTGGAAGTAGCACAATTTTGAATCAGCTTGAACATATGCATGTCAACCCATGAGAAAATGGCGTTGAGAGCTTTTTCATTGCTACTTGCCTCATTGAGTTCGGCTTGAGTCCACTCCGATTCCGGTTTGTCCACGACATCACCATCTTCATCTCGTGTAGTCTTTGGAACAGCATAACCATTAACCACCGTCTTCCATGCACGATAATCAAGTGACTTGATATGTGCACGTAGGCGGATCTTCCAAAACGCATAGTTAGTACCATCAAGAACGGGAAGTCTTCCAATTACAGGATCCATAATCAATCTGACCAGACCCAACCACTCAGTGTATCGAGTGTTGGCTCTGATACCACTTGTTGGAAAAGTGGATCTGATCTGAGAACAAAAGTAAGTGTACTGAGGCAGATGTTGCCGCAGATGTTGCCACAACACTTAAGCCAACACTTAATTTTGAAGAGTTTTTGCAGCGGAAATTAAAATGACTCAAAGAGATAACTTTTCAAGATATATATATATATATATATATATATATATATATATATATCTTGAGGTGCCTTAGGCAAAAATTTATTCACAAATAAAAGTGAATACAAGTGAATTCCAAAATAGGCATAAACCTACAAGAAAAGAACTCACAAAAGATCCTATTGATCAAAAACAAAAAAGCTCTCTTTGAGTATACAATGTACGCTCAGGCTCACAAAATTCTATCTTGGAAGGATTCTAGGATAAATAAATGTTAAGGCTTGAAGGAGTGAGTTACAATGAAAAGTAACCAACCTATTTATAGATATACTCCAAGATAGAAACCTAACAAACATCCCTAAAACTCAGCCACTCAAAAACGTGGCTAAATGCTTTGAAAGATGCTGAGACATGCGTGAGGGAATTTCTCCAAGTTGTTAGTCAAGAGGCTTCAGCAATATTGACTTGGTCTACTCGAATTCTTGAAGAGGATTTCTCTCAAAAGTGGTTGCATTAGGGTTGCACCTTCTTTGACACGTTCACCACTCTTGTTCATACAATCTAACACCTGCAAAATAGTATAAAAAGACACAAATGCAAAATAATCGAGATATTTGTGAAGTAAGACAAAACAGAGATGAATGTTGCCACAGATGTTATGGCAACATTTCAGGCAACATTTGTTTCTGGACAGAAAATAAAATTAACAAAAATTGTTAATAAAAAGTCCTTCAACATTTTAATTTCCGCTGCAAAAACTCTTCAAAATTAAGTGTTGGCTTAAGTGTTGCGGCAACATCTGCGGTAACATCTGCCTCAGTACACTTACTTTTGTTCTCAGATCAGATCCAATTTTCCAACATGGCCGAAGCAGCTCGCCTGAAAATCGGTCACACAATCGTCCTGAGTTTTGTGGAGGATTTGCCTTATGTATCCTAGTACTCGGACACGTGTGTACGAGTTAATGTATGCCAGCGTCGTCTGATACTTCGGACGCACCCAATCGACCTGAAAAGGAGAAAAGAACTGTTGGTCACATTAATTCATACATTAATATACAAAATGAAATGACATATGTGAATTAATATGATACGATGTTTCATGAAAAATAAAGATATGAAACTTATAAAGGTTGGATATTTGCTTGACCAAATTAGTAGAGCTGGATAAAACGTAGATTTATAAATTACATTGAAAAAATGCTAACCGACCATTATAATAAATTTAAAAAGTTTAAATGATCCAGTCAACTACGGAAACAATTAAATTGGGATAAAAAAACGAGTAATCCAAATTATGTTCGTATTATGCAAGACGGATGAATAAATTATTTTTATTACGTGCTGATTGTTAAACCGATAATAAAAAAAATCATTAAAGGGGACATAATTCAATATGATATTTAATGGTCCAATTATAATTATTAAATTTTTACATCATGAGAATTTCGAGAAAATAATTACGGAGTGAAGAGTTGAATATTGAAAGGAGACCAACAAAAATGGAAAAAAAAAATCCCACCGGGTCGGGGAAACTATGTTGTTATAATTATGGAATGAAGATTATTAAAGAGGATTATTTTCAGTCATATGTACATAATATTTATAAAACATTAAGAAATTATTTCAAAAGTAAGTGTTGATTAATAAACGGATATTAAAAAAATTAGTACAAAAATGTAAGTTCGATTACGATATTATGTTACTTTAATTCTGAACTTGGGATTATTAATTTTTAAATTGAAATTATGTATTTACTATGCAAGACGGATTAAGAAATTATTTTTAGTACGTGCGAATTATTAGACGGAGATTAAATAAATTTATTAAACGGGAAATAATGAAATATGATATTTAATTGTCCAATTATAATTATTAAATTTTTAAAATGGAATTTTCAAAAAAATATTTAATGAGTGAAGAGTTGAATAGTGAAAGGAGACAAAAAAAATGGAAAAAAATATCATAACGGGTCGAGAAAACTATGTTGTTATACTTATGGAATGAGGATTATTAAAGAGGATTATTTTCAGTCATATGTACATAATATTTATAAAATATTAGGAAATTATTTCAAAAGTAAGTGTTGATTAATAAACGGATATTAAAAAAATTAGTACAAAAATTTAAGTTCGATTACGATATTATGTTACTTTAATTCTGAAATTGGGATTATTAATTTTAAAATTGAAATTACGTATATATTATGCAAGCCGGATTAAGAAATTATTTTTAGTACGTGCGGATTATTAAACGGAGATTAAATAAATTTATTAAAGGGGAAATAATGAAATATGATATTTAATTGTTCAATTTTAATTATTAAAATTTTTAAACGAGATTTTAAAAAACGAGGCGCAGTACTGGGGCGCGCGCGACGGGTGACGGGAGCACGCGCCCGACGGGAGACAGGTGCCGGGAGCAGGCCCGCCCGACGGGAGATGGGAGCGCACGCCCGACGGGAGACAGGTGCCGGGAGCATGCACCCGACGGGAGCCGGGTGACGGGAGCGCGCGCCCGACGGGAGGCAGGTGACGGGAGCATGCGCGCCCGACGGGAGACGGCTGACGGGAGCTGCCGAGTTTTCTCGGCAGTGGGTGCGGGCGTGCTCGGCAGCGGGGGCGGACGTGCTCGGCACTCGACAGCTGCCGACTCGACCAGACGGGGCTACACGTCATTTTTTCAAGGCTACACGTGATTTTTTTCAAAATTCATGTGTAGCCCTATAATTATAGGGCTACACGTGAAATTCACGTGTAGCCCTTAAATTATAGGGTTACACGTGAATTTTGAAAAAAACACGTGTTGCCCCGTCTGGTCGAGTTTTCTCGGCAGCTCCCATCAGCCGTCTCCCATCGGGCGCGCATGCACCCGTCACCTGCCTCCCGTCGGGAGACGACGGGGATTTTTGCTCCCGTCGCCGGGAACGCGCAACGACCTTTTTTTTTCGATTCGTTTTCTATCCAAATCTCGTTTTTTTTTCATCATACTTTATCATCGGGTTTTCGCCAACGAGATCGTGGGTCCCGGTCAAAGTCAACCCTTTCACCTAATTACCAAAGTACCCCTAAATCTTAAAACACTTAAATTATTGGGAAAAAAATTCCCATTTTTTTTACAGTATTTTTACTGAATTATTCCCTAAAATTACAGTGTTAATCTTGAATTATTAATTATAATTACACGTGATTAAACATGCATATTTTCGATTAAACGTGATTATTTTTTATTATGGCCATTTAACCCTTTCAAACATCAATTCAAGCACATATTCAAACAAATTAACCCTATCAAATTCAAATTTAAACCCAATTAACCATTTCAAACATGAATTCAAGCATATATGAAAAGAAATTAAACCTAATCCCCAAATAATTTAGGGTTCAATTGGAATTCAAATCCACGTTTAACCCTCCGTTTCTTCAACTAATACTCAACAAATTCGAAGTATTAAGACATATTTCCAACAAATTCAACAAAATTTCAACAAATTCTCAACAAATTTCACCAAATTCGAAACTTAATGTCAAGAATTTTCTGAAAAAACGAGGGATAAATCACTAACCTCTCCTTCTTCGTTTGACATCTTCGTCTTACACGTGAATTTTCACCAAAAAATCTAAGCTTTACACGTGAATTTGAGCTCAATTTTTGAGCTCAAAAATGGGGGAAAAAACTGGTCCAGGCGCGGCTGTTTCTTTGCTGAAGAGGTTGGAGAGAGAAAGTGAGAGGAAGGGTTTGGGGGTGGGGTAGGTTAGGTGAGAGAAATTCCACTTTTGTTGACTCATTAAACATTCTTTGACTAATTATTATTGGGTAATAATTGCAAAATTCAAAGTCAATCAAAAATGGTGGTATTTTTTGCCATACTTTTAAATTTGATGGTATAAACTATCTCACTTTTATTTTTGATGGTAAAAAAACACCTATTTTATTTTTGGTGCTATTTTGGGTCATATTTTATAGTAATTGTGGTAATTTTGGTTGCTATCCCTAATTTTTATGTACAAATATCATGAGTTTTATGTAATACTTTAATTTAAAGAAAAACATTTATTATAATATGAAAGTTAAATTATTATAACATAAAAGTTATATTATTATGACATAAAAGTTTATATGTTTGTAATATAATATAAAGGTTAAACTAGCATAACATAAATGTTACGTTAATATAGCATAAAAGGCAGGTTGCACGAACATAATATAAATGTTATGCGAATATAATATAAAGATTAAGCGTGGGAGATAAGAGCATGGGTGCAGACATGAGGGCAAGTTTGGTTGCATGAGATCGCATTTGGAGCGTGAAAATCACCTTTCGGGTCATATGACTCGAATTGCATGAGTCATGACCTGTTCATTGACATATATAAAATAGGTGCATATTTCTAATGGTTAAACATAGACATTCATTCATTTTTATGTGATTGCACAACACTATTTTCTAACATATTTATATTTTTTGTGTCAAAATACTTCGAATATTATTTCATATTTATTTCAGGGATTATTGAGTGTTTTTGGCCTAACGAATGTGTTCAGCTTGATGCACTCGAAACAAGATTGTGCCAAATTTAAATATGAAGCCCATGACACTGGTAGACTTAGTGTGGGCCCATCCATCCAATGTCAAGCCCAGCGAAATTTCAAATTATATTTTGGGCTCGAAAAGGGTTTCAGTAATCTCTAGGCTTAAAAACAGATAGGACACGCTTTCGACCACTACTTTTCAAACTTTTAAATGTCATACAAGTCAAGAATCATGTGAAAGATGAAAGACGAAGTATAGGAGGCCCGAGAATCCACTTAGACTAGTTTTCTCATAATTTCATTGTTTTGACTTCACAAATGCAAGGATAAACTTCATATTTTATGTTCCTTCGAGTCCTCGATCCGAGCCGGATCCCAGCCGCAGATGCTAACCGACCCGGCCAAAGGATGGTCAGAAGCCCTGACCCCAGAAGGAGCAGCAACCGTGACATCTTGAGAACCGGGAGGTCGGATGACCGGGGCCGGCCTAGGGTGCTTTTGGGGAGGAGACCTCCTTGACGAGCGCTGGGGAGGCACCCCGCGCCCAGAGATGGCCGTAGTGGGAGCCGAGCGCTCCGAGCTGCGCCCCCTACCTCGGCCGGAAGCCCGAGCTGATTGCCCTGCCCCCCTTGCTTGTTGAGCCCGGAGGTGGATACGCTCAGTAGGGTCCATCTGTTGGGGCAGGCCGTCAGCAAGAAGGTCGGCTGCCAAGAAAGATATCAATCGATTAGCGCAGGTTCAATATTCGGCCAACAACACATGAGGGGATATTCAATTACCTTGGAAATCGTTGGGAGCTGGGACGAAAGGAAGAGTCAGTCCGGCCCGAGCTAGCTTCCTCTCGGTCAGTAGAACCTTGAACAACAACCTCTTCGGATCGACGCTGTCTTTTAGATAGCAAAGCTTCCTCGAGAAGTCCACACCCATCTCGAGAGCGTCAGACGAGATAACTGTAAAACAAAGAATAATTGTGATATCAGAAGGCCGACCAGATTAACAACACTACAGATATATACCGTTGGCCGGCCTGAAATACACAGGACAAGGTGTCCTCTGGGACGGGTCCCCGCCAACCGGTCCAGGACTCATCCAATCCCCACCAACCCAAAACCACTTCGTCTTCCAGTCCTTTATGGAGGACGGAAGACCCTTTATGAGTTGAGGACAAGCCGCCCGAGGGGAGATGTAGTAAAGGTGGTTCTGGGCTCCCGGCAACAACTTTAGGGTGTACAACCAGGTCAGCTTCTGAGGGCTCGGGACGCCGAGCTGATAAATGTAAAATGTGATGAACAGCCCGAGGAGCGACGACAAGCTGTTAGGATGAAGCTGGCCGGGAGCAACTCCCTAGAAGCGCAGAACTTGTGTAAGGGACGGCGCCAGAGGAAAACGCAACCCGCCCTCCAAATCTCGAAAATTGATGGCCACACATCCACGGGGAGGTTTGTCCATTCTCTCCTCGGGAAAAGGGACGTCAAAGGTGACCCCTCGAGGGATGTTGAATAGTGTATACCACCGATCGAGTTTAGCTCGGGTCGTAGTGGACGGCCACTTCATGGCCTCTGACTCCTCCGAAGGCTGCTCAGTCCTCCTGAACCTCCTCCGGACAGGCACCCCAGTAGGGATACTCGGAGTTGAAGTGGAAGGACCGACCTCTTCATCACCCGTCGTCAAAGGGGCTGGACCCCAAACCTCTACATCCGACGAAGAGGTCGATCCCAGAGAAAGTCTATCCGAGCTGTATTCCAGCTCGGCAGACCCACCTTGGCTGTAGCCCTAGACTGAATCGTTGGACGAAGAATTGCTGGAAGACATTATAATTTTTTTTACCTAAAGTAGAATCCGACCAGGTAGTGCTGCTCGATCTGTTTAAGCTCAATAATTCCTGCTCGGGGCTCTCAAAAAATCTCACAAGTATGTGAAGTAAATGGAAGGGGGACCTACCCTATTTATAGAAAAGGAAGTGACCGTTGATATTCCTCCCTGCTCGAGGTGACACGTGGCATATCAAACGGTTATGGTTTGACGACCCCTCAGCTGCCAACCTTTCAGAATCAGAGGTGCGATTCACACCGGCCAACCTGTCCAGGTCGGCCATGGATAAACTAATTCGATGACTTCTGAAGTTGGATTAATAATCCAAGACTGAGCACCCCATCCAGCTCGGCCATGGCTGGTTCAGCTCAACGCCTTCGAAGTTAGATTATTTATTTAAGAACAAAAGATTAGCCAAGTTTTATAACTTCAACCGAACTCAACTGGTTTGGAGGCCAGAACCTCTTGACAGAGCACTTAACATTTAAAAAAAAAGGAACAAAACGAACAAAAGAAGAAAAACAGCTCGGATGAGTAGCTCGGTAATGGTCCAGAATATTGGAAGGGCTTCACTTATCTTCATTCAGCTCAGACGAGTAGCTCGGTAATGGTCTAGAATATTGGAAAGGATATGGACAACTTTCACCACCCCGGACAGACCTCTCTCTCAATATTGATGTATCAGCCAGAACGTTTTATGAACCTATTATGGTTGCTGAATATGTTGCTAAGTACTTAAACTTAAGAGATCTGTCCAGACCTCTTTCCGACCAAGATCGTATTAGATATATCTATTCATCAGCACCTATCTCAATCACCTCATCCTCCGCCTTAGCCGTTTGGGAACTTTCAGCCGGTCCAACGTCGGAAACATCCTCCATTATAAGGTCAGGGTTGGACATCAGCTGAATAGATGGGGCTGGCCGTAGAAGATGCTCAGATCCAGGAGGCAAATAACCAGGCAGATCATCCATCAAATTCAAGTAATACTGGGGGAGAGGGTTCTTCTGCATATAACCGGCCAGAGAAGCCTGGAGAGGGCGGTCGTCGAGCCCGGCCTTCCTCAACACTTCCATGTTATCCATACAAGCGAAGAAGTAAGCCAGGATGCCGTCGTACTTGCATTCTTTGGACCCCTTGTATTTTTGTACGACGGCCACCTCATCCTGCAGGCCGGCTTGAGCAACCAGCAATTCAACTTGCACCTTCTCCAGCTCGGCCAGCGACGCCTCCAAGTTCCTCCCCAGGGTGGCCCTCTCTCGGTCCAGGTCGAACGACCGTTGGCGTTCAAACTTAGCTGACTTAATGGCTTTGGCCAATAAATCTTAAGTGGAGGCCAGCTGAGCTTGAAGAGTCTCTCTTTTCCTCAGCAGCTGAAGCAACCTCCGCCCGCCTTTTGCGAAGCTCCACCTCTCGCGCGTCAAACTTTTTCTCTCGCTCCAAATGCTTGAGGTGGGCTTGCCAAGCAAAAACAGACGCCTGAGCCTGAAGGTCAGAAGAGCATACATCCATGTCTATGGCCGACATCTTGTCGGCATATCCTTCCAATTCTTCCGTCCAGGCCTTGGTTGGGGCTTCGACAGCCGGCTCGACCCCGGGAGGAAGGTTCTTCATCAAGTTGGGACTCGGCATCTGAGCCCGGGCAAAGCTGACCTGGAAGGGCGGCTCCATCCAAGAAACTCCTTAGAGGACCGATCCTCTCAGGATCCCAGCCGCAAATACTCACCGAGCCGGCCAATGCAGACTCAGAAGACCATACCCCTGGACGGGTTGAAGAGTTGGCAGGAGGGTTACAAGCTGGCAGCTCGGGCTCGGTCGGCGGCTGAGGTGGAGATGATCGGGACCTTTTGGCCGGCGGATCGGCAGGCTCCGGGTTCTGAGCAGACGCACTGTCAGCAGGACGTTCAGACCCTCACCTCTTTTGCATCGGCTGTCTCTGCACTAGCTGTCGCCGTTTCTCAGCCTGCTCGGCACGGACCCTGATCCGTTCGGCTGGATCCATCAGGGGACGAAGACCCTCTTGAGGGAGCTCAGCTGCAAAAGAATCTTTTATTAGCTAAGTGTGCAATTCGACATAAGCTCGGTACAATTGTTAGGGGCTCACCGGTGAAATCCACGGGAGCTCGAAAAAAAGGGAAAATCAACCCAGCTTGAACAAGTCGACTTTCCCTGATCAACTCCTTATACGTCTGTTGGGAGTGAACGACGTTGTCCCATAAATAACGGATTTTCCGGGAAAATTCCCCGCCGATATGGAGAGTGTCAGACGGAATTTCTGCAAAACAGAGAAAATATTAAAATATTAGAAGAGCTGATCAGGAGAAACATAAATATATACATCTAGCCGTCCCGAAACCAATCGGGTATGATGCCCTCACTGCAGACTCGCGGTCAAATTCTCCAGGACTCCTCCAATCCCCTCATACCTAGAACCAATCATACATCCACGTCCAATTTGGCAATTGAAGATCACCCACTAGCTGGGGTCGGAACGGGCGAGATAAGAGGAAATAAAAGTATTCCCGAGCTCCAGGTATAAGTCTGATGCTAAACAGCCAGGACAGCTCATCCGGGCTAGGTATCCCGAGGTTGTATCTATGAAAAAGGATCAACAGACCTAATATAGTTGACCAACTATTTGGGCTGAGCTGCCCAGGTGCTATCCTCCAATGCCACAAATAATCAGTCAAACAACGTGCTATTGGGAATCGAAGGCCTCTACAAAGCGCCTCGATATTAATAGAAACACAACCTCTAGGCAGACGCAGCATTCGTTCCCCAGGCCGAGGAGCAATAAACTCAACACATTCAGGAATGCTAAAGAGCCTATGCCACCGATCCACATCCGATTGAGACAAAGTAGAAACTATGTTTATGGGTCCTAGTTCCTCAGCCCGGCGATCATAACCCTCCTCGGCCCGAAACCCCGTAGGGTCTGGGGCCGGACCCGCACGAGAGGTACCCGCCTCCTCGGCTACTCCCCTAACATCCACTCCCGAAGGATTGGACCCTATATTCCGGTCAGACGCTCTACTAGACATGATCGGAAGAAAGTTAGTTTACCTTGCAGGGAGACCCCTCGGGTGACGCAGCGCAAAACAATGTGCTTGGATGGCTCACGGAGTTGAGATTATCTGAAACTTCAGAGAGGGAAAATGGTGAATGAAGCTACAAGACACCCATATATATAAGAGTATGTCAGGACTCTTCGACTTCCAGCCATTAAAATGACGACACGTGGGCTGAGTAGTGAAAAAAGTATAAGTTATTCACTGAAAATGTTATGAAATTTGTACATACACTACAAGAAAAATGCTAAACAACAACACCAATTTTACAACGGTTTTTCAAAAAACCGTTGTCGTAGACATCTTTTACAACGGTTTTTCGAAAAACCGTTGTCGTTGTGCGAAAAAAATGCACAACGACAACGGTTTTTTACAACGGTTTTTTTGTACCGTTGTCGTAGATGTCTACGACAACGGTTGGGACAACGGTTTTTTACAACGGTTATTAACCGTTGTCGTAGACATCTACGACAACGGTTGGCACAACGGTTTTTTTGTACCGTTGTCGTATATGTCTACGACAATGGTTAATAACCGTTGTCAAAAACCGTTGTCGTTGTGTGAATTTTTTCACACAACGACAACGGTACAAAAAAAACCGTTGTTGTAGACATCTACAACAACGGTTAATAACCGTTGTAAAAAACCGTTGTAAAAAATGAGAATTTTTGAAAGAAGTTAATAAAAGTAATGCATGTAGAATTTTAGCACATAAATGTTAGTGGCCAAGTGGTTTCAGCTCAAACAAGGGGTCGCGAGTTCAAACCTCAAGCGACGCAAATTTATTCGTGCTGACGTGGCACGTGATGTGGCGATGATCGATGACGTGGCAGGTGATGTGGCGTTGACCCGATGATGTGGAGGTGACATGGCGTTGACCCGTGCTGACGTGGCAAGTGATGTGGCGTTGACCGGTGACTTGGCGTTGACCCGCTGACGTGGAGGTGACATGGCGTTGACCCGATGATGTGGCGCTGACGTGGCAGATGGCTTGAAGACAGCACTTCCTCAACCGTTGTGCCAACCGTTGTCGTAGATGTCTACGACAACGGTTAATAACCGTTGTGGAAAATAAACTCTTCGACAACAGCATCTTCAACAACGGTAAATTTGGTCTTTTACAACGGTTATTAACCGTTGTCGTAGACATCAACGACAACGGTTAATAACCGTTGTGGAAGATGGGGTCTACGACAACGCCATCTTCCACAACGGTTGAAATCTGGCTACGACAACGGTTAATAACCGTTGTCGTTGTGCGTTTTTTTTGTAGTGATAAAGGTTATAATATTACAGTATAAAAGTTATATCATTACAACATAAAGGTTTCGGCTATATTGAATTTTTATAGTGAAAAAACTATAAGTTATTTATTGAAAAGGTTATGAAATTTGTACATAAAGGTTATACTATTACAACATAAAGGTTATATTATTACAATATAAAGGTTTGGGTTATATTGCATGAATTTTTATAGTGAAAAAAGTATAAGTCATTCAGTGAAAAGGTTATGAAATTTGTACATAAAGGTTACACTATTACAACATAAAGGTTATATTATTACAACATAAAGGTTATGACATAAATTATAAACAAAAAAAAAGGGCGCGGATCCGGGTTAAACCGGACTCGACCCGACCCGCGTGCCCAGTTGCATGGATCATGACCCATGCAACTGGTGCACACAAACACTACTCCTTCTTAAAAAAACACCACTGACTTTTATAGTATGTTAGTACTTTTATATTATATTAATCAAACCTTTATGTATAAATATCATATTTTTATATAATACTTTAACTTAAAAAAAAATTTAATTTCGATACAATTTGTACATATATACTTTTGTGTGATATTATGCATATCTTTATTTCAACAGTCATACCTCTGTGCTATATATAAAAAAATGTTAAGGTATATCTAAAAACCCTAAATGTATGACTAATATAACATAAATATATGACGAAATAATATAAAAGTATAAAATCTGGAAGAAATTTTGGATAGGTTTGTACGCACCCATCCAGAAGTATAAAGGTGTGTAGAGGCACATTTTGACAGATTTAGATCGTATAGATTGCATTTGATGCATAATTTCTTTTGCCACCTTACATTTAAGTCCATGCATCCCATGGAAGCACCGCTGGTTACAATAAAGGTAACATGGAGAGATACAATTTGGAAAATAAAATTCGTCACATTTTTTGGAATTTTGTATGAAATATCAATTTATGATAAAAAAATTATTGAAAAATGATGGTTCATATTTCTTGAAATAATAGAATCCAAATATTGACAAAAAACCAAATGATGTCAAGCATATCCCTTTTGGATATGATGGATATATTTTACAGGAAATTTGAATTCTTTTAGAGATAGTTTTTTATTTTATTTTATAGAATATAATCCATTTTGGATTTTACAGAAATTTTTCATTTTGGGTAAAATGGTTTGGTGATTTTTGTAATTATCTATATAATCTTAACTCAATTTCTTCTAATTAATACACTATCTAGTGTAAAATTGATTAGTGATGTTTCATTAAGTTGGAAGATGAAGTTTCAAAGTTTCAACTTTGAAGAAGCTATTATTGAATTAGAGTGAGAATAACAACGATAAAGATGTCGTCCAAGTTAAAAGAAAGCTTATTAACGAATTCCCTTTTGAGTACAATGAATAAATTAATAGGGGAAAGTAATTGTAAAAATTGACAAATAGTTGTATTTTGGGTGATACCCAAAATGTATATTTTATTTTATTTTATTATCTGTAAGCATTACTATATTCTTGATTTTTTGTTTATACTATCTTTTGATCTATTAATTGTTTTTTTTTTTTTTTTGAAATTTCCAATTATAATATGATATGGTATTTTATGAGTCAATGATCAATGTTGTTTGTCACTTTGTCTACATATATTAGCATATTGTCGTTTGTCCTTTGGGTGTTTGTATAATTTTGTATACTTGGTACTTATGTTCCTATTATTTAATGTTAAACACGTTTTGTTTTTACAATCTTTAATATATTATCCTTATATTTTAATGTCCTTTATATATAATGTTTATATATAAATAAGTTTTTTTTTTGTGAGTAATATATAAATAAGTTTTTTTTTTGAGTAATATATAAATAAGTTTTAAAACTATATGTAATATGTACAGTTATGAACTTTATATATGAATTATCTTATGTATATAGATAGAAAATCCCCAAGCTAAACTTATAGATTGTACACTTGTGTTTAGGATTTGAAATGAATGAAACTAAGTTAAAGTAAATTTGATATCTATTTATATTAAGAGTTTATTATATTTTTTGCCCCGTAACTTAGGGGGTCTGGCAAATTCGGACCGTAATTTTTCGGGCTGGCAATTTTGTCCCGTAAGTTATCGGGCTTCGCGAATTTTGCCCAAATTAAGCCCGAATTGCTTAATTTGGGCCCAATCAGCACGTGAATCGCACGTGAGCCGTGAATTTTCGCAATTTCGGGCCATTTTTGCTGATTTGGCAGATTTAAGCATATGTGGCATTTTTTTTTTTTTTCAAATCCACCTGGATTAAATCAACTAAAATGTGGAAATTAAAACCCAAATCCCCCATTCCAATTGAAGAACCCTAATTCCCCCAATTCCAACTGACCAAAATGAAGAAAGTCTTGAACACATCCCCTGCTGTTATCTCTCCTCTCTTAACCAAAGTCCCTCCAGCAACACCCCACCGACGCCGTCAAAACCCACTTCCAAGAGAACCGCCCCTCCACCTCCCAAGTACTCACCATCGTCACTCTCTTCCCCGTCGGCGGAATCCTTCTCTTCCTCGCCGGACTTACCCTCACCGGCACCTTCGTGGGACTCGCCGTCGCCACCCCGCTGTTCGTCATCTTCAGCCCCATTTTAGTCCCCGCCGCCCTCGCCCTCGCACTCTCCGTCACCGGCTTCTTGACCTCAGGAGCTTTCGGCATCACGACGCTTTCCTCTATCTCGTGGATCATCAATTACTTTAGGAGGATGAGAGGGAGCTGGCCTGAGCAGTTTGATCAAGCCAAGCGGCGCGTGCAGGACACGACCGGGCATATGGGCCAGAGGGCAAGGGATGCGGGCCAGAAGAACCAAGATGTGATACGGGCTTGATGGGAAGTAGGCTCTGGGCCTGGCCCATAGTGTTGAATGATTTGTATTTAGAGTTTAATTTTTAGTGGTTCGATCTTCAATTACAATAATTTAATCCGCTTCTTTTCAGATTTTAGTTGATTTAATCCAGGTGGATTTGAAAAAAAAGAAAAAAAAATGCCACATATGCTTAAATCTGCCAAATCAATAAAAATGGCCCGAAATTGCGAAAATTCACGGCTCACGTGCAATTCACGTGCCGATTGGGCCCAAATTAAGCAATTCGGGCTTAATTTGGGCAAAATTCGCGAAGCCCGATAACTTACGGGGCAAAATTACCAGCCCGAAAAGTTACGGTTCGAATTTGCCAGACCCCCTAAGTTACAGGGCAAAAAATATAATAAACTCTTATATTAATTGCTAAATATTTGGTTGATCAAAATATAAGTGATGGATTTCAAATCCACATCTATCAAAATACATAGTTAGATTTATCCATTTCCAGAAAAAAATATAATGTACAATCTTAAAGAATGGTTAATTTATGAAAGAGTGTGTAGCTTATGAGAAGTCAAAGTGTTAATACGATCTTGAAGTTTAGCTTGAGGAGAAGTTTGAAGAGCATGTTGTTGTTGTAGTTCTTGAAGAACCTCCACCATAGTAGGCCTATTTCTAGGATCCATGCTAAGGCATCTCAATGCAAGAGAAGCTGCAGCTTGAGCACCCTTTTTAGTGTACTCTCCTCTTAATCTTGCATCCATGATTCTTGAAAACTGCCTACAACCATCTCCTAGAAATTGCTTTGCCCAATCAACCAAGCTGCATAGCGCCCCTCCGATGCTCTCGTCTCCCATCGCTCGTTTCCCCGACATCAACTCCAACAGAACCACTCCAAAGCTGTATATGTCGCTCTTTGGAGTCAAGTGTCCCGAAGCCACATATTCCGGAGCTGCATACCCCATTGTACCCACGACTCTAGTCGAGACGTGGGTCCCATCGCCACTCGGGCCCTTTCTTGCTAGCCCGAAATCTGAAAGTCTTGCATGGAACTTCTGTGGAGGTGATGTTTGAAATTAGATGGTATGCATAGTTGGGACAAAGACCATATTCATGGTCAAGTTGATTGTCAAACACAAAAGTGAATCGAGTATCAAGTAGTTTGATTTACCGAGTCAATCAGAATGTTGGAGGCCTTTAAGTCACGATATATTATGTTGGCGTTTAGATTGTGTAGAAATGCAAGCCCTCGTGCAATATCGGTTGCAATTTGCATTCGAGTTGACCAAGCCATTGGTTGTATTCCTTCTGTTGAAAGAAATACACAAGGTTTAACCTCTGTTTCTGGTTCCAATTTTAGTCTTCTAACTTTAGTAAAGTCCTCATTTTGGTAACCATCTATGTTTTGACTGGTTGTTAATTTTTAGTCCTAATTTCATCGATAATTAGGAATTTGATCAAGATAATTTGTCCATCATAAAATTGGAAAAATGCAAAATTGGTCCTATTGCAACTAGTCATTTTTTCTGGGTTAATTGCATAAGAAAATTTAACATCAATTTTAAGTCGATTTGCATTTACAATATCACAAACTTTGGACTTTAACACCATACTCACGAACTTTAAAATCATATCAATTTGATATATGATCGGATATTTTGAGCTTCAATTATTGTCGTCATAAAGTCTGAAATATGAGTTTCCATCCCAATTATTGACGACATATTTCAAGCTCCACTAGGATGGAGACACGCATTTCTGACTCTACATGATCAACAATCACAACCTGAAATGTCCGATTTCATATTGAATTGACATATTTTTAAAGTTGTTGATTTATGTTATTAGCATCCAAAGTTGATGTGTAAATGGAAATCCACCTAAAGTTGATGATTTTTTATATAATTAACGCATTTTCCTACTACAAATCTTTTATATGAAAATTCATCTGAAATTTTCATATAATTTTTTTAGATATGTAGTTGATAAGACTATTAATGTTAAAATAAAATTATCAACGCCATGCCACATTTATACCATTATGTGGTATGTCACATCATGTCATATAACTTAGCGATTTTATGTAATAATTATTGGGGTGTGGCAAAATTGGTCATTGATCTTTTAAAAGTGCCAAAACTAGTCTCTTTCACTTTGTCTCAAACTAGTCAAAATTTTACATACTACCAAACTGATATGAGGTTGACATGATACTTCATAAGACAAATAGTTGCAGACAAGTTGGTGTATATATACAATTGTCAATCATCGTTTGTGTAACGTCATGTCAGGTTTATATCATTATAGGACACAAAACACGACAATAAAAAAAAGACTAGTTTTGCCACATTCATATAGTTATCCTATAGTTATGAGATCAATTTTGTCGTGAATTCGAGAGAACTTACTCTTAAACAGGTGATTCTCCAAGCTTCCTTTAGGCATGAATTCATAGACCAAAAGCCTGTTTTCAGATTCTGAGCAATATCCAATTAGCTTAACCAAATTCTCATGGTGTAGCTCACCCAAGAATTTAACCTCAGTCTACAAATCAGATATAAATTAAAGATATCATTAAAAATGAACAAAACAAATTGGCAAGACTATTAACCTAAAAAGGGAAGCTTCAAAAGGAGATGATGATATGATCATAAACATACAAGCCATTCTCTGTGACCTTGAAAGCTTTGTGCCTTAAGCATTTTCACAGCTACAACTATCCCTGATCCCGGTTTGCTCGGAGCCAACGTGTTCCCGTTGATCCATCCTTTATACACATAACCGAAGCCTCCCTCGCCAATGAGACTCTCCGGAGAGAAGCTCTTAGTCGCGTTGCTGAGATCGTTCAATGTAAAAGATTTAAGGTTGCTCGACAAAGATAGATCTGCTAAGAGATCATGATCATCATACGAGATGTTTGAATGTGGATTTGAAGGATTTGAACCCTGTTTTGAACTGCTAGGTGCTACTTTTGTTCCTGAAAAAACAAGTATGATATAAGTGCTATAACGAGTGAATTTGAACTATGAAAAATGTCATTTTCTAGCAAGAAAATGCTGACAATCACCATGAATAATATAAGGATAAAGCATAAGTTGATAATTTAATTGCATATGAATTATATGCAAACATCTAATCAAATTTTTTTTTCCGCAGAATTGAATTCAATGACAGTGTACACAGTTATGGACCCAGAATTTGTGTTGAGGGAGAGAGAAAAGGAGAATATTAAAAAGGAGGCTAGATTTTGTTTGATTGTGAGAGAAAAACCAGGAATTAACTCTTTTACACAAGAAAAAAAAATACTAAATTGACAAAAAGAAAATTTTATTTTTTTAATTAAAATACAGAATTAGACAAAGGGTCAAGTCCAAAACTACCCCTTTTTATAATGCAAGGAACTTTTCTACCCCTTATTTATAAAAATAACTTTTTTACCCATTTTTAAGGTATTTTGTTAAATACATTCCAATACTACCCTTTAACTATATTTACATTTTAATATTTCAAAATATATAAAATTCTATAACCCAAAATTTTGAAAATTGAAAATTCATTCCCCCCAACCCAAGCTCCACCGAAATTCAATTTCCACCACTTCAACATCAATGGCGGATGAAAATTCTAAGGTAGAGCTCGAATTTTATTGATGAATCTGAAGATGTTTTGTGCGGCAATAATCGAATCTGAGATGAGAATGGGGTTATAGAGAAATGAGAGAAACTGAGATGAGAATGGGGTTACGGAGATGGGAGAAACAACGGTGATTATTGTCGAAGATGGTAGATGTTAGATTTGTGTCTATGGTGGAAGCACAACGTTACTCGCACTCGGAGGAGATGATAGCATCGGGATTGAAGGTGGAACATCGAACTGTTCGAAGAGAGAGACAAGAGTTTTGGTTACAAATTTTTATTATTTATTTATTTTATTTTTGATTTTGATGATTTGAATGTTCAGTGAATAATTGTGAAATTTCTTGGATTTTTTGATTTTGTATATAATTACCATTATAATTGTATATGTACATACACGAATAAGAGAAAATTGTCAAAATCATGCGACATTTAATATTCTGATATATGTACACGATATGTATGTTACTGTGTGAATTCTGATATATGTACACGATATGTATGTTACTGTGTGTACACGTATATATCGTGTATACGTGTACACATATATATATGTGTACACTATATATACGTGTACACGTATATATATGTGTACACGATGATCATAATCATCGTGTACACGTATATATTATGTACACTATAATATCTTACAACGTGTACACGATTATTATGATTATCGTGTACACGTATATATATATATATACGTGTACACGTTATAATGATAGATATCCTACAACGTGTACACGTATATATATATACGTGTACACGTTGTAACGATAGATATCCTACAACGTGTACACATATATACTTACAACATGTACACGTATATATATATACGTGTACACGTTGTAGGATATCTATCGTTACAACGTTTACACGTATAGGATAGATATCTATCGTTACAATGTGTACACGTATACGTGTACACGTTGTAACGATAGATATCCTACAACGTGTACACGTATATATATACGTGTACACGATACTTCATAAAATATACGTGTACAAAAAAATAAAAATCTCAGATGGGTTTGGTTGAAGCGCAATACACAAATAAACATATCGTATAAACAAATCTCAGATGATCGTATCGTATAAACAAATCTCAAATGATTTTTCCAGATTTTCCAAAAAAAAAAAATCTCAAATGGATTTGATTGAAGCGCAATACACAGATAAACATATCGTATAAACAAATCCCAAATTATAATCATGTACACGTTGAAGCGCATTCAGATCTTCAAAATCTTTTTTCCCAAATAAACATATCTTTTACGGATAAACAAATTTCAGATGATTTTTCTAAATACAGGGTTTTTGTTGGAGTGTGGTGTTCAAAAAAAGCGTACGCGTAGGATTCGTTAATATAGTGTATTTAGATTTAAATTTTAAATACATAAATATGAAATACATTGTAGGTGAAGATGAGGGCAAATTGGACTTTTTGTACATAAAATGGGTAAAAAATTATTGTTATAAAAAAAGGGTAGAAAAGTTCCTTGCCCTATGAAAAGGGGTAATGAGAGGCATTTACACTTAGACAAATACCCCTTATTGTTTTGCAAATTTTCAGGGGGCCAATGCCCTCAATTGGCCCAACCATTGGTCCGTCTTAGAGTGTACACAATAGGATATTATTCGTTTTAAACCTATGAAGTTCTATTTTTGGAAAAAAAAAAATCACACTCTATAAAATATTGTGATCTCTAATCTATACTTACATTTCATTAAACTACGTCGTTAATCGTTTTAAATATAAACATTTCATGTTGTGTTTAAAAAAATCTGAAACCTCAATTCATCTAATCGATTTGGGACTTTATTTGCACAATCAAGAACATTATAGACTTTAAAGAAAGTGGAGTAATTAAGAAGTCTTACCAAAACTTTGTCCAGAATGATGATGATCAATCTTAGCAGGGCTTCCCAAGCAAATACCCATGTCTAAAGTATTTCTCTTCCAATGATTTCTGGGTTTTCCAATCAAGAAATGAAGAAATATTTGAAACACTTTTTTTCAATGCAGCAGAAGGATTATTTTGAATAGACGTAAGTATGTTTTTAATAAATAATTTATAGGTACGTTGGCAGTGCTTAGAATGTTTAGTTGTGTTCAGAAATGGTAGACTGAGTTGGTGTCGCGTTGGAAGAAAATTCCAAGCTATTTCCCAATTGAATTATTTAAATGATGTAATAAAACATTATGATAAAATAATGTTGTGGAGCATTAAGATGTTGACGATGACAAAAATTGTAATTAAAATAGAGAAGAATTCTAGTGAAACAACCGCCTTGCATATTTAATTATGTGACTATTCATAATCTAGAAAATAAGATTGATATGTGAAAAGACTTCAAGTTATGGATGCGAATTTTGTCTCATAAAATTATATTCAATAGACATATGTAATTTATTAGCTTTTGTGGCTAAGAGAATCAAATTTAAAGAACACTTGTAAAATAGAATCTTATAATAAGTTAAGCTTTGTTTCCAAAATATTTTAAAAAATTCTATGATTACAGTAGGTCTATCGTGCCTCATGATACGAAACCTAGATCCATATCCTAGACCTGTCCACCTCAATTTGGATCCTTATTATACCTGTCCACCCCAGTTTGAATCCTTATATATATATATATATATTTTTTTTTCCTCTCATTTTTACTTTTATTTTGCCCTACCAAACTGCCTCCATTCTTCAACAACCACGCAGGTGCTCCTCTCCACCTCTTCTTCTTTATCTTCATCTTCTTTGTATGATGTCGTCTTCTTATTTTTTTATCTTTTTTATCCTCTTTCTATGGATTATGATTTCATGTTTGTGGTTTTTTTTTTTTTCATTTATGTAGATTTAGATGATTCATTTCAAATTACGAATTTGTTGTTTCAAAAACATTGAAAATCAAATTGGTGAGAAAATGTAGTAATGTGAATTTGTTTTGCAAAATTATTGAGGAGAAGATTATAAAAATCATAAATTTTTACTTCTAATTAATATTTTAGACTTATGTTTTACAATACAATGATACATTTTAGTTATATGAATAATACATTACATTTCAAAGAAATAAGTAATAACTTTTAATAAAACAAATTAATACATTTTAGATAAATAAGTAATATCTTTAGATAAAACAAATATTATTTTTCGATAGAACAAGTAATATCTCTCAGTACAACAAAGTAATACTTTTGAATAATGAAAGAACGAATACCTTTAGTTAAAATAAGTAATACATTTATATATAATAAGTAATACATTTCAATATATCTTTCAATAAATAAAGTAATACCTTTATATAAAACAAGTAATACATTTCGATAAAACAAATAATATATTAACATATAACAAGTAATACATTTACATATAATAGGTAATACATTTGAGTAAAACAAAGTAATATATTTTCCTTTAAAATAAGCAAGTAATACATTTCAATAAAACAAGTAATGATTTTCATCTAAATAAGTAATATTTTTTGATAAAACAAATATTACATTTTAGAAAATAAGTTATATTTACATATATTTCAGTGATACAAGTAATACATTTTCAGGAGTAGGGTGAGCAAAATTGAACCGAAACCGAAAAACCAAATTGAACTAAGTGATTTGGTTTAGTTTTTACCTATATATTGGTTCGATTCAATTTATCAAAATTAGGCTATTTCAATTTCGACTTTATTCGATTTGGATTAATTTTAGATGGATCGTCAAATTACACTAAAAATAAGAGAAATCGAATTGAGTGATTTCACTACAAGAAAACTGCCCGATAGTGACGGATTTTAGTGACAAAAATATTCCGTCAAAAATTTATTACGAAATAGTGACAGAAAAGATTTTGTGACAGACTTGTGACGGAAATTATTGACAGAAACTTTTCCATCACAAATTCTGTCAAAATTATGTAGTGACGGATTATTCCGACAAAAAATAGTGACGGATATAAATCCGTCACTGTTTTGTGACGGAATAATCCGTCACTACAAGAATTTAAATTTAAAAAAAATTATAAATTCTGAAATTATGTAGTGACGGATTATTCCGTCACAAAATAATCCATCACTATTTTGTGACGGAATAATCCGTCACTACATGAATTTAAATTTAAAAAAAAATTATAAATTCTGAAATTATGTAGTGACGAATATAAATCCGTCACTATTTTGTGACGGAATAATCCGTCACAACATGAATTTAAATTTTAAAAAAAATTATAAATTCTGAAATTATGTAGTGACGGATTATTCCGTTACAAAATAGTGACGTATTTTTGGTTTTAGTGACGGATTTTTCCATCACTATCGGACAGTTTTCTTGTAGTGTTTAGTTCGGTTCGATTCAGTTTTGAAAAAAATGCAAGATTACATTTTTTATTTTTCTTGGTTCGGTTCGTTGTTTGGCCAAACCAACTCATTGCTCACCCCTACTTTTGAGTATGCATATAATACTTTTTGAGTATACAACTAATATCTTTCACCGACGGATACACATAAATTAAGATGAGCACAGGCCCATACAAATTAAAATGTGGGAGCATGTGAGTGTATAGAGGCACGTGGAAGGGATCCATGCACCGAGCCGTGTTGGAGGCATGAGTACTCTAAGGATCCGTATTTCGGGGTATATAAGTTTTATCCTAACATTATTGTTTTTGAGCAAATAATATTTTTCTTAGAAAAAAATTTATCCAACATTACAAAATAAGTTGTGGATTAACCTATCTTATGAAATTAAACTTGCGAAATTGTCTTACCAAAATTTTACTTGCCTACCAAAAAAAATATATCTTTTTTCCTTCACAATTTTTCATACTTCTGTAGATCTTTTACTATAATGTAAAACCATTTTCCCATCTAAACTATATATAATTTTACATTTTTTGATAAATTTTTTGAAATGTTTAATTTTACCATAAGAACTTTAAATTTTAAATATTTTATAGTATCAGATAAATCCTAGCCACTGATTTTGAATGACTGTTTCACTTGTCATATGAACTTTAAATTTGAAGTATTTTACGGTATCCGATAAATCCTAGTCATGAAACAGTTCATAATTTTTACCAAAAAATGTAAAATCACATATTGTTCAGATGAGAAAATGTTTCTAATCTTTTACTATATTTGTTGACAAAAAAAGGATATAATATTTTACAATAATTCTAAGAAAACGATAGAGACATATAACATTTTTTAGTTTTTACTCGTAGGAAAGGTAAATTTCATGATATAAACTAGATTAGCAAATGAGATTGTACACAAGTTATAAGGATTTCTCTTTAATTTCGTTTGTTTGGTTCGATCAACCTAGTTTTTTAGATGAGATGATTGATTATGTGATTAAAATGGTTTACATATTGATTCAATATATAAAATATTTTTGGCACCCAAAGTAAATTCTTATTAGATTTTTTGATATCCTATGGTATGCAATTTTCAATATTGGTAATTAATGAATGAAATTATATCAATTGATACCTACCATTGACTTTCCGTCCAAATCTAATGAAAATGTATCAAATCGAACCTAAAATTGTAGTCAATATAGATACCCATTGTTTGAAATTTTACTTAGGCTTGATACCCTCATCAAATTTGAATGAAAAGTCAACGAAAAGTAAAAACTTTATAAAATTTTCAAACATTTAGTATCAATATTGAAAGTTGCAAATACAAAGTATCACGACTGAAATAAGAGCGATTTGAGATACCTGAGTTACAATTCACAAATACAAAATATCACCACTGAAATATGAGCTATTTGAGATATCTAAATTGAGATAAAATCAATCTTTTATCTAAAAGAAATGTAAAAGGAAGAAAAACACGCGCTTGAATGTGACTTTTGACTTTTGAATTTAAGTAGATGGATATAAAGTCATTTTCATATACTATTCATATACACACAATATATGCAAATTGAAGTTGATTTTTGCAATGTTACTGAAGTAGTAATAAGGTTGGTGCGATTATATATTTGTTTAGGAGTATATAAATTAGTTTGAACATATTCTCTACACGCACAGTCTACATGACCAGAAGTTTAATTGAATTGACTAATTGATATACTATTATTCGTAATGTGATCATAATTATTGGAATCTATGAACCTAATATTTAAATTAGATTTGACTTTAATATTTTTGAAACCATCGACCCAATATTGGTATTATGGTTAAAACTACGTCTTCGCCTATATAACAACAAACCATACAATGTTGAAACATATAAAATTAAAAAGATATAGTAAAATGCTTGAATATAACCAAAATCAGAAAAGGCTAATTAATCTAATTGTTTGTTGAAGTGTTTAGTTTCTTTATCTTAACACATTATGATATTTGATAAATAAATTTTGAAGTTATATTCAAAATATAATATCCGTGCATAATATCCAAGCAGCCTTTTTTGGATGATCATTTTATAAATTACATTACTTTTCGTGTATACTAAACTATTGTAATCTAACTTTTTTTTTTATGAAAATTGTTTTACCTAAAAAAACAAATCGGATTACTTAAATTTATTTAGGTTATTTTATTAAATTTGGATACACTTATTCATTTACATTTTGTATTTACACTACTTTATTGGCTATTCTACTTTTTAACAATTTTATTGTGTTGTTTTTATAAAAAAGTTCGATCAATTTAAATTTTCTAGATAGATATTGAATGTATTTCATATTCAATTGATAACTTGGTCATAATTTCATCTGTATTAAAAATACAAAATAATTCTCTCGTATTCGCAAAATATATATTTACAACTTTCAATGAAAAATAATTATATCATACTCTAGGAAATAAAGAAAAAACTTAATCGATTTAGATTAAGAGATGAGTGTTTAAGTCATTGCATTTTAAACGAAGTTTTCAGAGTTTATAAGATATTACATTTTATTTTTGAAATAAGTTGTATTTGGAAAAAGATAAGTGGGAGGAGCTTCTTAGGATATTACTGATATTTAAATTTAAAAAAGTTTATAAATATAAAACCAAAGAATTTAGAAATATGATGGTTGATCCTTACTTAAAAAGAAAAATTATAATCTACTTAAAAAAATTAAGATGATTATAGAGCTCACATGCTCAGGAACTATGATCTTTTTAAAAGTAACATTATCATATAAATATAAAGTGTTAGGATATCAATGTTTAGATTTTGATGAGACAAACCATCCTCGTAATAGAAATTTAGAGTACCCAATTTTTCACTCTGTTTAAGTGAAATATAGGCTAGCATTAAGTTTGTAAGTTGTAATGATAAAGTATGAAGGACTTCAAGAGAATGACTGGCTGCATCAAACAAAGTAGATCTGAAGAAACTGCAAGAAAAGTATATGGCAATACAGCTGCAAGAAAAGAGAATAGCTGCAACCTAAAAGAGATTACAACAATGCAATAAGCGTAAGTTCCAACGATGTAGTAAACTCAAGTTACAGCAAAGCAGTAAGTTCAAGATACAACAAGGAGTCCTAGGATGCAGCTCAAAGTCAAGACTTGTTGCATACCCTAACGAGACATTAGTTACAGCTGCAGAATCAACTCAACCTGTAATACTAGAATAAATAGAATGCGAGGATTGTTAACCAAAGCAAATCAGAATCGAGCCGATTGAAATAAATCAAAGTTGCAGTTTAAATGCAAGTCATGCCTTTGATCAGAACCCTAGTTTTAAATGAAAGATATCTTCTAGAATATAAATCAGAACCCTAGTTTTAAATGAAAGATATCTTCTAGAATATAAACACATAAAGAACTAGTAGTCTAGTGGTTTGAGCACCACCTTTGTACTCGAGTTCGAATCCCAGACAACGCTCAATTATTGGCATCGTTGTAGCTCATCAAAGTATACTAACCCACAACGTTGACACATCATCATAGTTCGCACCCAATGGTGACACATAATAGCCAATAATTGCGTATTGTCTGGGATTCGAACTCGGGTGCGAAGGTAGTACTCAAACCACTAGACCACTAGTGCTTTATGTGTTTATATTCTACATGCATTTCTTTTATTGACTAATTATATATATATATATATATATATATATATATAATTAATGACTAATTAATATGTTTAATAATATTTAATCTAATTTCATTTTAAGACAATTATAAAATATACTAGTGCATATTTTGAATATATTTTATAAAAATACTATTTTTTAAAATTATGAGTTTGTTCATATATATAAGATAATATTAATGCAAATAATATAAAATAACATCATAAAATAATTAAACTTTTCAACTTTAATTTAATTAAAATAATATATAATTTTTCTGTTATTATATAATTTTTTTTTGTATTGACCAATTAATATATGTATGTTTTTTTACTTTGAAAAATAGTTTATGGTTCAATTAATATATTTAAGTTTTTTTTTTCATATAATTCTTTTAATTAATCTTTTTTATATTTTTTTTTATTTTATAAAATAAAATTTTCAAATAATTTATGTTTTTGGTATTAATTTTAAAACCAAACTCATTTATCTTTATTTTATAAAATAATAATATATAATTTTTGTATTATTATGTAATACAATTTTTTGTATTTTTCAAATTATTATATATATAAATATATATATATTGTTATAAAATAATTTATGTTCAATTAGTTAATTTAAGTTTTTTTTTTGATAATAATATTTTTTTCCTTAAATTAAATAATTTTAAAAATCTGAATTTTTACAACGGTTACATAAAAACCGTTATCATTGTGCAAAAAAAATCCGCACAACGACAACGGTACAAAAAACCGTTGTCCCCACTGTTGTCGTTGTGCGAAAAATCCGCACAATGACAACGGTACAAAAAAACTGTTGTTGTGTGAAAAAACCCACACAACGACAATGGTACAAAAAAACGTTGTCCCAACCGTTGTTGTTGTGTGAAAAATCCACACAATGACAACGGTACAAATAACCATTGTCCCAACCGTTGTCGTTGTGTGAAAAAATCCGTACAACGACAACAGTACAAAAAAACCGTTGTCGTTGTGCGAAAAAATCCACACAACGACAACGGTAAAAAAACCCGTTGTCCCAACCGTTGTCGTTGTACGAAAAAATCAGCACAATGACAACAGTACATAAAAACCGTTGTCGTTGTGCGCATTTTTTCGCACAACGACAACGATAATCCATGAAACCGTTGTCGTTATCATATACCATAACAGAAAGAGCTAAAACCGTTGTTAATCATGTGTTGTTGTTCTTCATAATTCTTGTAGTGCTTACTGATTGTTTTTAGTTGTTTAGGAGAAAGACAATTACCCTTTGTGGGAATTTAGAAACCCTTTGTGGTTTGCCTTTAGAACTTGCAGCAACTGTGTGTAAGCTAAATTCTAGTAGGTGATAACTTGTTAGGTTGATAGATTGTTAGGTTGTGTCTTGTAAATCAATCTTACTTAACGAAGTTTCTGCTCGGGGAAGCAGTAGAGTGAATGTAGAAGGATTACCCACCTTCGAACCACTTTAAGTCCTTAAGTGCCTTTAATCAATTTAATCTATGAGAAATTGGCCCACTTTGCCCTAATTCACTAAAATAAATCCGTCAATACCCTTAAAATAAAAAAAATGCCCCACATGCCCTATTTGTTATAATATTAGCCCCGAATGCCCCTTATGCCCCTTTTCCTATCCCAAATAGCAACTCCTTCCGACATATCTGGTGATCCGCACTGACAAAGCCAGACAATTTCTCATTTCTCACAATTAAATTATTAAGAGTAATTTTCGTGTAGGGAAATGTAATTAGTAAATATTTTTTACCTGACATTTAATTAATAATTATTATGAGTAAAGTATGAATACATATTTTCGTGTAGGGAATTTAATTATTAAATATTTATTTTTTAATCCAATTATTCCCTACACGAAAATGGCTAATTATGAAATATTAATTGTTGAATATTAATTATTGGATAATTATTAATTATTAATTTTCGTTTTGTCGTGTAAGTTTAATAATTATTAATTATGAATTAGTACTTTTCGAACTTTTTCGTGTAAGTTAAGGTATTTATTAATTATTTTTTCGAACACCAAACTTCCCTACACGAAAATTGTGTAATTATTAATTATTAATTATTAATTTAACCCTACACGAAAATTAGATAATTAGTAATTATTAATTAATACCCTACACGAAAATTATTAACAATTAATTATTAGTTATTAATTTTCGTGTAAGCCCTAATTATTGAATATTAATTATCAATTAGTAATTTGTTTTTATTTTCGTGTAAGTGAAGCTATTTAATAATAATTTTTTCCAACACCAAACTTCCCTACACGAAAATTGTATAATTATTCATTATTAATTATTAATTTAACCCTACACGAAAATTGGATAATTATTAATTATTAATTAATCCTACACGAAAATTAATAACTATTAATTATTTAGTTATTAATTTTCGTGTAAGCCCTAAATATGCGTTACTAATTATCAATTAGTAATTGGAGACATTTTCGTGTAAGAAGTTTATCTTTATTTAATAATTATTTTTTCAACACAAAAGCGTAAATCTTACACAAAAATTGTGTAATTAGTCATTATTAATTATTAATTTAACCCTACATGAAAATTGGATAATTAGTAATTATTAATTTAACCCTACACGAAAATTGGATAATTATTAATTATTAATTAATCCTACACGAAAATTATTAACTATTAATTATTAGCTATTAATTTTCGTGTAAGCCCTGTTAATAATTATCAATTAGTAATTGGAGTCATTTTCGTGTAAGAAGTGAATCTTTATTTAATAATTATTTTTTCAACACCAAAACGTAAATCTTACACGAAAATTGTGTAATTAGTCATTATTAATTATTAATTAATCCTACACGAAAATTATTAACCATTAATTATTAGCTATTAATTTTCGTGTAAGCCCTAATTATGTGTTAATAATTATGAATTAGTAATTGGAGACATTTTTCGTGTAAGAAGTCAACCTATTTCATAATTATTATTTTTTCACCACCAAACACTAATCTTACACGAATTTTGTGTAATTATGCATTATTAATTACTAATTTAACCCTACACGAAAATTGGATAATTAGTAATTATTAATTTAACCCTACACGAAAATTGGATAATTATTAATTATTAATTAATCCTACATGAAAATTATTAACCATTAGTTATTAGCTATTAATTTTCGTGTAAGCCCTAATTATTGAATATTAATTATCAATTAGTAATTGGAGACAAAATTCGTGTAAGAAGTCAACCTATTTAATAATTATTATTTTTTCACCACCAAACACTAATCTTACACGAATTTTGTGTAATTATGCATTATTAATTACTAATTTAACCCTACACGAAAATTGAATAATTAGTAATTATTAATTTAACCCTACACGAAAATTGGATAATTATTAATTATTAATTAATCCTACACGAAAATTATTAACCATTAGTTATTAGCTATTAATTTTCGTGTAAGAATATTATTACCCAAAAACATTCGTGTAAGAATTCGTGTAAGAATATTATTAGCTATTAATTATGTCTCCAATTTTGTCTTCTTAATTAATAAACATTCGAAAATTAATAAGAATTAATAAGAATATTATTACCCAAAAACATTCGTGTAAGAATTCGTGTAAGAATATTATTAGCTATTAATTATGTCTCCAATTTTGTCTTCTTAATTAATAAACATTCGAAAATTAATAAGAATTCGTGTAAAAACATTCGAAAAAATAATTAATAAATAACTTAACTTCTTACACGAATTTTGTCTCCAATTACTAATTGATAATTAATATTCAATAATTAGGGCTTACACGAAAATTAATAGCTAATAACTAATGGTTAATCATTTTCGTGTAGGATTAATTAATAATTAATAATTATCCAATTTTCGTGTAGCGTTAAATTAATAATTACTAATTATCCAATTTCGTGTAGGGTTAAATTAGTAATTAATAATGCATAATTACACAAAATTCGTGTAAGATTAGTGTTTGGTGGTGAAAAAAATAATAATTATGAAATAGGTTGACTTCTTACACGAATTTTGTCTCCAATTACTAATTCATAATTATTAACGCATAATTAGGGCTTACACGAAAATTAATAGCTAATAATTAATAGTTAATAATTTTCGTGTAGGATTAATTAATAATTAATAATTATCCAATTTTCGTATAGGGTTAAATTAATAATTACTAATTATCCAATTTTCGTGTAGGGTTAAATTAGTAATTAATAATACATAATTACACAAAATTCGTGTAAGATTAGTGTTTGGTGGTGAAAAAATAATAATTATTAAATAGGTTGACTTCTAACACGAATTTTGTCTCCAATTACTAATTGATAATTAGTAACACATATTTAGGGCTTACACGAAAATTAATAACTAAATAATTAATAGTTATTAATTTTCGTGTAGGATTAATTAATAATTAATAATTATCCAATTTTCGTGTAGGGTTAAATTAATAATTAATAATGAATAATTATACAATTTTCGTGTAGGGAAGTTTGGTGTTGGAAAAAATTATTATTAAATAGCTTCACTTACACGAAAATAAAAACAAATTACTAATTGATAATTAATATTCAATAATTAGGGCTTACACGAAAATTAATAACTAATAATTAATTGTTAATAATTTTCGTGTAGGGTATTAATTAATAATTACTAATTATCTAATTTTCGTGTAGGGTTAAATTAATAATTAATAATTAATAATTACACAATTTTCGTGTAGGGAAGTTTGGTGTTCGAAAAAATAATTAATAAATACCTTAACTTACACGAAAAAGTTTGAAAAGTACTAATTCATAATTAATAATTATTAAACTTACACGACAAAACGAAAATTAATAATTAATAATTATCCAATAATTAATATTCAACAATTAATATTTCATAATTAGCCATTTTCGTGTAGGGAATAATTAGATTAAAAAATAAATATTTAATAATTAAATTCCCTACACGAAAATAAGTATTCATACTTTACTCATAATAATTATTAATTAAATGTCAGGTAAAAAATATTTACTAATTACATTTCCCTACACGAAAATTACTCTTAATAATTTAATTGTGAGAAATGAGAAATTGTCTGGCTTTGTCAGTGCGGATCACCAGATATGTCGGAAGGTGTCGGAAGGAGTTGCTATTTGGGATAGGAAAAGGGGCATTTGGGGCTAATATTATAACAAATAGGGCATGTGGGGCATTTTTTTTATTTTAAGGGTATTGACGGATTAATTTTAGTGAATTAGGGCAAAGTGGGCCAATTTCTCTTTAATCTATTCTGTGCAGCATCTTTATTTATTTTAACGATAAGCATAAAAGGCTCTTCATAAGAAATAAATTTCCGTTTAGCCCTAATTATTCGAAAAATAGGTTTTAAATTCAAATTGAGGGTTAAACGACAATTTCACCAAAATTAGGGTTAAATGACAATTTTGCTGAAATGCCGTTTAGCCCTAATTTTTTTGCATAAATTGACTTTTAGCACTAATTATTTGAAAATAGGTTTTAAATTCAAATTGAGGGTTAAACGGCAATTTCACCAAAATTAGGTTTAAACAAATATTTTGGTTAAATTGCCGTTTAACCCTAATTTTTTTTGCATAAATTACCGTTTAGCCCTAAGAGTTTTTAATATATAGAGTTACTGAGTCATCATCTTACTTTTCAATTAATCTGACCCTGAAATCATATGGTTTAAGTAACCACATAAAAATTAATTACATACAACGAGTTGATATAAATATGTGAGATAAAATATCGCTTCCGACAAACCAAATTCATTTTCTTATTGATAAATGTATTTGATGAAAACCTAGAGCATGTTTGCTGCATGGGTGGAGCTAGAAATTAAGGGGGTTAAATCAATATAAAATCAATATTCAAATACTAATTTTTTTTGAGGGTATGCCCCTATATGTTTGGTTTGTTAGTTAAGTTAGTTGAGGTGTCCTAAGTTTGCTTTGCTCAAGTAAAATTGGATTACATCTTTGATATGTCTGATTAAATTTGTGTTTGGAGTGTTGTGGTAGAAATGAGTAGATGTATTAAAATTTTATTTGAATCAAGTATTTGTTGTGAGTTTATATAAACTTGATCAAACTACATCCAAACATATATGAAATTATATTTCATAATATTAATGCCAAAGTAAAATAATAATTCAATTGAAATATTTTTATTACAAAATAAACATTGCATTTCAAAGTTAAACACTTTATTTTGCTGGTAGACAATAACCATAATGTTAGTATTTGTATATGTTGGTATTTATGGTTACTATTTTCTGCACAAGTTAAAATGTTGAACAAGATGTGACAAAAGATGTTACAATATCTCTGGGCAAAAACTTTCAAAATTTTCTGTTTAATGTTATTTCTTTTTATATTGTGCATGTTTTACAAATTAAAAAGTCATATTAATTAATCAAGTATATTGTTTTTGAGTGAAAATATTGGTTTGTTGTGTTATTTTTGATAATATCTAAAATATAGAAAATTTGATTAGAAAATGAGTTCTTATTAATCTAGAATTTTTTTATATCCTTTCATTATCAAATCTTTTCTTAATTTTATTTTTGGATATTTTAATCTTTTCAAGTGTCCATCTCTCTTCCACTAAATATCATTCTCTCAGATCAATATTTCTCTTTTAGAACTTGATTATATAAGGTTCGGTTAATATTTCGAACCTCATCATCTTGATTATTATTTTTAGTCGAGTTTGACAAACTCATGTTTATATGTTGTGGTTTTCAAACCTTCTAGCGTCAATTTGTTGATATTGAAAATCAACTTTCAATATATTAAAGATTGTAAAAACAAAACATGTTTAACATTAAATAATAGGAACATAAGTACCAAGCATACTGGGTCTCCTTGATAAAGTGATTTCCTAGCAGTTTTTGCACTTCTAATTCGAACCCCTCATACCTGTCCAGGCTCAGCCTTCGCTTCTTCTGGACCACCAGTTTCGCCGCCGGGTCTATGTTTAACCTGTGATAGGCATCTTTTGGTTAGATACCATCCATATCTTTGTGAACCTAGGTGAAGACATCTATGTTTGCTTTCAAGAAGGAGATTAGCTCACCGCAAAATGGCTCCTTCAGTTCTATCCCAATTCACAGCTCAACTTCTGGTCGGGATGGGTTGAGCTGGATAAGATCCAGCTCCTCCACCAGTGTTGCCCTCTTCTTGGGCCTGCTCCACCTCTTCCATTGGTTCTCCAACTTTTTGGTCGGCAACCCTAGAGGAAGAACCAACCTTATACACTACCAGGATCGGTTGTTGTTCAAGTCAGTTTTTCGGCCTCTCCGACTCCTCATCGAGCTCCATGAGCTCCTCTAGGCTGGGTTCCATCAAATGTGTCTTCCATCTGCTCATCATCCGAATCGACCTGCACTAGTTCAAACATGTTAAGCTCCCTCGGCCTCAACCCCATGTCAGTTTTGCAGGCCGCCTATTGGTTGCCCTTTACCATTTATACTTCTTCTTCGAAGGGAAACTTGACAACTACGTGATAAATGGAGACCACCGCCCTCAGCTTCGCCCAGAGTGGCTGACCCTAGATCGCATTATACTGGGAATTTAGGTCTACGATCTTGAATTCCGTCGTGGTATAGACCGTGTGGTCATGTTTACCAAAAATGACCCTCAGCTTGCAGGTGCCCAACACCCTTGTCCTCATCCCTCCAAAGCCTTGGATTGTATCCGAGGAGGGTTGAAGTTGAGATTCATGAAATTCCATATACTTAAATGTGCTCAGGTAGAGCACATTAGCATAGCTCCCGGTGTCCACCATCACTCTATGCACCATGGTCATGGAGATGTTCAGAGATACCATCAAAGTATCACTGTGGGGATAAGTTATCCCTTCACTGTCCTGCTCGGTGAAAAATATGGGCATATGGCAGGGCTCTATTCTGGGAGGAACACATCATTGATATGCATTCATGGCCTCCCGAACCTGTTCTTTCCGAACTCACTTTGATCCCCTTTGCTCTCCGAAGCTGTTATTGACTAAAGTATGTATTTTCTGAGCATCTCCATTTGATTGCCTTCTTGCACTGAATATTTCACGTATTTCTTCAAATGGCCCTAATCAATCAACTTCATCAACTCGGCCAAAAGTGCCAGCACTTATCGGCATTGTGACCTTTGTCTTATGATACTTACAGTATTTGTTTTGATTTAGACAAGTGGGGTCCGCTCTTAAAGTCCTCGGTTAGGGCAAATTTTTTTTTATCCCTAATCTCAATGAAGACCTGGGCTGGGCTAACAGTTAAAATTTCCCTTACCTGGTTGAGGCCGCCAGGTTGGAAGGGCCTAAACTCTCATGCAGGCTTGAACGGTATCATAGGTTTCCTCCTTTCTTCTTTTCATTCTATTCTTTCAAGGGGCCTGTCATCCGAAATCACTTTCTCTGTCCCTATATCTCTCTCTGCTCGGGTTAGGAACTCGTGGTAGGTTTTAAGTCCTTCCTCGTGTACCAACCACTAAAACCTTGTCGTAGGCCGTAAGTCAGCCATGATCGCCATTAACACAACGTCATCTGATACTTTAGGACCATCTTATAAAACTTGTCCAGGTAGGCCTTTAGGGACTCGATCCTCTTCTATCTGACATTGACCAACCTTTCCTTCGGGGTCAACCTCATCTTTGACCCTAAGAACTGTGTTAGGAACAGTTCCGTTAGTTCGTCCCATCCTCCGACTGAGTAGTTGGAGAGGTACCTGAACCATCTTTGTGCTCGGTCTCTCAAAGTTAGTGGGAAGACCATGCACATTAGCTCCTTGCTGATTCCCTAGAGCTCCATCCAGGATGAGTATTTGTCCAAGTGGGTGTTTGGATCGATTTCCCCATTGTATACCCGATTGGGGGCATCTTGAATTTGGCCGGTGTGGCCATGTCCAAGATACGTTCCGTAAAGGGGTGACCCTCTTCCAACTCCTCCTCTCAATCCTTCATTTCCTAGCTTGAATTTCAACTAGTCTCATCCATAAATCCTATTCTTCTTCGGCCATAGGGGAGTCTTGCAATTTGGCCGGTACTGTTATTATCCTATTGAGCTCCCTCTCTCATGTAAAGTTTCCTAGCAGACTTCTTCTGGTCGGAGCTTGATGGTCGGCTTGGACCAAACGTCCTTTACTATCTGCTCGGGGTCTTTCCAGAGATGGGCTTCTCACAAGTCTTTGATCCCCCACAATCCTTTTACCGAGATTTCTCAGTCTTAGCCCGGGCTCATCTGAAGACTTTGCATCTTCCATTAGCCCATTGATCTTTTTCTCTCTATTCGGCCTCTTTTAGCCTTTTGCCTAGCTGAGCCATTATGGCTCTATTCTCGTTTGTAATCATTAAAGTTCGAGGGATCTCTCAAGTGATGGGGGGTCCATGATGTTCCCCCTCTGGGGTGATGCGAGAAGTGGGCTTGGGAATCTGGTGTTACGTTTTGTTCTTTACCATTCTTTGCTAAATTCGAAGTTAAGTTCATCGAATGATAGCCCCCTCCTTCTATTGTCAAAATGTTGATGTTGAAATTTGTTTAAGTGTAAATTTCTAGCAAAACACTCAAATTAAATATTTCTGTTTAAATGAACCAAATCGGATAAAGAAATCGAATAAAATGTGATGAAAGTACTGTGTCTAGAGCCTACTCGGGTAAATTTATTCGGCTTATTCTGGTCGATGGATCGTGGCCAACTAGAACATTTTTATATATAAGTTAAAGAGAAAATAGCTATTTTAAGCGCTTCAATACAATGATTTTCCAAAAAAAAAAAAAAAACAACCCTTTTTACATTTGATTTTCTCCTATTTATAGCCCAAGGGAGAACACAAGTAGTGGGATCAACTCCTCTCTCCCATGATCTATCTAACTCCTCCAAAAAGTGGGAAGTTAGTGTCTTCAACCGTTTCCTATCTTCAAAGAAGTGGGGAGTTAAGTTGCTCCCTCCACTTCCTGTTTTGTAGGATAGTTGTTAGAATGTTCTAGCTAGACCTTGCAGACCACTTTTCTGGTCTTGCTCATCACTTCCTAATTGGATCGGTAATCTGTTATTTTGGGACTGTCGCGGGATCGATCCTAGTCGGCTCTCCAAAATGACCGAACAAATATTATACCCGAACCGGGGCCAAATCGGGGGCTTGGCATCATGGAATTGGTATAGGTCGGTTATTCCTATTGATCAGCCGAATCTTGATTGCTGGCCGGGCTCGGCTCGGCTCCAACAATTACAAGTGTCATATTATTCATATCAACAGATTGAGGGTGTTTATTTCTAGTCATTAAAACTAAAACAGATGAAAACGCACTTGTTTCATTATGATTTTATAATTTATATATTAATTGTGATATTGTCTGCACACATTTAGGATGAAGCTTTATTAGAATGGGTGCATATATAATGTTCTTGTTTAGGGCTGGCGTATTACAATGGACATTTATAATTAATTATATAGCATTATAATGTGGTGTGTTCGATGTCAATAGGAGTTATTATTATTCTTACTTCTAGTTCACCCACACAATGCAATTTTTTTTTTTGCCATAATATATATAATTTATAATAATTTAATAAAGTTGTATAAATGAAAAAAAGGTTATTCATATCATCTTTCATTATTCAAATTATTCAAAATATGTACAACATATAAATGTATTTCTCATATTTTTATTATTTTTTAAAGTTATATTTTATAATTTTTGAAAATCATTGTATAAAGTAGAGTTTATGACTGAAAATTGTAGAGTTTTGATTGAATTAAGTTTTACAATACGTGTAAGGATTGAGTATATATGTAGTGTAGATCATGATAGCTTATTAAGTAAGATTCATTTTTTTAAATATACTTTTTAGATTATAGGATAGCTTACTTAGTAATCTTATATATATATATTACATATATATTTTTTATTTTTTCTTATACACTTGTATTTTATAATATTAAAAAATTGAATACTTGTAATTTTTTACTCTTATAGAGATACTTTTTACATGACTATTACAAATACATACTTTTAATATAAAAAATTTATGTATAAACTTCTAACTTCATAAAACTTTAAACTTTTATTTATCTTAAACATTTATGTTGAAGTACATAAATTTCAAAAAGTCTTCCATTAAATTCTTTATCACAAATTTTTATGAAAATAGAAAAGATGATTTGAAAAAAAAAAAAAAAAAGGACCCATAAGGAGGTTAGTATAAAAAATTAATTTTTTATAATAAATTATATTAAGTAGATGTATATAATTAAGAAACTTTTAGCTTCAATTGTGTACAACCTATAGCTATTTAAATAAAAATTAATAGAATAATATATACATTCATAAAATACATGTTTTTACTTTCTTTTGTAATAATGAAGATATGATTTTCCCTCTTATTTTTAAATTTTTTTTTATTATAATCTTTGGTAGCTTATCAAAAAGGTCATGTATTTTTCATTTTAAACATATTTTTAAGTGACAAGACATTTTTAGAAGGGAAAATTACAATCTTGTAATTTTGGCCAACTTTATTACTTTAATATATAAGTATAGATTATTATTATTATTATTATTATTATTATTATTATTATTATTATTATTATTATTATTGTTATTATTATTATTATTATTTAAGTCTCATTTCAACTATAAGAAAATCTCGTTATATTTTATGTAGTTGAATTTTAATTTCAGGTGTTATTTTTTTTTCAGATGCCTTCAAATTAAAATTTATCTTTTAGAAAAATCATATTGGATGATTAACATTTCAAAATATGATAAATCTAAAACCATGAAACAATATTACAATAAAAAATAAAATATTTTATCATTGTTTATATAATTATGAACTTCATGCTACCCTAATAATGAAATTTCAATTTGTAGTTACTTTTTATTCATAGAGAAACCATTATTTATTATTACAGAAAAAAATAAAAGATATATATATATACATATATATATATATATAAAATGTGTAACAATCGTAAAATAAAATAATCATACTAATAATAAATTAAGAATTTAAAGTTTGTTATATTTAAATTTTTTTGTATCAAGTCTATATAATGTAGGATTTTATTTAAATGATGGATCTAATTTGGATTATAAGCCAAATCTTATTAGATTTCTTTAAGTATGAGCCCAAGAAGATTTCTTTTAGCGTGAGTCCAAGAGGTTAGGTGTAACGTCCCGATTCTTTTGTAAATAAACCTTAACCGAGACGCTACTTATTTATAAAAACATTACCATTTTTAAGAATAAATAAAGATAATTAAAAATTCAAGGTTTATGTAAAAATATTCGTTCCCAAAAGTTCATAAAATATTATACTTTAAAATAAAATCAATTACAACCTTTTTCTATTGGCTACCAGCATCCATCGCTCGCACTCTACGCCTTCAACTCCTTAAACTGAAAACATTTTAAAAAGAAGGGTGAGTGTTTGAAATACACTCAGTGGGGTGGGGAAATTCGGGATGACATGAAATAATTTTGGAAGATTTTACACACATATACCAAAACACGATTTTATCACATAAAACAGATTATCGTAAAATGTTTATCTTTTACTAAAAACCGTAGAAAATAGATCACTTCAATCACTTGACTTAAATCATTTTAACAAAATGTAAGCATCCATCACATGACTTATAATTAATTCAAATATAAGCATTCTTCACAATCAACATCATTCATCTTCAAACATGCCACTTTCATTCCCACATTTACGGTCTTTAATCGTCTTGCAACATATGTGGTTTTTAGCTGCTATGGAAACATATAATCCATCATTCACATTCAAACATCACTTTTCACATAGTTACGGTGCTTAGCCGCCATGAAAGCATTTTGCGGTTTTTAGCCGCCGTGAAAACATTTTTACGGTTATTAACCGTCATAATACGGTGATCAGCCGTCATATGCGAGCCCTAGCCGCCTTGCATAAGCATGCACATGCGCACATAGTTTCATCACATATTCACATATCAAACATACACATAGAAGCACATGTACTGAACAAAACACTAATTTCCAGTCATCATACGTCATAACACGTTATTCATAGGCACTTCAATGTGTCACATTTCACATAGAATAAGATTCACCTTCATAATATAATAACATTTCATATATTCAGCACATAAACCCAACACATTTCATATAGTATAATAACATTCGTAATTTAAATATTTTAAAATTAATATAAATACCGACTTAGCACTTTTCCCCACCTTTTACTGAGAAAGCTTGCAAAGCGTCTACTTTTATACGAGCTTAGTTCTTTCCTCCGTTCGTATTTCCTACATAGCGTAATTGTTTGCTTTAGAATTTAATCGAACTATTATTAATAAAAAAAATACATTCTTAATTTAGAACATTTTCTGTTAACAGACCATCTAACAGGGTTAACCTGAAATAAAATTAAGTATTAATGTAATATGCTAGGGCGATAACACTCAACCCAAAACCCGACCTGAAACTAAGTTTCCTTAATTATTTCAATAAGGATCTAGGATTTTATACCTTAATCGACATATAAAGAGGTTTAAATAATATAACTTAATTATTATAATTTCTCTTTGTCATTTAATTAAAGCTCGATTTCTTACAAGGTTGTGGTTTAAAAGTAAAATGAATGATTTTTAAAGTAAATATAAGGTTTAAATGAAATTATAATAAAAATGCGTTTATTAAAACATTAGAAAACTTAATTAGATCTTATTTAGATCTTGAAATACTTATCTTATATTTAGGAAACATAATTATAAAATTATAATTTAGTTTAGATCTTTGAAGATTTGATAATAATTCTAAACAAGTAAAATTATAAAACTTTTGGCTTCAAATAATTCTTCAAGACCTTTAAAACAATCTTAGAAAATTATGTAATTTATGATTTAACTTAGATATTAAGAAATTTGAATATATTTATGATTATGGCGTAATTAGATTAACTATATAATTTAAATCATAAACATGAATTCAATTAACTGAAATTATAGGTTAATTTAAGAAATATAATTAATTGCATAACGTGTTTAGTTAATTATTGTTTAAGAGAATGGAATTTAATATTTACTTTGATATTTAATTTGATTCTTAACTTTGAGGTTTAAATTGTAAAGTTCATAATTATTTAAGATCATTAATTCATTTTGTTTAACAATATGGGGAAATTAATTATATATTTAATATTTATTATTAAGTCTTCGATTTATTTATTAAATTATGAAGATCAAAACTTAAGGTCCATAATTATATTTAGGTTCATATTTATAATTTCCCAAGAGTTATGGAGTTAATGAGACGTGAATTTAGGGTTTTAAAACCTAGATTTAAGATAACTATTAGATTGTACATATTTTAATTATTATAATATTTCTAAGGTTAATTAGCAACCTAATTCATTAGATTGAATTTAATTCATTTATTCATATATATATATATATATATATATTAAATCTCTAAAGCAATATCGATAATGTTTAAGGTTCGTTTTATAAATCTAACATATTATGGTTAAACACATAAATTTCAACATCTATAGAGTCGTTTTGCCATATTTAGAAATTCTAAAACGTAAAACATAATATCGTCAAATTTTAGGGAGTGTTATTTAATATCAATAAATTTAGGGGTTCGTTTCTCATTATCCATTAAATCATAAATGAAAATGTAATATTCATAAAGTTTTGGGGGTCAAACATTAATATACAAAACTATAAGGTTAAACATTAATATATATAATTTTAGGATTTGCAATTAAGCCCTTTAACTAATCAAATTCTTAAAATAAACCCTCACCTCCAACCCACACACACATACCAGCAATACACATACCACAAGCAATACACACACATATATATATATCCGCTTACATATATATATATATACAATTCCAGTTTCGCCGCCGCTGCTAGCGGCGGCTCCTCCCAAACTCCACGCAGCGCAGGCCCCTTCTCAACACACACCCTGCATACATATATACATACACAATCTCAAGCACGCAAGCATATACATATATATATTTACTTTCTAGCTCTGCCGCCGCTTGCAGCGACGGCTCTCCACTACACACGCTGGCGCAACAGGCGCCGGCTTTCTCACCCTTCCACACATCTTGCCGGCGCAACCGAGTGCCGGCGACACACAACGGCAACCCAGCAGCGGCAAAAAAAAAACAGAGCAGAGAGAGACAGAGAGTCAGCGAGAAACAGAGAGACCGGGCCGATTAACGTTTCGGATCCAAATTAATGATGGGCTCGATAGAAACTATACCTTAATCGGAGGAATTTGGCCGGAAAATCTCGCCTGTGATGGAATCAGAGTGACGGTGCTGAAGATAATTGTTTGGGGAAAGCAAGATGAAGATGGTGGTGGAAAGAAAGTGACGGTGCTGTTTGGAGAGAGAGATAAAGTCCTTATCTTATTATTTTTTTTTTCAAACTTTGACCAATTATTGATTCTTAATACTATGCTTATCCCCATATATATATTAATTTCCAAAACTAGCCAATATTATTCATTTATCACCTTATATTATAATATTACATTAATACTATATAATTTATATGTAAATTAATTTATTTAAAATTTTAGGGTGTTACATCCTTTTCTCCTTCAAAAAATTTCGTCCACGAAATTTGAAAACGTACCAGAACTCGATAAATCTTGATATTTTGCTAACAATTTTTCTTCTTTTACCAGTTGATTTCTCATTATCGTGATGGCTCCATTGGATTTTTATTAAAATCACTTCTCGATTTATGCGTGTCATCCTTTCACAGGAGCCATGCTAATCTTCTCTATATCGTTCCAATTTTTATCGGATGTCCCATTTTTATCCAAAATAGCCACATGAGCATCTTCATATGATAAATCCTTCTCAAACCTGCATTCCACTTCTCCAACTCGTTCTCGAATCTCGAACGGTCCAATATGTCTGGGATTAAACTTGTCTCTTTTCCTAAAGCCATAAAATTCTCTGGTGGCCGATACCTTCACAAGACCTTGGCTCCCACTTCAAAATTTCAGTTCTCTGTGTCCTTTACCTGTGCCGATTCTAGGCTGCCTGATTCTCTCCCTAACTCCATTTTTATTATTTTCGTTGTCTGTTCTACAAATTTGATTCCCAAACTCCTTCGTGATGATTCGATCATTGATTTTGCTACGTCAAGTTATGGTTCGTATCTTAATACTCATATTATTTTAATATTACAGGGAAAACTTCAAGTTGGTGTATAGGTCGAGAAAAAGGGTGATGGAATTAGAGATCTTAGAGTAAAAATTTTAATAATGAAGATTAAGGATAACATGTTTTGATTTAAATCTTACTCATATGAGTTTAACTTTACTGGAAAAATATCAAGTTGGAGAATAGGCTAAGAATAAGTTTAAGGAAGAAGAACAGAATTTAACGGGTAACGTTTGATTTACGTCAACTAGAAAAGTTAGGTAGAGTATTTTTCATTTGATTCAATTTAATAAAATTTGTGATCATCGATTTTCCTCCATGTTCATTTCCCATGGTTAATCAGTCGTATTACCAAAATGTGTTATTATCACTAACGTAAGCCTAAAGTTTTTTTTTTCACGTCGTTTTATTCTTGAGATTTAAGGAATATGAAGTTCATTCTAAGCATCTATGTTATTCTAGCTATGGTCACATTTTATGAAAGCTATATTTTGTATTTCAATCTACGTGATATTAAAACACTTTAAGAAACATTTCACTCAACAATGAACATAATTCGATAAATCACATAAATACCTCAATAAATTTCTCTGTTATCGTTTGACATCATAACATTATCTCGCAATTAGGATAACATACAATCAACTTCCTCAAATCAAACATATAATTAAATTGCACACTTCACGAAATCACATCATAATTTAAAATCATCATAAAACATAACACAATTTATCCACACATGGTCCCCATAGACCACAAGCATTAGTCGTGGCTTTATGTATCACACCCTGTGTACTAGGGAAAACACACCCACTAGCTCATCCTGTCATAGACAAGGGCCCATGGTTGTCTCAACCCCATGTAAACCAATGACTATGGCAAAACATACACACTAGCTCAACTGACACTTAGCGGCTAATGGCAGTGTTTACCCGTATAACAAAACTCACAGATAACATAACATAATTTAACATCTCACATTGCACCAACTCCTGCTACGGCCATTTACGCACACGAGCTCATGCTGCGGCCATCAGCAGCTTAGTGGCGGCGTCCAGCAGTAGTATGTTGATAACAGTAACATCACACAATAATAGGATCATAAACCGTTACAGTGAATTTAACAAAAAAATATTCATCAGTAAACTTTCTAGCCTTAAAGCTCATACTTGTATATAAAAAAAATGTGATTATCAATTACACAAACACGTAGCCATGAATGACATAAAGATTTTATTTGGTCACGTTAACTTATCATTATAACATAATATCGAAAATTATATAAATTCGTAAGATTTTCACTCACAATCATAAAACAATTACACATCATAACATAACATACCTTAGTGAAAGCGGAGCAGTAGATTAGAAGTAAATGCTAGTAGCTGATAAAATATTTTCTTTTCGACAAAAGTTATATTTTTACTTCCTTTTAAATTTAAGTTAAATCAAATATTTTTAGAAAATAAAACATTTTAACGAGTCTACAGAATCATAGACCCGCTCTGATACCACCTGTAACGTCCCGATTCTTTTGTAGATAAACCTTAACCGAGACGCTACTTATTTATAAAAACATTACCATTTTTAAGAATAAATAAAGATAATTAAAAATTCAAGGTTTATGTAAAAATATTCGTTCCCAAAAGTTCATAAAATATTATACTTTAAAATAAAATCAATTGCAACCTTTTTCTATTGGCTACCAGCATCCACCGCTCGCACTCTACGCCTTCAACTCCTTAAACTGAAAACATTTTAAAAAGAGGGATGAGTGTTTGAAATACACTCAGTGGGGTGGGAAAACTCGGGATGACATGAAATAATTTTGGAAGATTTTACACACATATACCAAAACACGATTTTATCACATAAAACAGATTTTCGTAAAATGTTTATCTTTTACTAAAAACCGTAGAAAATATATCACTTCAATCACTTGGCTTAAATCATTTTAACAAAATGTAAGCATCCACCACATGACTTATAATTAATTCAACTATAAGCATTCTTCACAATCAACATCATTCATCTTCAAACATGCCACTTTCATTCCCATATTACGGTCTTTAACCGTCTTGCAACATATGCGGTTTTTAGCCGCTATGGAAACATATAATCCATCATTCACATTCAAACATCACTTTTCACATAGTTACGGTGCTTAGCCGCCATGAAAGCATTTTGCGGTTCTTAGCCACCGTGAAAATATTTTTACGGTTATTAACCATCATAATACGGTGATCAGCCGTCATATGCGAGCCCTAGCCGCCTTGCATAAGCATGCACATGCGCACATAGTTTCATCACATATTCACATATCAAACATACACATAGAAGCACATGTACTGAACAAAACACTAATTTTCCAGTCATCATACGTCATAACACGTTATTCATAGGCACTTCAATATGTCACATTTCACATAGAATAAGATTCACCTTCATAATATAATAACATTTCATATATTCAGCACATAAACCCAACACATTTCATATAGTATAATAACATTCGTAATTTAAATATTTTGAAATTAATATAAATACTGACTTAGCACTTTTCCCCACCTTTTACTGAGAAAGCTTGCAAAGCGTCTACTTTTATACGAGCTTAGTTCTTTCCTCCGTTCGTATTTCCTACATAGCGTAATTGTTCGCTTTAGAATTTAATCGAACTATTATTAATAAAAAAATACATTCTTAATTTAGAACATTTTCTGTTAACAGACCATCTAACAGGGTTAACCTGAAATAAAATTAAGTATTAATGTAATATGCTAGGGCGATAACACTCAACCTGAAACTAAGTTTCCTTAATTATTTCAATAAGGATCTAGGATTTTATACCTTAATCGACATATAAAGAGGTTTAAATAATATAACTTAATTATTATAATTTCTCTTTGTCATTTAATTAAAGCTCGATTTCTTACAAGGTTGTGGTTTAAAAGTAAAATGAATGATTTTTAAAGTAAATATAAGGTTTAAATGAAATTATAATAAAAATGCGTTTATTAAAATATTAGAAAACTTAATTAGACCTTATTTAGATCTTGAAATACTTATCTTAGATTTAGGAAACATAATTATAAAATTATGATTTAGTTTAGATCTTTGAAGATTTGATAATAATTCTAAACAAGTAAAATTATAAAACTTTTGGCTTCAAATAATTCTTGAAGACCCCTTAAAACAATCTTAGAAAATTATGTAATTTATGATTTAACTTAGATATTAAGAAATTTGAATATATTTATGATTATGGCGTAATTAGCTTAACTATATAATTTAAATCATAAACATGAATTCAATTAACTGAAATTATAGGTTAATTTAAGAAATATAATTAATTGCATAACGTGTTTAATTAATTATTGTTTAAGAGAATGGAATTTAATATTTACTTTGATATTTAATTTGATTCTTAGCTTTGAGGTTTAAATTGTAAAGTTCATAATTATTTAGGATCATTAATTCATTTTTTTTTAACAATATGGGGAAATTAATTATATATTTAATATTTATTATCAAGTCTTCGATTTATTTATTAAATTATGAAGATCAAAACATAAGGTCCATAATTATATTTAGGTTCATATTTATAATTTCCCAAGAGTTATGGGGTTAACGAGACGTGAATTTAGGATTTTTAAATCTAGATTTAAGATAACTATTCGATTGTACATATTTTAATTATTATAATATTTCTAAGGTTAATTAGCAACCTAATTCATTAGATTGAATTTAATTCATTTATTCATATATATATATATATTAAATCTCTAAAGCAATATCGATAATGTCTAAGGTTCATTTTATAAATCTAACATATTTTGGTTAAACACATAAATTTCAACATCTATAGGGTCGTTTTGCCATATTTAGAAATTCTAAAACGTAAAACATAATATCGTCAAATTTTAGGGAGTGTTATTTAATATCAATAAATTTAGGGGTTCGTTTCTCATTATCCATTAAATCATAAGTGAAAATGTAATATTCATAAAGTTTTGGGGGTCAAACATTAATATACAAAACTATAAGGTTAAACATTAATATACATAATTATAGGATTTGCAATTAAGCTCTTTAACTAATCAAATTCTTAAAATAAACCCTCACCTCCAACCCACACGCACATACCAGCAATACACTTACCACAAGCAATACACACATATATATATCCGCTTACATATATATATATATACAATTCCAGTTTCGCCGCCACAGCTAGCGGCGGCTCCTCCCAAACTCCACGCAGCGCCGGCCCCTTCTCAACACACACCCTGCATACATATATACATACACAATCTCAAACTTTGACCAATTATTGATTCTTAATACTATGCTTATCCCCATATATATATTAATTTCCAAAACTAGCCAATATTATTCATTTATCACCTTATATTATAATATTACATTAATACTATATAATTTATATTTAAATTAATTTATTTGAAATTTTAGGGTGTTACATTATGAGGCCCATTACGTCATTATTAGGTTTAGAACCCCTAAACCTCATCATATAAATAAGAGAAAAAATGATACGCTAGGATCAGGATTTTCAAACTCTCTTAAAAAGCACGTGTTTTTTTTCCTTTTTTCTCATAATTTTCTTTTCATGTCAATCCTAGAGTAATTCTTTAATTCTTGTTTATATGATAAATCTAAGTGAGATTCTGAGTTAGGATACAATTAACTTAGGAAGGGTTAGATTTTTAAGATTGAGTTAATAAAATAAATTTAAGCAAACACATCTTATTCTTTAATTTCAAATCTAAAATAGTTAGTCAGCTATTTAAATTCGTAGTTATACATCTTTGAATTTTGTAAAATTTTAATATGTTGATCTTAGATATGTATTTAATACTCAGTAAAAATTTCAGGTCGATCGGAGTTGTAACCGATTTAAAAAGAATTTTCTATTCCTTCAATGCAAGAATCGACATGCTCACGTTTCTCTGTGAAACCTTATTTTCACAATGCTTAAGCTTTTCTCATTATGTATCTTCTTCATAAGACCAGGTAGCTTGCTTTGTATTTCTAATTTCTTGGCAAGAACGATTGTCCATGTGAATCTTGAATAGTCATCTACTACCATAAGTGAATATTTCTTTCCACTTATGCTTACAGGTTCAACTGGTCAAAAAAGGTCCATATGTAGGAGATCTAGAATTCTGTGAGATGACTTCTGTAACTTATCTTTGAGGGAGCTTCTTATTTGTTTGTCTTTTTGACATGTTCCACATACATTTTCTTTCTTGAAGGCCAGGTCCGGCAGACCTCTTACTAGTCCTTGTCTAGCTAGCTTATTTATAGTCTTGAAGTTCAAGTGACTAAGCCCTTTGTGTCATAGCCAGCTCAGTTCTGGTGGACTCTTTACAATGAAGTATGTTGGTTGGATAGAGAAATTATTGGAAAATATATGGTGTACTTGAAGATGACTAAAATAACAAATGGGAAAGTCGAGACAAGAGTTAGATTCTTTCTCCGTAACATAAAATTGCCCTGAATTCGGTGCTTTACGGTCTACGGCAAACATCCCCAAGATATAACAACTTACTAATTTAAGGATCACAGCACAACGACTCCAAAAGTTTTTCAGCAAACAAAAACGATATTTGGAACTTTCTTAGACAAGATGATGAGAGACTACAATTGCTAGAATGCTAATAATGCAAGTTATAGTGAAGTGAATGAAATGATTGAATGTGGGGTCTATTTGTAGAAGTAGAAGAGGTGTAGTGTCTTTCCATAATAGACAACTTTTAATTTGAAATGATGTCTTTTCATAATTAGACATCTTTTTGTTTGAATTGAAGTCTTTCCACATTTAGATATCTTTTGGAATGAAATAAGGTGTCTCACAATGTTTCAGATTAGTTGCATCCCTTTAAATTGGATTGCATCAATTCAATTCAAACTCACACATTTCCATAAATTCACACATCTTCAAACTTTCACACCTTTTCAATTTAAGTTGCCAACTTCAAACATTAATTTCTCATTCATCCGAAATTGGATTTGAGAAAATAAATACTCTAAATTTATCTACTCGAAATGTAGATTTCAAATTTGCAACTTATTTTTGTTTCTAACAAATGAAACACCATGAAAAAATTGGTCAAAGATTGGTCAACACCAATTTTTCAAAACCAATTTCCAACAATCCCCCACATGAATGAAAATTAATGCATATGCGAATGCAGACACTTTAGAATGTTTTGACGAGCTGTTATTGCATCAGGATAGGTAGCTTCCAGCTTTGAATCTTCCTTAGTAAGATGCTATCGGATTTACTCGCTGCTCGGTGAACGCAATGTCTTGAACCAAGACAATAACATTTACACAATAGCAGCTCTTAATATATTTTGTTCTCACGTTGTGCCCATTTCGGCCCTGGACCATATCTTGGATTCATAAGTGATTAAATTGAAGCGGCCAAACTTCTCACTTATATAGGTGATCTCCTATAAAGAGTATCCTGTAATACCCCACCTTTTAAAGGTATAGAAATCATTTAAAGCATAAAAGCTTACCCTCACCACACGTCAGCAGGTTAGTACTTGGACAGCTTCGAGAATGAGACACTAGATAGGTTCCAAGTGTACATTTGAACCATCCATAACTTAGTTGTCTCATTAAACCAAGTTCGTGGGATCTCCACTCATCATGGTTGAGTTACCGTTATGAACATTCTTTAGTGTGTGGGTTTTAACCCCATTCCCCTTACTGCATTATACAGTAGATCTCTATTTATACCTTTAGTTAACAGATCCGCTATATTTTTCCTTGACTTCACATAGTCAATGGCAATTATTCCTGTAACAACCCAAATTTAAAATTAAATATGTAACAAAATTTTACATAAATAATACAAAACTTGAATGATGATGCAAATTTTAAATATATACTTTAATTTTATTATATATAATTATGTTTTCACGCATACAGTATATATATCTATATATATAATGGAACATGCTATATAAAATATATCATATTATTACTATCACTAACAATGGTAATTGTAATAATAAAATAAAAGAAATGACATAAAAGTCAAACTCCAAAGATAAGATAGATTTGGGGATAAGAATACAAAAAAAAGAAAATATCATCACTTTCCATTTCTCTCTCTCTCTGCACGTCTCTTCTCTCCCTCTCTCTGCTATTCTATATTTTTTTCCTTCTCTTCCCTCTTTGATATAAATTGCTGCAGCATATGTGGTTATATATAAGTATATGTATTTGAGTATGTAAGCGTGGGAATATATATAAATATGGGGTTGTGTTTGGGATGGGTTTGGTGCTGGGTTTGCGCTGACAGCAGAGGAGAAGGGAGGCGTCGGGGCTGGGTTGAACGACGGCAGGGACGAGGCCGAGGGATGGCGGCTGTGCGCGGCGAACGGCGGTTGGGCTGGAGGGGCAGCAGAGCTGCTGCGGCTGTGACCGATGGGCTTGAGAAGGTATATATATATGTAGGTGTGCTGCTGCGTATATATATATGTGTATGTGGGTCTGTGAATATATATGTGTAGGTGTATTGTTGGTATCAAGTCTTCGCCGGCGAATGAGAGTTGCCGGAAATGGTGAATCGGCGACAGAGGCTGGCTGTGGAGGCGGCTGGAAGGGGGAAAGGGAGGAGGAAGATGGTTGAACAGGGGTTGGAATTGGGGGGCAAAATTCTGGAAATTTGAGATAGTCTAAGGGTAATTTTGCAAACTCCATAATTATTGAAAATTTACTTTGACCCCAAATAATTATGAACATTACACTTTTATACCTCTAAATTTAGGAAATATTCTATAAGACCTATGATTTATAAATAAGGACATTTAAAATTCCAATAATTATTATAAATTTTACCCTTAAGTCTATGAAATTATGTTAAGTATCATAAATTATAAATAATGATATCATATTCCTGAATTTTAATAAAATTACATTTTGTAATTTATAGATTAATAATAATAAGTATTTCTATTGGAATTAATTTATATTGCTCTCGAAAACTAATATATATATGAAATAATGAATTAAACCCAACCAATGGATTAGGTTATAAATTAACCTTAGAGATATTATAATAATTAATGTATGTGCAATCTAATAGTTATTTTAAATCTAAGTTTTAAAATCCTAGAGTCACGTCACGTTAACCCCATAACTCTTGGGAAATTATAAATATGAATATTATGTTTTGATCTTCATAAATTAATGAACAAACCAAAGGTCATATTATAAATATTAATTATAATATCTCTTAATTACCAACGAATTTTTGAATTAAATATAATTATAGACGTTAAGATTGACTCTTATAATTTAATAAGCGAATCAATGACTTAACTATAAATATTAAATATACAATTAAATCCTTCATATTGTTAAAAATGATCAAAACGTAAAGAATTAATTATGAACTTTACAATTTAAATCTCAAAGTTAAATATCCAATTAAATATCAAATTCAATTCTCTTAAATAGAAATTTAACTAAACATATAATGCAATTAAATATATTCCTAAATTAACTTATAATTTCAGTTAATTGAATTCATTCTTATAAATTAAATTATGTAGTTAACCTAAATATGTCATAATCATAAATATATTCAATTTTATTAATATCTAAGTTAAACCATAAATTATATAATAAGATTTTCTAAGATTATTTTAAAAGCTCTTCAAGAATTATTTTTAAAGCAAAAAACTTTATAATTTACTTGTTTAGCATTATTATCAAGTCTTTCAAAGATCTAATTAAAGTCTAATTAAGTTTTTATAATATTTTAATAAACACATTTTTATTATAATTTCATTTAAACCCTGTTAGATGGTCTGTTAACAGAAAAATACCTAAAATAAGAATATATTTTAGTTAATAATAGTTTGATTAATTTCTAAAGCGAGCACTTACGCTTTGTAGGAAATTACGAAGGGACGAAAGAACTAAGGTTGTATAAAAGTAGACGCTTTGCAAGCTTTTCCGTAAAAGGTGGGGGTAATTGCTTATTACGGTATTTATAATTCTTCCAAAGCATTTAAATTACGAAATATTATACGATATAAAATGAGTTGGGTATACGTGCTGAATGCATGAGATGCTATGATGTGATGAAGGTGAATCTTATACATGTGTGAAATGTGGTTTGTATTACGCAAGGAATGAATAAGGTGCTATGAGTTTTTCTTATGCAAAGGTGAAGAATGGTGTGAAGTTAAGATTTGTATATGTGCAAATAAGATGTGTTTTCATGGCAGTTGAGAATTGCAACTAAGTGTTGTGTTAAGTTAATGTGCTTTGATGTGTATGTTTGATATGTGTATGTGTGGAGTAATTATGTGTGCATGTGCATGCGTATGCAAGACGCTAAGACCCATATATGACGGCTGATCACCGTACCAGGGCGGCTAAGACCCACATATGTTTCCAGGGCGGCTAAGACCCGCATATGTTTCCAGGACGGCTAAGACCCGTAAAAATGTTTTCATGGCAGCTAAGAATCGTAAAATGCTTTCATGGTGGCTAAGCACCGTAAATTATGTGAAAAGTGTTGTTTGAATGTGAATGATGGATTATATGTTTTCAGGGCGGCTAAGACCCGCATATGTTTGCAAGACGGTTAAAAACCGTAAATGTGATAATGAAAGTGATATGTTTGAATGTGAAGGATGATTGATTTGTGATGAATGCTTACATTTTTAACAAATGATTTAAATCACGTGATTTGAAATGATCTATTTTCTACGGTTTTTATTAAAAGACAAATGTTTTTAAGAAAATCTGTTTTATGTGATAAAATGGTGTTTTGGCACGTGCGTGTAAAATCTTTTAGAAATTATTTTATGTCATCCCGAGTTTCCCCACCCCACTGAGTGTTCTTTTATCACTCACCCCTCTTTTTAAAATATTTTCAGTTTAAGGAGTTTAAGGCGTGGAGTATGAGCGGTGGATGCTGGTAGCCAAATATAAGATTGCAAATGATTTTATTTTAAAGTATAATATTTTATGAACTTTTGGAAACGAATATTTTTGCATAAATCTTGAATTTTTAATTATCTTTATTTATTAGTAAAAGGGTGATGTTCTTATAAATAAGTAACATCTCGGTTAAGGTTTATCTACAAAAGAATCGGGACGTTACAATTCCATTAGAGATCAACTGTCTAATGGTATTATGTCTCCTCTGAATATGTCGAGACTTACCATTATACATACAACTTTGTGCCCTCCCGATAGCTGACATACTATCACAATAAATCATAACAGGAGGCACTGGTTTGTTCCATCATGGAATATCCTCTAAAAAGTTTCTGAGCCATTCAACTTCTTCGTCAGCCTTATCTAGTGCAATGAACTCGGACTCCATTGTGGATCGAGCTATGTACATTTGTTTAGAGGATTTCCAGGACACGGCTCCTCCACCTATAGTGAACACGTAGCCACCAGTGGATTTAGAGTCTTTAGTGTCTGATATCCAATTGGCATCACTGTACCCTTCTAGTACAGCAGGATATCTTGTATAAAGTATGCTATGGCTTAAGGTATGTTTCAAATACCTAAGTACTTTTGTCAAGGCAGTCCAATGATCATTTCCTGGATTGCTCGTGAATCTACTAAGTTTGCTAACTGAATATGCAATGTCAGGACGTGTACAGTTTGTAAGGTACATTAAACTGCCAATAATCCTTACATATTTCAGTTGGGATACTAGGTCTCCTCTATTTTTGGCTAAGTGTAGAGTTAATTCTACTGGAGTCTTAGCAAGAGGTAGGTTATAGGCTTCAAATTTCTTGAGTACACTCTCAATGTAATGAGATTGTGACAAGACAATTCCTTCAGATATCCTAGAGATCTTTATCTCTAGTATGATGTCTGCCAGACCCATATCCTTCATGTCGAAGTTTTTCTTCAACATATTCTTAGTTTTCACGATCACATCATGATTACTACCCATGATCAGCATGTCGTCTACATACAGACAGATGATTACATATTCATCGAGTGTGCCCTTAATGTATACACATTTATCACACTCGTTGATATAAAAACCATTTGACAGCATAGTTCTATCAAACTTTTCATGCCATTGTTTGGGTGTTTGCTTAAGCCCATATAAAGACTTGACAAGTTTGCATACTTTATGTTCTTGTCCTGGTGCAACAAACCCTTCAGACTGTTCCATGTAAATCTTCTCTTCCAATTCCCCATTTAGGAATGCTATTTTTACATCCATTTGATGTATCTTAAGGTTATGCAGTGCTGCAATAACAGTGAGTACTCTAATGGACGTAATCCTTGTAACTGGAGAGTATGTATCGAAGAAATCATACCCTTCTTTCTATTTGAACCCCTTAGCTACCAAACGAGCTTTGTACTTATTGATTGATCCATCAGCTTTGTATTTTCTTTTAAAGATCCATTTGCATCCTAAAGGTTTACACCCCGGTGGGAGATCAACAATTTCCCACATATGATTTTGTATGATGGACTCAATCTCACTGTTGATAGCCTCTTTCCAGAGAGGAGCATCTGGACTGGACAATGCCTTTTGAATTGTCCTGGATTCATTATCTAACATGTATGTTAGAAAATCTGGACCAAACGTCTTGGCCACTTTGCTTCTTTTGCTGCGTCTCAGTTTCTCTTCAACATGAGGGGAACTTTGTACAGCTTCAAAAGTTCTTTTGTTCAAACTTATCTCTTTTCTTTCTTTGTTCGGAAAGACATTCCCAAAGAATATTTCATTCCTTGATTCTATGATCATTCCTTCGTTTATATCAGGAATGTCCAATTTGTACACCAGAAATCGATAAGCACTACTTTGATATGCATATCCAATGAAAATGTAATCAATTGTCTTGGGTCCTATTCTAACCTGTTTAGGTTTAGGCACTTCGACCTTTGCTAAGCACCCCCACACTTTTAGAAAATTGTAGAAAGGTTGTCTTCATTTCCATAATTCATATGGAGTCTTATCTATTTTCTTGTGTGGCAATTTGTTGAGAATGTGATTAACTGAAAGGATGGCTTCCCCCCACATGTTATGTGGTAAGCCAGAGCTTATCAACATAGCATTTATCATCTCTTTTAGAGTTCTATTTTTGCATTCTGCAATGCCATTAGACTGAGGTGAGTATGGAGCAGTCGTTTGGTGAATTATGCCATGTTCTATGTAGAATTCTTCAAACGGAGCAACATATTCTCCCCCTCTGTCACTTTGAATCATTTTGATTTTCAAGCTAAGTTGATTCTCAACTTCATTCTTAAAACTTTTGAAAGCGACAAGAGCTTCATCTTTCCCTTTCAAAAGATACACATGACAATATCTAGTATAATCATCGATAAAAGTGTCAAAATACTTTTTTCCACCTCTAGTTTGCACTAGTTTCATATCGCATATATCGATATGAATAAGTTCTAGAGGTTTAGTATTTCTTTCCACTGAATAAAAAGGTGTTTTAGCCATTTTTGCCTCAACACAAATTTCACATTTGCTTTGTGGATCGAAATCCATTGCAGGTAGTAAATTTAAACTTACTAATCTCTTTAGTTTGTTTAAATTTACATGTCCTAATCTATCATGCCATAAATTAGAACATTTAAGCAAGTAAGAATAATTAATAACTTTATTATCACGCTTAATAGTTATTACATTCATCTTAAAGAGCCATTTCTCAAGATAGCTCTTTTCTATGAATTGACCACTTTTGGTTAGTACAAACTTATCGGCTTCAAATACTAGCTTAAATCCAGCTTTGCTTAATAGGGAACCAGATACTAAGTTTTTGCGAATGTCTGGGACATGCAGCATATCCACAAGCGTCAGCTCCTTCCCCGAGGTCATCTTCAGTACCACTCTTCCCAATCCAACTACGTTGGAGGTAGCAGAATTTCCTATAAATAGCTTTCTACCATTGATCGGTATGTGGCTTAAGAACATCTCTCTTTCTGAGCATATGTGGTGTGTAGCCCCAGTGTCCACCCACCACTCTCTCGGATTATCCACCAAGTTAGCTTCAAATACGACAACTGATAGGTTTAACTCATTTATACCCAGACATATTGAATTTTCCTTAGTTAGGTTAGCCTGACCTCGATTGTCTTTCTTGGATTGTCGACAATTCTTTGCCATATGATCGGGTTTGTCACAGTTGTAGCAGTTGCCTTTGAACTTTCTAGCTTTTTTCTGCTTTGGCTCCTGCTGCTGCTTCAAGCCTGTCATCTTTCTCTTTTTGCTAGTACTTGCTTCAGCCAAGTTTGCTCTTGCCTCCATAAATGTCCTGCCGCTCTTATCTTCAGATTTTCGATTGTCTTCCTCAATCCTTAGTCTTACGATCAGGTCCTCAAGCCCCATTTTCTTTCATTTATGCTTGAGGTAGTTCTTGAACTCTTTCCAAAGAGGCAGTAGCTTTTCAATAATGGCAGCTACTTGGAAAGATTCACTAAGTTGTATTCCTTCGGTATGAATATTATGTAGGATCAATTGCAACTCTCGTACTTGGTCTAAGACTGTCTTGGTATCCACCATTTTAAAATCCAAGAACCTTCCGATGATGAATTTCTTCGATCCAATGTCTTCAGTCTTATATTTCTTTTCTAGTGAATCCCACAATTCTTTTGCAGTTTTGTCACTACGTATACATTGTAGAGGGAGTCGTTAAGCCCATTAAGGATGTAGTTTTAACACATAAAATCACTATGGTTCCATGCGTCCAACGCAGTCCTTTTCTGATCATTGGCTTCATCTTCCCCCACAGTTGGTGTATCTTCTTTCAAGAAACAAACTAAATTCAAGGTTGTTAGGTAGAACAATATCTTTTGTTGTCATCGCTTAAATTCAGTACCATCGAATTTCACCGATCTTTCAACATAAACTGGTGCCGCAGGAATAGAGCTAGCCATTTTTAAAGTACATAAAAATTTCATCTTACGCTGTTGGAAAATGTATGGTGTACTTGAAGATGACTAAAATAACAAATGAGAAAGTCGAGGTAAGAGTTAGACTCCTTCTCCGTAAGATGAAATTGTCCCATATTCAGTGCTTTATGGTCAATGGCAAACATTCCCAAGATACAATGACTTACTAACTTAAGGATCGTAGCATAACGACTCCAAAAGTTTTTCGACGAACGAAAATGATATTTGAAACTTTCTTAGACAAGATGATGAGAGACTACAATTGCTAGAATGCTAATAATGCAAGTTGTAGTGAAGTGAATGAAATAATTGAATATGGGGTCTATTTATAGAAGTAAAAAAGGTGTAGTGTCTTTCCATAATAGACACATTTTAATTTGAAATGATGTCTTTTCATAATTAGACATCTTTTTGTTTGAATTGAAGTCTTTCCACATTTAGACATCTTTTGGAATGAAATAAGATGCCTCACAATGTTTCGGATTAGTTGCATCCCTTTAAATTGGATTGCATCAATTCAATTCAAACTCACACCTTTCCATAAATTCACACATCTTCAAACTTTCACACCTTTTCATATTAAGTTGCCAACTTCAAGCATTAATTTCTCATTCATCCAAAATTGGATTTGAGAAAATAAATACTCTAAATTTATCTACTCGAAATGTAGATTTCAAATTTGCAACTTATTTTTGTTTCTAACAAACGAAATACCATGAAAAAATTGGTCAAAGATTGATCAACACCAATTTTTCAAAACCAATTTCCAACAGAAATTCCAGTCTCCAAGATATATGTTTCCTCTTCTTGTCCCTGTAAGTTTGACTTCACTGGTTTTGTTGTCCTTGATTAGGCACTTATTGAGATTAAACTCCATAGAGTATCATTTGTCACAGAATTGACTGATGCTTAGCAGGTTCTATTTGAGTCCTTTCATATAGGACACTTCTTTAATTTGTATATGGTCTTTGATGAGATTTCCAGTGCCTCTTGTCCTTTCTTTGGAGTCATCTCCAAAGATGACCTTGGGTCCTTTGCATGGTTGGAAATCTTTTAGAGCTTCTTTGTTACCAGTCATGTGTCTTGAGCAGCCACTGTCAATATATCATACTTCACTGCTGCATCTTGGTAATAAAACCTGTAAACAATTCAAACAGACTTAGGTACCCATACCTGTACGGGTCCTATGGGGTAAGTGTCTTTTAAAACCCAAACTTTCTTAACAGAAATAGCTTTTCTGTAAGTATTGTTGGTTCTCTTTCTGTAGGTAGTTTTGTTAACATACTGCTTGTTAAATGTGTGTGCTGAAACTTTCTGTGTGTTACCAACATTGATGTAGTGTGGTCTTCCACCATACTTCCCTTGAGTATATCTTCTTTTATGTTTAGACATTATGGTCTTAGTATTGGTGGGATATAGATTTTTGTGCTGCAACTTGGTGGGTTGCTGTATTTTCTTGCTACTTACAGCAAATTATTTCTGCTGCAACCATCTTTTGTATATAGGCTTACTTCCTGTAGTTGAGCACAAGGGTTTCTTACCCTTGTCTATTGTTGTAGATTTGTTCAAGTTCTTTTCTAAGTTACTTAGTAACTTGTTGTCCATTGAAGTCTCAGCTTGAACAAACAGTACAGTTTTAGATGAGCTTGCTGTATCATGAGAAATTTAAGTGTCGTATCCTAAGCCAAATTTCTCAAATAGACTCATGTCTATCAACAAACACTTTCTTACATCTTTAGCTAGTTTGCTGAAGACCTTTATGGTTGCTTGCAAGTTGTTCTTCTCATGTTCTAGCTTAGTGACTAGCAGATTGAGCCTTGAGACTTCCTTTTGAAGTTTGCTGCATTTTGAGTTTTTTATCTCGAATGTTGATAGCATTTCTGCCAAATCTTTGTTTTTACTCATTAGAGTCTCATTTTCATACTTCAGCTCCTTATGAGTTGAGTTTATTTGCTCAAAGTCACTCATGATCCTTTTGAGAGAATGGATCATGTTCAGCTCTTCCTTTTCAGGTAAGACACAAGGTTGGTAAATTACCCCATCATCTCCACTGCCTTCATAGTCTTTTACCATCAGTATGACTGCTTCTTCATCTGAAGATGAGGTTTCACTTTCACTCTCAAAAGATTCTTGAGCGTTCTGTACTTTCTTGGTTACTGTTGTATGTTTAGCTTTCTCCATTTCCCCAAGGAGTGCTCTGAGCTTTTGCCTATCATTCCTCCTTCTTTCCCTTTTTTGATCTCTTTTTACTTCAGGATACCTATTGACCTTTGGGTGTGGGCAGTTTCTTGCATAGTGTATAGGTTTCCTACAATTATAATACAGATCAGAAGTATTTGTATTTGACTGAGGAGATGATGATACCTGAGGTGAAGGTTTTTTTTTTTTTTGAAATCACTCATTTTGTTGTTCTTCATGAATCTCTTGAACTTCTTTAGGAGTAGGGACATGTCTTCTTCTGTATCCTCAACAGACAGCTCTGATTGTTTATTACAACTTGCATTTATTGTATCTTTTGTGCTTCTTGCTGTTAGTGCAATGACCTTGGAGCTTGATTCTTCAGTCATCTTCTTCCTTTGGTTGATGTCATATTCAAAGGCCTTGAGGTCAGAAAAGAGATCGAAGGTGCTCATGGACTTCAAATCCATGGAGACTCTCATGGCAGTGGTTTTGCTGTCCCACTCCGCTGGTAGGACTCGAAGCACTTTCATATTCTTTTCTTTTTGAGTGTAGTGTTTGCCCAAGACTTCAAGTTCATTAACTATTGAAGTGAATCTTAAGTCCAGCTGTTCCAATGTCTCTTCAGTCTTCATCTCGAAAAGTTCCAATAATTGGGTAGCACTGGAGATTTTATTGTCTTTTGTTAGTTTTGTACCCTCACATATTTGCTCCAGCTTTTCCCAAATCTCTTTGGATGTTTTGCAAATTTTGACCTTGCTGAAAGTTTCTTTATCCAAAGTGATGAATAGGGCATTCTTAGCCACGTTGTCCAAGTTGGCTCTCTTCCTATCTTCATTGTTCCATTTCTGTCTTGGCTTGGTTAAATAGTTAGGTGGTGGAGGTGCTCCTTCCTCCAAGTCTCTTCTAAGCACTGGATTTACTTTTGTAGGAATGATTGGACCCTTAGTGATAATTGTCCACATTTCAACGTTTATGGCTGAAAGATGTGCCTGCATCATTATCTTCCAGTCGTCATACTCTTCTATGGAAAACATTGGTAATTTATGATTTGAAGAATCTATGATATGTTAAAAAAATCAGAAAGATGTAGAGAAAACAGCAAGCTCAAGGTTGGATCTGGGTAGGTGACCAGATAAGTTGGTTCTTAACCCAACTTGCTCTGATACCACTTGTTGGTCCCAAGTGGTCTTGGAGGTTTAAAAGGGGGATGAATGAACCTTCGTCAATTTTAGAACAACATTTTGAACTTGCTACACTATAAGTTTTTGAACTTACAGTACAGGTTGGAACAACTTACAGCACTATGAAGTAGTACTGTCTGCCTTTAGTATTACAGATTAAAAAATAAAAAATATTATTTATATACTTTCGAATTTTATAATATTTGATCAGATTATGTAGTATTAGGGTTTTGATCTACAGTAAAAATTTCAATTTAATCCGATAGGTATTTAGTTTAAAAATTAGTTTTCTTTTTCCGCTTTGAAAGATTCATGATATACACTTTTCTGCTTTATGAGATTGATACTCATAGTTAAAGATCTTCAAATGCTTTGAATTTTGGATATGTTTTATGTTAACATGTTTTTTATCTTCTGAAAAAGTTTCAAAATAAAAGAGTTTATACTTCTTAGTATATTAAATTTATTTTACAGCTCTGCAGAATTTACTGTTTGTGAAATTTAAGTTTCAAAAATTAGAAATCTATGGCTATACTACTTGGATCTTTGTGAAATTTATAGATGTTATTTATTTAACAACCTAGATTCCATGTTTAAAATTTATCATCGCTTGATCTTATATATTTTAAGAAATAAATATTTCAATGGTTAACTAGAATTTTTTTTAAAATCTTCCAATTTAGGATTCATGTCTTATTTCTTCAAAATTTTTAAAAAGTTCTCATTTATCCTCCAAGGTGTCCTAAGTCTATTTTAGAGATTTAATTTAATTAAAATAATTATTGAAGTTCTTCTTTAGGCCATTAGATATTAAATTAGTTGTATGTTTTCATTATGGATGAATAGGTGTCGAAGAAGGTGTAGCTCGTGAGGGATAAGATTGCATTCATTTTCTTTCCGCTCAAGGCTTTTAACTTTTAAGGTGGGGATTCTTTTCATGTGTTTGTCTTTATTAAATACTTGTGCGGAAGTGATTGATGAATTGATGCAATGTGTCATGAGAAATTTTTATGAAAATGCATGAGATGAAAATGCTTGCTATGATCTTTGATCTATGTATGAGAATTAGTCAGGGACCTCAGAGGTCCAAGGACCAAAAGTTAGATTCTCGAGTATGCCCGCCGTGCTCAGAATTGATTGACCAATCCCAAGATGAGGAAATGTTTATTTGCTTGACTATTGTGTTATTTGTCTTGCTATTGCATGATGTCTTTAATCTTGACAAGCATGTCCCCACTGAGCTAATGTTTGCTTATCCCATATATCAAATCTAACTTTATAGAATAAAATGCTTGATGTGGAGCGGAGTGGATGTGCAGTAGCTGATGACAAGAAGTTTATTTAATTAATCATCATGATTTTATGAAAACATCTTCTGTGTTCGTTATTTATAGTTTATCTTTTGACGTTAAGTCATTTTGGTAAAGTTTAATTAATTAAACTCCTCGTTAAGTCTTCCGCTACATATTCATGTAATTTCTATTTATTTAATGTGTATATTTTTTCCGCTGCAAATTCATGAAATTCTTTTTATTTAAGTTTTGATTATACTCTGGTGGCTAGAGTTATATTAGTTGTTTTATTTTAAACTATCTAGTTCATGAAAGATTAAACTGCTTTAGCATGACTTATTTCATTTTTATTGAGATCTTCTAATGAAACCATTGTTGGAATATTTTGGGCTATTTTTAAAATACTCTTATGGTTTTAATTTCATTGTTTAAACTTCTATTTTAAAAATTTGCATATTTAATTTTCCGCTGCAAGTATATTAATTTTGTAAACGAAAAATTATACTCTAAAAAAATGTTTCGAAAAATCTAGATGTTACAAAATGATTTAGATTAAAGTACAAATTGTTATTCACAAATTGTCATGAACTGTTAGCATAAATACTATTACCACATGTACACAAACAATGCTAAATTTATTACATATCAAATATGATCATGTTTTTATTTCCCTCAATTTTTCATGTATATACAAAATGATTTTCATACCATAGATATATGTTAAGTATGCAAACAATTCAATATTTATATTATATTTCAATATTTAGAAATCATAATATCCAATTTGCATGAACGACACATTTGAATTATGACAACCACATGTTCATTGGTAGGGGTATTTCGATATGGAATCGAATATTAAATTCAGCATATTCTTCCCACAATGTGCATTTCAACCTTTGCACAATTTAATAAATAATTTGAGGAGAAAACAATCATTATATTTTAAAAAACCATTCAAATGAAATTATATTCTATATCTTCCAAAACAATTCCAATCATCTCCTTGGGACCGTTGGCCAAATCCTTTAATATCGGTGCATCCATTCCAACTATCCATCCAATAACATCTACAATAAATAAATTACAATGCATGTTAGATTAGTGTGGAAAACACGAATAATAAAAACAATAAATTATGTATTCGTTAAATACGTATTACTATAGAGTCTATAGTCATCAGCATGTATTTCTAACAATATGTCTTCAAACCCTTTGAAAGAAAAAACGCTATTTCAAACCCTTTTCACAATTCTAATAATGACACCATTATGATATAACATTAGTTTTCCAATTGCCTAGAATACAAATTAATACATTATTGAAAGTTATATTATAAATATGTGTAAATCTATATATGTATCAAAATTCAAAATTTTATTTCAGAATAATATATACCATAATACCATAGATTTATATGAAATACATCTAGAAAATTATTAACTTATAAAATGAAAGTGTATGTATTGCAATAATTTCATATATAATTTATTCAAAAATTCATTCAAATGTGGTTATAGTATAAACTGTCTTAAATTTTCGTGCAGATTTCTTGACAACTGATCTAGGTGAGTGTTTTAGAATTATAAAATTTGCGTGTAACTTTGGACTTGATTGCAGTAATACTTCATTGGAACATCATAATAATCATCTCCGTAGTATCATGCTGAACTTAATAAATAAATGGCAGTTTAATATGTTCAATAAATTGCACATTTGAAGTTGCCTTGAATTTAATTGAAATCTAGACTCTACTTTTCACGCACTAAATATGAATCATTAAAAGATATTGACAAAAGCTTAGACGAATTAAATCAATTAAATGAAACGAATTAAGTTCAGAACTGATCTTGTCCGGTATCAGTAATGTCGTCACCGCTGACGTTATTAATTAGGTATATTGTGGTGATTGTTAAGAAGCACATCACATTACATGATATGTACAAACATAATTGCAATAATCAATCTAGTGTTGTTACATCAAAGCTATGTGTTTGGATTTTATGGGATTAATGATTAATTTGCTCGCAAGAATTTAATATTTAAATCTTGCAGAATTTGTGCATGTCACGATCTTGCAAGAAATTAAACCCCACTTTCTAACAAAAGTTAGAAAATGCAGCCAACATCTCTAATCAAGTCCTAATTTTTCTCCAAACAGCTTAGATTATAAGAAATGCAAGGCTGAATTTTGAGCATCTTTACATGTTAATAGGTAACACTACTTATTGGTATTCTTATCAACTATTTCCATAAAAATGCTGCAGAATTTTTTTACTTTTGAAAAGTTGAAAGCAACTAATTAGGCGTATATATAAATATAGTTAATGGAATGTTCTTCTTTTTCTTAATGCAAGATTCTTAATAGACAAGTGAATTAAGTGGAAGACATGTCACAAAATTTAAATGGGAAAAGTGGTATGCATATATACACTTTAAGGACGTTGATGTTCTCTTGATGCCTTCAACTACACATTATGGTGTATTCTCTTCTGAAATATGCGATGCTACGTTGTTTTGAGTATATATAGCAATTTCTTTTATAAAAGGGTCCAAATCATCATCTTTTTCTTTTTCTTTCAAATTGAACTTTGGAGTACGACTTCTGTGAGACCATCTCATGAATTATGATACAGGTCAACTCAAGATTCATAATCAACAAAATAGAGATTGATTTATGAAAATTGTTCTGGTTGTCGTCTGTAGGCTCTATCTTATGAAATTATATTCGCAAGATGGTCTTGTATAAATTTTTGTATAAACTCTCAGATGTAAAAGTTCATATATGAAAGCATGTCATGCATTCGGTAATATGTTAAAATTAAATTTATTCTGATTCAAGCTCTGAACCAAAGGGAATTTTTTTCTCTATTGTACCCTCATTAACATCCCCTTACCTACAAATATACAATAAAAACTCAAGCACATATAAAAAAGAAGCCATACCCTAAATATGACCCCAAATATATTGGTTTATAGTGCACCAAATATATTGGTTTATAGTGCACCAAGCAATGTCAATTACAATAGGAAAATAGAAAACAAAACTGTTACAGAATACAAATGTTATCGCAAATGTTGTCACACTACACACAACAGATTCTGGAACCGGATGTTGCTGATAATGTTGACAACACTGCAAACAACACAAACTTGTTGGAAACTTAAAACGCCTTCGAACTTCAAACACCAGTAAGATCTTCGAGTTTTGGCTACGTACAAGATCCAGAGAATAGCAACAATAACCCTGAAAAAAGATCCTTGGAAATGCACCAAAATAAATTTTAGAAAGTCGAGTCAAGATCTTTCCCCTAAAAAATGAACATATCCCGACTAGTGCTCATGGTACGACGTGACGTTCTCAAAGGTAAAATAACTTACGTCTTCTAGTTAGTAGCACCACAAAACTAGAAGCAACAACGAACTAAAATAGTGGAAGGACTAGATTGCACTTCTATATACTCAAATAATGCAAGATTGATTTTACAAAGATGCTATGAGAATGATTGATTTTGCGAAAATGCTATGAGAATGATCTTTTTAGCAAGAATTTTGTGCTTCCAATGCTATACTTTTTCACGTGCAAAGGTATGAAAACCATGTCCTATTTATAAGCACATCCACCAAGTGAAGAGACACCTCATATTAATGAGCATTTAAGCCCACTAAGTGGAGCTCTCCACTACCTTACACCATCAGTTACTAAGGATTTGAAAGGTCATTAGCCACTAGGGCTTCGAGATGGGTCTCCCTGAATGGGCTACCCAAAAGGCTTTTATATTTTAGGTTTTGCAGATGAGCGATGTTGCCCGTCATGATGCCAACATCAGACGCAATATCTGACCATCAGACAGATTTTGGTCACTAACTTTGTGCATGAATTTCTACTCACCAAAAATCAGTTTGAAGAGTGTAAATGCACTACGATCATCTACTCGAGACGTAAAACGACCTTTTGCCCTTTACCTTCACATTTGCTCAACTTTGACTCCTCAAAATAATGGTCAAACACATGTGGTCAAGACTTCCTACAAAAGTCAACATTGACCCACACTTCTAATTGAAAACCAATTTTGTCCAATATCACATGAGTGAAAAAGAGTGTATATAACATGCAGACCCACAATCTAGTCTAATTGAGACACAATTGCATAAGAAAATGTAGCTTGTGGCTTTGAACCCTCTATAGTCGAATACCATCGAGTATACCAGCGGCTTAGTGGATGCTATACCTTGAACTATTCCACCTTGGTGTATACCGAGATAATAGTATTGACATAACGATGTCTCACCACCTTTTGTTTTCACATTTTATCCATTTTGGCTATGGACAGTCCTTTGGATTTATAAGTGTTACCATGAAGCGGCCCACACTTTTCACTTATATAGGTGATCTCCTATCACGAGTATCCTGCCATACTCTACCTCAAAGAGGTTTAGGAATTATTAAAATTCAAAGACTTAGTTTCACCACATTTTGCAAGTTTCAACACTTGGACAAGTGCTCTCTAGGGAAGGATTGTAATTTTCAAGTGTTCCAATGAACATCCATAACTAAGTTTTCCCATTGAACTAAGTTCTTGGGATCTCCAATCAGCATGGTTAGGTTACCACCATTTTCATTCTTATTTTGTGGATTTTAAACCCATTTTCCCTAGTAACTCAATCATTTGACCTTGGTTTAGCCCTTTCATGAGTGGATCCGCTAAGTTATCTTTTGACTTGACATAGTCAATTGACATCACACCAATTGCGATCAAATGTCTCATGAAATTGTGTCTACAATGAATATGCCTAGACATTCTGTTGTACATATTGCTCCCGTTGTACATATTGCTCAAGGCTCTACCAATGGTAGCTTGGCAATCACAATGTATCATTACCGTCGGTACAGGCTTATTCCAACATGAAATGTCCTCAAGAAAATTACGAAGTCATTCAGCCTCTTCACCAGCCTTATCCAAAACTATAAACTCAGATTCCATGGTGGATCAGGCTATACACGTTTGCTTTGTGAACTTCCACGACACCGCTCCATCTCCAATAGTGAATACATATCCACTTGTGGAAAATGAGTCTTTCATGTTGGATATCCAATTAGCATCACTGTACCCTTCGAGTACCATTGGATATTTCGTATAATGCAGCCCTAAGTTCAAGGTGTACTTTAGGTACCTTAAAACCCTTCTTAACGCTCTTCAATACTCATCATTTAGATTACTCGTGAACTTACTTAACTTGTTTACCACACACGCAAGATCAGGATGTGTACAATTAGCAATGTACATAACACTCCCTAGGATCCTTGCATATTCCACTTGAGCCACTGGATCGTCTTTATTTTTACTTAAGTGAACATTAAGTTTCATGAGAGTCTTAGTCGGAGGATTGTCAAATGCATTGAACTTTGTTAATATCTTCTCAATATAATGAGATTACATTAAGACGATTCCATCAGACAACATTTCAATCTTGATTCCCAGAATCACATCGGCTAGTCTTATATCTTTTATGTCGAAGTTTTGTTTCTACATGTGTTTCGTATCAACGATTATCTCATGGCAATTGCCCAGATCAACATGTCATCTACATAGAGACATACCATGACGTATATATCCGGTGTACCTTTGACATACACGCATTTGTCACATTCATTGATTTTGAAACCATTTGACAACATAGTATTATCAAACTTCACATGTCAATGCTTCGGAGCTTGCTTTAGCCCATACAATGACCGAACGAGCTTGCATATTTTTTTCTCATTTCCAAGCACTACAAACCCTTCAGGTTGATCCATGTTGATATCTTCCTCCAATTCACCATTTAGAAACACAGTCTTCACATCCATTTTGTGAATCTCAAGACCGTGCAAAACAGCAATCGAGAGAAGCACATGAATAGAAGTGATCCTTGTTACAGGTGAATAGGTATCAAAGAAATCATACCCTTCTTTTTTGTCTAAACCCTTAGCAACCAAGTGGACTTTATACTTATCAATCGACCCATCAACTTTATACTTTCTTTTTAGGATCCATTTACATCCTAAGGGCTTATAACCTTTCGGGAGGTCAACCAACTCCTACGTATAGTTTTATATGATTGAGTTAATCTCACTATTAATAGCTTCTTTCCAGAGCACTGCGTCTGGACTCGATAGAGCTTTTTTGACAGACATAGGTTCATGTTCCAACACATAAGTGATGAAATCAGGACCAAAAGTCTTAGCTACTTTATCTCTCTTGCTGCATCTCGACTCTTCTTGAGTCGAAGAATCGGCAGTCTTTTCGAATGTTCTTTTCGATGTGCCAACATTTTTGAATGTTCTCTTAAATGTGCCAACATTCTCATTTTCCTTATTAGGAAAGATGTACTCAAAGAATATAACAATCCTTGACTCAATGATAGTGCCTTTCGACATATCTGCTATTTCTGACTTGTGAATCAGAAATCGATAAGTACTACTGTTGAAGGTATATCCTATAAAGATACAATCGACGATTTTAGGACCGATCTTAACTTGTTTAGGAAAAGACACTTCAACCTTTGTCAAACACCCCCACACTTTGAGGTATTTATATGATGCTTTTCATCCTTACTCTTGTGTGGAATTTTATTCAGAATGTGGTTGGCCGTTAGAACGGCTTCCCCCCACAAGTTCTGTGGCAAACTCGAGCTAATTAACATAACATTCATCATCCCTTTAAGAGTTCGATTCTTTCGTTCAATAACACATTAGACTATGGTGAATACGGAGCAGTGGTTTGGTGAATTATGCCCGAAGCGAAACATAATTGCTCAAAATAGACTACATACTCGCCACCTCTATCACTTCGAATTGCTTTAATCCGAGTATTAAGTTTGTTTTCAACTTCATTCTTGTAGAGTTTGAAAGCTTCCACAGCTTCATCTTTACTCTGCAAGAGATAGACATAACAAAATCTTGTGCAGTCATCAATAAAAGTAATGAAATACTTTTTACCACCTCTAGTTTGCACAAACTTTAAATCACACACATCCGTGTGAATCAAGTCTAGAGGTGAAGTGCTCCTTTCTACCGAATGAAATGGTAACTTAGCCATTTTGGCTTCAACACAAACTTTACACTTTTTAGGTGTATCAGTTTTTGAAATGTTAAGTAAATCGAGATTTACTAACCTTTTTATAACATTTAGATTTACATGTTCTAATCTTGCATGCCATAAAGAAGAGCACTCAATCAAATAAATAGAAGTAGAACCATTTTTATTCATAACTTCTTTACGAACATTATCGGTAACATTTCCGCCAATATTACGGATAACATTTTTACCAACACGACTTATAACAACCATAGTAGAAATTTTGAACAAGCCACTATCTAGGTACCCTTTTCCTAGAAATTGTCCAAATTTGTTAAGTACAAACTTATCAGACTCGAAAACAAGTTTAAAACTATGACTAACTAGCAACGAGCCAGAAATTAAGTTCTTTCGAATATCTGGGATATGCAGCACATTCTTTAGGTTCAACTCTTTCCCAGAAGTGAGTTTTAGCAATACACTCCCAACACCAACCACGTTAGATGAAGCATGATTACTTATATTGAGCTTTCTTTCGATAGACGGGGTATACGTCGAGAAAGCTTCCTTCTCGGAACAGACATGACAAGTGGCACCGGTATCCACAAACCATTCTTTGGGGTTGTCAACCAAATTGGTTTCAAACACCATCGCTGACATCTCAATGTCATTTAACTCCTGGTTCTCTACCATGTTGGCATTGACTATTATCTACCATTTTTCTTTTTCTTTGACAATTAACAATCTTTTGCCATATGATTCGGCTTACTACAATTGTAGCATTCGTCTGTGAACTTGGGTTTTCCAAAGGTAGACTTGTTGTCTTTGTCATTCAGCCTCTTTCTCTTATTTGAGGAACCATGTTCCAACAAATTTGTCTTAGCCTCTAAAGAGACTTGCACGGACTTATCGTCCATCTTACGGTTGTCTTTCTCAATCCGAAGTTTCACAATTAAGTCTTCAAGACTTATCTCATTTTGCTTATGCTTGAGATAACTTTTGAACTCCCTCCAACAAGCAGGTAACTTCTCAATCATTGTAGCTACTTGGAATGCCTCCGGCAAGGCCATACCCTCAGAAAGGATATCATGTAGGACCAACTAGAATTCTTGGACTTGTTCCATAACAGACTTCATATCAACCATTTGAAATTTAGGAATTTAGCCACCACGAACTTTTTAGTTCCAGCATCCTCAATTTTATACTTTTTCTCCAAAGAGTCTCACAACTCCTTACACGTTTTCATAGTACAATATACGTTATACAACGCATCGCTTAGTCCTCCAAGGGCATAGTTACGGCACAAGAAATCACCTTGGCCCCATTAGTCAAACGCAGTACACCGTTCCACATTCGTGTCGTCAAGAGCAACCATGAGTTGTTTCTCAGTAAGAAACCTCGCTAAATTTAGCATCGTCAGATAAAACATCTTTTGCTGCCATCTTTTGAAATCCACGCCCATAAACTTTTAAGGCTTCTCGTCTTGGGTAGGAGTTACGAAGGCTCTTTCATTCGACATTGCTTAGTACAAGAGACTAATGTTCAATTTTGAGATTGTTAGTTTATAGTGCACCAAACAATATTAATTACAATAGGAAAACAGAAAACAAAACTATTAAAGCATACAAATGTTATCACAAATGTTGTCACACTGCACACAACAAATTCTGGAACCGGATGTTGCTAATAATGTTGGCAACACTGCAAACAACACTGTAGACAACACTATGGACAACACAAACTTGCTGGAAACTCGAAACACCTTTGAACTTCAAACACCAGTAAGATCATCGAGCTTTGGCTACGTACAAGATCCAGAGAATAGCAAAAACAACCCTACAACAAAGATAATTAGAAATGCACTAAAATAAATTTTGGAAAGTCGAGTCAAGGAGACCTTTTCCCTAAAAAATGAACACATCCCGGCTAGTACTCACGGTATGACGTGACGTTCCCAAAGATAAAATAACTTACGTCTTCTAGTTAGTAGCACCACAAAACTAGAAATACCAACGAACTAAAATAGTGGAAGCACTAGATCGCACTTCTATATGCTCAAACATTGCAAGATTGATTTTGCAAAGATGCTATGAGAATGATCTTTTTAGCAAGAATTTCGTGCTTCCAATGCTGTATTTTTTCATGTGCAAATGTATGAAAACCATGTCCTATTTATAGACATATCCACCAAGTGAAGGGACACCTCATATTAATGAGCGTTTAAGGTATTTAAGCCCACTAAGTAAGTGGAGCACTTTCAGTTACTGAGGATTTGGAAGGCCATTAGCTACTAGGATTTCGAGATGGGTCTCCCCGAATGGGCTACCCAAAGGGCTTTTACGTTTTGGGCTTTGCAGACGAGGGATGTTGCCTGTCATGTTGCCAACATCAGACACAACATCTGACCACCAGACAAATTTTGGTTACCAACTTTGTGCATGAATTTCCACTCATCGAAAATCGATTTTAAGAGTATAAATGCACTATGATCATCTACTCGAGACATAGAACGACCCTTTACCCTTTACCTTCACATTTGCCCAACTTTGACTCCTCAAAATAATGGTCAAACACGTGTAGTCAAGACTTCTTACAAAAGTTAACATTGACCCAAACTTCTAATTGGATCAAAACCAATTTTCTCCAACAAAATATTCATTAACTAAACAAAATAGTTTTTCCTAGACTTTTTAAAAAGTTATATTTGATATTTGATTATCCCATTTATGCATAAGTGTGTTTTTAATTAAAAACTTCATTTTTTATATACTTCTATAGTGTCCTTGTTGTTTTTCTTCTCTTCTTACTTTCAAAATTTATAAAATAATAATTACTCTTTTATATATTGAAAGAGGGTAAAAAACAAAAACCCACCTCAATTATACGTGATTTTGCACTTTACTATATCATTTATAAATGTTTTCACTTTACTATATCAAGTACACGAACTTTGCAAAAAACAATAAATCCGACTTATTGACAAATGGTTGAGAGACACGTGTCCTCTTTCTGACAAGAAAAAATGACGTGGCAGCCGAATTTATTGTGTTTTGCAAAATTCATGTACTTGATATAGTAAAGTGAAAACATTTATAAATGATATAGCAAAGTGCAAAATCACGTATACTTGAGGTGGGTTTTTGTTTTTTACCCATTGAAAGATGTCATATAGGATAGAAGTGATGTTTGAAAAATCTTTATTATAAATTTATTTTTCCTAAGTTTCTGATCTTTTTTTCTATCATAGGTTATCAATCCACATGAAAAAAAACATGTATACATCGATTTATTCGTGTTGTAAGTCAAGGAATCAAAACACAATTCGAATAATTTAATGTTATATTTTTTCATTGTTTTAGTTTTGAGTTTGGTCACCTCTTAAGCTTTTTTTTTTTTTTTTTGACTACCAAGATTCTACCAATTTGGTTCATAATACCATATCTGGTTTACTTTATTCATACTTTGTTAGACATTTGATAGAATGAATCTTATCCATTAATCTTATTAGGAATAGATGCTCGCATTCGTAAAATATACCCTCCAAACATTAAAAGGTAAATAGATTTTGAAAAGCTAAAAGCTCCTTTGCAACAGTTGTATGATTTAGATCCAAACAATTGGGTCAACATGATTTGATCCTCGAGTTTTGAAATTTTTTTTTTGAATTTTATAAGTTGATTTTTATGTTATGAATGTGATATTTAAATTATTTTTGTCACGCCCCATTTTCTTATACAATTAAAACACGGATATATAATATATATATATATATATATTAATCAGAGAGTAAACGCAGCATTTTCATGGGGCGTCTAGTTACTTTCCAAACTGTTGAGATTTAAAAACAATCAAGATTTAGAAAGCAACCTTGGAAAGATATGAAAGGTTTATATGATTGCTGCGGAAAATACGTTCTTGTTTGGAGTAAAACACATAAACATTATTTTGTACATGACCGGGGTTTTAGAAATGGCGAACATCCATATACATTCTTATATACATAAAAAAATAATAGGCATTTCTGTTCATTCCTCCTCGCCTCCGAAATTTCTGTAAAATAAAACATAAAAGGTGTAAGTGGCAAAAGAACACTTAGTGGGGTTGATTTGTATCGTAAAAGGGGTACATGTAATATTTCTTGAATATTATACATATAATACACGTTGTAGACTCACGAAGAGTCCCAATGCAATCCGTTGAATAAGTTTCCGAAGAAGACCTATCGGGGCCCCAAGCCGACCCCATTTTGGGTTGTTACACCCTTCATGTTGGGTTTCCGTAGAATACCCCCTTGTTGGGTTTCCGATGAGGAATACCCTACTTGGCGTGCAGGCACATGCGCAGTTAAATTATCATACAATAGTTTCCACATAACACATAGTACACATTGATCACATTCACGTTGGCCACATAATTCGCACAACACACAGGTAAAGAAATCCTTTGACATATGTTGGTTTCTAAAGAAACCCCTTTTGAGCGGGTATTACCCCGACTTATCATCATTTGAAACTATTTGCATTTGTGTCACTTGAAATCAATAGCTCTCAAAATCATATAATTTACTTGAATACTGTTTACGTAGTGAAAACATTTCACTTGAAAATGAGATCACATAATAACAGGATTTAGATCACTTAGTCATATAGTTTTCTGTAAAATCGTACAGTTTAAAACATAAATAAGAGTTTACCCCCACCTTGTTCGGTGGTTACCACGTGAGCAGCAAGTATGAAATATCACGTATCCCAAGGCTTCAATCCAATAGGTAGCCTACATAATTTATGATGTTTTCTTAGATCTTTATAATCTATAATTAAAGATTTAACCGATATCGAATCAGATACTATCGATCGAGATGAGACGAATCGGAACGAAAGGCCTAACGATTGAGGTTGCAAAAAAAGAGGAAAAGATCAGTTTATAAAGCTGAGGTGAAAGAGAATGAAATTTGGATCACAACAAAATAAGAATGACCTCGATCAGAGTTGAAACGAGCTTGAACGGAGCATTTTAAGATTGAGGGGTATTTTGGTAATTTGGTCAAAGGGTTGACTATGACTGGGATCCACGACCCCCGGTCAACGATATCTCATTGGTGGTGACTCAATGATAAAGTACGATGAATAGAAAACGTGATTTGGATCGAAAAATGAATCGAAAATACGGTGTCGGAAAAGCTCGGCGGCGTCTCCCGGCGGCTGCCAAGTTTTCTCGGCAGCGGGAGCTACATCCTCGGCAGCGGGAAATCGGCTCTCAGCAGCTGGGGCAGGTTCACGCTCAGGCCTCCCGGCGTCGACCTGCTCAACCAGCCTACTTCCCGACGCCACCAAATGCGACGGCGCCATCTTGTACCACCACCACCTTATCCTACGGCTAACCTGCACCACCAGCGCCGCCCACAACATGAATAAACAACATACACATTACACACACACTACACAAAACCTCATGCAACAGCCCCCTTTCCAGCCTATTTTCCGGCACCAGCACCGCCACCCACGGTGGTGCCGCCCCTCCAATGGCTAGCCCACAGCCCCGGTAGAAGAAGTGAGAGAGATAGAAAACGGGAGAGAGAAAAGGTGGCAAGAAGTAAGGGTTTAGGGTTTGGAGATTGTTTTTCGCCGTTTTCCGGCAAACGGAAAATCAGAATTGAATTCTGAAAGTTGTCATAGATTCATCTCGTCGAGGGCTATGTTGTGTGCGAAAATCGGCTAAAACCAACAAGTTTGAATTTTCGGGCGAACTCCGGCAGCGGCGAGCCAGAGACAGAATAAAAGAGAAGAGAGAAAGAGAGAGGAGAGAGACACTTATGTGTGTTTGGCGTTTTTCGGCTCGTTCGAAGAAACGGTGAAAATGAAATCGAATGAGGTTCTATTTATAGAATTTTTGGAAAAGTTACTATTCATATTAGAGTAGGTTACTGTTCATGTAGGTAGGTTACTGTTCATCACGATTCCATTCCTCTTTTTTCGAAACTTCGTATTTTGCCCTTTTCTTCGCCGTTTGAGCTATGGGTGTTTGATTGACCTCTAGTTTGTTTCTATCTTCTCATTTTTCCGTTACACATCTAATGGTATAAAAATATTATATGTTCCATTTCTATAAATTTTATCCATTTAAAACCGATCGTTTAACACGTATCTGAAATGCACGTAATTAAATTAAACACTCAAGAATTAATACACATAAGATATTTTAATTAAGGGTTTACTTATTTAATTAACCAATTATGCTTCGGTTTTGTCCTAGGCGCTACAATTTTAATATGACATTTATGTAAAATAACATAAAGAGGAAATGACTCGTAATACCACAAAACATATAAGTATACCCTTTTTTAGCACAAAACATATAAATAATCCATTTTCTACCACTTTTTAGAAAAATACTAACTGGTCAAATATGCTGGCACACTAAATTGAAGGGATTTGATGGACATATATGCAATTTATTCATATATGCAATATTACAATATATACAATTTATTCATAAAATAAATCATGATATTGTACTTTTGAAATATAATAAATTAATATTTTTTTAGAAAATTGAATAATTTTACAATAAATTGCATAATATGAATAATTGAATAATTCATATATGATTATTTTAAGACTAAACAAATATTTTTAGGGTTAAACAGACATTTTAAAGCTAAACGGACATTTTGTGGCTGAACGAACATTTTAGAGCTTTTAGGGCTAAACGGACATTAGATGAATGTTAATTAATTTATGCTCCTAAGGGCTAAACATACATTAGATGAATTTTAATTAATTTATGCCCCTAAGGGCTAAACAGACATTTAAATGTTTAGACATTAGATGAATTTTAACTAATTTATGCCCCTAAGGGCTAAACGGACATTAGATGAATTTTAATAATTTATGCCTCTAAGGGCTAAACGGATATTAGATGAATTTTAATTAATTTATACCCCTAAGGACTAAACTGACATTAAAATGTTTAGACATTAGATAAATTTTAATTAATTTATACCCCTAAGAGCTAAACAAACATTAAAATATTAATTATGATATAATATATTATAGTATTGTATGTTCGTTAAAATGTTTGTTTATAATACTATAATATATTATCAGGGTTAAACGAACATATTATAGATGATTAATTAAACGAACATTTTATGATAATATTTCAATGTATATATAATATATAATATAGTAAGCGAACATTTTAATGTATATTATATAAAATGTTTAGTATATTAAAATGTTCGTTTACATATATTACATGTTGGTTTAGTATATTATATTAATTGTTCGTTTAATATACTAAACATTTTATCATAAATAATAAATTATAATTGAAATCAATTGTTCGTTTAGTATATTCCAATTATACTGGTACATTTGATTTTAACATAAGGGTAAAAACCGAAAACCCACCTCAAGTATACGTAATTTTGCACTTTACTAATTCATTTATAAATGTTTTCATTTTACTATATTAAGTAAATGAATTTTGCAAAAAACAATAAATACGACTGCCACTTCATTTTTGGCAAATGGTTGAGAAGCAGGTGTCCTTCTTCTGACGAGAAAAAATGACGTGGCAGCCGGATTTATTGTTCTTTGCAAAATTCATGTACTTGATATAGTAAATTAAAAACATTTATAAATGATATAGTAAAGTACAAAATCACGTATACTTGAGATGAGTTTTTGTTTTTTACCCTTAACATATATACTAAACGAACATTTTGATTTGTTTAATGTATATTACATTAAAATGTTTGTTTAATAAACTAAAAATTTTATATTATATATGTTGGTCTCAAGTGGTGTCCGAGGTTCAGGGGGGGTGAATGAACCTTGGTCAATTTTTCAGAATCTTTAAAACACCCGTTCTGCACTGCAAGTTACTTGAGCTTGCAGCGATAGATGGTTACTGCTTGCAGCGCTAGGATGCAGTGCTGCACGCTGTAACCTGGAGTTTTGTACGCAGCGGAAATTAACTTTTAAACACAAGGCTGTTTTACACAAGAATGCTTCTTTCAAACGTTTTATGATGAGATAAGATAGATATATATATGCAGAAAATAAGCACAGATAAGTAAAGCGATAAAACACTTATGGCTTATAGTGGTTCGAAGGTGGTGTAATCCTTCTATGTCCACTCTACTGCTCCTCGAGCAGGAACTTTGTTAAGCAAGATTGATTTACAGGACTCTCCTAACAATCTATCAACTTACAAAGCAAACCACCTACTGAAGTCCAGCGTACACACAACAACTGCAAACTTCAAAGGCTAACCCACACAGGGTTCTATACTCCCACACAAGGAAGCTGCCTAACTCTAGACAACTAAACAAACAGCAAGGATCTCTCCTATCAACTGCTTGACACCACTAAAACAACCTAAGCACACAGCAACAAGGTTAAAATGATAAAAATGTTTTCTTCAACTTGTGCTTCGAAGTGAGCTTCTGAATCCGTAAGGAATCTTTCAGCTTGAACTCTGCTTCACTTCGATAGGTTGAGTGACTGAAACTGTTGGCTTGAATACTTGAAATATGTAAGCTTGAAACTTTCGCGTAGATGCTTTAGAATAGTGACAGTATCAGTAACCAGCTTCAGTTCTCCTCGACCTCTATTTATACTTGTAGGAAAAGATGTCCGTTGAAAGAGACATCCCTCTTTTGAATTTGAAATAGCCTGGCCAAAGTATGGTTCGCATTTAATGCGACTTGACTTTTCCTTTCGGAGCATTTAATGCGGCAGTTGCGGCTCGCAGCTTTCTGCGGCGCGTCAGTCCATGTGGCATCTTCTTATTGGCTCCGTGTCTGCTACTTTGACTTTTTCTTGAACGGCTCTTTTGTCCCTGCTTGGATCTCCGTTCCTCGTACTGCATTTATCCTTCCTGGGATTTGCAGGATACTTCGTCTTGTAGTTGGCGCTGTATAACTTAATTGTCCTGTAAGTCTGCGTTGTATCCTTGGTCTTTGTGCAGCTGATGCATTCTTTCAGTGCTGCTGTATTTTAGACCTGCTTGCAGTATCATCTGGCAGTGCTGCTGTAATCTTCGTTCTAGCAGTACTCCTGTATCCTTTTCATGCAGCGATGTTGCACGCCGTTCTTCCTTGCTTTGCTGTATTGAAGTACAGTCTTATTTATGCTTTGCTGTTCCTTTCTTTTTCCAGCAATGTTGTATCTTGCTTTTATGCAGCGATACCTTCCTTTAAAGCTTTAGATGCAGCTTTATCCTCTTTTAACCTCCATTTCAATCCTTGACTCAAGACTCAAATCTAGTCTATTTATTCACTTAAACAATGTGAAAATGGGGTACTCAAAACTTCCTATTACATGATTGGTTTGTCTCATCAAAATCTAAACAATGAAATCCCAACAATATACATTAAAATGTTCATTTAATTAATCATTTATAATATGGTCGTTTAGCCCTTATAATATATTATAGTATTGTAAACGAACATTTTAACGAACATACAATACTATAATATATTATATCAAAATTAACATTTTAATGTTAGTTTAGCCTTTAGGGGCATAAATTAATTAAAATTCATTTAATGTGTAAACATTTTAATGTCTGTTTAGCCTCAAAATGTCCATTTAGGCCTAAAAAAACCGTTTAACCCTAAAATAATCATATATGAATTATTCAATTATTCATATTATGCAATTTATTGTAAAATTAATCAATTTTCTGAAAATTATTAATTTATTAAATTTTAAAAGTACAATATCATGATTAAATTTATGAATAAATTGCATATATGAATAGATTAAATATATGTCCATCAAATCCCTTCAGTTTAGTGAGCCTGCATGTTTGACCAGTTTGTACTTTTCTGAAAGTGGTAGAAAAGGTATAACTTATATGTTTTGTAGTAAAAAATGGATAATTTATATGTGTTGTGGTAGAAAAAGATATATCTTATATGTTTTGTGGTATTATGTGCCATTTTCTCATAACATAAAAGTCATACTAATTTCTTGTTGTACATACTTTACGTGTTGATTTTTATGTACATAAAAATTACAACTAATTATGGGCAGTTACTTGCATAATGTTCTGGCTTTCTAAAATTGTATTACAGGTCAAAAATAATTGTATTGGCTGTGAGTCAGAAGATACATGTTGTGTTGGTTGTTTCTTTTTGAAGTTATCTCTTTGATTATTATTCTTCATAAACCTTTTAAATTTCTTCAAAAGTAAAGTCATGTCTTCTTCTGCATCTTCTATTGACAGCTCAAGTTGCTTGTTGTAACTTGTGGTGGTTATATCTTTTGAAGATCTTGTGGTAAGAGCAGAAACTTTGGAACTTGATTCTTCAAACTCTTTTTTTCTCTGTTTTATGTCAAACTCGAATGCTTTGAGATCGAAGAATAGATCAAATGTGCTCATGGATCTCAGATCCATTGATACTCTCATAGCAATTTTTTTGCTATCCCATTCTGCTGGTAGAGCTCTCAATACTTTCATATTTTCTCTTTTGAGTGTAGTGTTTGCCAAAAGTCTCTAGCTCATTCACTATTAAGGTGAATCTCAAGTCCAATTGCTCCAGTGATTCTTCTTGTTTCATCTCAAATAGCTCAAAGAGTTGAGTAGTAGTTAAGATTTTGTTATCCTTAGTAAGTTTGGTTCATTCACAGATTTGCTCTAGCTTTTCTCATATGTCTTTTGTTGTCTTGCACATTTTCACCTTGTTGAAAGTTTTTTAATCCAAAGTGATGAATAGAGCATTTTATCAAGATTGACTCTCTTTATGTCTTCATTGTTCCATTCATGTCTAGGCTTGATTGGAAAGTTAGGTGGTAGTACTTTTATGTAATCAGTTGCTGCTCCTTCAGCTGTTGAATCTTCTGTACCTTCTATTGCTACTTCCTGCTCTTCCATGTCTGTTCCAAATAGAGGGTTGGGCTTGATGAGAATGATAGGTCCTTTAGTGATGACTGTCCACATTTCATCATTCATCGCAGAGAGACAAACTTGCATTCTAATCTTTCAATCATCATATTCTTCTATGTAAAACATAAGAAGCTTGTGATATGAAGAATCTATGATATGCTAAAGAGATGAGGTTTTAAGACAATGAAAACAGATTTTAAATAGACACGAGGTGGATCTGGGGGCCAGACAAGTTGGTTCTTACCCCAACTTGTTTTGATACCACTTGTTAGTTCCAAGTGGTTTAGAGGTTCATAGGGGGGTGAATGAACCTCTGTCGATTGTTGAAAATCTTTTGAACTAGCTCTATTTTGATCCGTTGAAATGACCGATCATCGGATTAGTCTTGATACTGCATCCTGGGTTAAATTTGTATGTTGTAATTAATGTACCTTTAAGCATGCATGATGCAGCTTCTTGTCTTTTTACAACCTAAGTTACTTCAAGCTGTAACTTAATCTTACAATGTTGTTGTATTCTGTCTCTTCTTGCAGTTGTGATGTATTTCACCTTACTTGAAATTGTGTTTATAATACTCCTTTTGCAGAGTATTTAATCTTCCATTTCTTGCAGCATGGCTTCTTTACTTGATGTTCTTTATTCTTCAAACTTTTTCTATAGACTAAAATCCTAGTCTAAATTTCATTTAAACACTTGTGAAATTTTGGGTACTCGAACTTCCTATTACATATGTTGTTTTGTCTCATCAAAATCTAAACATTGATTTTCTAACAAAAGTTCCCTCACACATTTTACATAAGCAATATATAGTAAAGATTGCTTACAAAATTAGAACCAATTATGTTTACAGTAATCAATTGTTGTTAAGCAAGTATGGCTCCTAATAGGAACTAACCCCAAAGGACCAGTACTTGTATAGGTACCTAAATCTGTCTGAACTATAAGCAGGAATAATTGTCAGATAACAACAGTGATGTATGTTACATTAACAATGGATGCTTAAGATACATGATTGGCAACAAGAAAGCTTTAAAAGACTTCCAACCATGCAAATGTCCTAAGGTGGTATTCGAAGATGATTCAAGAGGAAGCACCAAGGACACAAGAAGCTTAGTCAAAGACAATGCATGCATCAATGAAGTATCCTTTGTGAAAGGATTGAAGTATAACCTCCTAAGTATTAATCAGTTTTGTGATAAAGAATATTTTGTGGAATTCAACCTTAATGCTTAATCAAGGACAATAAGACCAATGATGTAAAGCTTACTGGAACAAAAAAAGAAAATATCTACCTAGCTGATTGGAGTTCAACAGTTCAACTAATAATTTCATTGCAAAAAGTTCACCAGCGTTGAGTTGGTTATGGTATAAAAGGATGAGTCAACTTGAAGACCATCAACAAGCTAGTAAAAAAAGGTCTAATAAGAGGGCTTTCAAACTTAGCTTTCAAGAAGGAGAGTGTTTATAGAACATGTCAGAAAGGAAAGCAAGTGAAAAGATCATTCAAGAACAAAGTGCAAAAATCATCTCATAGGATTTTAGATTTTCTACATGTGGATCTTTTTGGTCTAGTTGAACCTGTTAGTGTGAGTTATAAGAAATACTGACTAGTAGTTGTGGATGACTACTTAAATTTTACTTGGACAATCTTCTTAGCCAAGAAATCAAAAACTCAGAATAGACTACCTAAATTTATGAAAAGATACATAATGAGAAGAGCTTGAGCATTGTGAAAATAAGATATGACATAGGAACATAGTTCACAAACAAATTCATAGACAAGTATTGCTAAAAAAATGGAATTTATCATGAGCACTCAGCAGCGAGAACACCCCTACAAAATGGTGTAACTAAAAAATGAAATAGAACTCTAAATGATTGCAGAAGTTACAATACCTAAAAGGTTTTGGGCTGAAGTTACAAATACAACATGTTATATCCAAAATAGGTGCTTGATATGTCGTCATTTGTATACATTTTATCATCATAATTATCCTTATTTATAGTCTATTTTTACCTTCATTAATGGATTTATATTCTTACGTGTAGGAATGAATTTTGGTGGACTTTGGAAATAAATGGCTTAAAAGACTGAATTTGGACTATAAATTGTGAAGTGGGCTTGAAAAAGATATAACAATTGGGCTCAAATGTGTAGATGGTGAAAGAAGGCTCAATAAGAGTTTTAATCCAATTAAACTCTTATTTTTGTAATAAACTTTCATATCCATAGGATTTTAGATTTATGAGTTTTACTAGGATTAGGAAACCTAGATATAGAGATATTTTTTTATTGTGAATTTTCTAATATGCGATTATCTCTCCTAATCTTTTCTCACATATACGCGAATGCATACACATTACTCTTCAATTTTCTCTCTTCTCATTCTTCTCTATTCTAGAGATAGATGTTGAATATTTTTATGGAGATGATTAATCAAAGCATGCGTGACTAAATTCCTTATCTCTGATTCGAGGGTTGTTTAATTCGATTGCTATCACTGTGAGGCTTTGTTCTTAATTTATTTTCTTGCTTTATTTCAAGTATCTGTTTATTCATGATTTTACTCTAGAAAAAGTGAATTATAATTTAGATTGATCTGACAATTCAATTTGAATCATAAATTACTAATGTTATCCATGAATTTTATGTTATACTTTGCTTCATCATATGATTTCTAAGAGAATTGGTACTTAGTAGCAATAGGCCAATTATGTCATACTTCATTGTATAATTACCTAATTGAATTAACGGGACTAACTGAAACTATAGACTTAATAATTTCAGCTTCTGAGTTGTTCGGTTCTAGGTGTCTAGTTAGGTTTAACTGTTTCCACAAGAGATTAATGCAATTGTTAATTAATTTGGAGTGGATGCCAATTATTTGATAATTAGGTTGATTGAATGCTTCATCTAATCAATTGAATTAGGAAAACCTATGACATTTCTACGACTTCCATGATTAGTTTAAGGTTAAATGCTTAAATGTGCAAGATGAAATTTGTAGCTTGAGATCAGTGATGCAATTAAATGTTGACACCCATGAATCGGAGCCTCGTAAGATTATTTCTCTATCTTATTTATTTTCATTGTTCGTTGATAATTGATTATAATTTATACTTGATAGCTAGGTTTAGTTTTAGGATAATTGGTAGATATTTAAAATCCCCCTATTTTCATACTCAATAGAATTAATCCATGTTCCTTGAGGATCAACTCTGCTTGCCATTATACTTAGTTATTATTTCGGAGTAGGTAATTCATTTTGTTGGTTTGACACCCATCAGTGTTTAATCAACAAGGATCATGACAAGACCTTTTATAAAATTTGGTACAGATATACACCAAATATTTCTTACCTCAACATCTTTAGATGCATATATTATATTCTGAACAATGGAAAAGAGCACTTAAAGACCTTTGATGCCAAATCAGATGAATGAGTATTTCTAAGATACTCACCAGTAAGTAAAGCTTTCAAAATCTTCAACAAAAGCACCTTGCTAGTTGAAGAGTCAATACATGCGGTATTTGATGAACCACACTATGATAGAGCTGATCTTGAGAAGCTAAAGAAAATATATCACATTTGAAAGTAAAAGACAACACAGTTCCATACATTAAAGGAGTGCCAATTCATATACCTCTAGAAGAGGATACAAAAGAGTCTGCAATGGTTGATATAGCAGTCCAGGATACAGTACTACATCCTATCAGTATACAAAAAACCTGATAGAATATAGCAACCAGATAGAATACAACAAGAAACAGATCAACAACCAACACATGCTTTTGAATTAGATAAAACATGGCTCATGAACCATCTAAGGGAACTCATTATAGGAGATATCAATGATGGAGTAAGAACAAGAAGATCAAAACCTCATGAAGCTATGTTTGTTTGTTTCATATCACAAGTTGAACCTAAAAATGTTGAAGAAGCTTTGGAAGACAACAATTGGATACAGGCCATGCAAGAGGAGTTGAATGGATTCGAAAGAAATCAAGTACAGAAGATGGTTCCCAAACCTAATCATCAAGGAGTAATTTTAACAAAAATCATGTTAAAAAACATGTTAGATGAGCTTGGACTTGTTGTGAGAAATAAAACAAGATTAGTTGCTAAAGGATATTGTCAGGAGAAGGAATTGATTTTGATGAGGCATTTACACTTGTAGCGAGGCTTGAAGCAATCAGAATATTCTTAGTCTATGCTGCACATAAGAATTTCAATGTATATCAAATGGATGTCAAAAGTATATTTCTTAATGGCTTATTATCTAAAAAAGTCTATGTAGATCAACCCTCGGGATTTGAAGATCAAGCTAAAGATAAGGTGTTCAGACTACAAAAAGTCTTATATGGATTGAAACAAGCACCAAGAGCATGAATGATACCCTGTCTCTATACCTCTTAGAGAATGAATTTTAGAAAGAAACATTGATAAGACTCTATTCAGAATTCAAGATGAAGACAATATCTTACTTGTACAAATCTATATTGATGACATCATATTTGGATCAGCCAACAAAGATCTCTATGAAAAGTTCTCAAACTTCATGCAAAAAAAGTTTAAGTTGAGCATGATTGAAGAGCTACGTTTCTTTCTAGGACTACAAGTCAAGCAACTTGACAATGAGATCATCATCAATCAAGAGAAGTATACCAAGGAGCTGATAAAGAAGTTCAGAATGTAGAATGGATTAGCAGTAAGCATCTTTATAGCTACATCTATCAGCCTTGACAAAGATGAAAGTGGAAAAGATATGGACATCACCAAATACAAGAGATTAATTGGGTCTTTATTGTATCTTACAACAAGCTGGCCACACATCATGTTTGCAATTAGAGGTTGGGCTAGATTTCAAGTTGCACCAAAGAGTCACTTCTTGTAGCAGTCAAAAAGATCATAAAGTACCGTAAAGAAACTTAAGATGTTGGTTTATAGTATGCAAAAGAAGGAGGATTCGATTTGAATTGCTATTCAGATTCAGATTTTGTTGGATGAAAAAAAAAAGGTTATGTTGATGATCTTCCGTCAACGTTCCTAATTACCGATGTACCCATTCCATCGGTAATTTCCGTCGATATATCACCTATATTTTGTAGTGTACAAGATGCTAGTTAATCTTATTTCATGTAAAGTGATAAAACTATTTTGAGATAGTTTATATATATAGTAAACATTTTAGAGACCGGTATCGTGCTCCTAGATTGCCCACTAGAGTTTTAAAGCTTCATACATTAGCGTATCAATAATCATTAGTTGCTTCGTTTGGATTTAATGACCGGTAACCCTGGGTTCTTCAAAGTTGCGTGCATTGATACGATGCCTGAGCTATAGTATATTATTTTCAATGAGTTAAATGCAAAAATCAACCTAAAGTATGATCATTTTTAATTTGCAACCTAATATTTTATTTTTATTCAATTGCAACCTAAAGTTTGACAGTTTATCAAATTGCAACCTAAACATTTTTTTCAACTTTTCTGACAAAATTCACAACTCATATTTTCACGAGGATAAATTTGTCCATTTACAAAATTTTAGGTTTCAAATTGAAAAAAAATAAGTTATACTTCAGGTTGCAAATTGAAAAATGGTCATACTTGAGGTTGTTTTTATCCTTCAGAAAATTACGTGATGTGCATTTCATTGGAAAAGTTGCTGGAAAATAAAGTGTAGGTTGCTTTTTGAGAAACTCTGGCACTTTAGGTTGCAATCAGATCAAAAAATAATTTAGGTTGCAAATTGAAAAATTGTCATGCTTTATGTTAATTTTTGCATTTAGTCATATTTTCAAGTGTAAAAGTATATATGTGTTTTATTACTCACTACAAAAAAAATGCTAAACGACAACGGTTATTAACCGTTGTCGTAGACCCATTTTTCCGTTGTGGAAGATGATGTTGTAGTAAACTCCATCTTCAACAATGGTTATTAACCGTTGTCGTATATATCTACCACAACGGTTAGCACGACGGTTGATGAAGTGTTGTCTTCAAGCCATCTGCCACGTCATTTGCCACGTCACCTACCATGTCATCATAACTATCCACGTTATCATTGTTGTCCACATCACCTGCCACGTCAGCGTGAATAAATTTGCGTTGCCTGAGATTTGAACTCGCGACCCCTTGTTGGAGCTGAAACCACTTGGCCACTAATGTTTATGTGTTTATATTCTACATGCATTTCTTTTATTAACTAATTTTAAAAATTCTCATTTTTACAACGTTACAAAAAAACCGTTGTCCCAACCTGTAACGCCCAGGATAAAAACAAAGCATAATTGGTTAATTAAATAAGTAAACCTTAATTAAAATATCTTATGTGTTTTAATTCTTGAATGTTAATTTAATTACATGCGTTTCAGATATGTGTTTAACGATCAGTTTTAGATGGATAAAAATTATACACATGGAAAATAGAATTTTTTTTATACCATTAGATGCGTAATGGAAAAACGAGAAGATAGAAATGAACTAGAGGTCAATCAGACACCTGTAGCTCAAACGGCGAAGAAAAGGGCAAAATATGGAGTTTCGGAAAAAAAACGAGAAATGAAATCTTATCGTGAATAGTAACCGGAATCTTATCGTGAACAGTAACCTAGCTACATGAACAGTAAACCTAGCCTAGATGAATAGTGATTTCCAATTTCTATAAATAGGCCCTAGTTCGATTTCATTTTCACCGTTTCTTCGAAGGAGCCGAACGAGCCGAAAAGCGTCGAACACACGTAAGTCTATCTCTCCTCTCTCTTTTTCTTTCCCGTCTTTATTCTATCTTCGGAACACCGCCACCGGAGTTCGCCGGAAAAAGTCAAACTTATCGGTTTTGGCTGATTTTCGTACAAAACGTAGCCCTCGATAAGATGAATCTAGAGCAACTTCTGAAATTCAATTCCGATTCTCCGTTCGCCGGAAAATGGCGAAAAACCGCCGCTGCCGTCGCCGGAAAATGTCAAACCCGTCCGTTTCGGCTGATTTTTGTATACAACGTAGCCCTCGATGATACGAGTCTACGGCAACTTCCGGAATTCAATTCCGATTTCTCGTTCGCCGGAAAACAGCGAAAAACCATCTCCAAAACCCTTAACCCTTATTTTCAGCCACCTTTTCTCTCTCTTGCTCTTTTTCTCAAGGTTGCAGATACCGGAAGGGCTGCCGGACTGGTGGACTAGCCACTGGAGGGGTGGTGCCGCCATGGGTGGTGGCACCGGTGCCGGAAAATGGATTGGAAAAGTAGCTGTTGCATTGTGTTTGTGTAAATTGTGTTTGATGAAGAGTTTTCGTGGCTGTTTTTCTGGTACTATTCATTTCGGAATCCGGCGAGGGATGGCCGGATATGGTAGCTGGTGATTCAGGCTATCCATCGGAATAAGTTTCGGTGGCATAGGCCGGCGACGCCGCAGCCGGTGGCTCCGGGAAGGTGGCTAGTCGAGCAGGTCGACGACGGGAGACCTGGGCGAGCGACGGGGATGAGGCTGCCGAGCGGTGCTGCCCCGCTGTCGAGAAAATTAGGCAGTAACGGGAGACGCTGCTCTGTTTTTTTCTCATCGTCGGGAAACGTAGACGAAATTTTTCCCGTCGACGGAACGCGTACGACGACGTATTTCGATGCGATTTTCGATCCGAATCTCGTTTTATTTCTATCGTACTTTATTATCGAGACATTGCCAACAAAATATCGTTGACCGGGGATCGTGGGTCCCGCTCACAGTCAACCATTTGACTAAATTACCAAAATACCCCTCAATCTTAAAACGCTCCATTCGAACTCGTTTCAACTCCGATTGAGCTCATTCTTGTTTTGTTGTGATCCAAAATCCATTCTCTTTCATCTCAGCCTTATAAACTGATATTTCCCTCTTATTTCTTCAACCTCAATCGTTAGGCTTACCATTCCGATTCGTCTCATCTCGATCGATAGTATCCGATCCAATGTTGATTTAATCTTTAATTACAGATTATAATGATCTAAGAAAACACCGTAAATTATGTAGGCTACCTATTGGATTGAAGCATTGAGATACGTGATCTTGGATACTTGCAACTCACGTGGTAACCACCGAACAAGGTGGGGGTAATTTCTAACTCTTTATCTGTTTACAGTTTTCCCTATTCTAAGCATGATTGAGGAATACTAAATGTTGTGATTATATTTTCTGTGACATACATAAACTGTGAGGGGTGGGCCCGCTGAGGCGCCCCTTCATGCATTCGTCCCTAACCTCCATTCTTCTATGAAAGGTTTGATGGTCCTTAAAATGCACCAACGGTATTTGAGGCCGTTTTATGGGATAAGACAGGCGATGCCCGCACCTATTCATCCCTTACCATTTTTAATGTCTGTTGTGCATATTTCGTGCTGTGTTCCGTGATGATTATGCTTATTTTCTGATTTAAATGTCTGTCAAAGATTTAGACGCAGATTTTATCCCCACGAGTGTATTCAACGCACTCACCCCTTATTCTGTAATTCACGTTACAGAAGGTGATGAGCATGATGAACCCTAGAAGGAGAGATGAGGTGCTATATTTTTTCTGGATCTGTAAATTATTGTAATATGATGTTTATTAAACTTTTGTCTTTATAAAATAATGTTGTAAGGAATCCACATTTGGTGGTTAGATGATGTGTATTCGGGATGTGAGATCCTGATGATGAGGTGTGTTTGCGATGGGAGATCCTGATGTTTTTCCGTTGTGAATATTATGTTAATTCGGTTGAAGCAGATGGTTATTATGTAATATTTTATGTTCGTCTCCTACCTCTTTTCTTCTTCCTGCATGCCCGTGTGGAAAACTCTGATAAATGTTTTTGTAAGAAAATGGGGCATGACAGAAATGGTATCAGAGCCTTTGACATGATACCGGTTTTAAAAAAAAGTTTGAGAAATCCTGTTATCGACACACCGCTTCTTTTTTACTGCCGCTGACTGCAGCAGCGTGAGGTCGTGTGCGTAAATGGTCATTTGCAGGAGTTAGTGCAGTGAAAAAGGGTTGAGAATACCATGGGCTCTTGTCTACGATAGGGTGAGCTAATAGTGTGTGTCACCATGGGCCCTTGTCTACGATAGGGTGAGTTAATGAGTGTGTCTCCCCTGGTCCGTGGGTATGATATAAAAGATTGAGGTTAATGTATTGGAGTTCGAGCTTGATCAAACATGTTTTATAAAGAGAATATGAGAAAAACGTGTCTTTAAAACGGGAAAATGTTTTCAAAAAGAAATAAGATAAGCATCATCCTCTCTCTATAGGTGCCTCTCCCTGATCATAATACTTGCGTAATAGCATGCTTATCTGTTATGTGATACTGTGTTGGAATGATGTATACCGTTAAGGTTAAGAGGGGGCTTTACGGGTATATGAAAGATGAATAGGGTTTACGTTAATGCTAGGATGCAAGTACTGTTTGTAGAGCACATGAGGAGAGGCTTCGACGCTATTTTTACGAGAGTAGATAGTGTACATGATCATTTTGACACGATGCGTATTTCGTAATGCGGCTGTATGTGAGGTGGGAGCATAAACCCTAGCCTCTCTCACTTCATTATTTATAAATCAACCAATAGCCGCTTCTCTTCATCTCTTCTCTACGAACCAAATCTCTCTCTCTCTCATAAGCTATGTCAAGAGAAAGACCACGAAGGGATTAAAACCCAACGGCTGACCAGCAGGAACGAGATGATAATGTAAGCACGGGGGATCTAGTGTCTGTTCTAAGGGGTTTACCACAACACTTCGAGGCAACTAAAGCCAACCTACAGCCGGTTAAGTCTGATCCAAATCGAACATACGAATAGTTTCGGTGATTTAACCCACCGACGTTCGATGGAAAGGGTGAACCTGTAAAAGCGGTAGAGTCGCTGAGGTCACTTGATCGACTTTTTGGGCACTTGACGTGTACGCAAGAACAGAAGGTGTCCTGTGAAATCTTCCAGCTCACAAACGAAGCGAGTCATTGGTGGCACTCGTATAAGAAGTATCCCAACTTATTTTTTTTAGGTACACGTTTAATTTCGAGGATGAAATTCTTTTAAGGGGTAAGGGATGTAACGCCCAAGATAAAAACAAAGCATAATTGGTTAATTAAATAAATAAACCTTAATTAAAATATCTTATGTGTTTTAATTCTTGAATGTTAATTTAATTACATGTGTTTCAAATATATGTTTAACGATCAGTTTTAGATGGATAAAAATTATACACATGGAAAATAGAATATTTTTATACCATTAGATGCGTAATGGAAAAACGAGAAGATAGAAATGAACTAGAGGTCAATCAGACACTTGTAGCTCAAACGGCGAAGAAAAGGGCAAAATACGGAGTTTCGGAAAAAAAAACGAGAAATGAAATCTTATCGTGAATAGTAACCGAAATCTTATCGTGAACAGTAACCTAGCTACATGAACAGTAAACCTAGCCTAGATGAATAGTGATTTCCAATTTCTATAAATAGGCTCTAGTTCGATTTCATTTTCACCATTTCTTCGAACGAGCCGAAAAGCGCCGAACACATGTAAGTCTCTCTCTCCTCTCTCTTTTTCTTTCCCGTCTATATTCTGTCTCCGGAGCGCCGCCGCCAGAGTTCGCCGAAAAAGTCATACTTATCAGTTTTGGCTGATTTTTGTACACAACGTAGCTCTCGATGAGACGAATCTAGGGCAACTTCCGGAATTCTATTCTGATTCTCCGTTCGCCGGAAAATGGTGAAAAACCGCCGCTGCCGTTGCCGGAAAATGTCAAACCTGTCCGTTTTGGTTGATTTTCATATACAACGTAGCCCTCGACGATACGAGTCTAAGGCAACTTCCGGAATTCAATTTCGATTTCTCGTTCGCCAGAAAACGGCGAAAAACCATCTCCAAAACCCTTAACCCTTATTTTCAGCCACCTTTTCTCTCTCCCGTTTTTCTCTCTCTTGCTCTTTTTCTCGAGGTTGCAGATGCTGGAAGGGCTGCCGGAGTGGTGGGCTAGCTACTGGAGGGGTGGCGTCACCATGGGTGGTGGCGTCGGTGCTGGAAAATGGATTGGAAAAGTAGCTGTTGCATTGTGTTTGTGTAAATTGTGTTTGACGAAGAGTTTTCGTGGCTGTTTTTCTGGTACTATTCACCCCGGAATCCGGCTAGGGATGGCTGGATATGGTAGCCGGTGATTCAGGCTAGCCATCGGACTAAGTTTCGGCGGCATAGGCCGGCGACGCCGCAGTCGGTGGCTCCGGAAATGTGGCTAGTCGAGCAGGTCGACGACGGGAGACCTGGGCGAGCGATAGGGATGAGGCTGTTGAGAAAACTCGGCAGCTGCCGATCGGTGCTGCCCCGCTGTCGAGAAAACTAGGCAGTGACGGGAGACGCTGCCCTGTTTTTTTCCCGTCGTCCGGAAACGCCGATGAGATTTTTCCTATCGCCGGGAACGCGTACAACGACGTATTTCGATGCGATTTTCGATCCGAATCTCGTTTTATTTGTATCGTACTTTATTATCGAGATGTTGCCAACAAAATATCGTTAACCGGGGGTCGTGGGTCCCGGTCAAAGTCAATCCTTTGACCAAATTACCAAAATACCCCTCAATCTTAAAACGCTTCGTTCGAACTCGTTTCAACTCCGATTGAGCTCATTCTTGTTTTGTTATGATCCAAAATCCATTCTCTTTCATCTCAACCTTATAAACTGATATTTCCCTCTTGTTTCTTCAACCTCAATCGTTAGGCTTACCATTCTGATTCGTCTCATCTCGATCGATAGTATCCGATCCAATGTTGATTTAATCTTTAATTACAGATTATAATGATCTAAGAAAACACCGTAAATTATGTAGGCTACCTATTGGATTGAAGCATTGAGATACGTGATCTTGATACTTGCAACTCACGTGGTAACCACCGAACAAGGTGGGGGTAATTTCTAACTCTTTATCTGTTTACAGTTTTCCCTATTCTAAGCATGATTGAGGAATACTAAATGTTGTGATTATATTTGCTGTGACATACATAAACTGTGAGGGGTGGGACCGCTGAGACGCCTCTTCATGCATTCGTCCCTAACCTCCATTCTTCTATGAAAGGTTTGGTGGTCCTTAAAATGCACCAGCAGTATATGAGGCCGTTTTATGAGATAAGACGGGCGATGCCCGCACCTATTCATCCCTTACCATTTCTAATGTCTGTTGTACATATTTCGTGCTGTGTTCCGTGATGATTATGCTTATTTTCTGATTTAAATGTCTATCAAAGATTTAGACGTGGATTTTATCCCCATGAGTGTATTCAACGCACTCACCCCTTATTCTGTAATTCACGTTACAGGAGGTGATGAGCATGATGAACCCTAGAAGGAGAGATGAGGTGCTATATTTTTTCTGGATCTGTAAATTATTGTAATATGATGTTTATCAAACTTTTGTCTTTATAAAACAATGTTGTAAGGAATCCACGTTTGGTGGTTAGATGATGTTTATTCGGGATGTGAGATCCTGATGATGAGGTGTGTTTGGGATGGGAGATCCTGATGTTTTTCCGCTGTGAATATTATGTTAATTCGGTTGAAGCCGATGGTTATTATGTAATATTTTATGTTCGTCTTCTACCTCTTTTCTTCTTCCTGCACGCCCGTGTGGAAAACTCTGATAAATGTTTTTGTAAGAAAATGGGGCGTGACACAACCGTTGTCGTAGATCTAAACGACAACGGTACAAAAAAACCGTTGTCTCAATCGTTGTCGTTGTGCGAAAAAATTTACACAACGACAACGGTACAAAAAAACTGTTGTCCCAACCGTTGTTGTAGACCTATACGACAACGGTACAAAAAACCGTTGTAAAAAACCGTTGTCGTTGTGCGAAAAAATTTACACAACGACAACGGTACAAAAAAACCGTTGTCCCAACCGTTGTCGTAGACCTAAACGACAACGGTATAAAAAACCGTTGTCCCAACCGTTGTCGTAGACCTAAACGACAATGGTACAAAAAAACCGTTGTCGTTGTGTATTTTTTTGGCACAACGACAACGGTTTTTCAAAAAACCGTTGTAAAAGATGTCTATGACAACACTTTTATGCAAAATCGTTATAAAACTCGTGTTGTTGTTGTGCATTTTTCTTGTAGTGACTAGATCTTTCTAGTACTATTCAATTGAGTTACATAGAAAAGTGTTTCGTTAGATTGTGTAATGTGCTTGCTAAACATTCGCTTATAGTATGTATTTATCTCATAGATGAAGGTAAATGTAAGATGTGAAGTTAGGAGGTAGCAGTGCTAAAGTGCGATGGTCGTGATGGTAGAATTTCAAAATTGATTTTAAAAATTTCTAAGTTTCATGCTAAGTGGTTTGTTTCAAACGATATGATTAGTATGCATACCCATTTTCTTAGAATTTTTTTACGAAAACTTTGCTTGTATTGCTTTATGTTCTAAAATAAATTATGTATGAATCGTTAGAAATTTTTAGTGATGAAAAGTTAAGTATGATTTTTTAGAAGTAATAACTTACATTAATTATGATTTAGTCTAAAAATATAAATAATATCATAAAGTTAAGTATGATTTTTTTTAGAATCTAAAGTTAAATAATATATAGTTCAATTTATAATTTATCTTTTCTTTGATGACCAATTATTAGGGAGTTAAAAAGATATCTCTCTTCTAACAATTAATATCATAAAAAATCACTTTGCAGTCAAAGTGGACACATACTATTGAATGATTGGTTGGTAACATAAATTGAAAAAATATATTTTAATATGTCAACAATGAAGATATATTGAATGATTGGTTGGTAACATATAGTCCAGTTGGTTGAATGTCTTGGTGTCTTCTCTATTTGTTCTAATAAACATGTTAATTATATATAGTTTCAGTATTCTATAGGTGCCGGTCAGTTGGAGCTAATTAAATGTAATCAACAAAATCACTAATGATCTAATATTAATAAGTTCAAATACTAAATTGTTAACTTCACACAATACCTATACAACTTAAAACACTGAATTGTCTAAAAAGGAATGTTCAAATATAGAATTACCAAAAATAAAAAAGTTTATACATCAACAATATAAGTATCATGAGTTTCTCAAAATAAATGCATGTTGAGTATTCAAATAAACACATCATTAATTGGAAAAAAGAAAAGAAAGAAAGAACAAAACAAGTAAAGAAACAAACAATTTTCATAATATATATTGTGAATGAGTGAACACATCACTATATGATTATCATCTCCTCTTAGCCTCCTCCCTGCAAGAAAGGTAGCAACCATTATATGTATATATATCTATCTACCTATCTATAAAAGTGTAAATTGTATCTTAGAAAATAATGAGTGAACAAAAATGACCCTTCATTTATAAACAATTCAATTCAATGGTGCAATAAATTCCAATTTATAATTCCAATTTACCTATTAACATTTTAAATAAGATATTGCGTAGCCACTTTAGGATAAATTATATATTTAATTATATGTATATATTAATCCATATATATATATATATGCTTATAATCAGACACAATATAAAGGAGACAATTAACAACGACAATGTTACTACCAAAAAAAAAAGATACAATTTAGAATAATGGTGCTTGTGTTAACTCATTAAAACACAAATAAAATTAACAAAATACACATTAACTACTTTGTTAGTGACATGACATGTACACAAGTTGGGGATGCAATAACCTGCAGATCAAACATTATATATATCCTAAAATATTTCTTTTTTCTTTTTCTTGAATGCTTAACTTAGTTTCAATTATTTCAATTGCATACAATTATTAACTTAATTATCAGTTACATACAAAATCTGAATGAGATAACAAAATAAGTAAAAGACGATTTCATGATACTTAGAAATATTGAAATCAATAAATAAAAACCAAATATTATATATAATTTATCAGATATAATCAACTTTATGTTCATGAGATATTTATAAATATTAGGGAAAATTGATAAAAATAACTTCTAAATATTGACATTTTTTCACCAACATTTTTTTATTTACGGGTTAGTTTTAAAAATGTCAATATTTAGGAATCATTTTTCTAAAATTAGCAAACTTAAAGGTCATTTTTACTAATTTTCCCTAAATATTATTTAGAAAATTTTAAATATATTATGAACGTATTTCTTTAACCTAGCAGTTTTAATACATAAGTAAATAACATAACTGGGAAATGACAAAATTTTGGACCAAAATTAAAATTGAAAAGAAAATTAAATTAAATAGAAATTAAAAGTAATCTAAAAAATGCATTATATTTCTCATTAAATTTATATTGTATTGATTGGGGATATTTTTTTTTAAATATTGAAATACAATCATTTCTTTACCATTATAAATTAAATATTAATAGTATGTGATAATGATAACATTAAATAATTAAAAATGGTTTACTATAAATTACTTATTCATAAATTCTAAACTATAGAAACAATAAAATGCAAAACAAAAATGATAATTAAGAAACGAATGAAAAACAATGAACAATAGCAAATGAAACCATGTCCTAAGGCGCATGGATTTCACTAGTGTGTATGTGGGTATATATGTATGCATGTGTGTATGTTCTAGCAAGTAAATCGTAATATTGAATTACTAACCTTTGTAATTCAAGTTGTAATCCATGCTACCGTTCATGAGTCCCATGAATAATTAACTGAAAAATGCTTTGGAGCTATGGTTGATTCCACTAAAGATTCTTGTATTCGCTTTTGAACCATATGATTGCAGTCAACTATTTCAATATTTGAAACAGATTCTTTTCTCAAATACAACCATTTCATATTGTAGCAATGTTTAATGCTTACTTTTTGAAGACATTCAAAGCTTTTACTTGTCCCCTTCAATTCCACTAAATCAATATCCTCGATTAGAAGATTACGAAGGTTCGGGAATTCATCCGCTTCTATTACCCATTTTGGGCCTTGAAAGGCATTACATCGTAATTTGAGCACTTGAAGATTTGGTAATGAAGAAATCTTTGTCATTTCTCTCCAAGGATAGCCCAACCCATTCAAGTACAACTTTTTCAAATTTAATGGGAAGATTGGAAGCGGAATAACTGGTGCAACAACCTCAAACTTGCATATAGGATTTACAATGACACATTTAAGTGATTCCAGTTCACTAAGATCGGAGATAGGATCAAATCGATTCAAGGTCTCAATCATGTTAGGCATCAATTGAATTTGAATTCCTAACTTCTTTAGATTGGGGATCCTTTTAATAACACCTATAGTGCAACTGTTTAAGCTCACACCGGATAGTGTTAAGAAGTTTGGCAACGAAGAACTGTCACCTCCATCGGGTACATCACTTCCTATGACATGAAGATGTTTCAATTTTGTCAAATCCCATATCTCTATAGGCAAATATAATGGAAGTCCAAAGCATTTGATGTTCAAATGTCGATGGACAATCAAGTGTCGAAGTTTCCCAAGTTTGGATATGGAAGAAGGGAGATTTGCGTTGCATGTGAGAGCAAGGTATCTTAACTTAACCAGTTCTAGTACTTCCAGAGGAAACTCATAAAAACGGATGTTAAGAGCATCGAGTTTTTGGAGCAATGGTAAACTAAAACATACTGGTACCTCATATTGATGATATGGACCTAAACAAAGAAGACTGTGGGTGGTAGATGCACAATTTTCCTTCATTGATTTACACACATCTTTAATGCCAAACAAAATGTTATTGTGGATGGTTAACCTACTCTGATTTTTCATTACTTCTCTTGAAGCATCACTATAACTATCTAAGACATGAAAGAATTTTTTCTCCTTAGCTTCTTCATAGCAAAAGTGCCACCAAGAAGCATGAAGACCACAAGTTTTTATTCTTTCGGTCGGATTGGATAGGGTGCTTCTTTTGTAGACCATAATAACACTATGCAAAGAAAGGTACTCCAAGCATTCTATACCAGAAACTTCCAAAGTTTCGAAAGAACCTTTCTTAATGATTTTCTCAGCAATCCACAAATTAATGAGCTTGGATTTTGGAATCTTATTATTTTGTGGGAAAACTCCAATATAGAGAAAACACAATTTTAAATCTTCACTTAGATTGTCATAGCTTGGATATAGTACCTTTGATATTTCTTTATACGCATCAATAAAAAGTTGGTGTCTCTTCCGTGCTACCACCTCAATCCAGAACGATTCTGTCTTCTCGGCCTTTGATAGAAGATCGGCAACTGTGATGATTGTAAGAGGAAGACCATCACACTTCTCAGCAATCTTCTTTCCAGCTATTTCAAGTTCAGGAGGGCATGTGTCTTCAACAAAGACCTTGTCACGCAAAAGATGCCAACTTTCTTCATTATTTAGCAAGCGCAAGGAATGATTAACAAGTGAGTCGTCATCAGCTTGAGGTTGGATCCTACTTGTAAGCAAAACTCTACTTCCAATTTCATTGTCTGGTAATGAGCTTTCAAAGTAATCTTGGACCTGCTTCATATCCCAGACATCATCTAATATAATGAGGTATCGCTTATCTTTCAAACTTTCTTTCAAGTACTCAGCGATTTCCTGAAATCCTCCGGTAGGCATTTCATGGGCATCAAGGTCCAGTAGTTGAGCTAGAATGGATTGAAAAATTTCTTCCGGTTGATATATTTTGCCTACTGTCACCCAAGCCTGACAATCGAACCATTCCAACATATCTAAATCCTGGAAAATTTCCTTAGCAAGAGTCGTCTTGCCAATGCCTGCCATCCCAACAAGGGAGATAAAGTACAAGGACAAATCGTTGAGTTCATATTCATTCACAAGGTGCAGTTTGAGTTTACTAAACTCATCGGATAATCCAACCATCTTCGGCCTTGATGAAATTGGGAAGGGGTGATCATTTTGGTACTCCTCATTATCCACCAGCTTCTTCAATCTCTCCATGTATGAATGACTTTGTTGTTTGAGATCCAACATAACATCCTCATCCGCATCCTCATCCTCCCTCGCCGACCCTTTAAGTACTTCTTCATATTCTCTTATTAGCTCTGGGATTTGTTCAAGTGAAGCTTTCATCCTCATCCTGCTCCTCACATCCAATCTTTCGATACACTCTTGTATGTAATTCAACTCTTTGATTCCAAATTCTAGGATTTCCAAATGGAAAGGAGAAGTTGTCATACCATAATGTTTTACAGCAAACACCATAACATTCTTAAGATTTGCCACAGCAACATAAGCCGCCATCTGAACTCTAATTTTATTTTTTCCTGAGAAATCAGAGTACTCTACTGTTTGGTAATAAAATTATGAACTACGATTGGGTTTCAAGAAATGCAATATTAGTTAATGTACAATTTGCTTGCCGACATTACAAAATTAAGTAAGAGCTAGCTGTATCCAACTATGGAATAGTATTATATCACTAATCACTATAATTATTTTATTCCTCGATGAGCATCCTCACCAGCCTAACACTCTACAATTATTGGTATATATCAAATGATAATTAATTAATTTTATAATATTTTGATGGGACAAAAAAGTTAAATAACCTCACTTTTAAAAATAATTAGAGTTTTTTTTTTTATCGTAGTTTAAAGATATTATTATTACTTAAAGACCAACATATTTGACTTCATTTTTAAACTTATGTATAACTAATTTTTTTCTTTTCTATATATAGTGAGGTTTATCAATCATATTTTGATAATATCATTTGAAAAATATTTTTTTATATTAAAAAATCTCAATCTGCAAAACAAAATCTTAATTCTATGTCTTTAATTAATAGATTTTGCTTTTTAGATTTTGCATTGATAATAGTTTGTATCTTTCAGGTCCTCATGAATTGGTAGATAATTATTTTTGGAAGTCTGAATTGGTAGGTAACTATTTTCTTAAGATGATATTATTTTTATACCTTACTATTTTTTGTTTTCTAAATGTTGTTGGTTTTGTTTAGTTTTTGGTATAATTTAGAAGATAATAAAATATAAAGTTTTATGTTTTAGACAATTATAATATTATTTGCAAAATTCAATTAACCATTTAAAGAAAAAATTATAAATCACCATATTATATATATATATAAATTAAATGACCTCGGGATCTGAACTCTAATTTTAATTTTTCCTCAGAAATCACAATCAGGTGCATTATTAGTCAATGTACAAATTGCTTGTTGAAATTATAATATTAAGAGCTAGCTGTCGCCAACTATGTTCTAACTACTCTAGTACCGATGCATTCAATTTTGAATTCAATTTTAGTGAATGTTAGATTGAATTCAATTTTGAACAATGTTAATTTAAACAAATAGTAATGATTATGATGTATTTGATAAGCTGGTATATTTTTATATTGAATTTAGAATAGTTGAATTATTTGTTTCAATTGGATCAAAAGTTTCATTAATATTAATATTATGTGTCTATTTTTATTTATGAATACTAATAAAATATAATATTATTTATCCCAATACTGAATTTTTTATCATTTTTAATATATGTAGCATATTTTTAGGTATCAAAATTAATTTTTAAATTTTATTACCTTAAATGATTAGATTATATATAACAAACACCACGTGTCAACTCCACAGTCTATCTTAGTCATTGAGGCTAAAAAAGTGGGCCCTTCCGACCGTCAGATTGTTCATCTGCTGCGTCGAGACAGCTTTGTAGCTGCTTTTCCACAGCTCATATTGAGGTTATTGAAAGGCTACCCAATAAATCTTTTTCGCAGCTTGGTTCGCGTAAGCTGAAATCGCTGATGAAAGGAAGGGAATAGATCTAAAAGAAAGGAACCTCCGTTTGGACAACCTCGTGGCTGATTAGACCCCTGGTGGGGGCGGCTCCTCCGTTGTGGGTAAACGAGAAACCCGACTCTACGAACATTTCCATTATGTACTTTCTATGGGAGCCGTTTTTGCTTTATTTGCAGGACAATAGAGTGGTTGTACCAGAAACGCACGATTTTCACTTACGTTTTTGTACGGACCGTGATCCTAAATGCGAGCTAGATATGCTGACTGATTTCTGGTCTGTCTCATGATCACTATTCAGAGGAAGGAGAGAGAAATTGTCATTTTTCCCATAATGTCACGAACAAGGAAAAAGTTATTACTAAATTATAGCTCAGGAAAGAGCACGTAACTAAACAACTCTATGCCCTCCTCTAGAGAAACTAGTGATGATTGCCATGAATGCTGCCCTCTATGAAACATGATTTTTAAATTTTGAATTGGAGGTTGAATTGTAAAACTTAAAAATTAAGGCTTGATTTGCAAATACTAGTAATATCTCATTCCAATGTCAATTTGCATCTTCTTCACAAATATGAAGACTAGTTCACAAATTTTTAGGAATCCACTATATAAACATTCTTTTGTGAATCTCCTTGAACTATGTTTGTGCTCAGAGCCAAAGTCTGTGACCAAAGCAACCATGTTATCTCCTTCATCATCAACATCATCATTCTTAAATCAATTTTGGAATTTTTCCAACCACAATCACAACAAACATGTACTATTCAACATAAATTTTATTTTTGAAATTTTTTATCTTAAAAAGGGGTGAAGAACAAATACGAGTGTCAATTTTTACATGAAAATAATATAAAAACTGATGTATTTTTTTTGTGTACTGATGAAGATACTCTTAGACATCGAAAATAAGCTAACTAATACTCTAATATAATGAAGATGATATTTTGGTCATTTTCTTGTACTGTCTATATCCTTTTTAAACTCACGATAACTAATCGGGTTTTAGTGGCTAGATGCGATTTACAGAGAGTAACAGTGATATAAAAGTGGGCCAAACAAATTGCCACCAAACATAAGATTTTGGGAGATGCCTTTGTAATATGTGCATTATCTTGATTACCAAACTAGTCAATAAGAAATTGTAATCAAGCACAAAAATATTTTACGCATTATATATATATATATATATATATATATATATATATTGTATGTGGAGAGACAAACTTTTGAGACCTATTTTTTAGTTGATTTCGTGGTATTTTATCCCTTCACTTGTTGTTCTTTATTATTTTTAAAGTGTATTGAAATTACTTAACATTTGATTATTATAAGTTAATGTTTTTTCAATTTAATATAGATATCATAAAAACAATAATTTATTAAGAAAAGTATCATGAGATCATGAAGATTATGTGTAGTAAGTTAAGTGCGTATAGTTGAATATGAAATCCAAATATACCCAAAATAATATTTTGGGAGACGTATATTATTGTATTCGATTGAAAAATTATAATTCCTCTATTCCTAATCATAGTTTTGAAATGAAAGATTATAATTCTAATTTGGCCACTAATTATATCTTATCTTGTTTGATCTTATTTTCTATCTTAATCTTCTTTATTCGTGATTTGGTTAATAAATCTTTGGTTGTATTATCCTCCTCATCATTGGATACGTGGATGCATTCCTATTTTTTTTTGTCTTCTTAATTCTTCTTTTTTTCTTCTTGTTCATCATTTCTGTGGTTGTATTGTTTAATTTATCATCTTTTATCTCCATGAGTTTCAGCTTTTCTATGGCTTCAGCTACTGCGCTCAATCTTCCTCCTGCAAATTTCATATTGTAGTTTAGGGCAATTAGAAAATGAACCTCACTTGCTCCTTGTAAAATCAACTGTCTGTAGTATTCAGATGTGTTTTGGCCCTAGATATTTTGCAATAATATACAGAGTATATTTTAGGTTAATGTCATCTCAAATAAATCCTAGATTTTTTTAATCGGTTACCTACTTCAAAAGAAGAAACAATATGAAAAGAAAATGGTATAAAAAATTAGATAAACAAATTAGAAGAAAATTAAAAGAAGAATGGATAGCAGAAATGAAAAGAAATAAGTTATGCCTTTTTATTCATTTGTAACAATATTATTATCAAAAGGAGTATTTAATTATATCAATAAACCTGCAACAGAAGTTAATATTACTCTTCATAAGAAATGGATGTTAAATAATAATGAAGTTATAGTAGCAGTTCATCCTCCTCTTCAAACAATAAAAATACAAACATCAAAAGGAGAAGTAATAGCTAATCCTTTCAAATTAGCTAAAGATAGCAATGAAAAATATTAATAGGATAATACATCAGAACAACTATTCTAATCAAATTCTTAATACTATAGATCATATATCAAATAAAATTTCTGAAAAATAAAAATTAAAAGATAATATGTCAAAACCTTATTTTCAAATAAATAACCCTTTAGACAAACAAAAAATAAGTTTTAATCCAAAAACAGATAATATTTTAACAAAAATATCTAATAAATTAACAGAAATAGGATCATCAAGTCAAAACATTAATTGTTTAAATACAATACAAGAAATAGAAGAAAAAGAGTCACAAGAATCAGAAGATTCAGAAAGTTTAAAATCAGAAATAAAAATTATAAAAGAAAACTTTCAACATAGCGGCAATGAAGTAAACAGAATTTTCAGAAAAAGAAGATATTACAATAATAATAATACAATAAATTATTATAGAAGACCAACACCAGTAGATATTCATTTTGAAGAAAGAAATTAATTTACAAAGAGTAAATATGATGGATTATCAATAACAGAATGGAACATACATGGAAAATTAGAATAGAAAGAAGTGATGCTTGTGAAAAGTCAAATGCCACAAATTCATGTTGTTATGCAAGAATTGGTTTAAGTCAAATGTCACAAAGTCATCATATTATGCCATTATTGATTCTCAGATTAATTAGATGGGTCATAACAATATTTTTTAGTACTCAACTCACTCTATTTTTTTTTTCAACTATATGTATTGTAGTCACACACACCTATATTAGAGCAAACAATTAACCTCTATAACACTTCTTTCTCTAAGCAGTAAATTAAAGAGTTGTAAACCCAAATAACAATATAAATATGAGTCATTCTATTCACACACCTTTTTTCTATTTATATTTTTTTAAAATCATTTTAACTAAAAAAAATTTGTTACCTTCTCAATGAATTTCAAGTAGTCCAACATAAACTGATGTCGTGTCACCAAACATTTTCATTGTTGTTGCTTCAAGATAAGTAGATGAGCATGTGGTAGTTCCATTTCCTGAAATTCGACCACATGAACATGTGCAACAATTTTTTCGAATATTTATTTCTTAAATAATTGATCTTTCAAGTCATGCAGTTTTGTTCGGAAAACTCTCGCAAATAAATCTGGACGATCTTGAGCTTTTTTGACCTTCATATAATTTTTCTTATATTTCTATCCAATCAGAATTGCAAGTCATGATGATAAATAGATCTGGTTTTCCATATCTTTGGACTAACTATAATGCATCAAAATATCTCTATCGCATATCCCTTGAGCCACAATATACAAAATTATAAAGCTTAAAATACTTCAAAAAAGCTTAACCAATCATTTCCTTAATTTAGAGAACAAAAACCGAAAAAAAATATTCGTGTCCTGCCACATCACTTGGTATCCAACAAAATGTTTCTCGAAATTCTCTTTACAAATTATTATATGTTTCAATCTCATTATCACTTTCAGGTTATTAAGAGAATTATAAAATTGCTTCCCAATTTACCATTATTTTGTTTCTTTATTAGGTTCTATTTTATTGTAGTTATCAATTTTATTTTTTTTCGAATTCCCATCTTTTAATATTTTATTTATAATCATAATAATTATTAAATATTATACAAATTTGTTGAAAATAAAATTTAAATTTTCGGAAACTTCATTTACTTTAAATTCTAGATTAATTGTAATTTAAAACCTAATTAACTACTCCATTTGAACACCTAGTTTTATCTAGACATTGAAAGTAAGATTTCAGAGTTATAACCAAAAAAAAAAAAGAAGAAATTTAATCAAGATAACCAATCCAAATGTCTTCCTCAAAACTTCAAGAAGTATGCTTTCAATTTTTTTAGGAATACGTATGTTGTAGAACATACCTTCTTGTTCTTGGGAGATAATTTCCTCTGAAGTAGACCTTGATGTAAGTTTAGAAACATTCAACACATTTGGTGCATTTGCTACAATTGTATATTTATTAAAAAATCCAATAAAATCAATTTGTGAAAAAAGGTAATTATCTCTTAAAATATATATGTTTTTGAAATATATTATAACATAATTAATATGTATCTTGCTCTTTTCCATGCACATGTTCTTGTATATGAACCTTATGAATATTTTGGTGTCATTCTGTTTCACCTCTTCAAAATAGAAGAGGGTATTGTAATAACATCCAAAATAATGTATTATTATATATTGGTCCCCGAAATGAACATTAATAATAATATCTCGTTCAAGCCCTTCATTATCATTATTTTTCTCAATCAAACAACTACAACTTGATTTGCCGTCGGAGCATTATAAACTCACTGATCCAATCTCACATTTTTTGTGATACAAAGTTACACATCATCTAGAGAAGAATACTCAGTTAGTTTTCTAAAAGATTTTGGCATATGGATTCTCCTCTAGTATTTCAGTGAGCTTCAACATAATTCCATCTGATGTATGTGAATTAAGATACATTTTATTCTCAATTTCATTTTCAGTATCAAAAAAATATTACTCAAAATTAGTTGGTTTATTTCCATTAAAACTCAAATTTGGAAGATTGTGATAAATCATTCACAGTACTCCAAAAGTGAAACTCTTCATCGTGCTGAAGCGAGCTCTTTATTGAAATTCATGATCTTATACATCAAGATCCCTTCACATGTATCTTATATCGGTCTCAACATGAGTATCTCATCATCTAATTAGTGGCCAATTGATTAGAAGCATTAAGAACATGCATAAAACATCAACTGAGAGGAGTAATCACATAAATAAATCCAACAAATAATTCAAGCCTCTTCAACTAGGCTACATCCCTAGAAAGTCCAAAGCATCATAAAAACAATAATCAACAATCTAGAGTGCATGGGAATCAAAGACGTAAGAAGAAGAAAAACTCTGTTATGATATTCTCTGTCGGTGTCGTCGTCTTCAACTCTCTCTTCAATCTCCTTTGATCACTTCTCCGTGTCTTTCCTCTGTTAGAACTAGGGGTGGAGATTGGAACGGAAATTTCCGATATCTGCCGAATCCGATCCGAAATTTTTCGATTTTGGAACTAATATTTTTAATCCGAAATCCGAAAATCGGAATTCCGATTTTTCCGAAAATTTTCGGATGGAAATCGGAATTAGTTTTGAAATTTTTGGAAATTCCGATTTCCGATCCGATCCGATTTCCGATTTATTTCCGAAATAATAGTATATAGTATTCTTCTATAGCAAATAGTATATAGTATAAAATGTTTGAATTATATTATATAATATAATATATTTTATATACATTTACTATATGTAAATATAAATATACATATTATAGTATATTTTATAATACTATATACTATATAATATATTTTATATACTTTATACTATGTGAAATATAAATATACATATTATAATATACTTTATAATACTATATACTATATAATATATTTTATATACTTTATACTATATGATAGTATATAAATATATTATATACTATATATATATAGTATAGTTTATACTATAGTTTTATTTTATACTATATACTATAGTCTATAGTTTATACTGTAGTTTTTTAATATTATTTTATAATATATACTATATACCATAGTTTATACTGTAGTATCTTAGGTCGTATTATTTCTTAGGATATTAGAAAAGGTAATATAGCTAATAGACCAACTAATTAATTCCGAAAATTTATGAATTTCTGAATTTTTTAATTTCTGAAAATTCCAAAAAAAATTTCTGAAAATTTCCGAAAAAAATCCGAAAATTCCAAAATTTCGGAATTCCGAAATTTCCGAAATCGGATTGGATTTCACATTTCTAAAAATTTTTGGATGGAAATTGGAATTGATTTTTCATTTCCGAAATTTTTTAGAATTTTTCCGAAATACCCTATTTTCGATTCGATCCGTCCGATCTCCACCCCTAGTTAAAACCTTTTTCTGCTGTCCAAAACTAATCTCTAGGATGAATTTGGGCCTTTTAAATGCATAAAAGTGGGCCTAGGCTACTGTTGGGCTTTTGCTGCGCAGATTGGGCCTCACACTGGTTATTGGGTGTTACACTAGGTTTCCCAGTGTGGATAGAAATTCGACTTTTAATCTCCAAAAGTTGCATAAATTTGTTATTCAATTCTTTACTCGTCATTTTCATGTCAAAAATATGTTAAAAATAAATTATATAAAGACTTTCGAATGTAGGATGACTTAATTTTTTTGATGCGCTATACATAATATCCTTAATGAGTTTTAAAAATTAAGAATACTTAAATAACTCTATAAACAAAATACGTTTAAAACTCGATTTATTAGAGATTCTTAATCAGATTATTGATGATATAATCCTAAGATTTCATTCCAACTCTTTATTCAATAAGTGGTTAAGAGAAACATAATAACAATATTCTATAGACTATTATACGTTTAGAAAATTGTGTATGGATAATCTTTAAATTATTCATATTTCATTCCAACTTTTATACTTAAAAGATTGTGTAAGGATAATCTTAAGATTTCTTCTTTAATCATCATGATATGATTTGACCCCCAAAAAAAAAAAATATTATAACCATTTTCCTTTTCTTTTCGCTTCTACTACTCGAAAAATGTAAACTTTCAGTGCAAAAATATTTAATTATTGTTTTATTATAACATCTCGATTTTTCTTTAACTATTTTTTTTTAAATTTATAATTTTTTGTTTACAAATTAATATACTTGCAACGGAAAATTAAATATGCGAATGTTTTTAAAATAGAAACTTAAATAATGAAATCAAAACCATAAAAATATTTTAAAAATAAGTCGAAATATTCCAACAACGGTTTCATCAGAAGATCTCAACAAAAATGAAATAAGTCATGCTAAAGCGGATTGAAAATGAAAACATTTAATCTTTCTTGAACTAAATAGCTTAAAATAAAACAGCTAATGTAACTCTAGCCACCGCTCATCCACTTCCATGCCATTACTCTGAAATTTTAGATTTTTCATGAAGGGGTGAGCAAACCCTAGCTCAGTGGAGATATGTTTGTCAAGATTAAAGGCATCATGTAATAGTAAGACAAATATCACAATAGTCAAGCAAATAAACATTTCCTCATCTTGGGATTGGCCAATCAATTCTGAGCACAACGGGCATACCCGAGGATCTAACTTTTGATCCTTGGACCTCTGAGGTCCCAAGCTAATTCTCATGCATAGATCATAGATCATAGCAAGCATTTTCATAAAAAATTTCTCATGACACATTGCATCAATTCATCAATCACTTCCACACAAAGCATTTAATAAAGACAAACACATGAAAACAATCCCCACCTTAAAAGTTAAAAGCCTTGAGCGGAAAGAAAATTAATACAATCCTATCCCTCGCGAGTCACACCTTCTTCGTCACCTATTCATCCTTAATGAAAACATACAACTAACTTAATATCTAATGGCCTAAAGAAGAACTTCGACAATTATTTTATTAAATTAAATCTCTAAAATAGTCTTAGGACATCGTGGAGGATAAATGAGAACTTCTTGAAATTTTTGAAGAAATAAGACATGAATCCTAAGTTGGAAGATTTTAGGAAAACTCTAGTTAAGCATTGAAATATTTATTTCTTAAAATATATAAGATCAAATAAATAACATTTATAAATTTCACAAAGATCCAAGTAGTATAGCCATAGATTTCTAATTTTTTGAAACTTAAATTTCACAAACGATAAAATCTATAGAGCTGTAAAATAAATTTAATATACTAAGAAATATAAACTCTTTTATTTTGAAACTTTTCCAGAAGATAAAAGACATGCTAAAATACAACATATCCAAAATTCAAAGCATTTGAAGAATCTCGTAAGGCAGAAAAGTATATATCATGAATCTTTCAAAGTGGAAAAAGAAAATTATTATTTAAATGAAATATCTATCGGATTAAATTGAAATTTTTACTGTAGATCAAAACCCTAATAATAAATAATCTGATTAAATATTATAAAATTCTAAAGTATATAAATAATAGTTTTTAATTTTTAAATCAGTAATACTAAAGATGATGAATTCTAAAAGTGAGAAATATAAAATTCATATAAAATACAATATGACTCGGATTGACATAAAAGTTTTCAAGAAGATCAATGTTACAGTAAACTATGACATATTAAAATTTCATAAAATTATAAGGTTTTTAAATATTTATTTTAAAACGTTTAAATCAGAAACGTGAACGTATCGATTCTTGCACTGAAGGAATAGAAAATTCATTTTAAATCGGTTACAACTTCAATCGACCTAAACTTTTTGTTGAGTATTAAATACATATCAAAGATCAACATATTAAATTTTCATGAAATTTGGAGGTGTCTAACTACGAATTTAAATGGATGACGAACCATTCTAGATTTGAAATTAAAGAAGATGTGTTTCCTTAAATTTATTTTATTAACCCAATCATAAAAATCTAACTCTTCCTAAGTTAATTGTATTCTAACTCAGAATCTCACTTAGATTTATCATATAAATAAGAATTAAACAAATTACTCTAGGTTTGACATGAAAAAGAAATTATTTGAAAAAGGGAAAACACGTATCTTCTCTAAGAGAATTTGAAAATCCTAACACTAGCGTATCATCTTTTCTCTTATTTATATGATGAGGTTTAGGGGTTCCAAATCTAATAATGATGTAATAGGTCTCCTAACCTCTTGGGCTCATACTAAAGAAATCTTCTTGAGCTCATACTAAAAGAAATCTAATAAGATTTGGATTATAATCCAAATTAGATACATCATTTAAATAAAATCCTACATTATATAGAATTGATACAATTTTTTTAAATATAACAACCTTTAAATTATTAATTTATTATTATTTCTATTATTATTTTACGGTTGTTACATCCCTACCCCTTAAATTAATTTCATCCTTGAAATTTAAGAACTTACCCATTGTAGAAAAATTTGGATACTTCACACAAAAGTTGTCTTCGCATTCCCAGGTAGCTTCATCCTTATCATGACGACTCCATTGTACTTTAATTAATGTAATCTGTCGATTCCTTAGCTTATACACCTTACGATTAAGGATTTTCTCCGAAAACTCTTCATAAGTCAAGTCTGGATTGACTTCCATAGTTGTGTGGTTGACAACATGACTCGGGTGGTAGACATACTTCCTCAGCATGGACACGTGGAAAACGTTGTGAACAACTGCAAATTCTGGTGGTAAAGCCAGACGATACGCCAACTCTCCCACTCGTTCTAAGACCTCAAATGGCCCAATGAATCTTGGTCTCAATTTGCCTCTTTTCCAAACAGAACAACTCCTTTGATCGGTGCCACCTTAAGGAACACATTATCTCCCACTTCAAATTTCAAATCCTTCCTTCGAACATCTTGACCGCACTGTCGTGACGCGATAAAATAAATTAATTTCCTTCCTAACCTTACTAACTAGTAGCTTAGGTAAGTTGGAGTCGATCCCACGAGGAGTGTAGAATAAACTATATCACCTATGTTCGATTCAATAAAACAATAAATGATGGGGGGTTTCAGATTGCATAAATTATCACTAAATAAACTAATAACCTATAAAGCAACTAAACAATGAGAATTCGATAAAAGAGAATATTTCAGTTAACAGTTCAGTTATCCCCCGTTATCAATTATTTCCTAATCAATGTAACATCCCTCTCTCAGATTATCATGAAATTATCACCCCTAGTCTAACAACAAGCTCTGTTAAACCGAATCATCTCTTAAGATTAGTTAAATTAGGATAAGATCGCTAATTAACCCTATTCAATTGAATAACCTAGAATAAGCTCTCTAGATTTAATTCATCAAATGCATTAATCACCAAGACGATAGGATGAACTAGACCCCGAATACATATGTTTGATTCGGTAACCCTAAGATTATGTTACACTAGAGATGCACGACCTCTAGTTTACCACTAATGAAAATTAGACCACAACAATTAGGATTCATGATCTAAAATTCTAGCAATCAATTATCAACACTTAACCTAGGTGATCAGTCTAAATCATGTTAGGATGTATACTATAAGCCTAGCTTTTGTATGAACATCTATTTTATGATATAAGAATCTTTTATGGTCAAATGTTTGCATTTTATATATTTGTTATATATGTTATTGCAGTTGTCCAATTAATTTATATTGTAGATAACATGGTGTGTGGTGCCACACAGAAGATCATGTTATCAGTTCCTTATAGATTATAAATGGTAGCTCACAGCCGAGATAATTTTGGATAAATTATCGGAATGGTTGTAGTGTAATTTGGTATTAATCTGTCTTGATTATAAAATTACACTAGTACATTTTGTATGTATTGAGCAGGACCAATTGAGGTTGTTTTATTTTGTACTGACTACATAAATAAAACAAGACCTCTGTTATTATGGATGTGCGTCCTCTTAATCATTGTATGATAACGGGCATGTATACTCGATATATGTTTTCTTTAATTTACCAATGGGTGAGATTTATTTATTAAATCAATAAGCTCGGTAAATTGGGATACAGTGTTGTTTATATGGTGTGCTGTTGATTATATAATGAAACCGTGTCCTAATTATTTGGGATGATGATGTCCCCTTGAGGAACTCATAAGGATTATCATGTAAACCCTGCAGGTGGATTTATTCCGGCATGATAATAAAGTTGAGTGGTACTACTCTTGGATTAAATATTAATTAATTGAATTGTCAGTAATTCATTTAATTAATGGACATTCGATATCTTAAACATGGGGAGATAAACGCGCATATAATAAATAGGAGCCATATCTAATATGGATAAGGGACGGTAGTTCAATAATATCTTTTTAGTGGATTAAGATATTATTTGATAGGCTTGAGAAGTATATTCAGATCGAATTAAGGACTCCTAAGCCTATCAGGAGACCGATTCCTAATCCTCCTCAAGGTCCCTGTTGTAGCCTATAAATAAGCCTCAAGTCAACCGTTTCTCGAGTGACAGACATAGAAAATCTGATATACGATCTAGAGAAGAACGGTTGAGAGTCTCGATAGCTCGTTGCCCACACAACGTTCGAGATAAGGCGAGGAATACAGCAGAAGATCGTGAGGTTCAGGCTTCATCGATTCCTCGATCTACAGTTCTGACCTTAGAACTAATTTTGGTGCAAAAGGTATGATTCGTTTTCCGCTGCGCATTAATCATATTTGCATGGACCCCGATTCGGATAATCGAATAGGGTCGGCGATCCGGCGGTTCCTACAAATCAAGCATCAAATAATCGAAAATGATATTCACAGATAACATAATCAATTCCAATCAAACATCGAGAGAGAGTTACGGGATTAATAAAAAAATAAAAGACAAACGGGTTTAAACATCCCTGCTAACCGAAATTATGAATTAGCCGAGCATCCTCAGAATTGATTAAGAGATTAGATTTGATTTATAAGCGTAAGATTGTTAAATTATAATTTTAATCAAATTATTCGAATATGATTGGATTTATAATTATTAAAACATATGATGTTTTATAACTCAAAAAAAATTTGAGAAATTTTTTGTTATAAACTATTGAATGGAGAAGGATTTATGACAATAAATCATACAACCTCCATTGTTGATAAAAACAACGGGAGAATTGAGTGGCGCCTCGCGACACTTTGATTTTGTCCCCCTACGGATGGTTTTCATTTGATTCAATGCTCAAGGTTTAATCTTCGAAAGAATAGGTTTTTTAAATTTAATTATTAATTGACCTACTCTACAGCGGCAATTTTGAATGAATTTTAAAAACCAAAACAGTGGGTCACACTCATAAGGATGCGATCAAATTGTTTGAAAGTATCTAGGCTAAATTAAAAGGTGATTAATCAATAAATGAAGATATGAGATGTCTTGATTATTTATTTGTTGATCTAAGATGGTCTTGATTTAATTATCATTCGATTTTGACTTTCCTACGGTAGCTTATTGAATGAGAAATTAAATTACCTTGGAATTTGTAATATAATCTTTATTGCATCATACATCATGCATCATGTTTATGATTCCTAAATTGTATGTTATATGATGTTCATTTGTTAATTTATGTTGCTTTATTATTTTCAACAATCATGTCTGGTCCTATGCTTACTCTGTTGAATGAAAAATTAACTGGAGAAAACTTTATTAAGTGGAAAAGTAACATTACCATTGCACTCGGATTTGAGAACCTCAAATTTGTTTTGGATGAGGATTGTCCTCCTGAACCCCCAACAAATGCCACTCGTATTGCACGTGAGACATACGATGCATGGATCATAGCTAACAAAAAGGCTCGCACCTATTTGTTAGTGTCAATGAACAATGTGCTTAGATTGAAGCACGAGCATGCAGAGACTGCTTATGAGATAATGGAATCTCTAAAAGCTATGTTCAGTCAGCCTTCTGATCCATCGAGGTATGAGGCTGTGAAAATGGCTATAAATACTAAGATGAATAAAGGTCAATCAGTAAGTGAACATGTTTTGAACATGATCAACTATTTTGCTGAGGTTGAGATCCATGGTGTGACTATTGATGATCGTACACAAGTGAGTATGATTTTGGAATCACTCTCACCGGCTTTCCTTCAATTCAAGAGCAACTATGTCATGAATAAAATATCTTATTATTTGATTCAATTGCTTAATTAATTGCAAACCTTTGAGGCTATTTTCATTGGAAAAACAAAAGAGGGAGAGGCAAACGTTGTCAAGGAAAAGTCATATTCCTCTAAAAAGAGGAAAGAAAAGGGGAAAGGGGGTGAACCAAAATAAAAGAGGAAAAACTTCAAAGGAAAGAAGAAAGATTCCTCAAAGAAAGCAAAAGGAAAATGTTTCCACTGCGAAGAAATTGCCCCAAATATCTCACCAAACTAATGGAGAAAACAAAAGGTGAATTTGATTTAGTTATTTTTGAATCAAACTTAGTAGCTAAGGATTCTTCTACATGGGTAGTTGATTCGGGCACTACTAATCATGTGTATTCTTCTTTACAGATGTTTAGTTCTTTTGAAGAATTAGCTGAGGGGTCGTTCTCAATGTGAGTAGGCAATGGAGCAGTCGTTTCGGTAAAAGTAGTGGGAGTTGTTAGACTTAATATTAGTGATAGGATAAAATGTAATAGATTTTGATGAGACAAAACGTGTAATAGACTAGAACTTTAGCTATCTGGATAAGTTTTATATGTAAATAGCTAAGGCAAGGATGCTGGAAAGACGTGAAGATTCTGCCAAGTAACCAGAAAGCCGAGTCCCTACAACCTGCATACTGTATCAAGCAATCAGTAACCAAGCTTCAAGGATGCTTCAAGGATGCTACAAGGAACCTGGAGATGGTCAAGGAAGCTGACTTACTCGAAGAGGATACTACCAGATACATCAGAGTCAGTGCAACCTGACTAGCCAATAGAGTCACTCCTGTTCCAACAAATCAGAATCTGCCATGTGTGAAAAAGCAGCAAGGACACAGTACAAGCAGACTGCAGAATGAAGTTGCGCAGACAAAGGACAAAGCAGTAGCAGAACAGAGTGAAGGCATTTCAGAGCAGGTGTCAGAAGATCGGCAGAACCAATCAGGAAGAGACACCTCATCAAGCAAATGACTGCTCTTCCAACGGGCAGAAAACTGTCTGATGACTATAAATAGAAGATTGCTACTCAAGAACAAGAGGACCAAGGAGCGAACAAACGAAAAGCAAATCAAGAGAACATACAAGAAGCAAATCTTCTATAAGCTCAAGCTCATACATTCAAGTTAATCAGACCGAGCAGCAGCAAGCCAGCTACCTTTGTGATCTTCAGAAGTTCAAGGAGCTTGCTGCATTCGATTGTTTTTAAAACTCTCATTTTATTCTAAGTCTGATAGGAGTCACTTAGGCAGGAGTTTACCCTGCTAAGTTGTAATCTCTCTGAAGAAGAGAAAGGATCCTGTGTGGGTCGGTTAACCTGTGTGGAGATCCTGTGTGGGTCGATAGTTGGTCACTGTGCAGCTACGTGTGTGGATAGAGCTGACAGTTTGTTTAGAGTATAGTTTGTGTTAGCCGAGTCTATTGTAAATCAAACTTGTTTTAACAAAGTTCCTCCTTGTGAAGGAGTAGAGAGGACGTAGAGGGATTACTCCACCCTTGAACCTCTATAAGCTTGCTTGTGTTCTTTACAGCTTTATATTCATCTATCTGCATCCTGAGCATACTGCATTAAAAGCGTGTTTCAAAAATCATAAGTATTTTCGCTGTGAATTTAAATCCCTGTCTAAGTCTTGAGGTCACTGCCTGAGCAGGAACCTATCGAGCAGTAAGCTTACTAGCTACCTGTTCATCAGGGACTTAATATTTTTGGAGTGAAAAGTTGAAAATTTGATAAGGTTAATTCACCCCCCCCTCTTAACCTTATACCACTTGGGACCAACAAGTGGTATCTGAGCAGGTTGGATTAAAAACCCAACTTGTCTGGTCAATCCCTGATCCCTTTTTCAAAAATCTGCATACATCATTTTTATCATATCATGGACACGCATAAGCTTCCTATGTTTTCTATTAAAGAATATGATGATTGGAAGATTAGATTGCATGCACATCTCTCCGCCATGCACGACGAAATGTGGATGGTTATCACGGATGGACCCCCAAGGATCACCAAGCCCAATCCAATATTCGCTAGAGGTGCTGATGCTGGTGAGGCAGGAGCCATTCCCTACCAAGCAGTTATTAACAAACCTAGGGAAGAATGGTCTGCTGATGATAGAAGACGAGCAAATCTGGATAATGTAGCCAAGAACGCCTTATTCGTCACTCTGGACAAAGGAACCTTTAGCAAGGTCAAGACGTGCAAGACATCAATGGATATATGGAACAAACTTGAACAAATCTGTGAAGGAATAGTGCTGACAAAGGAGAATAAGGTGTCTACAGCAACCCAGAAATTCGAGCTATTCGAGATGCTCCCTGAAGAGACCTTGGAGCAAATGGATCTGAGGTTTACAAACATAGTGAATGAGCTTGAGTTCTTAGACAAATTCTACACTCAGAAGGAGAAAAATATGAAAGTGCTAAGAACACTACCTGCAGAATGGGATAGCAAGACTACTGCAATGAGGGTCTCAATGGATTTAAAGTCAATGAGTACCTTTGACCTCTTTTCAGACTTAAAAGCCTTCGAATATGACATCAACAGAAGGAAGCAGAAGAATCAAGCACGAAGGTAACTGCCTTGACAGCCAGAAACGCAAAAGACACTGGAGCTACCTGCAGCAAGCAAGGAGAGCTACCTGTTGAGGGTACTGATGAAGAAATGGCCCTTCTTCTAAGAAATTTCAAGAAGTTTATCAGATACAATAGAAGAGGTGACTTTAAGAAGAACCAGACACCTCCCCAACAGCCCATTACTCAGCAACCGAACCAGGATACATCCGACTTATGCTACAATTGCCGAAAGCCCGAACACTATGCTAAAGAATGTCCCCATCCTAAGGTCAACAGGTATCCCAATGGAGAATCATCCCAGAAAAGGGAAAAACGAAGGGAGGAACGAAGAAGAATTAAAGCCTTCCTAAGTGAGATAGAAAAGGGCAAGGAACCTTCCAAGGAGGCTCAGCAAGATGCGGACTCCTCTGATGATGACAACGATTCCTCGTCCTCGGAAGACGAAGCACTTATCTGCCTGATAGCACAGGAAGCTGAGGACAGCGAGGATGATGAGGTAATGTACTCTATCCAACCTTTATTGGAAGAGAAAAAGTCTAACAAAAGCCTCTCCCTTAAACAAATCATGAGCGACTTCGAACAGATAAACTCAATTCATGAGGAGCTAAAACTCGAAAATGAGATGCTCAGGAGGGAAAACAAACATCTAGCTGAAAAGCTATCTGCATATGAGCTTAATAGCTCAAAGTGCAGTGACCTCCAAGAGCAGGCATCTAAGCTCAATCTGAGAATCGCCAAACTTGAGAATGAGAAGAGTGATCTTCAAGCAATTATAGGAGCCTTTAGCAAGTCAGCTAAAGAAGCCAAGGAATGCATGAAGTCAGGCAAAAGTCCATTTGATAGGACAGGCCTAGGATACTGTGCAGAAACCTCTCAAGGAACAGCAAGCTCATCTAAAGCTATTGTTTTTGTTCAAGCAGAAACCCCAGAGGAAAAAGAGTTATCCAATAACTCAACAGTAAGCTTGGAGAAAACAATAGACAAGGGCAAGAGACCCATGTACACATCCACAGGGAATAAGCCTGTTTTCAAAAGCTGGCTACAGCGGAATCAATCTGCTAGTAGATACAAGAGAAAACAGCAACCTACAAGGATGCTGAACAGAAACCTCTACTCCACCAATACTAAGACCAGAATGTCTAAACCTAAAAGAGCTCATGCTCAAGGAAAGTATGGTGGAGGACCTCACTTCAAAAGTGATGGGTATACACAGTTTGCACACACAAAATAGTATCCTAAGGATGCTTCTTTTAGTCGAAACCACAAAGTTTACAACAAAACAATTGTTGTGAGACAAGTTTGGATTCCAAAAGGAACTAACAAAGAAGGACCCGTACATGTATGGGTACCTAAGAACCAGTAATCTTTATTTTACAGGTACCTACAGAAGGAACCAGCAAGGAAGTGTGGTACATTGATAGCGGGTGTTCGAGACACATGACTGGAGATAAAGAAATACTTAAAGACTTCCAGCAGTGCAAAGGACCCAAAGTAATCTTCGGAGATAACTCCAAGGGAAGCACTAGAGGAACTGGAACTCTCATCAAAGAAAACATTCACATAAAGGAAGTGTCATACGTAAAAGGCCTGAAGTACAACTTGCTAAGCATAAGCCAATTTTGTGACAAAGGTTACTCAGTGGAGTTCAATCACAACAAATGCCTGATAAAGGATAGCCAATCCAAGGAAGTAAAACTATCAGGAACCAAAAAAGGAAACATCTATGTAGCTGACTGGAGCTCAGTAACCACAGCTACTTGCTTCATTGCAAAAGGATCATCAGAAGCTAGCTGGCTATGGCATAAACGGATGAGCCACCTGAACTTCAAGATGATCAACAAATTAGCTAGAAAAGGACTGGTCAGAGGGCTACCTGACATGGTGTACAAGAAAGAAAGTCTATGTGAAGCATGCCAAAAGGGAAAATAAACTAAAAGCTCCTTCAAAAACAAAATTCAAAGGTCAACTGAAAGGGTGCTAGATCTACTACACATGGATCTATTCAGACCAGTAGAACCAATAAGCATGAGTGGAAGAAAGTACACACTTGTAGTGGTGGACGACTATTCAAGATTCGCATGGATCCTGTTCTTAACAAAGAAGTCAGACACTCAGCGAAGGTTACCGGAGCTACTGAAGAAGCTGCAGATCGAAAGGAGCCTGAATATCATCAAAATCCGAACAGACAGAGGCACTGAGTTTACGAACAAGTTTATTGAGGAATACTGTTCCAACAATGGGATTAAGCATGAATACTCGGCAGCTAGGACACCACAACAAAACGGTGTCGTAGAAAGGAAAAATAGGACCCTGAAGGAAAAGCTGCAAGGACCATGCTGGCTGAAGCACAACTTCCCAAGAGATTTTGGGTAGAAGCAATCAACACAACATGCTATACCCAGAATAGATGCATTATCAACAAGGATTTGAATAAAACTCCTTATGAACTATGGTTTGGTTATACTTCAAATATTGAACATTTCCATATTTTTGGATGCAGGTGCTACGTGCTCAACAATGGAAAGGACTACCTGAAGGCATTTGACTCAAAGTCAGATGAAGGAGTATTCTTAGGATACTCCTCGGTAAGTAAAACCTTTAGAATCTTCAACAAGAGAACACTTATTGTAGAAGAAACAGTACATGTGGATTTTGATGAACCACATTGTTCTAAGGCTGATATAGATGAACTTAATGAAGATCTTGGAAAAACTCACATCACCAACACTCGTGTTGAATATATTGATGTTGAGTTACCAAGTCTCCAAAATATTGAATCAACTCAGAATCAGCAACCTGCACCTACACAGCAACATGGAGAACAGGAACCTACTCCAAACCAGTAGGCACCAGTCATCCAAGAAGAAATACACCATCCTGATGGAATTCAATTGGAAGTTCGATTAGAAATACAGCCTGATCCAAATCAGCAAGCTGAACAGGATGATCTAGAGCAACCTGCTGAAATTCATAATGAACAACAAGCTGAAGAAGCTAGAAGGAAATGGCTAAGGAATCAGATTATAGTAGATTCTACCTCTGGAGTAAGAACAAGAAGAAGCAACCCCCATGAAGCAATGTTTGCTTGCTTTATTTCACAAACAGAACCAAGCTGCATAGAGGATGCTTTAGCAGACACCAACTGGATTCAAGCAATGCAAGAAGAGCTTAATGGATTTGAAAGAAATCAAGTGTGGCATCTAGTTCCTAGACCTACTCACTAAGGAGTAATCGGCATAAAATGGGTATTTAAAAACAAGCTCGATGAAGAAGGACAAGTAGTCAGAAACAAGGCAAGATTAGTGGCGAAAGGTTACTGCCAGGAAGAAGGAATAGATTTTGAGGAAACTTTTGCACCAGTAGCTAGATAGAGGCAATCAGGATCTTCCTAGCATACGCTGCTCACAACAATCTCACCATTTACCAGATGGATGTTAAGAGTGCATTTCTCAATGGACTGCTCGCTGAAGAAGTCTATGTGGAGCAACCTCCAGGATTCGAAGAAAATCCAGAAACCATGGTCTTCAGATTAAAGAAAGCTCTCTATGGATTTAAGCAGGCACCTAGAGCCTAGTATGATACTCTCTCCAAGTATCTACTTGACAATGGATTCAAGAAATGCAAAGTGGATAAGACACTCTTCAGAATTCAAGATGGAGACAGCATACTGCTCGTTCAGATCTATGTTGATGATATTATCTTCGGTTCAACAAACAAAGAATTATGCCAAAAATTTTCAAGTCTCATGCAATCCAAATTCGAAATGAGCATGATGGGAGAACTAAGCTTCTTCCTCGGTCTTCAAGTCAAACAACTAAGCAATGGAACCTTCATCAATCAAGTAAAATACACCAAGGAATTGATAAAGAGATTTGGATTGGAAAATGCAAGCACTGTGAGCATACCGATGATAACATCCGGAAGTCTAGACAAGGATACTGATGGTAAAGCAGTAGATGTTACAAAGTACAGAAGACTCATTGGGTCACTGCTCTACCTGACAGCTAGCAGGCCAGATATCATGTTTTCAGTAGGAATGTGTGCAAGATATCAAGCAGCTCTAAAAGAGTCGCACATGACGGCAGCCAAACGAATCATCAGATACCTCAAAGGAACCCAGGAAGCTGGTCTATGGTACCCAAAAGAAGGAGGACTCAAACTTATTGGTTATACTGACTCTGATTTTGCAGGTTGCAAAATCGACAGGAAAAGCACCAGTGGTACCTGCCAGTTACTAGGAAACAAACTAGTATCATGGTTCTGCAGAAAGCAAACCTCCATAGCAACCTCAACAGCTGAGGCCGAATACGTTGCTGCAGGAAGCTGCTGTGCACAAATTCTATGGATCCAACAGCAACTAAAGGATTACAGAATTGAAGAAAAAGAAACACTTATTCTATGTGACAATGCAAGCGCAATAGCTATCACACACAATCCAGTTCTTCATTCAAGAACCAAACATATTGATATCAGACACCACTTCATCAGAGATCACGTTGAAAAGAAAGATATATCCTTGGAAAAAGTGCATACTGATCTACAGCTAGCTGACATATTCACAAAGCCACTCTGTGAATCAAGATTTCCGTTTCTAAGAAACGAGCTGGGAATAATCAATTTGTGATAATTTTCTATATAACTCTATCTTTTCTGTTGAAATGGCTATAATGCTTAGGGGGAACTATAGGCAGGACAAGAATGAAACAGCAACCTAAAGGTTACTACTCAAGGTCCCTGGACAGTTACTGGATACAATGATACTGTTCTCTAAGCTACCTGCAGGGCTCAGTAACCGAAGCGCGTGAAAAGAGGAATAGTTACCCTGCGTCATACAGCCGTTTTTACAGGAAATCCCTCGATATCCACAAAATATCACATCAAATACTTGAGCACACGTACACCGCGCTAAAAATCTCAGCCAATGGATTAAGGGTCTTTTCAAATTCAAGACCAATCTAGACCGTTCAATTAACTCTCACCAAAATTCAAATATAAGGGAGTCTCTCTTCTCACTCTTCTCTCACACTTAAACATTTCCATTTTGCAAACCCTAATCTCTCGTTCTCTCTCTCTCGAAGCTCTTCACTTTCAGATCACTCTTTCTCTCTCATAAATAGCACCAAAACAATCTCAAGTTGTTGATGGAAGGTTGGTGGACCGCGAAATCCTTCTCAAGATGGTGGAGGATGAAGGGAACAAGAAGGAGATGATGAAGGACATCCTTCAATGTCTTCGCGCTACCGGTCTTATAAGACTCTGCTCCTATCACAAAGTCCCCTACGCAGAGGAGCAGGTGGAGAAATTTTACCGGAGGGCGAAGGTCTCTGAAGATCGGTCAGAGATCACTTCGAAGGTTGGCGGAGTAATAGTGGTTGTGGACACCGGGCTGCTGGAAGAGGTGTTCTCTCTTCCTACCGAAGGTATGGACGCCAGTGACCTCTCCACCTACGGAGAAGACGAACTGGAGGAGTTCTGGATGACTTTCACCGGCAAGAAGGACACGGCGGGGATGTCCTGGAGTTGCAGCAAGAAGGTCTTCCTTCTGGAGTTTGAGATGCTGCATGATATCTGCTGCCATATCATAAAGAATCGCTCTGGTTCCTTTGATAAGTGTACCAACTTTCGGTATAGGATGATGATGGCCATAGTGAAGAAGGAGAAGGTGGACTAGGCCAGCTACCTGCTTTCAAGGCTGGTGGAGGAGGTGGAGAAGAAGGTAGGTAAGGCTACCTGCGGGCTGATTATAAACACCCTCCCGGGTCACTTGAAGGTGGACCTGTCCCAGGGGAAGTGCATCCAGAAAGAGAAGTTCATCGGTGCGGGTAGGGTCTTTGCCAAGAAGACTACTGCTCGGTCATCCCCAGTAACCAGGGAGGTCTCTGACGACCTCAAGGGCGCTTCCAGGATAAGAAAGGCATTCCGCCAGACCAGCAATACCTCATCTTCGCCTGAAAGCAGCTCGAGGATAGAGGAGCCTGCAGAGCCCTCGCCAGCTCCTGCTGTGCCCAAGAAGATCAAGCACAAGAAGAGTGTGCAGAGGAGCCTGGTCATCTCTGACGATGAGTCAGGAGATGTCTCTACGCAGCTTGTTAAGAAGTCTGCCGCAGAAGTGGAGATTGATGCTCCACTTAGGGATGAATAGGCAGGGGATGCTGCTGTTCACGATGTGGATGCTGAGGATGAGGAGGATGACGAGGATGTGTTGGAGTATGTAGTTAGCCTACCGAAGCTGCAAGAGGAGTTCGGTAATATGATGGAAAGATTCACTACCTTGTGGCAGTACAGGCACCTGCCCAGGGAGGACTTTATCCAGTGGGCTGACTGGAAGACGGAGGAGGAGTGGGCGTTGAACTGGGCCGCTATGGACGATCTAGAGGAGATCCTTCAGAAGAAATATCTGAGGGACCTCAAGAAGAACAAGTGGCCGGAGTTCCTTGAGAATGCGGAGATAGACGCTGCACGCGAGGCCAAGAAGCAGAGGGAAGCCGCCAAGCAGCTACCTGAATCCAGGAACCTGAAGGGGAAAGCAGCCATAGTGATCCTGGATGCTGCTGCTCACCAGGTCAGAGCAGGCGATGACGTGGCCTTTGCTGAGGCCCAGATAGTAAAGTACGGAGAACAGAAAACCATTGAGAGGATGCTGAAGCAGGCTGTTGATATCAGCCTGACAGATACCAGAATGAGAAGGCCAGTAAGAGAACCCCAAATGGGTGAAGGATCCTTCTGCTCAGCTTTGATGGTTGAACCTATCAGCAGGCGGTCACCTTCACCAACGGAGAAAAATGGTGAGAAATTCTCATATCTTACTGACCTGATCATTCTTCCTGAAGTCCTTGTACAGACGCTGATGAAGGAGAGGAGCTCGACACCAACTGACTTTCCCAAGGCAAAGGAGTTGGAAACCCTCGCTGCTGTGGCATCGCTCGAACTGATAGTTCCATCCACAGTAGCAGGCGCCGATGACACCACAGAGACATCCATTCCCATACCAATGGAGGTAGAGGCTAAGGGGGAACAAGTGCAGCTGGAGGCACCTGTTCAAGTTGATGTAGTAGAGGAACCTGCCCCCATAGAAAAGAAACAACCTGATGCAGCTGTTCCAATGGAGGTGGAGGAGACAACACCTGCTAAGCCAGTGGACCAGGGAGAGATGGTCGCTGAGGAGGAAGTAGCTACAGTGGAACAGGTGGTGAAAGTGCAGGAGGCAGGAGGAGACAAAAGTGGAGAAAAGGAATTTGAGGTGCAGGAGGTAGTAAAGGAGAAGGAAGCCGAAGTGCAGGAGGCTGCAGTACAGGAGGTTGTAGAGGAGATTGAGCAAGATAAGGAGGTTGAAATGGTGTTCAGCAAGGGAAAGGTGGCTGAACAGGACAAGGAGCAGGAGGCAGATGAGGAGGATGCTGAAGAGGAAACTCCTGCTAAGAACACTGGATCAGAAGATGGAGGATCCAGTAGCCCTACCAGCAGCGATGATGGGTCACCCAGTGAACAGGGTGATACCGGAGCCGAAAAATCCAAAGCACTAACATCTGTCTCTGATGAACAGGTACCAGCAGGAGAAAGCCAGGAACCTGCCAGATCACATGAGGAGGTGCTGACAGCAATTGAACATATGGGGAAGTCCTTAGTGAAAGCGAGCAGGAAACTCCGCAAGGAAACCCGCTCTCACTCTATCAAGACCTACTCTTTCATGGACTCCCTCAACATCACTCTGTCAAAGCTTACTCAGATGATTGCTGCCTACCGACCCCCCAAGGAGGATGCTGCAGTGGAAGTTGTCAAGAGCGTTATGGAGAAGCTGAACAGGCAAGAGGAGAAGATGATCTCCCTTGAAACCAATCAGAAGGCTCTAGTCACTGCAGTGGACCGGATGGATAAGGAGCAGTTCAACCAATCACAGACCCTACGGGATCACTCAGGCACCTTATCTGAAATTCACTCCATGGTCAGTTTTGCGGTTGGATGGACTGATGATGACAAAAAGGGGGAAGGAAGGATAGAAGGCAGACAGAAGTCTGGACAGGATCCTGCTGCCTGCAGACAGATGGTAGTAAGCAGTAGGAGGAGAGACGACTCTAGAGATGGAGGACACAAGGGAGCTGGACCTAGAGGCCCTTCAGACAGCAGTGCTAAAAGGAAATCAAATGTTGTTTCTGGGTCAGTCCATCCAGGCTTCAGGAAGGGTGCTGAGATGAGAGAAGAAAAGAGGAGGAGGATTGAAGCTGAACTGAAAAGCAACCTGGATGCTGTCTTTTCATCAGATCCCAGGATTGCCCTTGACAAGATCTTCCCACCGCACAAGCTGCCTGACATGGCTGAAATGGAGAAAAATTTGCAAAGTCCTGATGTCGCAGCAAGTGCCTCTCTCAGAAACTTCCTGGAAGCCAGCCCCGATCCCAGGAGTGACAAGTTCTTAGCCCCAGAGATACCAGAGGTCACTCTCCCCACTGAGGTCAATCCATCCTTCTTCCAGATTGAAGCTTTCAAAAGAATGGAGCTGATGAAGTACTTCACCACTCTCTGCAAGGAATCTGCTCTTTTCAGAGGATTCAGAACGAACAAGGAGGCTTTGCAGAGGTTTCTAGAGCTGACAAGGAAAGGTGGACTTCCAATTCAAGTTAAGCTAAGGCGGAAACTAGGAAAGGAGTTCATACCATACTGTGAAGACTTCTGGCTCAGGTTTGAGGAATCTGAGGAGATGGTGAAAAGGATGGAACCCAGCTACCAAGACTCTATAGCCAACTGGTGGAAAGGTTCAAAGTTCGAAAGAAGAAAGAAAGCCAGCTGGTTGAAAACTTAATGTCTTGGTCTATGTCTCTGCTTGTGCTTATGTTTCTGTTTCTGTTATGATTCTATTTGCTTTGATATCTGCTTAGTATGTCTCTACCTTGTACTTGACTCTGATCAATGAGAATTCGATATTTCTAATTGTTGAAAGCTCACATCTTGTGAACTTAATGCATGCTTATGAATGATTATACTTTTCTGCATTTTGTTCCAAAGTCAACAAAATATGATTCTTTGATCCTGTTAAGGAGTTTTGTCATCATCAAAAAGGGGGAAATTGATAGGATAAAATGTAATAGATTTTGATGAGACAAAACGTGTAATAGGCTAGAACTTTAGCTATCTGGATAAGTTTTATATGTAAATAGCTAAGGCAAGGATGCTGGAAAGACGTGAAGATTCTGCCAAGTAACCAGAAAGCCGAGTCCCTACAACCTGCATACTGTATCAAGCAATCAGTAACCAAGCTTCAAGGATGCTTCAAGGATGCTACAAGGAACCTGGAGATGGTCAAGGAAGCTGACTTACTCGAAGAGGATACTACCAGATACATCAGAGTCAGTGCAACCTGACTAGCCAATAGAGTCACTCCAGTTCCAACAAATCAGAATCTGCCATGTGTGAAAAAGCAGCAAGGACACAGTACAAGCAGACTGCAGAATGAAGTTGCGCAGACAAAGGACAAAGCAGTAGCAGAACAGAGTGAAGGCATTTCAGAGCAGGTGTCAGAAGATCGGCAGAACCAATCAGGAAGAGACACCTCATCAAGCAAATGACTGCTCTTCCAACAGGCAGAAAACTGTCTGATGACTATAAATAGAAGATTGCTACTCAAGAACAAGAGGACCAAGGAGCGAACAAACGAAAAGCAAATCAAGAGAACATACAAGAAGCAAATCTTCTATAAGCTCAAGCTCATACATTCAAGTTAATCAGACCGAGCAGCAGCAAGCCAGCTACCTTTGTGATCTTCAGAAGTTCAAGGAGCTTGCTGCATTCGATTGTTTTTAAAACTCTCATTTTATTCTAAGTCTGATAGGAGTCACTTAGGCAGGAGTTTACCCTGCTAAGTTGTAATCTCTCTAAAGAAGAGAAAGGATCCTGTGTGGGTCGGTTAACCTGTGTGGAGATCCTGTGTGGGTCGATAGTTGGTCACTGTGCAGCTACGTGTGTGGATAGAGCTGACAGTTTGTTTAGAGTATAGTTTGTGTTAGCCGAGTCTATTGTAAATCAAACTTGCTTTAACAAAGTTCCTCCTTGTGAAGGAGTAGAGAGGACGTAGAGGGATTACTCCACCCTTGAACCTCTATAAGCTTGCTTGTGTTCTTTACAGCTTTATATTCATCTATCTGCATCCTGAGCATACTGCATTAAAAGCGTGTTTCAAAAATCATAAGTATTTTCGCTGTGCATTTAAATCCCTGTCAAAGTCTTGAGGTCACTGCCTGAGCAGGAACCTATCGAGCAGTAAGCTTACTAGCTACCTGTTCATCAGGGACTTAACATTTTTGGAGTGAAAAGTTGAAAATTTGATAAGGTTAATTCACCCCCCCTCTTAACCTTATACCGCTTGGGACCAACAATTAGAAATATGAATTTAGTTTTAAACAATGTTTATTTTATTCCTCTTTTCCGTAGAAATTTGATTTCTGTTTCAAAGTTGCATGAACAAATATTTTCCCTTTCTTTTAATGGTAATGAGATTATTATTTCTAGAATGAACATGAAATTTGTAATGCTACGTTGGAAAATGGACTCTATATAATTAAGTCAAATGAACAACCACTGCTAAATACCGAAATGTTTAAAGTAGAAAATTCCAAACCTAAAAGGCAAAAGGTATCTCATGATGATGAAACATATCTTTGGCATCTAAGGTTAGGACATATTTCACTAGATAGGATAAACGGGCTTGTAAAGGATGGTCCTTTGAGAGAGCTAAAAATTGGTACTCTTTCTGTTTGCGAATCCTATTTAGAAGGAAAAATGACTAAGAGACCTTTCTCTACAAAGGGCACTAGAGCTAAAGAACCACTTGAACTTGTACATAGTGATGTTCGTGGTCCAATGACTACACAAGCTAAAGACTTTCAGCTCAAATATCCTTGAGAAAAATTGAACACATACAAATTATACATCGTCATTTCACGTTACTAAAGTCTCAGTTTAATTAAGGCAACGGGAAATATGCTCCGACATATCCATCAATGTTGATATATATACCACACAACTATGTTTCTTCTTCACCCTATTCAATTCCCAACTCATCTTCATTTTCCTGCATGCACTTTGTCTTCGTCAACTCAGCTTCCAGTTACTTCTTTTCAATCTTGCAAGTATTAATTTCGTATATTGATTTTATAAGGTCACATAATCATTTAATTATTGTGGTCCCAAGTGATGCATATGATCTCATAATCTGTTGGAAATTTGTTACATTTTTGTTCTCGAATGTGAAGACTTGAATTTGAGAGAGAAGTTGAATTGTTTTTCGATTAGATACATGTTATTAAAATTTTGCGCCAAACTTCTGAATTTTTTTTATTTGTTTTTGAGAGAATTGGATATTTTTTTTACAATTTAAGTGTCATCAGATATTGGAGAATTCCGTCAAGTTAAATTGAGTGAAATTTGTAAATTTAGGACATTATCTTTTAGTCATTCATTATATAGAGACACGATCTTTTGGAACCCCAACATTGGGACACTATCTTTTTAATTTTGACAATTTTAAGACAATTAGCCCGTAATTCTAAAAATTTGGGTCTAAATCTCATATGCAGTGCACGTGCCTCTCCAAATTCAGGTTTTTCGAAAATTTAATTTTATTCTCGCTCGAATCGAATTGAATCCAGTAAATTGATTTGGGACTTTGTTATGACTTGAGAAGATGAGTGTTTTTGACATATACAACATACATTTTGATTTAATTTCAAGAAATATCAAATTATACGTGAGCTTGAGGGTGGTTATGGTAGATTCTGGCGGTAGAGAGAGTAGCGATGGTTATAAAGGACCTTTCTCAAAACTTAACGAAAATGTATGTTTCTATGAATACTCCTCTCTTCAAGCCCTAGTCAAGCCCCAAATCAATTTATGTAATTTAATTCGATTCAAGCTCAATGTGAGTAAGAATCAACTCAATTTTTTTAAATAACGCAAATTTGGGGAATGCACTGCACATGCAATTTAAACCCAAAATTCAGAATTTCGAGCTAATTGTTCACAATCGCTCAAATTTAAAAAATAGAGTCCTAATGTCAAATTCAAAAGGATAGTGTCCTTAATTGATGAATGACAAAAATGTAGTGTCCTAAATTTACAATTTTACCGTTAAACTAATATAGCACGAATTTTACTGATGTGGCGCTTGAAATTTGACATAAAAAGATAGGATTTATATTTAAATAGTTTTAAAATCAACAAATAATTTAAAAAACTATCAAAATTCTTCAAAATAAAATTAATTATAATAACATAAAGACAAACTTTTATAGACCAGTTGTATGGATCATAAATCCATGCAATTGACCTGACCCGACCAAGACCCGCCCAAACGCCTAAGTGGGTGCTCTCAAACCCACCCAAATTCGCTCTCAGGTGTTGTACCTTTATGTTATATTAGTTATAAATTTATTTTATGTTAGTCCTACATTTATGTTATATTACTCATACCTTTAGAGTTTTTAGCTAGGGTTTTTTTTTCGAGTTAAAGTAATACATAAAAGTATGATATTTGTACATAAAAGTATGACTAATATAACATAAATGTATGACTAACATAATATAAAGATTAGCGGTTTTTTTAAAGTTAAAGTATTGCACTAAGGTACTTATGATATTTAGACATAAAGATATGACTAAAATATAATATAATGGTACGACTAATATAACATAAATGTATGACACCCTGATAGCATACTGCCTCTATTTTTCAACAACCACACAGGTGCTCCTCTCCACATCTTCTTCTTTATATTCATCTTCTTCATGTCGTCTTCTTCTTTTTTATCTTTTTTATACATCTTTCTTTGGATTATGATTTCATGTTTGTGGGTTTTTTTCCCTATTTTTATATATTTGGATGATTGATTTCAAATCATAAATTTGTTGTTTCAAAAACATTGAAAATCAAATTGGTGAGAAAATGTAGTAATGTGAAATTTTTATTGCAAAAATATTGAGAAAGAAGATTATGAAAATCATAAATTTTCACTTCTAATTAATATTTTAGACTTATGCTTCACAATATAATGATACAATTTAGTTATATGAGTAAGACATTGTAATTATACGAGTAATATATTACATTTTGAAGAAACAAGTAATAACTTTTAATAAAACAAATTAATACATTTTAGATAAATAAGTAATATCTTCAGATAAAATAAGTACTACCTCTAGATAAAACAAATATTATTTTTTGATAGAACAAGTAATATCTTTCAGTAAAACAAAGTAATACTTTTAAATAATGAAACAACAAATACATTTAGATAAAATAAGTAATACATTTGTATATAACAAATAATACATTTCAATATATCTTTCAATAAAAAAAATACATTTAAATAAAACAAGTAATAAAGTTCGATAAAATAAATAATATATTAACATATAACAAGTAATGCATTTATATATAATAAGTAATACATTTCAGTAAAGCAAAGTAATATATTTACCTTTAAAATAAACAAATAATACATATACTGTCACGCCCCAATTTTCTTATTAAAATAAATATAAAATATATAATTTTCTAAAATCGGGCGTCCAGCAAAAACACAATAATCGAACAATTTAAATAAAATATAAAATCCAAATTCACAAGGATTTTAAAATACACCCAAAATAATTTACAGAAAACTATAAGTTATCAGAAATCAGCAGCGAAATATTAATATACAAGCCACCGGCTTAAACTTTACATTTCTTCAAAATAAATAGATTTTCAAATCCTTTATGAACATAGCATAACATATTCATATACAGTAAAAATAATTATATGCATCTTTCTTCAGCTTCGTCTCTCCTCATCCGGATCTAAACATAGAAAAACATGCAAATGGGGTGAGCGTATAAATACACTCAGTGGGATCACGTTGTAAAATAGGGGAAATCAGCTCATAAATCACATAAGATAATCAATATTCAATTATTTCATATGCAAACATATAAATTTCATAATTATTCATATTAATTGCATGTTCAAAAATTTACGGTTCTTAGCCGCCATAGATGTGGTTCTTAGCCACCATAGATACGGTTCTTAGCCGCCATAGATGTGGTTCTTAGCCACCATAGATGTGGTTCTTAGCCACCATAGATACGGTTCTTAGCCGCCATAGATGTGGTTTTTAGCCACCATAGATGTGGTTCTTAGCCACCATAGATACGGTTCTTAGCCGCCATAGATGTGGTTCTTAGCCACCATAGATAATTCAAGTAATTCACATAAATTCATGCTTATTGCATCACATAAACATTTATTTTGCCATTCATCATCTTTCAGTACGCATTCATCATGTATATAATGAAACATGTCACATTTCTTATAAAATCAGAGTCATCTTCATCATATAATCACATTGCATGCATTCAGCACATAACCCAACACATTTCATATAACATAATAAAATCCGTAATTAAAAATGTTTCGAAAGAATTATAAATATCGTTTTAGCAATTTTCCCCACCTTAAAGCAGACGATCAAAATCTGTAGAGCCAAAAGGATATCTACGGAGCGAACTCCTGCGTATCGCCTAAAATCATAAAGATTTGACTTAGAAACCAATCGAACTATCATTTATTTAGAAACTAATTTCTTAAAAATATAACTCTATTCCATAGTGAATTATGCCTAATTTCTTAAAATAGAAAGTCCAAAACGAACTTACTATTTCGGTTTTAATTAGATGTAAATCTAAGGTTAATAAACTTTAGATTTAGAATTAATAACTAAAACGCAAAATTTAAAATAAATTAATTAGTATAATATTTTAGATCGATATTTTAGTCTCAAAAGCAATTTTTGTGAAACATCAATTTTAACTTATAGTTCCAAATAAATCTTTGTTAAAAATAATTTATACTAAATAATGCAATAACCCTTAATCCACAAAATTGAGCTTTAAACTATTCATTCTTATTTAATTAGGTAAAATTTAGGGTTTTATTTCCTAATTAATTATGTAACTAGATCTAATTTAACATATATTAATCTATATAGTCTTTCTTTATTATTTAACTAAACTTGTCTTTTTTGTCATAACTTATGTAATAATCGATAATTCCAATATATATATATCCAAAAGTTCAAAATATTATTCTTTTCTTGAATTCAATACTTATAATAAGTGATTCATAATATCATCAAATTCTAAGGAAGTATCTATTTCATTTTTATTAAATTCAAAGTCCGATATTTATTTACCTTTTTATATTATTGAAGGCATAGCTTAATTAACGTACTTTAGCTTTATCGATTACTTAAAACTCAAATTTCATATATCATACTTTATGAATTATAAGATAATATACATAAGTCCAATTATATTTTAAATACCAAATATGTTATCACAATTCCATGATTTATTAGGCAAAACATGCATATTATCATCACTCATTAAATAAAACTATGTAAATTAAATATTTTTCAATGTCTATTGATAATTATACCTAAATTAGATCTTAAGCATGCCTTAATCATCTAAAATTTCATTATGAATTTTCAGCAAGTATAATGCTTATTTGTTAAAAATTTCAGCAACATTTCTATAGTTATTTACCCTTAAAACACATCTAATTTACAAGAATTGCCATTTCTATTTCTTCCCCCCTTCTTCCCAGCCGCTCGTCTCTCCCTCTGCACTGCCGACCCCGACTCCGACTCCCTGCCGGCGCGACTCCAGCGCCGGCCAACCCGACCACCAACAGACTCGACCCAACCCTCAACCACAGACCAAACACAGCCAACATACTCACGCACACAAGAAGAAACAGGGGACTCGCCGCCGCTGCAAGCGGCGGCTTTCGACCACAACTCGCCGGTATCTTCCAGCGCCGGCTAGACCCTACCGACAACGACATAGAACGGCGGCAGCAGAGACGGTCCAGGCCAGCAATAGGGGTGAAAGAAAAGAAGGGTTTCAAGCTTAATACTGTCAACTTCAAAATCGTCTCTACAATTAGCTCAATGGGTTGCTCTTTTAGGCCGATTACCTCGCCGGAAATTTCGTGATGGTGATGGAAGGCGGTCGATTCTGTGACTGTGAAAATGGATGAAAAAAAATAGAGAAGAAACAATGGCTTCCTTGCTTTCGAAAAATTTGGGGAAAAAAGATGAAATGAAAAGTGATAAAGAAATGTGTTACCCTTATCCTATAAAGCATTCTAACCCTTGCCAATTATTTAGGCCTTCTAGAACATTTGACTTTTCTTAATCCACTACTTAGCTTAATTAGGTGTAATTATCCTAGTATGTATCCTATAATCATATCTTATGACTCATGTATACTACTACTATATAGTATAATAATATATAATATATCATATAGTAAAAAAAAAATTTTTTTTTCTAGGTGTTACATCCTTCCCTCCTTTAAATAATTTCGTCCTCGAAATTTAGACACGTACCTAAAATTGGCAGATTCAGATATTTTGCTAAAATTTTCTCTTCTTCTTCCCAAGTGGCTTCATTGACGTCATGATGACTCCATTGAACTTTGACTAGCACGACTTCTCGATTTCTTAATCTATGAATCTTCTTATCCAAAATAGCCACCGGAATTTCTTCATAGGTTACGTCCTTTTCCAGCCCTATTTGTTGTGGGTTGATGATATGACTTGGATCGATAATGTATTTTCTTAGCATGGAAACATGAAACACATTGTGTATGCCGGCGCAATCAAGCGGTAAAGCTAATCGATACGCTACTTCTCCGACTCGATCCAAGATCTCAAACGGACCTATATATCTGGGCTTCAATTTTCCTCGTTTTCCAAAACGATAGACTCCTTTTGTAGGCGATACTTTGAGAAAAACTTTGTCTCCCACTGTAAATTTTAACTCTCGACGCCTTTTATCAGCATAAGATTTCTGTCTATCTTGAGCAGTTTTGATCCTTTCTCGAACTTTCCGTATTTTTTCCACTGCTTGCTCAACTAGCTCGGGTCCCAATAGTTGTTTGTCACCTACTTCATCCCAATAAATAGGTGAACGACATTTTCTTCCATATAGCGCTTCATACGGCGCCATCCCGATAGTTGCCTGGTAGCTGTTATTGTAGGCAAACTCTACCAAATAAAGATGGTCTTCCCAGCTCCCGTGCAGATCCAAAGCATTTGCTTGCAGCATATCCTCCAGAATTTGTATTGTTCGTTCTGATTGTCCATCAGTTTGAGGATGAAACACAGTACTGAAGGCTAGCTTGGTACCTAATTCCTTTTGTAAGCTCTGCCAGAATTTGGATGTAAAACGAGGATCCCTATCCGATACAATCGAGATGGGTACACCATGTAGTCTGACGATTTCCTTTATATAGATTTGAGCTAGCCTTTCCAAACTAAACGTCATTTTGATCGGCAAAAAGTGAGCAGACTTGGTTAGCCTATCCACAATGACCCATACTGCATGATTTCCATGATTGGTTCGAGGTAGTCCCACCACAAAGTCCATGGTGATATGTTCCCATTTCCATTCAGGTATCTCCAAAGGTGTGAGCATTCCTGCCGGCCTTTGATGTTCCGCCTTCACTTGCTGGCAAACCATGCACCTTTTTACAAAAAGTCCAATGCTGTTCTTCATGTTTCTCCACCAGAAGCTCCTTTTTAAGTCCTGATACATCTTGGTACTTCCTGGATGAGCTGTATATGGAGTAACGTGTGCTTCTTCCATGATTTCCGTCAGAAGATCTTCTTTATGTGGCACACATAATCTACCCTTGAACTTAAGTACTCCATCCTTGTTTACTTCAAAATTCTTTGCTAAACCCTTTTCCACCTGTTCTTTCATGATTTGTGTGAACTTATCTTCATGTTGAGCTTGCATTATTCTATCCTGAAGCGTGGGTTTGATTATCAAAGCACTTATTCTTGCTCTTATGCTGCTTGGAGGCATCACCAATTCCATGCTCAGTCTTCCAAATTCTTCGATCAGCTCCTTCTGAGCAGTTATCATGTACGCCGCTTGAGCTTTATCCTTCCTACTCAGTGCATCCACCACCACATTTGCCTTTCCTGGATGGTATAAGATTGAGCAATCATAATCTTTCACTAGCTCGAGCCATCTTCTTTATCTCATGTTGAGCTCTTTTTGTTTGAAAAAGTACTTCAAGCTCTTATGATCAGTGTAGATTTCGCACTTTCCTCCATACAAATAGTGCCGCCATATTTTGAGAGCGTACACTACAGCAGCTAATTCCAAGTCATGAGTTGGATATTTTTGCTCATGCGTCTTTAATTGCCTTGAAGCGTAAGCTACCACCTTTCCTTGCTGCATTAGTACACATCCCAAACCCTGTTTGGATGTATCACTATAAACCACAAATTCTTTTGTTCCATCTGGAACTGTTAAAATGGGTGCAGACGTTAATCTTCTCTTCAACTCCTGGAAACTTTCCTCGCATTGACTCGTCCACTGGAACTTCACCTCTTTACGAATCAACCGAGTCAAAGGAATGGAAATCTTTGAAAATCCTTCGATAAATCTTCTGTAATATCCAGCTAAACCCAAGAAACTTCGCACTTCGTTTACATTGGTCGGTGCCTTCCAATTACTGACCGCTTCCACCTTAGCTGGATCCACCTCTATTCCTTTTGAAGATACAATATGCCCAAGAAAAGAAATCTTATTCAACCAGAATTCACACTTTTTGAACTTGGCATACAACTTTTCTTTTCTCAAAATTTCTAGAGAAATCCTCAGGTGTTCTTCATGCTGGATCTTATCATGTGAATATATTAGAATATCGTCGATAAAAACTATCACAAAACGATCCAGGTATGGATGGAAAACGCGATTCATCATATCCATAAAAACGGCAGGTGCATTACTTAGTCCAAAAGGCATTACCACAAATTCGTAATGGCCATACCTTGTCCTGAAAGCCGTTTTAGATATATCGTCCTTCTTAATCTTCACTTGATGATATCCGGATCGTAGATCAATCTTCGAAAATACGCTCGCACCTCTTAGTTGATCGAACAAATCCTCAATTCGAGGTAACAGATACTTATTCTTGATTGTTCTTTTATTGAGCTCTCGATAGTCTATGCACATCCGGAATGTTCCGTCCTTTTTCTTTACAAACAGCACTGGAGCTCCCCAGGGTGACACACTAGGACGTATGAAACCTTTTTCCAAAAGTTCTTGTAATTGCACCTCTAGCTCTTCCAATTCTTCTAACTCCTTTGACACCATTCGATATGGTGCTTTTTTAACACTAGTGCCGACCCGGGAACCAAATCTATGCCGAACTCGACCTTCTTCCTTCTTAAGCGTCCTGGTCATCTGTCGTGGTCTCTGACTCTTCCACAGCCTCGCTTCGAGTGAAAACAAAAATTCAAGTTGTTATTATTATTATTATTATTATTATTATTATTATTATTATTACTATTATTATTATATATATATATTATTATTTTTTTTCTGACATCGATGGCAATGTCCAGTCCTCCAGCGGTATTGTCTGGTGTGAATTCTTTCATATCTTGAACAGACGGCTCACATTCTGAGAATAGAGGCATTAAGAGCGCCACTCACCATCGATCATTATTTATTTATTTATTTTTTTATTATTATTATTATTAATTTTTTTTTTCTGACTTTATTCCCCATTCGAAAAATGAAGAAAGCGAACTGAACTGGTGGTCGAGGGAGTGTTTCCACTATACGCTTATTTCCTCTAGTCTGCCTTTCACCCCTAGACTTTTTTCATATAAGAGTTCTTGGTGTACCCGCAGTTGAATAAATATTCACTATTGTTGAGTCACTAAGTTGTGGTAGTGCTAGCCTTTTCCCAACAAAAATAGAATAAAATAGAATCGGTTCCATATTCCTAATGAATATTTCCCGGTGAAGAAAATAAAGTTATCAGCTTTCAACATTTAATAAGAGATTTTAGAACATTTATGATCATCGATTTTCTTCCAAGGTCATCTCCCGTGATTAGTTGGTTGTAAGCCCGAAACGTGTTATTATTATGAACGTAAACCTAGAGAATCCATCATGAAATTTTCTACATAGTTCTATCCTTGAAGTTCAAGACCTGTGAAGCCCATTATGAGCATCTATGTTATTCTAGCTATTGTCACATTTTATGAAGACTGTGTTATACATTAAAATCTATGTGATATTAGAACCCTCTAGGATCATTTCACTCAACTTACAACATGATTCCATAACTCATATAAATACATCAATAGATTTTTCTATCATTATTATCATCATAACATTATCTCACATATATCCTAGCCTAACATGACATAACCAATCACATAACACTGCACCAACTCCTGCCACGGCCATCTACACACACAAGCTCATGCTGCGGCCGTCAGCGGCTCAGTGGCGGCGTCCAGCAAACAGTGTGTCGATGCAGTGATATCCCACATTCACATAATCATAAACCATTAAAGCAATTCTTACAAGAAAATGTCTATACGACTTCCTTTTTCACATAAATTCAAGGTCATAACTAGTTAAACATCTGCACATAGCATACCTTAGCGAAGACGGAGCAGAAGGTTAGAAGTGGAGAAAGATGCGTATTTAGTTCATAATTTAAATATCAAGCCCCCCTTTTTTTTTTTTTAAATTTTTATAAACTTTTAAATTGAGCAAAGCCCTATCAATAGAGCTAGGCTCTGATACCAAAACTGTCACGCCCCAATTTTCTTATTAAAATAAATATAAAATATATAATTTTCTAAAATCGGGCGTCCAGCAAAAACACAATAATCGAACAATTTAAATAAAACATAAAATCCAAATTCACAAGGATTTTAAAATACACCCAAAATAATTTACAGAAAACTATAGGTTATCAGAAATCAGCAGCGAAATATTAATATACAAGCCACCGGCTTAAACTTTACATTTCTTCAAAATAAATAGATTTTCAAATCCTTTATGAACATAGCATAACATATTCATATACAGTGAAAATAATTATATGCATCTTTCTTCAGCTTCGTCTCTCCTCATCCGGATCTAAACATAGAAAAACATGCAAAGAGGGTGAGTGGGATCACGTTGTAAAATAGGGGAAATCAGCTCATAAATCACATAAGATAATCAATATTCAATTATTTCATAATTATTCATATCAATTGCATGTTCAAAAATTTACAGTTCTTAGCCGCCATAGATGTGGTTCTTAGCCACCATAGATACGGTTCTTAGCCGCCATAAATGTGGTTCTTAGCCACCATAGATACGGTTCTTAGCCGCCATAGATGTGGTTCTTAGCCACCATAGATGTGGTTTTTAGCCACCATAGATACGGTTCTTAGCCGCCATAGATGTGGTTTTTAGCCACCATAGATGTGGTTCTTAGCCACCATAGATACGGTTCTTAGCCGCCATAGATGTGGTTCTTAGCCACCATAGATAATTCAAGTAATTCACATAAATTCATGCTTATTGCATCACATAAACATTTATTTTGCCATTCATCATCTTTCAGTACGCATTCATCATGTATATAATGAAACATGTCACATTTCTTATAAAATCAGAGTCATCTTCATCATATAATCACATTGCATGCATTCAGCACATAACCCAACACATTTCATATAACATAATAAAATCCGTAATTAAAAATGTTTCGAAAGAATTATAAATATCGTTTTAGCAATTTTCCCCACCTTAAAGCAGACGATCAAAATCTGTAGAGCCAAAAGGATATCTACGGAGCGAACTCCTGCGTATCGCCTAAAATCATAAAGATTTGACTTAGAAACTAATCGAACTATCATTTATTTAGAAACTAATTTCTTAAAAATATAACTCTATTCCATAGTGAATTATGCCTAATTTCTTAAAATAGAAAGTCCAAAACGAACTTACTATTTCGGTTTTAATTAGATATAAATCTAAGGTTAATAAACTTTAGATTTAGAATTAATAACTAAAACGCAAAATTTAAAATAAATTAATTAGTATAATATTTTAGATCGATATTTTAGTCTCAAAAGCAATTTTTGTGAAACATGAATTTTAACTTATAGTTCCAAATAAATCTTTGTTAAAAATAATTTATACTAAATAATGCAATAACCCTTAATCCACAAAATTGAGCTTTAAACTATTCATTCTTATTTAATTAGGTAAAATTTAGGGTTTTATTTCCTAATTAATTATGTAACTAGATCTAATTTAACATATATTAATCTATATAGCCTTTCTTTATTATTTAACTAAACTTGTCTTATTTATCATAGCTTAAGTAATAATCGATAATTCCAATATATATATCCAAAAGTTCAAAATATTATTCTTTTCTTGAATTCAATACTTATAATAAGTGATTCATAATATCATCAAATTCTAAGTATCTATTTCATTTTTATTAAATTCAAAGTCCGATATTTATTTACCTTTTTATAATATTGAAGGCATAGCTTAATTAACGTACTTTAACTTTATCGATTACTTAAAACTCAAATTTCATATATCATACTTTATGAATTATAAGATAATATACATAAGTCCAATTATATTTTAAATTCCAAATATGTTATCACAATTCCATGATTTATTAGGCAAAACATGCATATTATCATCACTCATTAAATAAAACTATGTAAATTAAATATTTTTCAATGTCTATTGATAATTATACCTAAATTAGATCTTAAGCATGCCTTAATCATCTAAAATTTCATTATGAATTTTCAGCAAGTATAATGCTTATTTGTTAAAAATTTCAGCAACATTTCTATAGTTATTTACCCTTAAAACACGTCTAATTTACAAGAATTGCCATTTCTATTTCTTCCCCCCCTTCTTCCCAGTCGCTCGTCTCTCCCTCTGCACTGTCGGTCCGCCGCCGCTGCCCCGACGCTGCCGGCGACTCCCAGTCGCCGGCCACACTCACGCATGACCACCCCCGGCCACGACCAACCCACAACTGACCACGATAGATTCACGGTCGACTTCCCCAACCACCCAACAAACGCACACCCGCAGCCAGCGCCGCTGTTCACGGCGGCGCCCGACTCCGACTCCGACTCCCTGCCGGCGCGACTCCAGCGCCGGCCAACCCGACCACCATCAGACTCGACCCAACCCTCAACCACAGACCAAACACAGCCAACATACTCACGCACACAAGAAGAAACAGGGGACTCGCCGCCGCTGCAAGCGGCGGCTTTCTACCACAACTCGCCGGCGCCTTCCAGCGCCGGCTAGACCCTACCGACAACGACATAGAACGGCGGCAGCAGAGACGGTCCTGGCCAGCAATAGGGGAGAAAGAAAAGAAGGGTTTCAAGCTTAATACTTTCAACTTCAAAATCATCTCTACAATTAGCTCAATGGGTTGCTCTTTTAGGCCGATTACCTCGCCGGAAATTTCGTGATGGTGATGGAAGGCGGTCGATTCTGTGACTGTGAAAATGGATGAAAAAAAATAGAGAAGAAACAATGGCTTCCTTGCTTTCGAAAAATTTGGGGAAAAAAGATGAAATGAAAAGTGATAAAGAAATGTGTTACCCTTATCCTATAAAGCATTCTAACCCTTGCCAATTATTTAGGCCTTCTAGAACATTTGACTTTTCTTAATCCACTACTTAGCTTAATTAGGTGTAATTATCCTAGTATGTATCCTATAATCATATCTCATGGCTCATGTATACTGTTACTATATAGTATAATAATATATAATATATCATATAGTAAAAAATTTTTTTTTTTTTCTAGGTGTTACATATACATATAACAAGTAATACATTTCGATAAAATAAGTAATGATTTTCATAAATAAGCAATATTTTTTGATAAAACAAATACTACATTTCAGAAAACAAGTTATATTTACATATATTTCAGTGATACAATACCTTTTCAGGAGTAGGGGTGAGCAAAACTGAACCGAAACCGAAAAACCAAACTGAACCAAGTGATTTGGTTCCGTTCGGTTTAGTTTTTACTTACATATCGGTTCGATTCGATTTATCAAAATTAGGCTATTTCAATTTCAACTTTATTTGGTTCGGTTTGGTTTTAGATGGATCGTCAAATTGCACTAAAAATAAGAGAAATCGAATCGTGTGATTCAGTTAGGTTCGATTCGGTTTTGAAAAAAATACAAGATTACATTTTTTATTTTTCTTGGTTCGGTTCGTTGTTTGGCCGAACCAACTCATTACTCACCCCTACTTTTGAGTATGTATGTAATACTTTTTGAGTATACAACTAATATCTTTTACTGATGGATACACACAAATTAAGATGGGCACGGGCTCATACGGATTAAAATGTTGGAGCATGTGAGAGTGCATGGAGGCACGTAGAAGGGATCCATGTATCGAGTCATGTTAGAGGCACGAGTCTAAGGATCCGTATTTCGGGATATATAAGTTTTATCCTAACATTATTGTTTTTGAGAAAATAATATTTTTCTTAGAAAAAAAATTACCCAACATTACAAAATAAGTTGTGGATTAGCCCATCTTATGAAATTAAGCTTGCGAAATTGTCTTACAAAAATCTTACTTGCTTACCAAAAAAAAAATATACCTTTTTTCCTTCACAAATTTTCATACTTCCGTAGATTTTTTTACTATAGGGTAAAAACAGATAGATATTCCGTAAAATGCTTCAAATTTAAAGTTCATATGTTAAAGTGAAACAGTTCAAAAATTTTACCAAAAAGTGTAAAAGCACATATAGTTCAGATGAGAAAATGTTTTTAATCCTTTACTATATTTTTTGACAAAAAGAACGATATAATATTTTACAATAATTCTAAGAAAACGACAGAGACATATAACATTCTTTAGGTTTTGCTCGTAGGAAAGGTAAATTTCATGATATAAACTAGATTAGCAAATGAGATTGTACACAAGTTATAAGGAATTCTCTTTAATTTCGTTTCTTTGGTTCGATAAACCTAGTTTTTTAGATGAGATGATTGATATTATGATTATAATGGTTCACATATTGATTCAATATATAAAATATTTTTGACATCCAAAGTAAATTCTTATTAAAGTTCTGATACCTTGTGGTTTGCGACTTTCAATATTGGTACTTAATAATTGAAATTATATCAATTGGTACCTACCATTGAGTACTTTCCGTCCAAATCTAATGAAAATGTATCAAATCTGACCTAAAATTGTACTCAGTATAGATACCAATTGTTTGAAATTGTACTTAGGTTTGATACTCTCATCAAATTTGAATGAAAAGTCGACGGAAAGTAAAAACTTGATAAAATTTTCAAACATTTAGTACCAATACTGAAAGTGGCAAATACAAAGTGTCACGACTGAAATAGGAACTATTTAAGATACCTAAATTGAGATTCGCATGTACAAACTATCACGACCGAAATAGGAGCTATTTGAGATACCTAAATTGAGATAAAATCAATCTTTTATCTAAAAGAAATGTGAATGTGACACTTTTGACTTTTGAATTTAAGTAGATGGATTCAAAGCCATTTTCATATACTATTCATATATACACAATATATGCAAATTGAAGTTGATTTTTGCAATGTTGCTGAAGTAGTAATAAGGTTGGTGCGATTATATATTTGTTTAGGAGTATATAAATTAGTTTGAATATATTCTCTACACGTACAGTCTACATGAGCAGAAGTATAATTGAATTGACTAATTGATATACTATTATTCGTGATGTGATCAATTATTGGAATCTAAGAACCTAATATTTAAATTAGATTTGACTTTAAAGTTTTTGAAACCATCGACCCAATATTGGTATTATGGTTAAAACTACGTCTTCGCCTATAACAACAAACCATACAATGTTGAAACATATAAAATAAAAAAGATATAGTAAAATGCTTGAATATAACCAAAATCAGAAAAGGCTAATTAATCTAATTGTTTGTTGAAGTGTTTAGTTTCTTTCTCTTAACACATTATGATATTTGATAAATAAATTTTGAAGTTATATTAAAAATATAATATCCGTGCATAAAATCCAAGCAGCCTTTTTTGGGTGATCATTTTATAAATTACATTACTTTTCGTGTATACTAAACCATTGTAGTCTAACTTATTATTATTTTTTTATTTATGAAAATTGCTTTACCTAAAAAAACAAATCGGATTACTTAAATTTATTTTGGTTATTTTATTAAATTTGGATACACTTATTCATTTAGATTTTGTATTTACACTACGTTATTGGCTATTCTACTTTTTAACAATTTTATTGTGTTGTTTTTATAAAAAGTTCGATCAATTTAAATTTTCTAAATAGATATTGAATGTATTTCTTATTCAATTGATAACTTGGTCATAATATATATGGTTTCATCTGTATTAAAAGTACAAAATAATTCTCTCGTATTCGCAAAATATATATTTACAACTTGCAATGAAAAATAATTATATCATACACTAGGAAATAAAGAAAAAACTTAATCAATTTAGATTAAGAGATGAGTGTTTAGCTAAATTTTATAAGTCATTGCATTTTAAATGAAGTTTTTAGAATTTATAAGATATTCGATTTTATTTTTGAAATAAGTTCTATTTGGAAAAAGATAAGTGGGAGAAGCTTCTTAGGATATTACTGATATATACATATGATTAAATTTAAAAAAGTTTATAAATATAAAACCAAAGAATTTAGAAATATGATGGTTGATCCTTATTTAAAAAGAAAAATTATAATCTACTTAAAAAAATTAAGATGATTATAGAGCTCACATGCTCAGGAACTATGATCTTTATAAAAGTAACATTATCTTACAAATATAAAGTGTTAGGATATCAATATTTAGATTTTGATGAGATAAACCATCTTTATAATAGAAATTTAGAGTACCCCATTTTTCACTCTATTTAAGTGAAATATAAGTTAGTATTAAGTTTGTAAGTTGTAATGATGAAATATGGAGGACTTCAAGAAAGGACTGGCTCCATCAAACAAATCTGAAGAAACTGCAAGAAAAGTATAAAGTAATACAGCTGCAAGAAAAGAGAATAGCTGCAACCTAGAAAAGATTACAAAGATGCAGTAAGCGTAAGTTACAGTGATGCAGTAAGCTCAAGTTACAGCAGAGCAGTAAGTTCATGATACATCAAGGAGTCCCAGGATGCACCGTAAAGTCAAGACTTGCTGCATACCCCAACGAGACATTAGTTACAGTTGTAGATCAACTCAACCTGCAATACGAGGAAGAATAAATGAAATACGAGGAACGTTAACCAAAGCAAATCAGAATAGAGCCGATTGAAACAAATCAAAGTTGCAGTTGCAGAACCAATGCAAATAAGACTCGTGGCCTGACAGATTACAGAAAGCTGTGAGCCGTAACCACCGCATTAAATGAGTTGAGAAGATAAGTCAAGAAGTATTAAATGCAAGCCATGCCTTTGATCAGAACCCTAGTTTCAAATGAAAGATATCTTCTTTAATGGATATCTTTTTACAAGTATAAATAGAGGTCGAGCAACACTGAGACTGGTTACTGAAATATTTGCACTCAAAATATCAAAGCAATCTTTAAGCTATACTCTCAAGCATTCAAACAAGTTTTAGTCATTCGACCTAGATAAGTGATCAAGCTCAACTTCAAGATCCGACGAGGATAAAGAAGATCACTTCACTCGACCTAGTTAAGTGATAAAGTGCTAGGTTGTTTTAAGGTGTCATCAGTTGAAAGGATTTATCCTTGCTGATTGTTTTTAGTTATCTAGGAGAAAGACAATTACCCTTTGTGGGAATTTAGAAATCTTTTGTGGGTTTATCTTTAGAATTTGTAGCAACTGTGTGTAAGCTGAGTTCTAGTAGGTGATAACTTATTAGGTTGATAGATTGTTAGGTTGTGTCCTGTGAATCAATCTTATTTCACGAAGTTCCTGTTCGGGGAAGCAGTAGAGTGGATATAAAAGGATTACACCACCTTCGAACCACTATAAGTTCTTAAGTGTCTTTAATCGCTTTAATCTATTCTGTGTTGCATCTTTGTTTACTTTAACGATAAGCATAAAAGGCTTTTCATAAGAAAATATTTTTGAGAAAACAAGCCTTTTGTCAAAGTATAATTTTCCACTGCAAGAACTCTAGGATACAGTAAACAGTACTACTTCATAGTGCTGTAAGTTGTTTCAACCTGTACTGTAAGTTCAAGTAACTTACAGTGTAGCAAGTTCAAAATATTTTCCTAAAATCGACGAAGGTTCATTCAACCCCCCTCTAAACCTCCGAGACCACTTGAAACCAACAAGTGGTATTAGAGCAAGTTGGGTTAAGAACCAACTTATCTGGACACCTACTTAGATCCAACCTTGAGCTTGTTATTTTCTCTGCATCTTTTTGAATTTTTTTTTAACATATCATGGATTCTTCAAATCATAAATTACCAATGTATTGGACCATCAAAAGCTTTACCGCTACACCAAAATGATATTCAGTGAGCATAGGGTGTAACTTTAATGCCTTATACTTATGTAACCTTGCGCTCACAGATTCGAATCTGGCAGAGCTGTGCCTCACACTTATTTAAGCTCTGACCCAAGACAGGTTGCTGAAAAAATTCCCAACAATCCCCCTCAGTACTTGCCTGCCTCTCAACTTCAACAAGCTTAGAACCATCCGATATCTTCACTCAGTTCCCCCTCCACCTCAGCAACCTTGAAACCCTCCGATATCTTCACTCAGTTTCCCGAACTCAGCTACTGCAACCCGACATCTCCATGACTCGGCATCAATATGCCTTCTCACCATGCCTCGATGTCACCGTAACTCGACGTCTCGCCTCGCACCATCACCATGACTCAACAAACTTAGAACCCTCTGGTATCTTCACTAAATTCCCCGAACTCAGCTACTGCAACCTGACATCCTATGACTCAGCAACCTTGGAACCCTCCAATATCTTCACTTAGTTCCCCGAACTCAGCTACTGCAACCCGACATTTCCATGACTCGGTACCAACATGTCTTCTCGCCACGCCTCAATGTCACCATGACTCGACATCTCATCTCGCGCCACCATCACGCCACACAGGCACCCAGGCTGCTCCTCAATTCCAAGACCTTGACAGCTCCCACTGCAAAGTGCTCATAAGGGGGATTCAAACCCGTGACCAGGCCATTCGCTATGCCACCCAAACCGCTCCTCAGTTCCAAGGCCCTGATAGCACCCACAGTAAAGTGCTCCCAAGGGGATTCGAGGATGAAGTTCCAGCTAAGCCGGATATAAAGAATCAATAGTAGGAGTTGGTGCCTCCTTCCTCGATAGGAAGGGGTAAAATCTCCTATTACTGTAATCGGTAAAAGATCGAGACCACATGCCTTTACACGTGCGCATACATAAGGGAAAACAAGAACATAGACCCTGAAAAGGGGAGGACCTTTCCATCCGGTCGAAGTAAGAGAAGTTAACACACCTGCTTACATATCAAAAAAGGCCCCAGCCTAATCATGATTCGACCCCCACCTATCGGTGGCAGACCTTGTCTCTTTTCTAATTGAATTGGCAGTGGGCGGATGAAGAATGTAATACTTCGACTTAGCAACTTGAACTTGTTAGGAGTGGGGTTTAGCTTGCCCCTTTATTCTTATTAGTAAGATAGATGTGGAACCCTATTAATATTAATTAATAATCAGCAACTTGAACTTGTTAAGAGTGGGGTTTAGCTTGTCCCTTTATTCTTATTAGTAAGATAGATGTGGAACTCTATTAATATTAATTAATAAGGTAAGCTTCTACCTTTCTTCAGCTGGTGTGCAGGAGCGCACTTACGTTTTCCTTTTACTAGTGAAGGGCTCCCCGTGACCAGGCCATCCGCTGCGCCACCCAGACCGCTCCTCAGTTCCAAGGCCCTTGACAGCTCCCACCGCAAAGTGCTCCCAAGGGGATTCGAACACGTGACCTGCTCTGATACCAAGTGTTAGACCATCAAGCGTTTTACCGCTACACCAAAAGGATATTCAGTAGGCATATGACACAACTTTAATGCCTTATACTTATGTAGCTTTACGCTCACGAATTCAAACCTGGCAGAGCCGTTCCTCGCACCCATTGAAGCTCCAACCCAAGGTAGGGTGTTGGGAAAATTCCCAACACAATGTTTTTCATAAAAGAGTATGACGACTGGAAGATAAGGATGCAGACACATCTTTCAGCCATGAACGTTGAAATGTGGACAATTATCACTACGGGTCCAATCATTCCTACAAAAGTAAATCCAATTCTTGGAAGAGACTTAGAGGAAGAAGCACCTCCGCTATCTAACTTCCTGACCAAGCCAAGACAGGAATGTAATAATGAAGATAGGAAGAGAGCCAACTTGGACAATGTGGCTAAAAATGCCCTATTCATCACTTTGGATAAATGAACTTTCAGCAATGTCAAAACTTGCAAAACATCCAAAGAGATTTGGGAAAAGTTGGAGCAAATATGTGAGGGTATATAGCTAATAAAAGACAACAAAATCTCCAATGCTACCCAATTATTCGAACTCTTCGAGATGAAGACTGAAGAGACACTAGAACAGCTAGACTTAAGATTCACTTCAATAGTTAATGAACTTGAAGTCTTGGGTAAACACTACACTCAAAAAGAAAATAATATGAAAGTGCTTAGAGCCCTACAAGTGGAGTGAGACAGCAAAACCACTGCCATGAGAGTCTCCATGAATTTGAAGTCCATGAGCACCTTCGATATCATTTCTAACCTCAAGGCGTTTGAGTATGACATCAACTGAAGAAAGAAGGAGACTGAAGAATTAAGCTCCAAGGTCACTGTACTAACAAGAAGAAGCATAAAAGATACAATAACTGCAAGTTGTAGTAAACAGTTAGAGCTGTTTGTTGAGGATACAGAAGAAGATATGGCTCTACTCCTAAAGAAGTTTAAGAGATTCATGAAGAACATTAAAATGAGTGATTTCAGAAGAAATCAACATTCACCTCAGGTATCACCCTCTCCTCAGTCAAATACAAATACTTTTGATCTATGTTATAATTGCAGGAAACCTGTACACTATGCAAGAAACTGCCCACACCCAAAGGTCAACAGATATCCTGAAGGAGAAAGAGATCAAAGAAGGGAAAGAAGGAGGAATGATAGGCAAAAGCTTAGAGCATTCCTTAGGGAAATGGAGAAAGCTAAAGATACAACAACAACCAATGAAGTACTGAAAGCTCAAGAATCTTTTGAGAGTGAAAGTGAAACCTCATCTTCAGATGAAAAAACACTGATATACCTGATGATAAAAGACTGCGAAGATAGTGGAGATGATGAGGTAATTTACCAACCTCATGCCCTTACCTGAAAATGAAGAGCTGAACATGATCCATTCTCTCAAGAGGATCATGAGTGACTTTAAGTAGATAAACTCAACTCATAAGGAGCTTAAGTATGAAAATAAGACTCTAAGGAGTAAAAACAAAGATTTGGCAGAAATGCTATCAACATTTGAGACAGAAAACTCAAAATGCAGCAAACTTCAAAATGAAACCTCAAGGCTCAATCTGCTAGTCACTAAGCTAGAGCATAACCAACTTGCAAGCAACCATTAAGGTCTTCAACATATCAGCTAAAGATGCAAGATAGTGTCTGTTGATGGCCAGAAGTCCATTTGAGAAATCTACCTTAGGATACAATACTCAAATTTCTCATGATACAGCAAACTCATTTAAAGTTGTACTGTTTGTTTAAGCCGAGACTTCAACGGACAACGAGTTACCGAGTAACTCAGAAATAAAATTGAACAAATCTACAATAGTAGATAAGGGTAAGAAACCTCTATACTCAACTACAAGAAGTAAGCCTGCATACAAAAGCTGGTTACAGCAGAAACAATCTACTGTAAGTAGCAAAAAAATACAGCAACCCACCAAATTGCAGCACAAAAATCTGTATCCCACTAATACTAAGACCTTAATGTCTAAACCTAAAAGAGGATATACTCAAGGGAAGTATGGTGGAAGACCACACTATAACAATGTTGGTAACATACAGAAAGTTTCAGCACACACGTTTAACAAGCAGTATGTTAACAAAACTGCCTATAGAAAGAGAACCAACAATACTTACAGAAAAACTATTTATGTTAAGAAAGTTTGGGTTTCAAAAGAAACTAACCCCATAAGACCCGTACAGGTATGGGTACTTAAGTCTTTTTGAATTATTTACAGGTTTTATTACCAGGATACAGTAGTGAAGTATGGTATATTAACAGTGGCTGTTCAAAGTACATGACCGGTAACAAAGAAGCTCTAAAAGATTTCCAACCATGCAAAGGACCCAAGATCATCTTTGGAGATGACTCCGAAGGAAGCATAAGAGGCACTGGATATCTCATCAAAGGCCATATACAAATTAAAGAAGCATCATATGTGAAAGGACTTAAATACAACCTGCTAAACATCAGTCAATTCTGTGACAAATGATACTCTATGGAGTTCAATCTCAATAAGTGCCTAATCAAGGACAATAAAACCAGTGAAGTCAAACATACAGGGACAAGAAGAGGAAACATACATCTTGCAGACTGGAATTCCTCTATCCAACCAACATACTTCATTGTAAAGAGTCCACCAGAGCAGAGCTGGCTATGACACAAAAAGCTTAGTCACTTGAACTTCAAGACTATAAATAAGCTAGCTAGAAAAGGACTAGTAAGAGGTCTGCCAGACCTGGCCTTCAAGAAAGAAAATATATGTGGTGCATGTCAAAAAGGCAAACAAATAAGAAGCTCCTTCAAAGACAAGTTACAGAAGTCATCTCACAGAATTTTAGATATCCTACATATGGGTCTTTTTGGACTAGTTGAACTTGTAAGCATAAGTGAAAAGAAATATTTACTTGTGGTAGTAGATGACTATTCAAGATTCAAATAGACAATCTTTCTTTCCAATAAATCAGAAACACAAAGCAAGCTACCTGATCTTATGAAGAAGACACAGAATGAGAAAAACTTAAGCATTGTGAAAATAAGGTCTGACAGAAGAATTGAGGTTACCAACAAGTTCATATAGAAATTATGCTCTGATAATGACATTTGTCATGAATACTCTACTGCAAGAACACCTCAATAAAATGGTGTTGCTGAAAGAAAGAATAGAACCCTCAAAGAAGTAGCTAGGACTATGATTATAGAAGTAGAGATCCCCAAAAGGTTTTGGGCAGAAGCTACAAATACAACATGCTAAACTCAGAATAGATGCTTGATCAACAAGAATCTTGATAAAACTCCATATGAACTTTGGCATGGATACACACCAAATATCTCATACCTATATATCTTTGGATGTATGTGCTACATCCTTAATAATGGAAAAGAGCATCTAAAAATGTTTGATGCCAAATCAAATGAAGGAGTTTCTTGGATATTCATCTGCAAACAAAACATTTAGAACCTTCAACAAAAGAACCTTGGTTGTTGAAGAATCAATACATGTAGTCTTTGATGAACCACACTATGACACAAGCAAGCTGCATGAACCTGATGAAGAGACAAACCCCATGAGAGACAATAATATTCCTTACATTGAAGGAGTCTTACTTCCAGTAGAAGATAAAGAGGAAGATCTCACACCTCCGGATACAGCTGACATTCTTGTCATCTTACAGTATGATGAGAAACAACCACGACCAATGTAACCTTTTGAATTAGGCAGAACATGGCTAAGAAATCATCCAAGAAATCTCATAATTAGAGATCTATCTATTGGTATAAGAACAAGAAGGTCAATCCCCCATGAAGCATCTCAAACAGAACCAAAAAGCATTGAAGAAGCTCTTTAAGACATCAATTGGGTTCAAGCCATACAAAAAGAACTAAATGGATTTGAAAGAAATCAAGTATGGCATACTGTTCCTAGACCAACTCATCAAGAAGTAATTGGAACCAAATGGGTGTTTAAGAACAAGCTGGATGAATTAGGTCTTGTGGTGAGAAACAAAGCAAGGTTGTAGCTAAAGGATACTTCCAGAAAAAAGAAATTGATTTTGATGAGATCTTTGCTCCAGTAGCAAGACTGGAAGCCATAAGGATTTTTCTAGCCTATGCAGCTCACAAAAACTTTAATGCATACCAAATGGATGTAAATAGTACATTCCTCAATGATCTTCTGTTAGAGGAAGTCTATGTGGAACAACCTCTAGGTTTTGAAGACCAGGCAGAAGAGAAAGTTTTTAGACTATACAAAGCTCTGTATAACTATAAGCAAGCTCCAAGAGCATGGTATGACACCCTATCTCTCTATCTATTGGAGAATTGATTTATGCAGTTTAGCCCAAGTATTCGAAAAATAGGTTTAAAATTCAAATTGAGGGTTAAACGACAATTTCACCAAAATTAGGATTAAACGACAATTTTGGTGAAATTTCCGTTTAGCCCTAAACATTTTGCATAAATTTCCGTTTAGCCATATTTATTCGATAAATAGGTTTTAAATTCAAATTGAGGGTTATGCGACAATTTCACCAGAATTAGGATTAAACGATAATTTTGGTGAAATTGCCATTTAACCCTAAATTTTATTCATAAATTGACGTTTAGCCCTAATTATTCAAAAAATAGGTTTTAAATTCAAATTGAGGGTTAAACGGAAATTTCACCGAAATTAAGGTTAAGCGACAATTTTGGTGCAATTGCCGTTTAGCCCTAACTTTTTTGCATAAATATGTGAGATAAAATATCGCTTCCGACAAACCAAATTCATTTTGTTATTGATAAATGTATTTGATGAAAACTTAGAGCATGTTTGCTGCATGGGTGGAGCTAGAACTTAAGGGGGTTAAATCAATATTCAAATACTAAAAATATGTTTTTTGAGGGTATGCCCTTATATGTTTGGTTTGTTAGTTAAGTTAGTTGAGATGTCGTGAGTTTGCTTTGCTCAAGTAAAATTGGATTACATCTTTGATATGTCTGATTAAATTTGTGTTTGGAGTGTTGTGGTAGAAATTAGTTGATGTATTAAAATTTTATTTGGATCAAGTATTTGTTGTGAGTTTATATAAACTTGATCAAACTACATCCAAACATATATGAAATTATATTTCATAATATTAATGCCAAAGCAAAATAATAATTCAATTGAAATATTTTTATTACAAAATAAACATTGCATTTCAAAGTTAAACACTTTACTTTGCTGGTAGACAATGACCATAATGTTAGTATTTGTATATGTTGGTATTTATGGTTACTATTTTCTGCACAAGTTAAAATGTTGCACAAGATGTGACAAAAGATGTTACAATATCTCTGGGGAAAAACTTTTGAAATTTTCTGTTTAATGTTATTTCTTTTTATATTGTACATGTTTTACAAATTAAAAAGTCATACTCCCTCCGTCCCACGTTACTTCGCACACTAACTTGGGCACACTTTTTAAGAAAAAGTGGATATTTGCTTTTTGATTGAGGGTATAATGGTCAAATTGGGCACAACTTTTAAGAAAAAGTTTGAATATTAAATGGTATTGTGTGAGAAAAAGTAATGGCATTCTTTGTAAATAAATGTGTATTGTGAGGGTGTTAATTATGTTAAAATTTGCCATTTTTGGGTGTGCAAAGTGTTTGGGGACAAACTAAAAAGGAAAGTGTGCAAAGTGTTAAGAGACGGAGGGAGTATTAATCAAGTATATTGTTTTTGAATGAACATATTGGTTTGTTGTGTTATTTTTGATAATATCCAAAATATAGAAAATTTGATTAGAAAATGAGTTCTTATTAATCCAGATTTTTTTTATTTCCTTTCATTATCAAATCTTTTCTTGATTTTATTTTTGGATATTTTAATCTTTTCAAGTGTCCATCTCTCTTCCACTAAATATCATTCTATGTGATCAATATTTCTCTTTTAGAACTTGATTATATAAGGGTCGGTTAATATTTCGAACCTCATCATCTTGATCATTATTTTCGGTCGAGATTGACAAACTCATGTTTAGATGTTGTGGTTTTCAAACATTCTAGCGTCAATTTATTGATATTGAAAATCAACTTTCAATATATTAAAGATTGTAAAAACAAAACGTGTTTAACATTAAATAATACGAACATAAGTACCAAACATATTGGGTCTCCTTGATAAAGCGATTCCCTAGCATTTTTTGCACTTCTAATTCGAACCCCTTATACCTGTCTGGGTTCAGCCTTCGCCTCTTCTGGACCACCAGCTTCACCGTCGGGTCTATGTTTAACCTGTGACAGACATCTTCTGATCAGATACCATCCATATCTTTGTGAGCCTAGACAAAGTGTTTGCTTTCAAGAAGGAGCTTAGCTCATCCCGAAACGGATCCTTCAGTTCTCTCCCAATTCGCAACTCAACTTCTGGTCGGGATAGGTCGAGCTGGATAAGATCTAGCTTCTCTACCAGTGTTGCCCTTTTCTTGGGGCTGCTCTGTCTCTTTCATTGGTTTTCCAGCTCTTTGGTCGGCAACCCTAGATGAAGAACAGATCTTATACACTGTCAGGATCGGTTGTTGTTCAAGTCAATTTTTTAGCCTCTCCAGCTTCTCATCGAGCTCCACGAGCGCCTCTAGGCTGGGCTCGACAATTTCATGTACAGTATCCTTGAACATGTCTTCCATCTGCCCATCATTTGAATCGAACTGCACTAGTTCAAACATGTTAAGCTCCCTTGGCCTCAACCCCATGTCAGTTTCGTAGGCCGTCTGTTGGTTGCCTTTTACCACGTATACTTCTTCTTCGAGAGGAAACTTAACAGCTAGGTGATAAATGGAGACCACCGCCTTCAGCTTCGCTAAGAGTGGCTGACCCTAGATTGTATTATATTGGGAATTTAGGTCTACAATTTTGAATTCCATCGTGGTATAGACTACGTGGTCATGCTTACCAAAAATGACCCTTAGCTTGCAGGTGCCCAGCACCCTTGTGCTCATCCCTCCAAAGCTTGGATCATATCCGAGGAGGGTTGAAGTTGAGATTCGTGAAATTCCATGTGTTTAACTGTGCTCAGGTAGAGCACATTGGCATAGCTCCTGGTGTCCATCATCACTCTATGCACCATGGTCATGGAGATATTCATAGATACCACCAAAGTATCACTGTGGGGATAAGCTATCCTTTCACTATCCTGCTCGGTGAAAAATATGGGCGTATGACGGGGCTCTGTTCTGGACGGAACACATCATTGATATACATTCTTATCCTCCCGAACCTGTTCTTTCCGAGCTCACTTTGATCCTCTTTGCTCTCCGAAGTTGTTATTAACTAAAGTATGTATTTCCCGAGCAGCCACATTTGATATGCCTTTTTACACTGAATTTTTCACGTATTTCTTTAAATGACCCTAATCAATCAACTTCATCAACTTGGCTAAAAGTGCCAGCACTTATCGGTATTGTGACCCTTTGCCTTATGATACTTGTAGTATTTGTTCTGATTTAGACGAGCGGGATCCACTCTTAGAGTTCTTGATTCGGGTAATTTTTTTTATCCCTAATCTTAGTGAAGACCTGAGCTGGGCTAACTGTTAAAATTTCCTTTACCTGGCTGAGGCCGCCAGGTTGGAAGGGCCTAAACTCTCCAACAGGCCTGAATGGTGTCATAGGTTTCCCCATTTCTTCTTTCCTTTCTATTCTTTCAGAGGGCCTGTCATCCAGAAATGCTTCCTCTGCCCCTATATATCTCTCTGCTCGGGTTAGGAACTCGTGGTAGGTTTTAAGTCCTTCCTCATATACCGACCACCAAAACCTTGTCATAGGCCTCAAGTCAGCCATAATCTCTAGGACTATCTTATAAAACCTGTCCAGGTAAGCCTTCAAGGACTCAATCCTCTTCTATTTGATATTGACCAACCTTTCCTTCGGGGCCGACCTCATCTTCGACCTTAAGAACTGTGTTAGGAACAGTTTCGTTAGTTCGTCCCATCCTCCGACTGAGTAGTTGGAGAGGGACCTGAACCATCTTTATGCTCGATCACTCAAAGTTAGTGGGAAGACCTTGCACATTAGCTTCTTGTTGATTCTCTGGAGCTCCATCCAGGATGAGTATTTGTCCAAGTGGGTGTTTGGATCGATATTCCCTGTTGTATTTCCCGATTTGGGGCATCTTGAATTTGGCCGGCGTGGCCATGTCCAAGATATGTTTCGCAAAGGGTGGCCCTCTTTCAACTCCCCCTCTTAATCCTTCCTTTTCTAGCTTGAATTTCAACTAGTCTCGTCAACAAATCGTGTTCTTCTTTGGCCATAGAGGAGTCTCACAATATGGCCAGTACTATAATCAGCCTATTGAGCCCCTTCTCTCATGTAAAGTTTCCTGGCAGACTTCTTTTGGTCGGAGCTTGATAGTCGACTTGGACCAAACGTCTTCTACTGTCTGCTCGGGGTCTTTCTAGAGATGAGCTTCTCACAGGTCTTTGATCCCTCGTAATCCTTTTACCGAGATTTCTCAGTCTTAGCTTGGGCTTATCTGAAGACTCCACATCTTCCATTAGCCCATTGATCTTTTTCTCTATGTTTGGCCTCTTTTAGCCTTTCACCTAGCTGAGCCATTATGACTCTAATCTCATTCGTAGTCATTAAAGTTTGAGGGATCTCTCAAGTGATGGGGGTCCATGACGTTCGCCCTCTAAGGTGACCAGATTTGGATGACCAAATCCACCAGGTTGTGAGAAGTGGGCTTGGGAATTTGGTGTTACATTTTGTTCTTCGTCATTCATTGCTAAATTTGGAGTTAAGTTCATCGAATAATAGCCGCCTCCTTCTATTGTCAAAATGTTGACGTTGGAATTTGTTTAAGAGTAAATTTCTAGTTAAACACCCAAATTAAAATATTTCTTTTTAAATGAACTAAATCGGATAAAGAAATTGAATAAAATGTGATGAAAGCACTGTGTCCGGAGCCTACTTGGGTAAATTTATTCAGCTTATTCTGGTCGGTGTATCGTGGCCAACCAGAACATTTTTATATATAAGTTAAAGAGAAAATAACTCTCTTAGGTGTTTCAATACAATGATTTTTCAAAAAAAATAAAAAAACCAACCCTTTTTATATCTGATTTTCTCCTATTTATAGCTTACGGGAGAGCACAAGTAGTGGGATTAACTCCTCTCTCCCATGATCTATCTAACTCCTCCAAAAAGTGGGAAGTTAGTGTCTTCAACCATTTCCTATCTTCAAAGAAGTGAGGAGTTAAGTTGCTACCACCACTTCCTGTTTTGTATGATAGTTGTTAGAATATTCTAGCTAGATCTTGCAGACCCCTTTTCTGGTCTTGCTCATCACTTCCTGATCGGGTCGGTAGATTGTTATTTTGGGGCTGTCACGGGATCGATCCTAATTGACTCTCCAAAATGACAGACCAAATATTATACCCGAACCGGGCCAAATCGGGTCTTAGCATCATGAAATTGGTATAGATCGGTTATTCCTATTGATTAGCCGAATCTTGATTCCTGGTCGGGCTCGGCTTGGATCCAACAATTACAAATGTCATATTATTCATATCTACAGATTGAGGGTGTTTATTTCTAGTCATTAAAACAGATGAAAACGCACTTGTTTCATTTTTGATTTTATAATTTATATATTAATTGTGATATTGTCTGCACACATTTACAATGAAGCTTTATTAGAATGGGTGCATATATAACGTTCTTGTTTAGGGCTGGCGTATTATAATGGACATTTATAATTAATTATATAGCATTATAATGTGGTGTGTTTGATGTCAATAGGAGTTATTATTATTCTTACTTCTAGTTTACCCACACAATGCGCAATTTTTTTTTTTGCCATAATATATACTACCTCCGTCCCACCTTATTTTGCCTACTTTCCATTTTTGCTTGTCCCAACTTATTTTGCCAACCCAAAAATGGCAAAAAAAAAGCACTAAAAAAGCATAAACTTAAACATTCAATCAACAGTCAACTGTATTTTCTTAGGATCCGTGCCGGTCAAAGTAGGCAAAATAGCTCGGGACGGAGGGAGTATAATTTATAATTATATAATAAAATTGTATAAATGAAAAAAAAGTTATTCATATCATCTAAATTTATTCAAAACATGTACAACATATAAATGTATTTCTTATATTTCTATTGTTTTTTAAAGTTATATTTTATAATTTTAGAAAATCATTGTATAAAGTAGAGTTTATGACTGAATATTGTACAGTTTTGATTGAATTAAGTTTTACAATACGTGTAAGAGTATATATGTAATGTAGATCATGATAGCTTATTAAGTAAGATTCATTTTTTTAAATATACTTTCTAGATTATAGAATAACTTACTTAGTAATCTTTTATATATATATATATATATATATATATATATATTCTTATACACTTGTATTTTATAATATTAAAAAATTGAATACTTGTAATTTTTTACTCTTATAGAGATACTTTTTGTATTACTATTACAAATACATACTTTTAATGTAAAATATTTATGTATAAACTTCTAACTTCATGAAACTTTAAACTTTTATTTATCTTAAACATTTATGTTGAAGTGTACATAAATTTCAAAAAGTAGTAATTTTCTTCCATGAAATTCTTTATCACAAATTTTTATGAAAATAGAAAAGATGATTTGAGAAAAAAAAAGGGACCCATAAGTAGGTCAGTATAAAAAATTAATTTTTCTATAATAAATTATATTAAGTAGTTGCATATAATTAAGAAACTTTTAACTTCAATTGTGTACAACCTATAGCTATTTAAATAAAAATTAATAGAATAATATATACATTCATAAAATACATGTTTTTACTTTCTTTTGTAATAATGAAGATATGATTTTCCCTCTTATTTTTTTTTATATATTTTTATTATAATCTTGATATATCAAAAAAGTCATGTATTTTTTATTTTTCATATATTTTTAAGTGACAAGACACTTTTAGGAGGAAAAATTACATTCTTGTAATTTTGGGCAATTTTATTACTTTAATATATAAATATAGATTATTATTATTATAATTATTATTATTATTATTATTATTATTATTATTATCGCAATGTATACAAATTGCGGGCACATGTTTAGGCCACATTGGAATATCTTCTACAAAGTGACGAAGCCATTCCGTTTCTTCTCCACACTTATCTAAAGCAATAAACTCAGATTCCATGGTGGACCTTGCAATCACCGTTTGTTTCGAAGATTTCCATGACACGGCTGCACCACCCAGAGTGAAGACATATCCACTAGTGGACTTAGAATCTTTCACGTCCGATATCCAGTTTGCATCACTGTACCCTTCAACTACAGCTGGATATTTACTATAATGCAGACCATACTCACGAGTGTACCTTAAATATCTTAGTACTCTCACAATAGCTTTCCAATGATCGGAATCAGGATTACTCGTATATCTGCTTAGCCTGCTAACAGCATAAGCAATGTCAGGTCGTGTACAGCTCATTAAGTACATCAAACTTCCAATTATTCGAGAGTATTCAACTTGAGACACACCGTCTCCTCGATTTTTTGAAAGATGTTGACTAGGATCTAACGGAGTCCTAGCATATGCCTTGTTAAATTTCTCTAAGATTTTATCAACATAATGCGACTGACTTAACACAAGTCCTTCTGGCGATCTGAGGATTTTATTTCCAAGAATTACATCGGCCAGACCCATGTCTTTCATGTCAAACTTTGCATTCAACATATCTTTAGTGGATTTGATAATTTTATCATTGCTCCCAATGATAAGCATGTCATCTACATATAAACATAGAATGACGTAGCCGATTTTAGTGTTTTTTACGTAAATACATTTATCGCATTCATTAATCTTGAACCCACTACACAACATAGCATTATCAAACTTTTCATGCCATTGTTTTGGTGCTTGTTTCAAGCCATACAAAGACTTTACTAACTTGCACACCTTATTTTCATATCCAGGAGCTATGAAACCTTCTGGTTGTTCCATATAAATCTCCTCTTCAAGATCTCCATTCAAGAACGCAGTTTTGACATCCATTTGATGCACTTCAGGATTCCTTAAAGCTGCAATAGCCAACACCATTCTAATGGATGTTATTCTCGTTACGGGAGAATATGTATCGAAATAGTCAAGGCCGTGTTTCTGTCTGTAACCTTTTATCACAAGTCTTGTCTTGTATTTATCGATTGTACCATCCATCTTCATTTTTCTTTTGAAGATCCACTTGTATCCTAGAGGTTTATTTCCCGAAGGAAGATCCTCTAATTCCCAAGTGTGATTTTGTAGGATAGAATCGATTTCACTTTGGATTGCCTCTTTCCAAAGAGGTCCTTCAGAAGAACTCACAGCCTCTGAATAATTTTGAGGTTCACTTTCGAGCATGTAGGTAAGGAAATCATCACCAAATGATTTTTCAATTCTAGCCCTTTTACGTTATCTTCAATTTGTTCATTTTTCATAGGTTCCACATTCCTACTAACAGATACAACATCCATTATCGTTTTGTGTGGAAAAATATGTTCGAAAAACGAAGCATTTCGTGATTCGATTATCGTGTTCTTGTGTATGTCATTTATAAAAGATTCATGCACAAGAAACCGATATGCGCTACTATTCTGTGCATATCCAATAAAAACACAGTCAATAGTCTTAGGCCCGATTTTAACTTGTTTTGGAAGAGGTACGACAACCTTTGCAAGACACCCCCACACTCTTAAGTATTTATAAGAAGGTGTTCTTCCATGCCAGAGTTCATATGGACTCTTGTCTAACTTATTTCGGGACACCTTATTTAAAAGGTAGTTGGCTGATAGCACAACTTTTCCCCACATGTTCGGAGGCAAGCCCGAACTTAATAACATTGCATTCATCATCTCCTTTAGAGTGTGATTTTTACGTTCTGTAATGCCATTTCGTTGAGGTGAATAAAGTGCCGTTGTCTCATGCCTAATTCCATGCTGAGCACAGAAGTTGGCGAAATGTGATACGTACTCACCTCCTCTATCACTTCTTAGCACCTTAATCTTCTTATTAAGTTGATTTTCCACCTCATTTTTGTAGAGAATAAACTTCTCTATTGCCTCATCTTTACTTTTTAGAAGATAGACAAAACAAAACTTAGTGTAATCATCCACAAAAGTGATGAAGTATTTATTTCCACTACGAGATTGTACCGATTTCAAGTCGCATACGTCTGTGGGAATAAGACTTAGTAGTTCACTATTTCTTTCAATAGATTGGAATGAAGACCTTGTTAGTTTCGCCTCAACACAAGTCTCGCATTTTTGTTCAGAATCAAAATGGAGCGTAGGTATGCTTTTCATGTTCATTAACCTGCGCAGGCAATCATAATTGACATGTTCTAGTCTATCGTGCCAAACAAACGAAGACTCAAGCATATAAGCAGAAGAAGTAGAAGTTTTATTCATATTCTTGTTCTTGTTTGGTTTAACAACCATCACATTTAGCTTAAAAAGGCCATCAACTACATAACCTTTCCCTACAAAAATGACTTTATCAGATTCAAATACAATGCGAAAACCATGCTTAATCAGCAGCGAACCGGACACCAAGTTCTTACGAATTTCCGGCACATACAACACATTTTTGAGCGTCAACTCCTTTCCAGAGGTCATCTTCAGAACCACGTTTCCAAGTCCTTTCACATCAGAGGTGGCAGAGTTTCCCATATAAAGCTTCTCTTCGGTCCCGATTTCTTCAAGCTTATTAAACAACTCTTTACTCGAGCAAATATGTCGAGTAGCCCCAGTATCTATCCACCATTCAAGCGGATTTGAGTTCACCAAATTAACTTCAGAAATGATAGCTGCAAGGTGCATATCATCCACATCTTTTGTGATGTTTTCAACCATGTTAGATTCTTGTTTTTCCTTCGGCTTTCTACATTCAGCCGTCTTGTGACCCGGTTTGTCACAATTAAAACAATTTCCAATAAACTTCCTCTTAAAGCTTTCTTTTTCGGCCCCAAAGCACCCTTCGAGGGTGGACCGACTTTCTTGTTATTATTAAAATTCTTCCTCGAGCTGTGCTCAACCACATTAGTCTTAGCCATGTTAGGGCTAACCAATCTCTTTTCAGAGCCACGATTGTCCTCTTCTATACGAAGACGCATGATCAACTCTTCAACGTTCATTTCTTTTCGTTTGTGTTTCAAATTATTTTGAAGTCTTTCCATCCCGGCGGCAACTTCTCAATAATAGCAGCCACTTGAAAGGTTTCACTTAAAGTCATACCTTCAGAATGGATTTCATGCAGGAGTACTTGAATCTCTTGAACTTGACTAACAACCGTCTTGGAATCAAGCATTTTGAAGTCGAGAAATCTACCAACAATAAACTTCTTGGCTCCAGCATCCTCCGTCTTATACTTTTTATCCAAGGATTCCCACAATTCTTTTGCCGTTTTCATATGGGAATGCCCTATCAAACGATTTGAGTTAGTTGAAATATCAGACTCTTTCTAATTATCATCACTGAAAAGTAGTACAAGTAATACACGAACACACTCTAAGGATAAAACGAGACTAGGGGAATTTCGCAAGGTTCAACGTAGTCAGATAAAACATCATTTTTTGTTGCCAACGCTTGAAGTTAAGTCCATTAAACTTCTCAGGTTTGTCCAAATGATTGTTTGGAACACTGACAGGAGCCGGAGGTCCGTTCTGTCCAGTAGGGGGAACAGCAGCAGGGGCAGTAGGACCGGTAGGGGCAGCAGGAACGGCAATGGCAGGGGCAGCAGGATTGGTTGCCATTTTCAGAATGAATCTATTTTAAGATTGTTGGAAGAAAATGGCAGAATAAGAAAAACTGAGAAGGCCGAGGACTGTAGAAGTACAGTTTCCTTAAAACAGATTCACCGCCTCCTATGGTGCTTGAGGATTCACCGGTGTCCGTTTCCCAGGATACAACGGCTACAAAGCTCAGAGCTAAGCACTAACTCTAGCTAACGGCGAACTGGATTCAGCCCGATTGGTTCACAAAATCAAGAAGAAGCTAGAGCAAAAATGAAAGCTGTGGAATGGAATGATTTCTGATGATGAGTGATCAATCCAGAGGTGGGAGGCTCCTTTTATAGGCACTCCAAAACAGTTTTAAACTGCTGCATTGAAGCCCTGAACGGTTATGGAAGTTGGAAGGTTAATAGATTCCTGGACGGTTATGGGAGTTGGAAGGCCAACAGTCACATGTTTCTGGACGAAAAATGGCAAAAAGAACGTGGTTGGGCCCGCCGCTTTCCGGATCGATATTCGTGGACGCACACAATTCCATGGTCCGAGAGCCCTGATTGGACCGTGATTTGCACCCCCCCTACGCCCCTATGCGCGAGAGAGAGCCTACTTCTTAAACATTCTTAACCTCCACCAAAGGGAAAACCAATATATATTGAGAAAATTAGCTTGAATTTTTCGATGTGGGATAACTCCTCATAAAATGGATCCAAACATGCAACTTTGAGACACAATTTCTCATTCACCCTTTATCCGTTTTAGGCGTACAATAGCTCGCCATGAACCTCTCACGGAGGTGAACACATTCCAACTTTACTTTACCACAATCGGGTTTAAAACCCATGTGCAATTAATACCCCAAAAAGGTAAAAAATTCCAGAATTTCCAACAGTCCCCCACATGAATGAAAATTGAAACAAAGAGGAAAAAATACCGATCGACAGTTGAGTCTTGCATAGGATAGGTAAGTGTTACCCTTTGAACCTTCCCTTGTGAAAACACATTTACTTTACTGGCTAATTAGTGGACATGATGTCCTTCAACTAATCTGCCTTTGGTGTAAACGATGATGCATCTCACATAAGACTCTCCCTAACATTACCCAGTTCTCATGGTTATGTTTGTTTTGGCCATGAACATCGTCCTGGTTCTGTGAGAAGTGCTAAGAGTCGAGTCTTTTAACGATTCCCTTTGAAGCGGACCCATTTCTTTCTCACATAGGTGATTCTTCATCAAATCATTAAAAGCCTTTAGCTTATCCTAATTTCCAACGTCATCACTGTTTCTCTTCTAAGGATGGGCTTCGAGAGACATAAAGAATATCCCCCACAGTGATTTCCTAGAGTTCTAACGAGTCGGTTGTCCCTTTGAACCTAGATCTTGGGATCTCCAGTCAACTAGGTTGGGTTTTCCTTCGTCTCAACCCTTTCCTCCAAAAGACTTTAGCCCTATCCCTCTTGACGAACTTGCAACTAAGTCTCTACTTAACCCTTTGGTTAATGGATCCGTCAATACATAATCAATCGAGATGACTCCAGTAGAGAGTAGTTGTCTAATGCTATTATGTCTTCGACGAATGTATCTAGACTTACCATTATACATGTGGCTTTGTGCTCTCCCAATAGCCGATTGGTTATCGCAATGTATACAAATTGCAGGCACAAGTTTAAGCCACATTGGAATATCTTCTACAAAGTGATGAAGCCATTCCGCTTCTTCTCCACACTTATCTGAAGCAATAAACTCAGATTCCATGGTGGACCTTGCAATCACCGTTTGTTTCGAAGATTTCCATGACACGGCTGCACCACCCAGAGTGAAGACATATCCACTCGTGGACTCATAATCTTTCACGTTCGATATCCAGTTTGCATCACTGTATCCTTCAACTACAGCTGGATATTTACTATAATGCAAACCATACTCACGAGTGTACCTTAAATATCTTAGTACTCTCACAATAGCTTTCCCTACTCTCACAATAGCTTTCTAATGATACTCATGAGTGTACCTTAAATATCTTAGTACTCTCACAATATCTTTCCCTACTCTCACAATAGCTTTCCAATGCAGACCATACTCACGAGTGTACCTTAAATATCTTAGTACTCTCACAATAGCTTTCCCTACTCTCACAATAGCTTTCCAATGATACTTATGAGTGTACCTTCAATATCTTAGTACTCTCACAATATCTTTCCCTACTCTCACAATAGCTTTCCAATGATTCTGTGTACAGCTCATTAAGTACATCAGACTTCCAATTATTCGAAAGATATTGACTAGGATCTAACGGAGTCCTAGCATATGTGTTGACTAGGATCTAACGGAGTCCTAGCATATGCTGAATCATCCTTGTTAAATTTCTCTAGGATTTTATCAACATAATGTGACTGACTTAACACAAGTCCTTCCGGACCGACATTTGTGTAGGATTTTATCAACATAATACGACTGACTTAACACAAGTCCTTCCGGACCGACATTTGTGTACGCAAGTCGCGGGTGCACACAAGTCCATGGTCCGAGAGCCCGACATTTGTGTACGCAAGTTGCGGGTGCACACAAGTCCATGGTCCGAGAGCCCGACATTTGTGTACGCAAGTCGCGGGTGCACACAAGTCCATGGTCCGAGAGCCCCAATTGGACAGTGATTTGTACCCCCCTGCGCCCCTGTGCGTGAGAGAGAGCCTACTTGCCAAACATTCTTAACCTCCACCTAAGGGAAAACCAATATATATTGAGAAAATTAGCTTGAATTTTCCGATGTGGGATAACTCTTCATAAAATGGATCCAAACATGCAACTTTGAGACACAATTTCTCATTCACCCTTTATCCGTTTTAGGCGTACAATAGCTCGCCATGAACCTCTCACGGAGGTGAACACATTCCAACTTTACTTTGCCACAACCGGATTTAAAACTCATGTGCAATTAATGCCCAAAGAAGGCAAAAAATTCCAGAATTTCCAACAGTCTTCAAACCCTTTGAAAGAAAAAACGCTATTTCAAACCCTTTTCACAATTCTAATGAGACCATTATGATATAACATTAGTTTTCCAATTGCCTAGAATACAAATTAATATATTATTGAAAGTTATATTATAAATATGTGTAAATCTATATATGTATCAAAATTCAAAATTTTATTTCAGAATACTATATATACCATAATACCATTTATTTATATGAAATACATCTAGAAAATTAGTAAACTATAAAATGAAAGTGTACGTATTGCAATAATTTCATATATATAATTTATTTATTCATTCAATACATCCGCAAACTCAAATAAGTGTATAATCATTCATTTAATTGACTGCAACGACTAATAATTAAATGGCGTGCAAAGATTAAATACACATAATAAAAAAAATATTTAATATAGATTAATAATTTTTATTTAATGTTGGATAAAAAATCCAAAATAAAGGATAATGAAAATTAAATCACATATTATTAATGTATTAGAAGAGAGAAAATACTCAAATGCCCACCGTAGACGATTCTTAATATGCTCATCGATGATGTGTACCCTCGTTATATGAAAAGTGAAATTAATAAATATTTTGAATTTTTAACACGTTAGCAGTGGATTGTGCCCACGATGGGTAGGTGAGTGAACTGATTGAAAGAGATCTTTGGAAAAAAATCATTGCACTTTGATATTTGAACGAACACTTGATACGATCAACTTCAAAAATAACTTGAACTTGATACCTGATTACACTTGATAAGATCTTTGGAACAATCTAATTTTCTTTATCATTATTTTCTGATTACATTTTTTTAGGGTTAATTGCAATTTGCTACCTGTTGGTCTCAAGTGGTGTCCGAGGTTCAGAAGGGGGGGTGAATGAACCTTGGTCGATTTTGCAAATCTATGAAAAACTTTTCTGCTCTACAAGTTACATGAACTTGCAGCGTCAGATCGTTACTGCTTACAGCACTAGGATGTAGTGCTGCACGCTGTAACTTAGAGTTTTATATGCAGCGGAAAAATATCGTTTATAACACAAGACTGATTTTCTCAATATGCTTCTTTCAAAAACGTTTAATGTTTATGAGATATGCAAGAACAAAAATAAAGACACAAATAAATAAAACAATTAAACACGTATGGCTTATAGTGGTTCGAAGGTGGTGTAATCCTTCTACGTCCACTCTACTGCTCCTCGAGCAGGAACTTTGTTAAGCAAGATTGAATTACAGGACCCTCCTAACAATCTATCAACTTTACAAAGCAACCACCTACTGAAGTCCAGCGTACACACAACAACAGCAAACTTCAAAGGCTAACCCATACAGGGTTCTACACTCCCACACAGGGAAATTGCCTAACTCTAGACAACTTATACAAACAACAAGGATCTCTCCTATCAACTGTTCGACACCTCTAAAACAACCTAAGTACACAGCAACAAGGTTAAAAGAATATAAAAAGGTTCTTCAACTGGTGCAGCGAAGTGAGCTTCTGAATCCGTTGATGGATCTTTCAGCACTGAGCTTGCTTCACTTCACAGAGGTTGAGTGTAACACCCCGTTTTCAAGAAAACCTTGCATTGCATATTTTATAAAATTTCTTTTATCGTTTAAGAATAAATGATTTAAGTATAAATTTCTTATATTATTTAAAGTTATGATTTACAAATCATAGTATGATCGACGATTTTAAAATCTTTATGATCTAATATCTCTTTCCAGATTTTAAAGATTTTGCAGGATAACTTTTGGAAGAAACCGAGCTCGATCTCCACTCACTCGACACATATGAATGGAAGTAAAAGATAAGATGTTAGTAATTTTAAATGAATTATATGATATTAATCTCATATGCTAATTTTATTCGTTACTGCTTTTGAATGTTTTCTTTTATAAAATTTTACTTATGATCTTTATGTGTATTTTTATGAATCAAAACGTTTTACGTGAACGAGCATGCATTATAGTAAATAACCACGATACTACTTAAGTATGTAAATTTTAGTACTTACTTTTATGCTATTTAATTTTTAAACTTATATAATTTATATTATATACTAGTATTATTAGTCTCTTTAATAATATAAGACACCAAAGTAAAAAAAAAATAATAATAATAAATAAATATGAGACAAGCTATACGTGTATACATATATATGAGATGTTTCACAAAATATCAAGGTAACAAATAAATGTATTTTATTTGAAGCTTTCATGGTAAGACAAGAATAAGCAACCTATAGGCTAGACTAGCCACCTCATCATCCTATTAATCTCAAGATAATTTCTAATATATGTGCTAACCTTATAATACATAATATGATGAATGAATCAAGAAGAAGAAGAGGAAAAAAAAAACGAAGGCATCTTGCAGCCATATTAGAAGAAGAGGAAAGAAAACCATTTCATAGAGGAAGAACACCCCTTCTTCTCTTGATTTTGAAGGTATTTGGCTTAAACCTTTTAATTCCTTCTTTGAAATTTCATGTTTTCTTACTTTTAGCATATATTATGAAGTCCAAAGATGTTCTTTGGAGTTAGGGTTGAGAATAAATTGTTTTTCTTGAATGAAACAAAATAGGTTGCTATGCTGTAATTTCGGTTATGTTCTGCATCTCTGTTCCGAAATATTCTGGGTGATGTAGGAATTGAATTAAGCTAAACCCTTTTAACATAATCTAGTATAAGAAGTGTAAAATATGTGTGTCAAATTTTAGAAGATTTGGAGTTAAAATCGATTTTATATGATTTTTCTAAGATAAGCTTTTCAGCAAACTTCGAAAATTCATAACTAATTATGTAAAGCTTAGTTCTAGTTTATATTTTTATATGTTATACTACAACATGTTGTTTAAATTCTGTAAAAATATGAAATTATTTTATAAAGTCTATAATATTTGATAAATTTTTCAAAATAGACTGATTTTGAGTTGAAATTGAGGTGAAAAACTAGTTTATAGATTTAAATTTATTTATAAATGTAGATGATGAAAAATTGTGAATTTTCAGAATATGATATCTAACACTATTATATGACTATGTAAATATTCTTGTCATTTTTGGAATCACCTATGAATTATTAAAATTGTTGTGGCTTTATGTGTCATTTTATGACTAGAATCACTAATTGAAGTGTCTAAAAATTTTATATCACAAGTATGTATTAAATGAAGTATAATTATGCTTTAGATTTAAGAAATCTAATATAAAATACAAAAGATTGTGTTATATGACATAAAAGGCTAATCGGTTAAGTGTGTCGAGCGCAGTCGAGACGATCGATGAATCCAAAAGGAATCCTCGAACCCTCAACTTTCAAGTGGGTAACTTCTACTGTTGGGATTTCAGTGTTTAGATTTTGATGAGATAAACCAATCATGTAATAGGAAGTTTTGAGTACCCCATTTTCACATTGTTTAAGTGAATAAATAGACTAGAATTGAGTCTTGAGTCAAGCAATGAAATGGAGGTTAAAAAGAGGATAAAACTGCATCTAAGCTTTAAAGGAAGATATCGCTGCATGAAGGAAGGATACAACAATGCAAGGAAGAACGGCGTGCAGCATCACTGCAAGAAAAAGATATAGGAGTACTGCTAGAACGAAGTTACAGCAGCACTGCCAGATGTTACTGCAAACAGGTCTAAAATACAGCAGCACTGAAAGAATGCATCAGCTGCACAAGGACCAAGGATACAGCGCAGACTTACAGAACAGTTAAGTAATACAGCGCCAACTACAAGACGAAGTATCCTGCAAATCCCAGGAAGGATAAATGCAGTACGAGGAACGGAGATCCAAGTAGGGACAAAAGAGCCGTTCAAGAAAAAGTCAAAGTAGCAGACACAGAGCCAATAAGAAGATGCCACATGGACTGACGCGCCGCAGAAAGTTGCGAGCCGCAACTGCCGCATTAAATGCTCCAGAAGGAAAAGTCAAGTCGTATTAAATGCGAACCATACTTTGGTCAGGCTATTTCAAATTCAAAAGAGGGTTGTCTCCTTCAACGAACATCTTCTCCTACAAGTATAAATAGAGGTCGAGGAGCACTAAAGCTGGTTACTGTTACTGAGAACTAAAATTCATACGCGAAAATTTCAAGCTTACAAATCGCAAGCATTCAAGTCCACAATCAGTTTCAGTCACTCAACCTATCGAAGTGAAGCAGAGTTCAAGCTGAGAGTTTCCCTACGGAATCAGAAGCTCACTTCGAAGCACAAGTTGAAGAAAACCTTTTATCCTTTTAACCTTGTTGCTGTGTGCTTAGGTTGTTTTAGTGGTGTCAAGCAGTTGATAGGAGAGATCCTTGCTGTTTGTTTTAGTTGTCTAGAGTTAGGCAGCTTCCCTGTGTGGGAGTGTAGAACCCTGTGTGGGTTAGCCTTTGAAGTTTGCAGTTGCTGTGTGTACGCTGGACTTCAGTAGGTGGTTTGCTTTGTAAAGTTGATAGATTGTTAGGAGAGTCCTGTAAATCAATCTTGCTTAACAAAGTTCCTGCTCGAGGAGCAGTAGAGTGGACGTAGAAGGATTACACCACCTTCGAACCACTATAAGCCATAAGTGTTTTAATTGCTTTATTTATTTGTGTTTCTTTTCTCTGCATATCTATCGTCTCTCATCATAAAACTCTTTGAAAGAAGCATTCTTAAGAAAAACAGCTTTGTGTGAAAAAGTTTATTTCCGCTGCGTACAAAACTTCAGGTTACAGCGTGCAGCACTGCATCCTAGCGCTGCAAGCAGTAACCATCTATCGCTGCAAGCTCAAGTAACTTGCAGTGCAGAACGGTTGTTTTAAAGATTCTGAAAAATCGATCAAGGTTCATTCACCCCCCCTCTGAACCTCGGACTCCACTTGGGACCAACAAGTGGTATCAGAGCGAGTTGGGTTAAAAGCCAACTTATCTGGTCACCTACCTAGATCCACCTTTATCTCGCTGTTTTCTTTGCATAAAAATCATTTTTAAAGCATATCATGGATTCCTCCAATCACAAGCTACCTATGTTTTCCATAGAGGAATATGACGACTGGAAGATAAGAATGCAGACACATCTATCTGCAATGAATGATGAGATGTGGACCGTCATAACTGAAGGACCGATAATTCCCATGAAGATAAACCCAATGTATGGAAGAGACCATGCAGAAGGAGAGCAACCACCACCAAACTTCTTGATCAAACCACGACCAGAGTGGGGAAACGAAGACAGGAAGAGAGCCAACCTGGATAACGTGGCAAAGAACGCTCTATTCATTACTTTGGATAAAGGCACTTTTAGCAAAGTTAAAACTTGCTCAACATCCAAAGAAATATGGGAAAAACTGGAGCAAATTTGTGAAGGAACTGAGCTCACCAAGGACAACAAAATCTCCAACACTACCCAACTATTCGAGCTCTTCGAAATGAAGAATGAAGAGACTCTTGAGCAACTAGATTTAAGATTCACGTATATAGTGAATGAACTAGAAGCTCTGGGCAAACACTACACACAGAAAGAAAAGAACATGAAGGTGTTGAGAGCCCTACCAGCGGAGTGGGATAGCAAGACCACTTCCATGAGAGTGTCAATGGATCTGAAGTCCATGAGCACATTTGACCTATTCTCCGACTTGAAAGCATTCGAGTATGACATCAATAGGAGGAGAAAAGAGTCAGAGAAGTCAGTCTCCAAAGTTACAGCGCTAACCGCCAGAGGAACAAAGAATACATCAACCGCCAGTTGCAGTAAACAGAGTGAGGATACAGCAGAAGTTGCTGAAGAGGATATGGCGCTTCTCCTAAAGAAATTCAGGAGATTCATCAAGAGCAACAACAATAGAAGCAACACCAACCTCAACAAAAAGAATGACTTCAGAAGAAGTCATCCAACCCCTCAGGTATCTTCTTCTCCTCAGTCAAATATAGGGAATGTTGACTTGTGCTATAATTGCAGGAAGCCTAGACACTACGCAAGGAACTGTCCTTATCCAACAGTACACAAGTATCCTGAAGGAGAAAGAGAACAGAGGAGAGATAAACGAAGAGAGGAAAGACACAAGCTTCGAGCTCTCATAGGAGAGATGGAGAAAGTCAAGGATGCAGTAGTTCCTAAGGAAGTACTGAAGGCTGCAGAATCCTTTGACAGCGATGCTGAAACCTCATCCTCTGACGAAGAAGCACTCATATGCCTAATGGCTAAAGATGGTGAGGACAGCGAAGAAGATGAGGTAATCTACCAACCGCTGTCCATACAAGCTGATGAGGAGCTGAACATGATTCAGTCCTTGAAAAGGATCATGAGTGATTTCGAGCAGATCAACTCAATTCATGAGGAGCTTAAGGTTGAGAATGAGAACCTTAGAATCGATAATGAGATCCTCAAGAGCAAAAACATCGACATTACCAGAATGCTCGCTGTACGAGAGTCTGATAACTCAAAGTGTAGTAAGCTGCAACAAGAGGTCTCTAGATTGAATCTGCTGATCACTGAGCTAAAATTTGAGAAGGAAATCTTGCAGTCCAAGATGAGTACGTTCACAAAATCTTCAAAGGACGCAAAAGATTGCATAAACCGTGTCAGAGATCCTTTTGTGATATCAGGCATAGGTTACAACAATCAAGGCTCTCAGAATACATCAAGCACATCCAAAGCTGTAAATTTTGTTCAAGCCAAAACTCTAATGGAGAAAGAGTTACTCTGTGACTCTGAAAAAAATAGTGAACAAAACAACAATAACGGATAAAGGGAAGAAACCCCAATGCTCAACTGCAGGGAGTAAGTCTGCATCTAAGACTTGGCTGCAACAGAAGCCATCTGCTGCATGCAGCAAAATGATGCAGCAACCAACAAAAATGCAGCATAGAAGAAACTTTCCCACCCATACTAAGACCTACATGTCTAAACCTCTAGGAGGATATACTCCAGGGAAGTATGGTGGAAGACCACACTACAAGGGTGTTGGTAATACATATGATGGTTATGCACACACTTTTAACAAGCAATCTGTCAAGACAACTGCATATAGCATGAGAACCAACAAATCTTACAGTAGAACCGTTACTGTTAAGAAAGTTGGGGTTCCCAAAGTAACTAACCCCAAAGGACCCGTATGGATATGGGTACCTAAATATGTTTGAATTTGTTACAGGTTACAGTGTCAGGATGCAGCAGTGATGTATGGTATATCGACAGCGGCTGCTCAAGGCACATGACAGGCAGTAAAGAAACGTTGAAAGACTTCCAAAAATGCAAAGGACCTAAGGTCATATTTGGAGATGATTCCAAAGGAAGCACAAAAGGAAGTGGATGCCTAGTCAAGGGGAACATAAAGATCAAAGATGTATCCTACGTAAAGGGGCTTAGATACAATCTTCTAAGCATCAGTCAATTCTGTGACAAAGGATATACAGTGGAATTCAACCTCAACAAATGCTTAATCAAGGACAGCACCACAAATGAAGTAAAGCTGACAGGAACAAAAAGAGGAAATATCTACCTAGCAGATTTGAATTCCTCCACTCAATCAACATGCTTCATAGTGAAAAGTCCACCGGAGCTGAGCTGGCTATGGCACAAACGATTAAGCCACCTGAACTTCAAGACTATCAACAAGCTAGCAAGAAAAGGCCTCGTGAGAGGATTGCCAGATGTAGCTTACAAGAAAGAGAATATCTGTGGAGCGTGTCAAAAAGGAAAACAAGTTAAGAGCTTTTTCAAGGATAAGATTCAGAAATCATCTCACAGGATTTTAGATCTTCTACACATGGACCTCTTTGGACCAGTAGAGCCAGTAAGCTTGAGCGGGAAGAAGTACTCCCTAGTAGTAGTGGATGACTACTCTAGATACACATGGACGATCTTTCTAGCAAAGAAGTCGGAAACTTAAGAAAAGCTACCTGGCCTCATGAAGAAAATTCAGAATGAAAAGAGCTTGAGCATAGTGAAGATAAGATCAGACAGAGGAACCGAGTTCACGAATAAGTTTATAGAGAAATTCTGTTCTGACAATGGTATTCGTCATGAATACTCTGCTGTAAGAACACCTCAACAAAACGGGGTTGCTGAAAGAAGGAATAGAACCCTCAAGGAAGCAGCAAGAACAATGATAGTAGAAGCAGAAATACCCAAGAGATTTTGGGCTGAGACAACTAATACTGCATGCTACACGCAGAATAGATGTCTAATCATCAAGGATCTTGACAAGACATCGTATGAAATATGGAACGGTCATACACCAAACATTTCCTATTTACATATCTTTGGATGCAGGTGTTACGTTCTCAACAATGGAAAGGAACATCTGAAAACCTTCGATGCTAAATCAGACGAAGGAGTATTTCTAGGATACTCTGCTGTAAGTAGAGCTTTCAGAGTATTTAATAAGAGAACCCTGGTGGTAGAAGAATCTGTACATGTGGTGTTTGATGAACCACATTGTAACACAAAGAAGCTGGAAAAACCACCTGAAGAGACCACTCCTAGAAAAGGGAATGTTGTACCATACATAGAAGGAGTTCTGCCTGCAGACGAAGATAAAGAAGAAGAAGCTGCAACCTTGGATGCAGCGGATATTCTTACAGCAGCAGAACCTCCTGTAATACAGCAACAGGATGAGCAGGCTACATCAACACATATGTTCGAGCCAGATAGGACATGGCTTAAAAATCATCTAAGAGATCTCATTATAGGAGATCCATCCATCGGTGTAAGGACAAGAAGATCCATCCCACATGAAGCACTGTTCGCATGCTTCATATCACAATCAGAGCCTAAGTCTGTTGAAGAGGCACTGCAAGATAGCAACTGGGTACAGGCCATGCAAGAAGAATTAAATGGATTTGAGAGAAATCAAGTATGGCAAACAGTCGCTAGACCAACCCATCAAGGTGTAATTGGAACAAAGTGGGTGTTCAAGAACAAGCTAGATGAATCAGGAGTCGTTGTAAGAAACAAAGCAAGATTAGTTGCTAAAGGATACTGTCAGGAAGAAGGAATTGATTTTGATGAGACTTTTGCACCAGTGGCAAGGCTAGAAGCAATAAGAATTTTCCTAGCCTATGCAGCACATATGAATTTCAACGTCTATCAAATGGATGTTAAAAGTGCATTCCTGAATGGTCTCCTTACAGAGGAAGTATATGTTGAGCAACCTCCTGGATTCGAGGATCAAGCAGAAGAAAAGGTGTTTCGATTACAAAAGGCCCTATATGGACTGAAGCAAGCACCAAGAGCTTGGTATGACACATTATCTCTCTATCTTCTGGAAAATGGCTTTCAGAAAGGAACGATCGACAAGACGCTGTTTAGGATACAGGACGGAGAAAGTGTACTTCTTGTACAAATCTATGTGGATGATATTATCTTTGGATCCACAAACAAAGAGCTATGTGAAAAGTTCTCCAACCTAATGCAATCAAAGTTCGAGATGAGTATGATGGGAAAATTAAGTTTCTTTCTCGGACTGCAAGTAAAACAGCTACCTACAGGAACCTTCATCAACCAAGTCAAGTATACGAAGGAGCTTATCAAGAAATTTGGCTGGAGAATGGAGCAGCAACATCCGTTCCCATGTCCACATCCATAAGTCTTGACAAAGATGAAGACGGTAAAGATATAGACATTACCAAGTACAGACGCCTCATTGGATCGTTGCTGTATCTCACAGCAAGCAGGCCAGATATTATGTTTGCAGTAGGAGTCTGTGCTAGATTCCAAGCAGCACCAAAGGAATCTCACCTTTTAGCAGTAAAAAGAGTGATCAAGTATCTGAAAGGAACTCAGGAAGTAGGCCTATGGTATCCTAAGGAAGGAGGTTTTAAGCTTAAAGGCTACTCCGATTCAGATTATACAGGCTGCAAGATTGATAGAAAGAGTATGAGTGGGACGTGTCAATTTCTGGGAAATAGACTTGTCTCGTGGTTCTGCAGGAAGCAGACCTCAATTGCAACCTCTACAGCAGAAGCAGAGTATGTTGCAGTAGGAAGTTGCTGTGCGCAGATTCTCTGGATACAGCAGCAACTTAGAGATTATGGGATAGAAGAAAAAGAGACTCCAATTCTCTGTGACAATACGAGCGCTATTGCAATTACCCATAATCCTGTATTTCACTCAAGAACAAAGCACATTGATATTCATCATCACTTTATAAGAGATCATGTTGAGAAGAAAGACATTGTGCTGGAAAAAGTTCACACGGATCTACAGCTTGCAGATATTCTTACAAAATCTTTGAGTGAATCGAGGTTTTCCATGCTTCGAAACGAGCTGGGAATCCTTAAGCTGTGATGAAAAAGAAAATGCAGGATCGCAGGGGGAACCTCTGCATGCTAGAGGAAAGCAGTAAGAATGGTACTGTAATCTACGCGTCAATACAACACTGGGTTCAGACAGCGCTGCAACCTACATTCTTACAGTACAGCATTTATCGAGAATCCAAGCAGCACCAGGTTACAGCATTTATTTCAAAGGAGTATTGATTGCTCTACAACCTCGCACTAGAGATGCTGCAACCTTAAAAAGGCATTTATTTAGGCGGCAAAGAGCATGTCTTTCAGCATTAAATGCATGACTGCGGGTGTCAGGAAGTGGAAAGGGCGCTGACAGAGCCCACGCACCAAGTAATTATTAACGACGATTTGACATCTCCGCTTTTTCCTGAGCCACTAGATCATTTCCCTCATTTATCTCAACCGTCAATCTCGCACGTCTCTTGAAGAACCACCATAAAGACCAAAAAGTGCCATTTGAAATACACTTTTCACCATCTTCAGAGAGAGAAACGCTTTGATCGCAGAAATTTTCTAAGTGCAAAACCCTTGTCTCTTCTCTCTCTATCTCACAAAGATTTCATCAATGGCTGCCAGAAGAACAATCGTTCTAGATGGAAGGATGATCAACAGGGAAAACATCCTGGAGTCAGGGCTGTATGACAATACCCTGATCAAGATGATTTTTGATGCTCTACAACAGACCCAAGTCTTAGGGCTGTTGACCACCGTCTACGCTGGCTTCTCCACGGAGTCAGTACAGAGATTCTACGCCTACGCTAGACAGGCGGAGGAAAGGAACTGCATCCTGTTCCGGATGGATGCAGATGGAGAGGAACGGTCGCTGACCGTTAGGGATATCTCCACCACCTTCAGCATTTTGGCTGCAGGTCTGACCCCCAGCCAGTTGGCGACGTATGGGGAAGCATCGGCTCAAGAGATGTGGGATCTCTTTCGAGCAAGGGATGCAGGGGCTGAAATCAAAAGAAGTGCCCCCAAAAAGCTCTTCAAACCGGAGTTTGAACTTCTCCATGATATCTGTGCATACTCCATCGAAGGGAGGACAGGGAGTTATGACAAGTGCACAGATCTCCGGTTCCGGATCATGTCTGCCATCATGGCCGGAGAGAAGGTAAACTGGGCGAGGTTCATCATGAAGAGGCTATGGGAGGAAGCAGAGAAGATAACGGAGCGTCGGAGCTACGGTATCACCATCTGCTCTCTGCTCTGCAAGCTTGGCTTTCAACTTGCAGCACCCGCCCCCATTCATCCTGGAAAATATCTCGGGGAGAAGAAGAAGGGCAAGATCCAGCCGAAGACTGCAGGCGCAGGAGTTGCAAGGAAGAAAACCAAAGACAAAAAGAATGCAACTCTTGCTTTGCATGATGAAGCTGCAGGCAGCGGGGAAGATGCTGAAGAAGAGGATCCTTCGAGTCCTCTTCCTGTTATCAAGAGGAGTTCAGAGAAGGCTGTACCTGAACTTGAATCCTCTTCCCCAGATGATGACGCACCCTTGGTGAGAAGGGCTCCACGCAGCAAGAAAGCTGCTGCTGCTGCTGTTGGGGATGTGTCACATCAGCTTCAGGAGCCACATCAGCACCGGGTCGAGCCAACTGAAGAAGAAGCTCATCTACAAACAAATGCTTCAGTGCTCGATCCTACCTTTCCAGCGGCTAGAAATATGACTGCTGAGTACTCTCTTTGGAGAGAGATGCGGCTGTCTAAGGGGGAAGTCCTGTTGAAGTGGAAGGATTTCCTGACAGTCGAGCAAGCTGTCCTGGAGTGGACCAAATCAGAGGATATTCTGGCACTCCTGCAACCTGACTTTGCAGCAAGGGTTCAAGAGCTCGAAGGCTGCAGTGCTGCACAGGGAGCACAGGACAAGGGAAAGGGCAAAGCTCTTGCAGAATCCGACTTTACAGAGTTGCCGATGAGAGCAGCAGTGGAAGATGCACAGGTCTTCCTTGCCCCGGCTGCGGAGGCGGTAAGAAGGGGCGATGATCTCACTTTTGCTCAAGAGCAGATCAACACCTTGGGAGTGGAGCAAGCTGAAGAAGCTATGCTGAACCTTGCGCTGCAGCAAAGCTTGAAGGAAACAAGGATGCAGCACACTCCAAGGAGGATGCGGGGAGAAGGCAGTTCAAGTTCTCATCAGATGTTGAACTCCCCTGCATACGAGCAAGTAGTTGAGGGCCTCTCCAACATTGTAACGCTGGATCGTTTGGAGGAGGAGGAAGCCCAACTACTGGATTATGGCGATTCCCCAATGCGCGAAGATGAAGATGCTGCCCAAGCAGATTCTGAGGGGGAACCATCAACCATAATCAGGGATGTTATCTCAGACATTTCCAAGATTGCCGATGAAGCATCTACGGAGGGAGTTGCAGAGGCGGTACTCCCTGCACTGGACGCGACAGCAGTGCAGCCAGCAACCACCCTTCAACAAGAAGAAGGAGCTGCAGAGAAGAGCAGGGTGGAAGCTGTGATCCCAGCAGCAATAGAGGATACAGTGCTGAACACTGTAACCGCTGCAGGAAACCAAGCAGAGCTGCAGGAACCCATTCTTGCAGCAGAGTCTGTCGAAGAGGTTACAGGACCGGCCAAGGAGTCGGGGTCCGTTGAGAAGACCTCAGTGGAGGATGTTGTTCTGACAACACTCCCTGAGTGTGAGAAGACCTCAGGTGGGGAGGCTGTTCAGCCAGTACCCACTGAGGATGCTGGAGTAGAAGTCGAGGTATCCCCAGTGCAGCTAGAGACACCTCGTGAGGAGGTTGATGCTGCAGCTGCTGCATGCTCTCAAGAACCTTCAAAGGTTACTGCAGCAGAGGATACTGTGGACGCTAACATGTCTCATACCGAATTCGCAAGGAGGATAAAGGAACGGAATATTGCTGTTCATGGGCCAAAAGCTGGCGGAGCAGTTCCTATTCCAGTCTTATCCAGCGAAGAGGAGACGGATGAGGAAGAAGAAGAAGAAGGAGAAGAGCACCCATCCTCAAGCTCTACAAGCTCTCATACCAGCAAGGATGAGGATGAGGTTGTTGCTGAAGTACCGAGGCAGGATGCAGCACCAGTATGCCAAGAGGTGATTCCATTTGCTGCATCCACTGCTGCCTCGACAAGAAGGAATTCAGGGCTGACTCCTGATGAATCTATCAACAGAGTCGAGACCACTGTTAGACATCTGCTGCATGCTCTTAAGGAGCATGAGTCTATCATGCGCAACAGTCTCAGGGTCAGTGACCAATTCCATGCTGAAACCATGACAGGTTTCAAGAAGGACCTCGAAGTGCTGCCTGATATGATCAAGTCAACTCTCGCTGAACATTCGAACAGGCTGTACTACGAGCGGGTCAGGATGGAGAAGGAGTTGAAGGTTGAAGCTGCTCTGACACGCCAAGAGATCAGACAGTGTAAGCAGCATTCTGAAAATGCTTCAACCAGACTCAACCATCACTCTCAAGTCCTGGAATCACTTCTGGATCGTGTCTACGATCAATCCCAAAGAACCAGAAGTGTGGACGACCGCCTGGGGAACCTGGAGCTGATTGTGGGAGAACTCAGGGACATCATGGTCCGAGCTTTCCCTCAGCATGTCGATGCTCCAGTGCCTGCCCCCGAGCCGACCCGTCGCCCGCGATCAAGGGCGGTCCCAGCTGCCCCTGCTCAGTCCCCGGCTTTTGATGATGCCAAAAAGGGGGAAGGATTTGAAGATATTCACAGGAGCAAAGGGACGGCTGAACCTGAAGAAGAAGAAGAAGATGATGACCAGCAACCTCTCAGCAGGAGGAGAAGGAGGTCTGAATCATCCGTTGCGGCTGACATCCCCTCTCCGAAGAGATGGAGAAGAGATGATGATGGAGCTGGTGGAGCCGGTGCAGCTGCTGGAAGAAGATCTGCTGCAGGATCTGCACACAGTAGAGCTGCAAGCAAGGATGCAGCACCGCCCAGCTATCATCATAGAAGAAGGGATGATAGCCAGCAGCAGGGCTCAAGAAAGAGGATGAGCGGGGACGAGTCTGAGAATCAAAGGCGCCAATATGAAGAAGCTACAGATCCTAATGCCTGGATTCAAAGACTCGGTGTAATTGGTCCTAGAAAAATCTTTCCAAACAAATTCTACCAATTCCCTCCTCAAAAATCTCTCGTCTTGACACAGAAAATATCTCTGCTGAAGTGTCCGTGTTGATGGATCAAAGGCCTGAAGGAGAGAACATGGCTTGGAGATTCGACATCTTCAAAGAAGTCAGACTGCCTTTTGATCGGAATCCAACATTTGAGGCGATCACCATTTTCAAACGATCAGAGTACCTCAGACACTTCAGAGATCTATGCAGGCAAGGCAAATTCAGCAAGTATCATACCTGCAAGACTGCATTGAGAAGGTATGAACAAATCGTTCGGGAAGGAAGCCTTGACATTCAACAGATGTACATTGATCGAGTCAAGGAAGGGCTGATTGTACCATTCTGCGAGGACTTCTGGCTGAGATGGATTCAGATTCCTGTAATCAGACACAAGCTGGAAGAGTCCTACCAAGAGTCCATCAGGGATTGGTGGAAAGAATCAAGAGGAAGGGAAGACCTTGAAAGGTTTGAAAGAAGATCAGACGAATCAGCAAGCAAAAGGTCTTCATTTTACTAAGCTGTATTCATATACCCTCTTATGATCCTTGTTGTATTTTTGATGTTGTAAAATTTCTATCTCTTAAATGATGAAATTTTTTTTTCTGCTCTGACCAAGTTCAACTCTTATGAACTCATGCATGCTGTTTATGTCTTCCTGTTGCTTTTGTTGAAAGGAATAGCATGATGCATCTCTGATGAATCCAGGATTAGTTTTATTTATTCAAAGCTGTGCAAGCATGTAATCTGGACAAATCATATAAGTTAAAGTAAAATGAAACTTCTTCATGAACGAAACATTGTAAAGGTTTTGTCATCATCAAAAAGGGGGAAATTGTTGGGATTTCAGTGTTTAGATTTTGATGAGACAAACCAATCATGTAATAGGAAGTTTTGAGTACCCCATTTTCACATTGTTTAAGTGAATAAATAGACTAGAATTGAGTCTTGAGTCAAGCATTGAAATGGAGGTTAAAAAGAGGATAAAGCTGCATCTAAGCTTGAAAGGAAGATATCGCTGTATGAAGGAAGGATACATCAAAGCAAAGAAGAACGGCGTGCAGCATCGCTGCAAGAAAAGGATACAGGAGTACTGCTAGAACGAAGTTACAGCAGCACTGCCAGATGTTACTGCAAACAGGTCTAAAATACAGCAGCACTGAAAGAATGCATCAGCTGCACAAGGACCAAGGATACAGCGCAGACTTACAGGACAGTTAAGTAATACAGCGCCAACTACAAGACGAAGTATCCTGCAAATCCCAGGAAGGATAAATGCAGTACGAGGAACGGAGATCCAAGCAGGGACAAAAGAGCCGTTCAAGAAAAAGTCAAAGTAACAGACACGGAGCCAATAAGAAGATGCCACATGGACTGACGCGCCGTAGAAAGCTGCGAGCCGCAACTGCCGCATTAAATGCTCCAGAAGGAAAAGTCAAGTCGCATTAAATGCAAACCATACTTTGGCCAGGCTATTTCAAATTCAAAAGAGGGATGTCTCCTTCAACGGACATCTTCTCCTACAAGTATAAATAGAGGTCGAGGAGCACTGAAGCTGGTTACTGTTATTGAGAACTAAAATTCATACGCGAAAATTTCAAGCTTACAAATCGCAAGCATTCAAGTCCACAATCAGTATCAGTCACTCAACCTATCGAAGTGAAACAAAGTTCAAGCTGAGAGTTTCCCTACGGAATCAGAAGCTCACTTCGAAGCACAAGTTGAAGAAAACCTTTTATCCTTTTAACCTTGTTGCTGTGTGCTTAGGTTGTTTTAGTGGTGTCAAGCAGTTGATAGGAGAGATCCTTGCTGTTTGTTTTAGTTGTCTAGAGTTAGGCAGCTTCCCTGTGTGGGAGTGTAGAACCCTGTGTGGGTTAGCCTTTGAAGTTTGCAGTTGCTGTGTGTACGCTGGACTTCAGTAGGTGGTTTGCTTTGTAAAGTTGATAGATTGTTAGGGGTGTCCTGTAAATCAATCTTGCTTAACAAAGTTCCTGCTCGAGGAGCAGTAGAGTGGACGTAGAAGGATTACACCACCTTCGAACCACTATAAGCCATAAGTGATTTATCGCTTTATTTATCTGCGTTTATTTTCTACATATATATATCTATCTCTCATCATAAAACGTTTGAAAGAAGCATTCTTGTGTAAAACAGCCTTGTGTTTAAAAGTATATTTCCGCTGCGTACAAAACTCCAGGTTACAGCGTGCAGCACTGCATCCTAGCGCTGCAAGCAGTAACCATCTATCGCTGCAAGCTCAAGTAACTTGCAGTGCAGAACGGTTGTTTTAAAGATTCTAAAAAATCGACCAAGGTTCATTCATCCCCCCCCTCTGAACCTCGGACACCACTTGGGACCAACATCTATACTTTACTATGTGTTGATAATTAAATTAATATGTTATGTATGAAAATCTACGGCTGAAGCTCCGTAGCTATAACCGGTAGTTGCTTCGCTATCGGGCGACGACCATATGGGCGAAAATGCCTGGTCTATGAAAGCAAAGTTTAGTGGGCGAGCGACTCCCACATTCCTTTATGAAAGTAAGGTTTAGTGGGCGAGCGATTCCCACATTCCTTTATGTATGGTCTAGGGTGAGCGTGCCCGAAGAACATGTAATATGTGCTAATTAATTTAATTGCTTCAGTATGTATTACAGTGTACAGTTATCCCACTGGGATCCCTCTCCGGAGGTGTCTCATGATGATGTTTTTATATTTTCAGGCTCGGCAGATGATGACGTGGACGTGTAGTAAGCTGGGCTGACTTCTCACTATATTTATAACCAGCTTGAATGTTTCAATAACCAGCTTCAGTGTCTCTCTTCCTCTATTTATACTTGTAGGAGAAGATGTCCGTTGAATGAGACATCTCTCTTTTGAATTTGAAGTAGTCTGATCAAAGGCATGGCTCGCATTTAATGCAACTTGACTTTTTCTTTTGGAGTATTTAATGCGGTAGTTGTGGCTCGCAGCTTTCTACAGCGCGTCAGTCCACGTGATGTCTTCGTATTGGCTCCGTGTCTGCAACTTTGATCTTGTCTCGAACGGCTTTATTTATTCTTACTTGAATCTTTGTTCCTTGTACTGCATTTATCCTTCCAGGATTGCAGGATACTTCTTGTTGTTATTTGGCGCTGATTGACTTCTCTGAATTGTAAACTTTGCGCTGTATCCTAGGTCTTCGTGCAACTAATGTATTCTTGCAGTGTTGCTGTAACTAAGACGTGGTTGCAGTATCTTGAGTAGAGCTGCTGCATCTGTTTCTTGCAGCACTCCTGTACGCCATTCCTTCTTACTTAGTTGTAGTGATGTTCTGTCTTCTTACAGCGATGCTGTATCTGCCTTCTTGTCACACCTCCATCTTCCAACACTTAAGACTAGACTCAAACCTAGTCTATATATTCACTTAAATACCGTGAAAAATGGGGTACTTAAAACTTCCTATTACACTAAACATGAAATCCCAACACTACCTGAACTATAACATTTTTTTTCAATAGGTGTATAAACTCAACTTTTTTTCCAATCACTAGCCAATCTCTTCATAATTTTCCAATTGCTACCCGAAACACATATTTTCCGGCCAAAATTCATCGAAAAACTAAAAAAAATCATGATTTATATGTCAAAATAATCCTCTTTCGAAGTCAAATTATAACCCTAAATTAATTTAAAGATTTTTGTTTGATTTAAATTTGAATCGAATAAAAAATGTTCAAAACCTTAGAATGATTTTTGTTCGAATCGTGATCAGATCGAATGAAAATCATGAAATTGATATGGGGTTATTATATGGCTTCGAATAATGGTCATTTTGGCATATGAATCATGCGTTTGAATTGCATTTTCAAGTTTTTCAGTGAATTTTAGCCGGAAAATATATATTTGGGGAAGCAACTGGAAAATTTTGAAGAGATTGGCTAGTGATTAGAATATTTTTTTTTAGTTTATACATCTACTAAAAAAAAGTGTTATAGTTCAGGTAGCAAATTGAAATTAACCCTTTTTTTATCATCCATTTGTGATCACGACTTTTCTTCTGTTTAAAAATAAAAAAAGTTAGATATACTATGATATGCTAAGATTGAATTTATTTTTTAATCTATTTCATTACATAAATAAAATTAATTTTATGATTTAGATACGAAATTAAGAGATTATTTAATCTTGATACATAATATATTTTTGGATGAGATTTGTTTTGACATGGGTAAATTTTAATCATATTATATGATACATATATATATATAGTGATTTGTTTCTATTCCATATATATTCCTTATACAAAATATTGATTATATATACTCTTCACACAAATTATATTACAATTTGTGATACATTGGTCTACTAAATCGTAAAATCTTGGTTTATCTACTAATATTATTAAAAATAACTTCTGCTGAGGGCTACACATCAGCAGAGTATAATATAAAATTATATTTAATGCATACGGTAATTATATAACAATTTGTGTAACTAAGCCACTTATCACATTTATATATTGCTTTCCATAATGTAATGATACCGTATACACTTTAGATGGTGAACACAAGTTTATATATTTTAAAATAAATTTGAGAGAAGTTACCATTATATGTTACTACAAAAAAGTAGTAAAATTTCAACGGAAACATTTTAACGACACATAAAAACCTTTGGAATTTTTAAAATTTCAATGGATTTTTCAATGTTGTTGTAATTATTGGAAATTTCCAACGAAAAACCAATAACTATTAAATACCGTTGGAATGTATCATTGGAAAAGTCGTTAGAATTATTATTTCCAACGGATATTCCAATAACGTAGTGCCGTTGGAATTTTCCAACGAATATTTCCAACGATATAATACTATTGGAAATGTTAATGAAAAAAATTCAAATAATTATAAATCAATTCCTTTTTATTCCAACGGTAACTTACCATTGGAATGACTTTTCCCCACAACTTCATTAATAACTAGGGTTACTCTTTCTCCCTCTTCAAATATTAGCCCCCTTTCCTCCGAATTCCACCGGTGATTTCTAAATCACCTCCAGGATTTAGATTTGTCCATCCTCCGTTGCCGCCATATCTCCGCCACTAAGCTACAATATCGTCATATCAAACATTGATGTTGTTGCGGTCTCTCTCTCTATACATATGTGTATATATATTAGGTTAAAAGATATGAATACATTGTAGTTCATCGATTTGTAAATTTCTTTGTTTTAATTCTGAAATTATACCTTTTTAGCTTCATTTGACTCTAGTTTGATTGATTTATCTAAATTATCACGTTTGCCAATCAATTATCACTGCTAATGTCCGTTTAGCCCTTAGGGGCATAAATTAATTAAAATTCATCTAATGTCTAAACATTTTAATGTCCGTTTAGCCCTTAAGGGCATAAATTAATTAAAATTCATCTAATGTCCATTTAGCCTTATAATGTTCGTTTACCTTAAAATATTCGTTTAGCCCTATAATGTCCGTTTAGCCCTAAAATAATCACATATGAATTATTCAATTATTCATATTATGCAATTTATTGTAAAATTAATCAATTTTCTAAAAATTATTAATTTATTAAATTTTAAAAGTACAATGTCGTGATTAATTTTATGAATAAATTGCATATATTGTAAAATTGTATATATGAATAATTTAAATATATGTCTATCAAATCCCTTCAGTTTAATGGGCTTGCCTGCTTGACCCGTTTGTACTTTTCTGAAAAGTGGTAGAAAGGGTATAACTTATATGTTTTGTGGTAGAAAATGGATAATTTATATGTTTTGTGGTAGAAAGAGATATATCTTTTTTTTGTGGTATTATGTGCCATTTTCTCATAACATAAAAGTCATACTAATTTCCTATTATATATACTTTATGTGTTGATTTTTATGTACATAAAAATTATAATAAATAATGGGCAGTTACTTGCATAATGTCTTGGCTTTCTGAAATTGTATTACAGGTCAGAAATAATTGTATTGGTTGTGAGTCAGAAGATACATGTGGTGTTGGCTGTTTCTTTTTGAAGCTATCTCTTTGATTATTATTCTTCATTAACTTTTTAAATTTCTTTAAAAAGTAAAGTCATGTCTTCTTCTGCATCTTCTATTGACAGCTCAAGTTGCTTGCTGTAAGTTGTGGTGGTTGTATCTTTTGAAGATGTTGTAGTAAGAACAGAAACTTTGGAACTTGATTTTTTAGACTCTCTTTTTCTCCAATTTATGTCGAACTCGGATGCTTTGAGATCGGAGAATAGATCAAATGTGCTCATGGATCTCAAATCCATTGATACTCTCATAGTAATTTTTTTTTGCTATCCCATTCTACTGGTAGAGCTCTCAATACTTTCATATTTTCTCCTTTGAGTGTAGTGTTTGCCAAGGGTCTCTAGCTCATTCACTATTGAGGTGAATCTCAAGTCCGATTGCTCCAGTGATTCTTCTTGTTTCATCTCAAATAGCTCAAAGAGTTGAGTAGTAGTTAAGATTTTGTTATCCTTAGTAAGTTTGGTTCATTCACAGATTTGCTCTAGCTTTTCTCATATGTCTTTTGCTGTCTTGCACGTTTTCACCTTGTTGAAAGTTTCTTTATCCAAAGTGATGAATAGAGCATTTTTGCCACATTATCAAGATTGGTTCTCTTTATGTCTTCATTGTTCCATTCATGTATAGGCTTGATTGAAAAGTTAGGTGGTAGTACTCTTATGTAATCAGTTGCTGCTCTTGAATCTTCTATACCTTCTATTGTTTCCTGCTCTTCCATGTCTCTTCCAAATAGAGGGTTGGGCTTGATGGGAATGATAGGTTCTTTAATGATGATTGTCCACATTTCATCATTCATCGTAGAGAGACAAACTTACATTCTAATCTTTCAGTCATCATATTCTTCTATGTAAAACATAAGAAGCTTGTGATGTGAAGAACCTATGATATGCTAAAGAGATCAGGTTTTAAGACAATGAAAGCAGATTTTAAATAAACACAAGGTGGATTTGGGTATGTGACCAGACAAGTTGGTTCTTACTCCAACTTGCTTTGATACCACTTGTTGGTCTCAAGTGGTTTAGAGGTTCATAGGGGGGTGAATCAACCTCTGTCGATTGTTGAAAATCTTTTGAACAAACTTCACCAAAAGTTATATAAACTTACAGCAGAACACCTAGTCCAACTTACAACACTATATATTAAAGTTGTTTGCTGTAACTAAGCATTCTTGTAACAGAATAATATATTGATAGTTGGTTCATTTAAAAACCTTTTCAAGTATGCACTTTTAAAACGACTTAAATATAGTATGATAATCAAATATAGATGCAACAAATAAATAAATATAAAGTAAATAACATTTATAGTTTTTTATAGTGGTTCGAAGATGGTGTAATCATTCCATGTCCACTCTACTGCTTTCTCGAGCAGGAACTTCATTAAGCAAGTTTGTTTTACAGGATTTGACCGTAAAAATATCAACCTAGCAGGTTAACACCTACAGAAACTCAGCCTTCACATGGTTTACTGCAAGTTCCTGAGGTAGACCCATACAAGATCTCTAAACTCATATAGAGTTATTGTCTAAGACTCTAGACAATATATCACTCTATAAGGACTAGTTCCTATCAACTGAGGACACCTTTAAAACAACCTAAACACACGATAACAAGGTAAAAGTATATAAATTTTTCTTCAATTGGTGCAGTGAAACAACCTTTGTATCTTTGAAGTTTAGATCGATAGCTTGACTGATTCTTGAGGTTAAGTGACTGAAACTATTTATGTTTGGAATGCTAGAGAGCTTTGAATATTTCTTTCTTGAGTTAGAATGTAGAAGTTTTAGTCGTAATTCCAATCAACTCTTTCTCTATTTACTGATGTAGGAATATGCCCATCAGTTTTAGTCGTAATTCCAATCAACTCTTTCTCTATTTACTGATGTAGGAATATGCCCATTGAAGGAGACAGAGTCTTTCTTGAATTTGAATCTTCTTCAGAGATGCATTGCTCACATTAAATGATCTCTGAAGTTGTATTAAATGTTTCTTTGTCTTGTATTGTGGATCATTAATTCGGTTGTACTAGGTTGTAGCTCTATTGGAGATTGTTAGGCCATGTGTTAGCTATACGTTGGCTTTGAACACTGCAACTTGCAGATTGTCTCCACTAGCTCAATTTTGATTTGTTGAAATGACTAATCATCGGATTAGTCTTGATCTTTCTCATACTGCATCCTGGGTTAAATCTGCCTGTTGTAATTAATGTACCTTTAAGCATGCAGCATGCACTTCTTGTCTTTCTACAACCTAAGTTACTTCAAGCTGTAACTTAATCTTACAGTGTTGTTGTATTCTGTCTCTTCTTGTAGTTGTGCTGTATTTCACCTTACTTGTAGTTGTGTTTATAATACTCTTCTTACAAAATATTTAATCTTTCATTTCTTGCAGCATGACTTCTTTACTTGATGTTCTTCATTCTTTAAACTTTTTCTATAGACTCAAATCCTAGTCTAAATTTCATTTAAACACTTGTGAAATTTTGGATATTTTAACTTCCTATTACATATGTTGTTTTGTCTCATCAAAATCTAAAAATTAATTTCCTAACAAAAGTTCCCTCACACATTGTACACAAGAAATATATAGTAAAGACTGCTTACAAAAATAGAACCAACTATGCCTACAGTAATCAATTGTTGTTAAGCAAGTATGGCTCCCAATAGGAACTAACCCCAAAAGACCAGTACTTTTATGGATACCTAAATCTATCTGAACTATAAGTAGGAATAGTTGTCAGATAACAACAGTGATGTATGTTACATTAACAATGGATGCTCATGATACATGATTGGCAACAAGAAAGCTTTGGAAGACTTCCAACCGTGCAAATGTCCTAAGGTGGTATTCAGAGATGATTCAAGAGGAAGCACCAAGGACACAAGAAGCTTAGTTAAAGACAATGCATGCATCAATGAAGTATCATATGTGAAAGGATTGAAGGACAACCTCCTAAGTATTAATCAGTTTCGTAATAAAGAATATTCCGTGGAATTCAACCTTAATGCTTGATCAAGGACAACAAGACCAATGAGGTGAAGCTTACTGAAAAAAAATAAATCTACTTAGTTGATTGGAGTTCAACAATTCAATTAATAATTTCATTGCAAAAAGTTCACCAGCGTTGAGTTGGTTACGGTATAAAAGGATGAGTCATTTCAACTTGAAGACCATCAACAAGCTAGCAAGAAAAAGTCTAATAAGAGGGCTTTCAAACTTAGCTTTCAAGAAGGAGAGTGTTTATGGAGCATGTCAAAAAGGAAAGCAAGTGAAAAGATCATTCAAGAACAAAGTGCAAAAATCATCTCATAGGATTTTAGATCTTCTACACGTTGATCTTTTTGGTCTAGTTGAACCTATTAGTGTGAGTGATAAGAAATACTCACTAGTAATTGTAGATGACTACTTAAAATTTACTTAGACAATCTTCTTAGCCAAGAAATCAAAAACTCAGAATAGACTATGTTGGTCTCAAATGGTGTCCGAGGTTTAGAGGGGGGGTGAATGAACCTTGGTCGATTTTGAAAATCTCTTCAAAACATACTGTCTCTGTAAGTTACTCGAACTTGCAGCGCCAGACAGTTATTGCTTACAGCACTAGGATACAGTGCTGCACGCTGTAACTTGAGTTTATACGCAGTGAAAAAATACATTTTATAACACAAGGCTGGTTTTCTCAAATATGATCATTTTCAAAGGTTTTATACTTATTGACAGATATAAAAAAATGAAATAAAACACATATAAGAAAGCAATAAAACACTTATGGCTTATAATGGTTCGAAGGTGGTGTAATCCTTCTACGTCCACTCTACTGCTACCTCGAGTAGGAATTTTGTTAAGCAAGATTGATTTACAGGACTTTTCTAACAATCTATCAACTACACATAGCAAACACCTACTAGAGTCCAGCATACACATAGCAACTACAATCTCTAAAGGCACACCCACACAGGGTTTCAAACTTCCACACAGGGAAACTGTCTAACTCTAGACAACTTATACAAACAACAAGGACCTCTCCTATCAACTATTCGACACCTCTAAAATAACCTAAGCACACAGCAACAAGATTAAAAAGATATATGTTTTGTTCTTCAACTGGTGTGGTGAAATGATTTTTTGAATCCTTCGAAGGATCTTTCAGCTTGGAGCTTGCTTCACTTCACTGAGGTTAAGTGACTGAAACTGAGAGGGATTTGAAATATAAAATCTTGAAAGCTTGAGAGTTTTTGCACAAATGATTCACTTGTTCAGTTTTTTAGTTGTCAGCTTCAGTGTCTCTCTTCCACTATTTATACTTATGTGAGAAGATATCCGTTTAAGGAGATATCTTCATTTTGAAATTATTGTACTTTGATCAAAGGCATGGCTCGCATTAAATGCGACTTGACTTTTTCTTTCAGAGCATTTAATGTGGCAGGTTGTGGCTAGCAGCTTTCTGCAGTGCGTCAGTCCACGTGGCGTCTGGCCATTGGCTCCGTGTCTGCAACTTTGACCTTCTCTGGAATGACTCTATTTATTCTTACTTGGTTCTTCGTTTCTCGTACTGCATTTATCCTTATTCGAATTACAGGATACTTATACATATTATCATTGGCGTTGTTGACTATTTGAGCAGTAAGCTTTGCACTGTATCTGAGGTCTGCTTGCAACTGTTCATTTATTGCAATGCTGCTGTAACTTGGACCTTCTTGCAGTATCTTTATACAGTGCTGTTGTAACATTTCTTGCAGTGTTTCTGTAACTTTTTCTTGCAGCGATGTTGCACGCCATTCTTTCTTGCTTAATTGCAGTGCTGTAACTGCCTTCTTGCAGGGATGCTGTATCTGCTTTCTTGCAGCAGCTTCTTACTAAAATTCTTTATGCAGCTTTGCAGCTTATGAAAACCTCCATCTTTCAATATCTATATTTAGACTCAAACCTAGTCTATGTTTTCACTTAAACATTGTGAAAAATGGGGTATACAAAACTTTCTATTATATATATGTTTTGTCTCATCAAAATCTAAACACTGAAATCCACTTGTTGTGAGAAATAAAACAAGATTAGTTGCTAAAGGATATTGTCAGGAAGAAGGAATTGATTTTGATGAGACATTTACACTTGTAGCAAGACTTGAAGCAATCAGAATATTTTTAGCTTATACTGCACATAAGAATTTCAATCTATATCACATGGATGTCAAGAGTATATTTCTTAATGGCTTATTATCTAAAGAAGTCAATATAGAACAACCCCCTGGATTTGAAGATCAAGCTGAAGATAAGGTGTTCAGACTGCAGAAAGCCTTATATGGATTGAAGAAAGCACCAAGAGCATGAATGATACCCTATCTCTATACCTCTTGGAGAATGGATTTTAGAAAGAAACAATTGATAAGACTCTGTTTAGAATTCAAGATGAAGACAATATCTTACTTGTACAAATCTATGTTGATGACATCATCTTTGGATCAGCCAACAAAGATCTCTATGAAAAGTTCTCAAACTTCATGCAGAAAAAGTTTGAGATGAGCATGATTAAAGAGCTACGTTTCTTTCTAGGACTACAAGTCAAGAAACTTGACAATGAGATCTTCATCAATCAAGTGAAGTATACCAATGAGCTAATAAAGAAGTTCAGAATGTAGAATGAATTAGTAGTAAGCATCTCTATAGCTACATCTATCAGCCTTGACAAACATGAAAGTGGAAAAGATATGGACATCACCAAATACAAGAGATTAATTGGGTCTTTATTGTATCTTACAACAAGCTGGCCACACATCATGTTTGCAATTAGTGGTTGGGCTAGATTTCAAGCTGCACCAAAGAGTCACTTCTTGCAACAGTCAAAAGGATTATAAACTTACTTAAAGGAACTCAAGATGTTGGTTTATGGTATGTAAAAGAAGGAGGATTCGGTTTGAATTGTTATTCAGATTCAGATTTCGCTGGATGAAAAAAAAAGGTTATGCCGATGATCTTTCATGACGTTCCTAATTAACGATGGACCCATTCTATCGGTAATTTTCATCGGTATATCGCCTATTTTTTTCTAGTGTACAAAATGCTAGTTAATCTTATTTCATGTAAAGTGATAAAACTATTTTGAGATAGTTTATATATATAGTAAACATTTTAGAGATAGGTATCGCACTCTTAGATTGCCCACTAGTGTTTTAAAGTTTCATACATTAGCGTATCAATAATCATTAGTTGCTTTGTTTGGATTTAGTGACCGGCAACCCTGGGTTCTTCAAAGTTGCGTGCATTGATACGATGTCTGAGCTATAGTATATTATTTTCAATGAGTTAAATGTAAAAATCAACCTAAAGTATGATCATTTTTAATTTGCAACCTAAAATTTTATTTTTATTCAATTGCAATCCAAAGTTTGACAGTTTATCAAATTGCAACCTAAACATTTTTTTCAACAACTTTTCTGATAAAATTCACAACTCATATTTTCACGAGGATAAATTCGTCATTATACAAAATTTTAGGTTTCAAATTGAAAAAAAAAAGTTATACTTCAGGTTGCAAATTGAAAAATGGTCATACTTGAGGTGATGTGCATCTCATTGGAAAAGTTGCTGGAAAAAAAAGTGTAGGTTGCTTTTTGAGAAATTCTTGCACTTTAGGTTGCAATCAGATCAAAAAATAATTAAGGTTGCAAATTGAAAAATTGTCATACTTTATGTTGATTTTTGCATTTAGTCCTATTTTCAAGTGTAAAAAGTATATATATGTTTTATTACTAGATCTTTCTAGTACTATTCAATTGAGTTACATAGAGAAGTGTTTCGTTAGATTGTGATATGCTTGCTAAACATTTGCTTATAGTATGTATTTATCTCATATTGTAGATGAAAGTAAATGTAAGATGTGATGTTAGGAGGTAGCAGTGCTAAAGTGCAATTGGTCGTGATGGTATAATTTCAAAATTGATTTTAAAAATTTCTAAGTTTCATGCTAAGTGGTTTGTTTCAAATGATATGATTAGTATACATAGCCATTTGCTTTTGATTTCTTCTAACTTAGAACTTTAAATGAATGTTTTAATCTCTTTGAATGGTTGAGACCATTTAAAAATTTCTAAGCAAAATTTTTACGAAAACTTTGCTTACATTTCTTTCTGTTCTAAAATAAATTATGTATGAATCGTTAGAAATTTTTAGTGACAGAAAGTTAAGTATGATTTTTTTAGAAGTAATAACTTACATTAATTATGATTTAGTCTAAAAATACAAATTTTGAGAATCTAAAGTTAAATAATATATAGTTCAATTTAAAATTTATCTTTTCTTTGATGACCAATTGTTAGGGAGTTAAAAAGATCTCTCTCTTCTAGCAATTAATATCATAAAAAATCACTTTGCAGTCAAATTGGGCATATACTATTGAATGATTGGTTGGTAACATAAATTGAAAAAATATATTTTAATATGTCAACAATGAAGATATATTGAATGATTGGTTGGTAACATATAGTCCAGTTGGTTGAATGTCTTGGTATCTTCTCTATTTGTTCTAATAAACATGTTAGTTATATATAGTTTCAGTATTCCATAGGTGTCGATCAATTGGAGCTAATTAAATGTAATCAACAAAATCACTAATGATCTAATATTAATAAGTTCAAATAGTAAATTGTTAACTTCACACAATACCTAAACAACTATAAAACACTAAATTGTCTAAAAAAGAATGTTGAAATATAGAATTACCAAATATAAAAATGTTTATACATCAACAATATAAGTATCATGAGTTTCTCAAAATAATACATGTTGAGTATTCAAATGAACACATCATTAAATGGAAAAAAAAAAGAAAAGAAAAAAAGAACAAAACAAGTAAAAAAACAAACAATTTTCATAATATTGTGAAAGCGATCAACAACAAGTGAAAACATCACTATATGATTAGCATCTCCTCTTTGCCTCCTCCCTGCAAGAAAGATAGCAACCATTATATGTATATATATCTATCTACCTATCTATAAAAGTGTGAATTGTATCTTAGAAAATAATGAGTGAACAAAAATGACCCTTCATCTATGACTTAAAAACTTCGGACAAACGAGTAAATAATCAAGGGGTTAAAAGGTTGTAATTAATTCAATGGTGCAATAAATTCCAATTTATAATAATAATTTACCTATTAACATTTTACATAAGATATTGAGTAGCCACTTCAGGATAAATTATATATTTAATTATATGTATATATTAATCCATATATATATATATATATATATATATATATATATATACTTATAATCAAACACAATATGAAGGAGACAATTAACAATGACAATGTTACTACAAAAAAAAAAAAGGATACTATTTAGGATAATGGTGCTTGTGTTAACTCATTAAAACACAAATAAAATTAACAAAATACACATTAACTACTTTGTTAGTGACATGACATGTACACAAGTTGGGGATGCAATAACCTGCACATCAAACATTATATATATATCCTAAAATATTTCTTTTTTCTTTTTCTTAAATGCTTAACTTAGTTTCAATTATTTCAATTGCATACAATTATTAACTTATCAGTTACATACAAAATCTGAATGAGATAACAAAATAAGTAAAAGACGATTTCATGATACTTGGAAATATTGAAATCAATAAATAAAAACCAAAAATTATATATAATTTATCAGATATAATCAACTTTATGTTCATGATTTATTTATAAATATTAGGGAAAATTGGTAAAAATGAACTCTAAATATTGACATTTTTTCACTAACTTTTTTTTATTTACGGGTTAGTTTAAAAAATGTCAATATTTAGAAATCATTTTACTAAAGTCGGCAAACTTAAGTGTCATTTTTACCAATTTTCCCTAAATATTATTTAGAAAATTTAAAATATATTATGAACCCATTTCTTTAACCTAGCAGTTTTAATACATAAGTAAATAACATAACTGGGAAATGACAAAATTTTGGACCAAAATTAAAATTGAAGAAAAATTAAATTAGATAGAAGTTAAAAGTAATCTAAAAAATGCATTATATTTCTCATTAAATTTTTATTGTATTGATTGGGGATTTTTTTTTTAAATATATAAATATAATCATTTCTTTACCATTATTAATTAAATATTAATAGTATGTGATAATGATAACATTAAATAATTAAAAATGGTTTACTATAAATTACTCATTTATAAATTCTAAACTATACAAACAACAAAATGCAAAACAAAAATGATAATTAAGAAACGAATGAAAAACAATGAACAATAGCAAATGAAACCATGTGCTAAGGCGCATGGATTTCACTAGTGTGTATGTGGGTATATATGTATGCATGTGTGTATGCTCTAGCAAGTAAATCATAATATTGAATTACTAACCTTGTAATCCAAGTTGTAATCCATGTCACCATTTATGAGTCCCATGAATAACTGACTGAAAAATCCTTTGGAGCTAAGATTGTTTCCATTAAAGACTCTTGTATTTGTTTTTTAACCATATAATTGCAGTCAACTATTTCAATATTTGAAACAGATTCTTTTCTCAAATACAACCATTTCATATTGTAGCAATGTTTAATGCTTACTTTTTGAAGACATTCAAAGCTTTCACTTGTTCCCTTCAATTCCACTAAATCAATATCCTCGATCAGAAGATTACGAAGCTTCGGGAATTCATCCGCTTCTATTTCCCATTTTGGGCCTTGAAAGGCATTACATCGTAATTTGAGCACTTGAAGATTTGGCAATGAAGAAATCTTTGTCATTTCTCTCCAAGGATAGGCCAACCCATTCAAGTACAACTTTTTCAGATTTAATGGGAAGAATGGAAGCGGAATAACTGGTGCAACAACCTCAAACTTGCATATAGGATTTACAACGATACATTTAAGTGATTCCAGTTCACTAAGATCGGAGATATGATCAAAACGATTCAAGGTCTCAATCATGTTAGGCATCAATTGAATTCGAATTCCAAGCTTCTTTAGATTGGGGATCCTTTTAATAACACCTAAATTGCAACTGTTTAAGCTCACATCGGATAGTGTTAAGAAATTTGGCAAGAAAGAACTATCACCTCCATCAGGTACATCACTTCCTATGACATGAAGATGTTTCAATTTTGTCAAATCCCATATCTCTATAGGCAAACATGATGGAAGTCCAAAGCATTTGATGTTCAAATGTCAATGGACAATCAATATCGAAGTCTCCTAAGTTTGGATATGGAAGAAGGGAGATTTGCGTTGCATGTGAGAGCAAGGTATTTTAACTTAACCAGTTCTAGTACTTTCAAAGGAAACTCATAAAAATGGATGTTAAGAGCATCGAGTTTTTGGAGCAAGGCTAAACTAAAACATATTGGTACCTGATATTGATGATATGGACCTAAACAAAGAAGACTGTGGGCAGTAGATGCACAATTTTCCTCCATTGATTTACACACATCTTTGATGCCAAACAAAATAACCTTGTCTGGTAATGAGCTTTCAAAGTAACCTTGGACCTGCTTTATATCCCATACATCATCTAATATAATGAGATATCGCTTATGTTTCAAACTTTCTTTCAAGTACTCAGCTATTTCCTGAAATCCTCGGGTAGGCATTTCATGGGCATCAAGGTCCAGTACTTGAGCTAGAATGGATTGAAAAATTTCTTTCGATTGATATTTTTTGCCTACTGTCACCCATGCCTGACAATCGAACCATTCCAACATATCTATAATGAAATTATGAACTAGGATTGGGTTTCGAGAAATCCTCAAAATTAACCATAAAAATTAAAATACGAATTGAGCAACAAAGAGAATAAATTCTCAACAAATTTTCAAAATCAACAAATCATATCCTCCAACGCAATCATCAATTACCAAGAAGTCTTCAATCAATCTTCAAGCCTGTTTAATTACTGCTTTTTTTGTATCGTCAAATATAATGAATCTACATGTGAAAAAAATTAAAAAAATCAGTACTATAATTTTCTAAATTTAAAAACTTTCATAAAAGAGAAAAAATAAGAAAATATTATACCATTCCAATTACGTGGAACAATTTCTCCTGTCATGCCCACTAATACCACAACCATGACAAACTCTTGCTTTTGGAATTGCTTTCTCACTTGTGAAGGATCATTAATCTCAATCATATTCTTTTCTGGTACAGAATTGCATTCTTTCACCAATATGTTCTTTATATCATCGTACACATGTTCTTTCACCAATATGTTCTTTATATCATTTTATACATGTTCTAATTGTTGCATTAGCAAGTTAGAACCATTTTCATTGAGACATGCATCATCTACTACAATAGAAGCCATTTGTGACAATTTTGAATGTCTTGTTAGAAGAGATTTATTATGAACATCACAAATGTCAGCACCATGATTATCGTTCACTCTTCCACTCTTTGCCCTTATTGTCCATCTTGATAGAATATATCTAGATGAAAGTTCAAAGATCAGTTTCACACGAAAATATGTCAAAATATGTCTACAAATAATTCATTTGAACTAAAATTGTAAACAACTACATGTTAATGCATTTGAACTCTTGGTTGATGTTGAACTTGTATCAGTTCTGAATATAGTATAGATTGTTTGCAACTCATCATCACATTTCAAATTCACAAAACAAGCATGACTTTGACACATTTTTTCCTGGAAAAAGTTGAAACTTTTCATTGTGCATATCTTTGCCAATTGTGCTTCCATTGGCCAGTGTCTTCAGTGTTGGTTGCACATTAATATCAACATGATCAGCTTCAAATTCTTTGTGTTGTTGATGTCTGAGAGCTTTATTATATCGTGTGATAAAATCCATCAACGAATTTTTGACTGAAATATATCTTTTGAAAAAACAATGACAACTCTCAGCTCTTTGACTATTAGAAACTCCAATACTAAATACATGTTCAACATAAGCAGGAACCTATTTACTACGCAACTCATACATGTGGTCAAGCCATTCATTCTTTTTCAGCGTGGAATATGTCATGATCTCCATCCAATGTTCTTCAAATTCTCTAGTAGATTCGGAGTTCATAACTACATCCTTCAAATGGTAATAATCATCTCGATTTGTCATCATATTAATCTTTTCAGAGAATTTATTAAGAATATACCAAATACAATACCGATGCAGGGTGGTTGGAAACACTTGTGCAATAGCTTTGATCATTGTATAATTGGAAATACTTGTGCAATAACTTTGGTCATTGCAAAATCTTGGTCTGTAACAATAACAAAAGGATGACTACCTGGCATAGCCTCAAGCTGGTTATTAAATAACCAAATAAATGAATTTGCTTTCTCATCACTTAAAAATCCACATCCAAGTATGATTGTTTGGCCATGGTGGTTGATCCCTGTTATTGAAGCAAAAATCATGTTATACTTATTTGTGTTATATGTTGAATAAAATACTATAACATCACCAAAATAATTGTAAGATCTTCTCGTTATACTTATTTGTGTTATATGTTGTATCAAATACTATAACATCACCAAAATAATTGTAAGACCTTGTCGCTGTAACATCGGCCAAAAATATTTTATGAGTTTGTTCTCCATGTCTAGTTCAAAGTCAAAGAAAATGAAGGATTTTTCTCTTTCTCTGACCAGAAAACTCCATTAATGTTTCGGCGTCCATTCCTTTTTGTTCCTCCTATAAATTTCTTCTTTAATTTCTAATATTTCATTCAGTACATCCAACATGTTCTGGGCCATCCAATTCAATTTCCATCAATCTCAATTATTGGCATGTTCGTACATTTGCTTCAGATAATTGTTCAGTCAACGCTTTCTTTGCTATCGACACATGACCATGCGACCTCAACATATTTACCTTTCTTGGAGTTGTAAGTCCATGATTGTGATTTTCAATAAATATACTTACAACCCAATTTGATCCAGTTTTTCTGTTTACAATTGCTAACTTAGCTGTTCAACCAACTCGAACTATTCCCCCATTTCTTTCACCTTTTTGTTTATTTGATTCATTTTTTTTGTCCTTTCTTATAGCATACAAATGATTTCCATATTATTTCACCTATCTCTTTTTTCCTTTTACTGTTGTGCAACCATGTACTAAATCCTGCCTCTTTTGCATAAGCATTATAAAATTCAAATGCGTCTTCGATTGTGAGAAATTCCTGCCCGATTTTAGGTTTATGTTCTTCCGAAACTTGTGGGATAAACAGATCATTTGGAGAATTTTCTTCCATCTAAAAAAAATTAGTTAATGCTGAAAATCTTAAAATTTCAACTAATTGCTCACCCAAATCAATAGATAATGAAAAAAAAAATATTGACGAAAGTTCTCAAAGATGGCGAGAGAGAAAGTCCCACCTTTAAAATTTGATTCGATGAGAGGTGTAGATGGTGGAGTGTATGAGAATTGGGAAGAATGTGTATGATTGATGTGTGAGATGCGAATTGTTAAAAAGGTCTATGTTGATGAGGGGTTAGGTTTATATTTGAGATGATAATTGATAAGAGAATCCGTATACGAAGATGTTGATAGGGGTTAGGTGTCTGAGATGAGAATTGATAAGACAATCCGTATGTGAAGAGGTAGCGTGAAAAAAGAATTATGTGTATAATATAAAATATTAAAAATTAAAAAAAAAAACTTAAAGAAGTGCGCACGCATTCTTCAGGTGCATACCTGATCAAAAGTGATACTCAACATTAGTATTGATGCTTAACTTTTTACATGTATAAACATCATTGATAATCTAATGCTAAACTTTTTATATGTATATACATCATTGATAATTTAATACTGATAGTTAGAAAATAGGTGTATTTTATTATGAATTAATTTGAGATTTTATGCTATTTGATGTAATAGAATACACCGTTTTTATACATATATATGATTTTGGTTTCCAAGTACTTCACAATTAATTTTCTTAACTATTTAGGGATTTTTTGTAGCATATTAGAGTCAAAGAATGTGGTCATGAATCAAGAGAACATAATTAGACCTATGGTTTTGCTCAAATGTCCACCGTGGGTAACTTTTAATATGTCCATCGATGACGTGTAATCATCTTATCTCCTCATTATATGAAAAGTAAAATTAATAGATGTTCTGAACTTTTGACACATCAACCGTGGGTAAGTGAGCAGGACTGATAAGACCTAAAAAGGGGATTGAATTATATGTGCTCATGGTGGGTAAGTGAGCAGGATTGATGAGACCTAAAAAGGAGATTGAATTCTATGTGCCCACGCTGGATAAGTGAACAGGATTGATGAGAACTAAAAAGGGGAATGAAGAATTCAATCCTATGGGCTTAAAAAGGAAAAAAAAAAATAGGCCAATTTAAAAAAATAAAAAGCTCATGGCATGGAAGAAAAGGGCACCACTCACGCCAAGGAGATATCCACCATTTAGTTAGGTCTCCAAGTCACAATTTGATAGCACTGTCCATGTAGGAAGAGAGCAATATTCACGTAGAAGAGAGAACAGGGAGATTTTGGAGAGAATAGGATTTGAATATTATTATTTTGGGGAGATTAGTTTTTAGAATGAATTCTTCGATTACTTTTATGATTTTGATTTTGAGGATGCTCGGCTAATTTGATAATTCCGATTAGTAGAGATGTTTGAACTAATTTATCTTTTATTTTTTGATTAATCTCGTAACTTTCTCTCGATATTTATTGAAATTGATTACGCTATTTGTTGATATAGTTTTCAATTATTTGATACTTGATTCAAATTGATCACCTAGGTTAAGTGTTTGATAATTGATTGCTAGAATTTTAAATCATGAATAATAATTGTTATGATCTAATTTTCATTGGTAGTAAACTAGAGGTCATGCATTTCTAGCGTAGCTTAATCCTAGATTATCGAATCGAGTTTATGTATTTAAGGTCTAGTTTATCTTATCGTCTTGGTGATTAATGCATTTGATAAATTAAATTTAGAGAGTTTATTCTAGGTTATTTAATTAAATAGTAATTAGTGATCTTATCCTAATTTAACTAATCTTAAGAGACGATTCGCTTTAACAGAGCTTATTGTTAGACTAGGGATGATAATTCTATGATAATATGAGAGATGATAATTCTATGATAATTTGAGAGAGGAGTGTTACATTGATTAGAGAATAATTGATAACGAGTGATAACTGAATTGTTAATTGAAATATTTTCTTCTATCGATTTCTTGTTATTTAATTATTTTTTAGGTTGCTAGTTAATTTAGCGATAGTTTATCAATCTGAAAATCCTCATAACTTGTTATTTCATTGAATTGAACATATGTGACATAATTAATTTTTCACTTCTCGTGGGATCGACTCTGACTTACCCTAGCTACTAATTAGTAAGATTAGAAAGAAAAATAATTAGTTTTATCACATTGCGACAGCGCGATGAAATACTTAGCAATAGTATTAATGCTTAACTTTTTATATGTATATACATCATTGATAATAATATATTATATCAGCTAACATATATATTATCAGTAATTTATTACTGAATTATAAAAAGTAATGAATGAACATGTAATTAGATAAATTAGCTTAAGATATTACGTTAAGTTACTCTTTTAATAAAGAGTTATATATTGTCGATAACTAATATTTATAATTTATAAATCTTGTTATAATAGCTATCGTTTAATAAAGAGTTATGTATCTTACAATTACAATAATTTTAGGGTAATTATATTATCTTGTATCTACCAGTTTATAATTAATTGTATTGTATTATTGTTGGTTGTTTTACGTCATACAATATTTATATAGTCTATTATCTATGTTTACTTTAAACATGTCATTTTATTATGATTTTGGGTGGGACATATGTATAATAATATGTTATACTTTCCAAAATTTTAGTAACATTTCCATCGTTTTTCCAAATTTTTGCAATATCGATATGCAATATCTATATATTTATCGATATATTCGTAAAATTAAGGTTGCGATATTACTTGCGATAGCGATATTTTCATTCTTGTAGAGACTCATTTCTCTTGTCAGTCCACGCCCCAAAATGTGAGTATCGGCTCTGTTTATACACAACTTTCTATCCGTTTATTCTACACGAAATCCTCTTTTGCAGTTGCTGAAAAAAATGGTTGTCATCATCACATAGCATACTCAGATGTCATATTATTTGTTATGCCACTAAGTGTAAAAAAAGACATACAGTATATATCAACCTCTCTTGAATCTATTCTCTTGGGTTCTTCAGTTAGAAAAACCATGATGTAGCAAAGACTGTAAATGATGCTAAGTTGAATGAGGATGAGAATCAGACCGAAACGCCCCTGGACTCAGCTTCTAGATACTTGCAGATCCTCTCCATAACCTCTCTCCCTTTGGCACTGTTCTTTTGAAATTTGTCGACACATCTCTGCTCTATCTTCTCAGCCATTGATGCCAGTGCTGACAAAGGTTTTATCATGATGCTAGTTTCTTGTCGACAAATTGTCCATCCATGTGGATTCTCTGGGTGTGGATCGTACCTAATCTTCTCTTCCACTTCAATGAACTTCTGAAGACTGATATTACGGGTAGCCAATTGCATTGTCCGAGATTTCGCATCAACAATTGTTGACTCAACACAGTTGCAGACATCCTGGCCAGTGATTTTACGAAGAAACCAGGGCCCTGGAGCATGTATGGTTATAGCTCGAATTGTGTACAGCTTCCCGGAACTAGGTTCAAGCTTGTGGCTCAAAGTGTCGACCTCAAGAATGTGAGACAGAGTACGCTTGTTTTCAGCATCAGCAAATTTGCGCCAAGATGCAGAAGTCACTCGTTCCCATGGGTGCTTGAAAGTGTGTTCTTGAGAATATGCCCTAACCATCTTGATTTCCCTTGTTCTACACTCCTAGAGAAATTAAATATGTTAGCAATCAAAATATAAAACATCAATCTTCAATTTACAGGCATTCATAAAATGCATGGTGGCTGCAGCCAGTACAGTTATTCTATGATCAGCATAATAGCTTAAGAGGGCTCCGAACTTAAATGTTCTCAAACTATGAAAGTACTTGGTGAAAAATAGCAATACCAGAAAAAAGAAAAAAGGAAAAGGTGATTCGACAATAGATGCTATATTAATTGAATATGCTCAAAATAGTAGTGTAATGATTAAATGATGTATGTTTAAAAGGAAAGGGAGTTTTTTTTTTAACCTCGATAAAATTATGAAAGGAAAATAGGTATTTAAGCGATTGCAATGTTATAAAATTGTCAAAGCACCTATGTTGAATAAATTCTTAACTAATAATCATAAATTTGGGTACCCAATTTTAAGTAGGGGGCAATAGGTTCCAAGGCTGTAGAACAATTGTTAAGGTAGACTAGAGACGCTACATAGTTTTGTATTTTCCTTTTAAAAAGTAGAAAGACACATGAAACATGTATGACAAAACTTTCTACTACTTGAGGTCGAACAATTTAACAGTGCAAATTAGGAGGAGAATCCATTAAATCAAGGAGAAGTGATATCAGCATAAAGAAGAATTTAGAGACAATTATTTCACACTTCTAGTTAAACGAACATCCTCAAACATAAGCTAGTGAAATGTTTATACGGTTAAAAAGCTTAATGGAATCATACATTCAGCATTTACAACTAAATTGCCACAGCCAATCAATTCTTTGAGTTTCATCTTCTACTAAGAAACCTTTTCAAGCACACACGTAGTTCAAATAAAGCTAGCTACCCGATACTAGGCAGCTGGAATCTTGGGTCTCACGGTCTGATAGATTACAAGAGTGGATGAACTAACTAGATTGTATAACTGATAAATTAAGTAGATATTATATATGAAATGAAACAGAGAAACTACCACTCATATATACAATTAAAATTTAATAATAGTTAAATTGTCAATCTCACAATATCTTTTTCTCTAAGAAACAAAATGTTTTACAAAGTAGTAACAAAAAAAAGGCACAATTACATCCAGCAGACAAGATATTCAAAGCAAACAATATCATACCAATTATATCATACATTTATGTGCATATACAAAAATCTGTAAACATTGGAAAATCAATCAATGCTAGCAATAAATCTAAAATTACATTTTTCATGTACATGTTCAGCTCATTTAGTTAATTTAGAACCTAAAAGGGGTTCATGTTCATACATACAGAAAATCAAATCTAGAAACAAACAAAGTCAGAATTTACATGAACCCTTTAAAGGATTCCAATTCCTCATTCGGTTTTCCGGCGCATTAGCCGGAAATAAAGCTTCGGCGTCGGAAAGTGAAAGCAAGAATCAGACGGAAGAAAGAAGACAAAAGCACAAAGATTTACCTTCAACTTCGATGGCGCACAGTTAGCTGGGCGTCGATTACTGCCTTAATTGGGGGAAAAATCTTGCCCTAATTTTTTGTATAATTAACTGGGTGGTGGATGGGTGACCACAAATGCCGACATATAACACTAACAAACTCCCCTTTGACATTTTTGGTTCAAAACAATGTTTTATTTCCTCCGAACAGATTTTGATAGAAACAAGAAACATGAAACAAAAAATGCCAACATGTAACACTATTAAAGAAGGTGATTTGCGATGATAAAGTCGAAAGGTCATGTTACTACAACAGCGGTACCTAATTTCAGTTCCCCAAAATCCCCAAATTCATTTCCTTTGTCAAGATGCTCTAATTTCAATTCTATTCTCTTCCATTTCTCCAAATGTCCACATTTTCTCTCAGCTTCCACCTTCGCTCTCCAATTTTCCACATTGTCTTCTTTTCTTTACACTGCAAGATTTGATTTTTAAGAAAATTTCTAAATTTTCAACACAGAGCTGCCTAGCAGTGTGGCTCCATTCTTCATTAACCAAGTGCTTGATCAGCAATGATCAAAACTCTATAATTAAGTGAAAATTTTCAGTGCATTTCTTCTTGGCTCACTTGGGATCCTTCTTCTCCATTTTCTAGTGTTGTTTTACCTTTTTGTTTAATGTTTTCTTTCTTAATTTTTTATGTCTTGTGATCAACTTCTTTTATCATCATCATCAAAACAAGTAGTGTCGGTGGACATGGGAGTGGCCAAGAAGTGTTCTAAATTAAATGGGTCCTAAATCGAATTCGGGTTGAATAAAATCTATCTTTTCGATCTAATCGAACTGGTATGGGAAGCGATGGATTTAAAAAATCATTTCATTATTTGAAATATAAGAATGTATCATCAATATTAAATTTATTTAAAACTAAATTGAAACAAAAAGAAATATACTTTGGCGATTTTCTTTTCTCTTTTGCTTTGACTGATATACAATGGTTGAATCCATGAATTGTTGAATACACCACGATGTTCCGATTTGATCGTCCCTTTCAAAGATAGTGTGTAGGCACCCAAAATATCATATAGTATTCTAATTTGGTTATTCCTACGATGTACGCAACTTATGAGATCATAGAATTAAACTAATTAAATTGAAAGGGATATCGAACTATTCTATTAAATATACAACGGTAAAGAAACCAGGTGTGCTTTCTCATTGAAATAGGCGTGTATCAACATGTATCTGGGGAAAAAAATTATAGTTTTTTTTATAAACTCAATTCTATTAATTACGTATTTCATTGATGTTCTAATCCCTATCTTAATGTGATTTATCACAACTAGAAATTTAATTTTATTAAGATTCATTCATAATCTTAATCAAATTAGTCCTTATCCAACTATAATTCCAAATCCCGTCAAAGAAGAGTCATAATCTTAATATAATTGTAGTTGATATAATCTTATAATATCAAATTATTGATTATATTAATATCAAAATACTTATTTAATTTCTAATACAGTCATCACCGTAGAATATCAAATATTCCTGAAATTAAACGATATTTATATAATTTCCTAAATCACATGGAAAACGATTTTCCATAAATCATTAGAAATAAATAAACTTATATTTAACCCGTTTTACTTAGAAAGACGAACCGGGAACCATGAACTCATAATCATAAGCTCCAATAAATCAAATAAATAATTAAACTCTTTAATTAATTCATTCGACTTATTAATTCCGCTATTACTCCACTAAAAATATGGAATTACACTCTTACGATTATAGAATATTTTACTCTTTAAAGTTGAGTCGTCCTCATTCAAATGTCTCCACATCGACGGTCCTAGTAAGACAGTCACATCTTATATTTTGGGCAGTATTAATTATGTTTTAATTAAAGATTCATACTTTAATTAATTTCATCATAGATTTAATTTAAGTTTATCATCCATAATCTTAATCCTCTTGTATATAACACTTATATACTAAGATTATAGTTACATCAAACAAATTAGGATTTTTCTATGATGTTTATGAAATACATACAATAAGCATATGAGTTTGAAAATAAATGTCACATTTATTAATAATAATAAATAATTCATAATTGCTTTTAGGGCATTATCTCTAACAAAAAGTAGGTTTCACATCCCCCGCGCCATTATAAAAAGTAGGTTTCACATCCCCCGTGCCATTATAACCTATAGGAAGGAAATAAGTGCATTTTATTGTTCATTAATTTAGGATTTTATGTTATTTGATGTGATTGAATGCACCATTTTGTTACATATATGAGTTTTGGTCCCCAAATATTTTACATATCATTTTCTTGATTATTTAGAAATTTTTGAAGCCTTCTCGAATTAAGAGATGTGGTCGTTAACTGAGGTTGAAGTTATTTGGGCCAATTTTGGATCAAAGCCAATAAAAGTTGAAAACAATTGAGCTTGAAGGGAAGGAATATGTTTTGTGAATTAAACAAAAAGTAAAAAAGGATTGTGCTTGAAGCCCATTTTCCACCTTCAAGAAGGGCACGCCACCCACACCACTAGGAGAAGAGGATATCAACTATTTAAATCATTCTCCAACTCATAACTGGATGACAAGTCCCGTAGGTAGAGATTAGGAGAGAGAGAAATAGAGTTGGAATATTATTATTTTTTGAGATTAGCTTTTAGAATGAATTATTCGATTACTTTTTTGGATTCGATTTTAAGGATGCTCGGTTAATTTCATAATTCCGGTTAGCAGAGATATTTGAACTCGTTTATCTTTTATATTCTAATTGATCCTGTAACTTTTTCTTTATGTTTGATTTGAATTGATTATACTATCTGTGAATATTGTTTTCGATTATAATTACTTGATTTAGATTGATTACCTAGGTTAAGTGTTGATAATTGTTGTTAAAATTCTAGATCATAAATCCTAATTGTTGTGATTTAGTTTTCATTGGCAGTAAACTAGAGGTCGTGCATCTCTAGGGTAATATAATTCTAGATTATTGAATCGAGCTTATGTATTTGTAGTCTAGTTCATCTTATCGTCTTGGTAATTAATACATTTGATGAATTAAATCTAAAGAGTTTATTCTAGGTTATTCAATTCAATAGGGTTAATTAGTGATCTTATCCTAATTTATTAATTTTAAGAGACGATTCGATTTAATAGAGTTTGTTGTTATACTAGGGGGTGATAATTCTTTGATAACCTAAGAGAGGGTTGTTACATTAATTAGGGAATAATTGATAATGAGGGATAATGAACTGTTAATTGGAATGTTTTCTTATATTAATTTCTTGTTATTTAATTGCTTTTTAGGTTGTTAGTTGATATAGTGATAATTTATCAATGTGAAAACCCCAATAACTTATTATTTTATTGAATTGAACATAGGTGACATAATTATTTCTCTACTCCTCGTGGGATTGACTCTGACTTACCTATTAGTTAGTAAGATTAGGAAGGAAAAATAATTAATTTTATCGTATCACAACAGCACGGTCATAACCAGAAACTTCTCTTCAAAGATCAGCGAAGCTTTGGCAATGGTGCTACTCTCTCCTTTCTTGACGACTCCACTCTTGATGTCCCTCTTGCAGTCTTCCTCTTCGTCGAAAAGCTGTCACTAAGAGCATGCCAAAATGAGGAGGGCAAAGGCTATCAATCCCAGCATCAATCGCACCCACTGAAGAGGTACGACAAAGGGGAGTGCCATACACATCGAACATTGGATGGTGACCGGCAGGAAGAACATGGCGTTAGAGGTAGTAGTGGCCTCGATGGTTGTCATTTTTCATACTGAATTGAGGGGAAATAAGGTGCCACTGGTTCTCATTTGTATGTAGATTTGTGTTATGTTTTTTGGGAAATTGGATTGAAGATTGGAAAATGGTGAGATAATGGGGAAATTGGGGGAGTCCAGGTGGAAATTTTGAGAGAGTGTAGGAACACTTCACAAAATTAAGGAGGATACCAAATTTTTCTTTGGAGGAGTAGGAGCAACAACAGCATCATCAAATCCATATTGCTCCATTTATTTTATCAAGTTTGATACAAAATTGACCCATTTATTGGGATCATCTCCTATTATTTTTCTAATTTTAGGATTACACTTTTTGTACAAATGAGATGTTATATATTATATACACCTAACAAAAATTGACGTTAGATTTTAATAATACCATATGTGTATAGAGTCAATTGCTACCATATTCATTTATTATCTTAAGATTAATTTACACTATGGTTTGACACCCATGACTTCACTAATGCAATACGTGCATAGTATTCATAGGCTTAACTTATTGACAGATACATTTTTAACTTGGAGAGTATTTGGTTTCGAGTCTTCCAACCCTTATTGTAACTCAATTTTTTTAAAGATTTTATTGTTTGTGGTTTCATACCTAATGATTAGTAGGTGTAAATAAGTATATATTAAGGATTTCATTGTGCAGTTTGTTAGGCCATGTGTCTTGTTTATTGGCTCTTCTTTTTTCATCTTTCAATATGTCTCCATTGACTTGTTTTTGATCTGTTGATGTGCTCAAATCTTGGATTGTTGTTGATCTTCCTCATACTACATTGATGTTAGTTTCTCCATAAGTGTATCTATTTTGACTTTGGTTCCTTGGAAAATGCATCATACTTTGGTTTTCATGTAGTAAGTTAGCTTACAGTGACTCTGTTGTAACTTTAATACTGCTTACAGCATGTTGTGTTGTATCCTCTTCTATCTTGCAGTAGTTGCTTCTTCATTACTTACAACAGGTTTTCTTCCTGCTTGCAACTATCTTCACTTTATCTCCTTCATTCTTCATCCTAATCTATAGACTCATATTTAGTCTAATTTCACTTAAATATTGTGAAAAATGAGGTACTCTAAATTCCTATTACACTTGTGTTTTATCTCATATAAATCTAAACATAAATTTCCTAACAACCCCAATCTAATTTCTAATAATTAATTAATCCTAAATTCTAACGAAAATTCGACAGCATTTCGACGCATACATTAATCTACCAATCTCGACTCTCCATCTCTACAAGAAAATAATAAGCAATTCCCAACAATTCCATAATTCTAATTAACTATTCTAGCAATAATTAATCAACTAAATTACTAACATTAAACATTTCAAAATCACCATGACACCAATTCATTACTAACATCTTTCACTAAATTCCAATACACCAATAAAACAGTTCAAAATCACCAATAAACCAATACATCTAAATTAACTCATATAACCAATTTTTTCGACTTATTAACAACTAAATGATTATACTAACTAAACATATTAGCAAGGAGTAGTGTTTGTGTGCACCACGTGCATGGGTCATGATCAATGCAACAGGGTATACGGGTCGGGTCCGGTTTAACCCGGATCCACGCCCTTTTTTTTTTTTTATAATTTATGTCATAACTTTTATGTTGTAATAATATAACCTTTATGTTGTAATAGTGTAACCTTTATGTATAGATTTCATAACCTTTTCACTGAATGACTTATATTTTTTTCACTATAAAAATTCATGCAATATAACTCAAACCTTTATGTTGTAATAGTATAACCTTTATGTACAGATTTCATAACTTTTTCAATAAATAACTTATAGTTTTTTCACTATAAAAATTCATATAGCCGAAACCTTTATGTTGTAATGATATAACCTTTATACTGTAATACTATAACCTTTATGTACAAATTTCATAACCTTTTCAGTGTTTTTTCACTACTCAGCACTGCAAAAGGTTATGTGCATATAACTAAAAGGTTAAGTTCGCTAAACTAAAAGGTTATGTCAATATACAGCAGAACAAAAATTTTAGTTAGGGTTTGGGCTAGGGTTTGGGTGCGTGGGGGTGCGTGAGGCGCGCGTGAGGGCGCGTGAAAGGCACTTTTGGACTGGTTGACCCGGTTGCACGGATCTAGGATCCGTGCACCTGGTGTATATATTGGGATATTTCCCAACAACCTGCCTTGGGTCGGAGCTTAAATATGTGTGGGGCACGGCTCTTCCAGATTCGAATCCGTGAGCGCAAAGCTACATAAGTATAAGACATTAAAGTTGCGCCCTATGTCCATTGAATATCCTTTTGGTGTAGCGGTAATGCGCTTGATGGTCCTAACACTTGGTATCAGAGCAGGTCACGGGTTCGAATCCTCCCGGGAGCACTTTGCAGTGGGAGCTGTCAGGGCCTTTGGACCTGAGGAAGGTGAACGGACCTCGAACCGAGAGGATGCTGGCGCAGCGTACGACCTAGGTGGCGGCGGGACCTGTGTGGCCTAGGTGGCGGCCCGAGTGGCGGCGGAGCGGCTTGGGTGGCATAGCCTGTGTGGCGGTGGCGCGAGACAAGATGTCGAGAGGGTTCCAAGGGTTGCTGAAGTGGAGAGGCTGGAAGGTGAACGGACCTCGAACCGAGAGGATGCTGGCGCAGCGTACGACCTAGGTGGCGGCGGGACCTGTGTGGCCTAGGTGGCGGCCCGAGTGGCGGCGGAGCGGCTTGGGTGGCATAGCCTGTGTGGCGGTGGCGCGAGACAAGATGTCGAGAGGGTTCCAAGGGTTGCTGAAGTGGAGAGGCTGGCAGGTGCTGGGGGGATTGATGGTCCTAACAGTATAGAAAGAATTGTGATTAGCAAGAAATAACAACTAAACTAACTAAACTAATAACTAATTATTAGTTAATTAAATAATTAAATAAACTAACTAAACTAACATGATAGCAAATTTTAAATTATAACATTATAATAACTAAATATAAGTTATAGCAAATTAGAAACTAAATTCAATTAATATGAAATTAAATTAGAAACTAACATTAAAACTAAGTTTAATTAACATTAAACTAAAAAAATAGAGATTAGCAACAAATTAAATCTAATTAATATTAAACGAATTAGCAACTAACTAAGAATCTAAGATAATTTGCTAATTAACATTTCAACTAATAAAAGTAAAATAAAATAACATTAGAAAGTTAAATTAAAACTAACAAATTAAACTAATAACATTAACAAAACTAACAAAAATATTTAGATCAAACTAATTAAACTATTAGCAAATTAAAAAGAAATTAAACTAATTAAACTAATTACCAACTAGTTTAAAGAAAAAAGGAAACTAATCTTCTTTACGACAACGGGCGGACGTTGGCGCAGTGACAGGACAGGGGGAGGGGACAGGGGTTGGTGGGGGGAAGTGGTGGGGGAATGGGTGGGAGGGTAGGCAGTGGGGGATGGGGTCGATAGCGACGGGCGGTGGTGGTAGCGGCGGGATAAGCAGTGGAACGGCGGCGAGGTGCAGGGGAGCGAGAAAGATAGAGAGAGAGTGGGGAGATGGATGGGGAGGGAGAGGGAAGCGGCGACGGCGACGAAGTTGTTGGTGGGGGTGGTGTAGACGGTAGAGGTGGCGTTGGTAGAGAGAGAGGAAGGGAGGGAGAGAGGAGAGAGAGGTGAGACGGGGAAGGGACTTCCGATGGAAAGTCAGTCGACGTCGATTTTCTTCCATTATACTTAAAATGACATCATTTTTACTTATCCAAAAATTTTGGGGGAAAATAAGTTTGAAATTTACAAACGAAATATATTTCTGTGGGTAAATTATGAATATTTTTTATTAAAAAATTAGGAAAAATAATTATCGATGGATGTTCATCGGTAAAGTATCAAATCGATGATGTTTTACAAGTAAAACGACATCGTTTTTATATATTTTTGATAGAATTTCCATCGGTAAATGTCTCCTTCCATTTATTAGCAATTGTTTTTGAGTTTTTCCCTCACATTTCTTCCTATAACATTTTGAGCTCTATTTACAATCTTGTATGAAAATTTTAATTTTTAAAATGAATTCAATTCAATCAAACACAACGAACTTGTTAAATTAGTCGATGATATATGTTTGAAAATATATACTAAAATAGGTAAAACCAATCGTTTCAATGACATAAGTAATAAAATTATATAATTGTGCTATCACTATAGTAACGATATTACGGTTTACGGATAACAATATAATTGATAATTATATATATATATATATATATATATATATATATATATATATTAATTACATTAAGATAAAGATGTCTCGACTACGTAATTAGTTCATACGTTTTGTACGTAATTAATATGATACAACAACATCAATATTGATTGTACATTATGATTATTAATACAATATAATAGTAATTAAATTAAGATTATTTGAGAAAAATCATCAAAAAAAGTTTTCGTTAAAAAATACCTCAAATATAGGGTCTTCCGATGGAATTACTAATGAAATATAGACGAACATTAAATTTTCAAATTACCGACAAATATTCCATCGCTAGGTCAGAAAAAACGATGTCATTTTAATAAACAAATATTTACTGATGAAATTTCCATCGGTTAAACTTACAAAAAAAATGTCATTCTTGGTTTAACATGATGAATAGTGAAACATCATCATTTTACCTTCATTAGTCGATGGAAATATCCATCGGTGACTTCGCGATGAAAGTCTGTTGCAAAAATCATCAGAAAACTGAATTTTCCGACGACTTTTATTTCGTTAGTAATTGCCGACGGAAATTTCCTCAATTTTTAAAAAAAAAATTAAACAAGTTCTGCTAACGATCTTTCGTTGGCGTTTCTTTGGTAATTACCGATGGACCCATCCGTCAGTATATCGCCTGTTTTTTATAGTATACAGGATGCTAGTTAATCTTGTTTCATGTAAAGTGATAAAAGTACTTTGAGATAGTTTATATATACAGTAAACATTTAGAGATCGGTATCGTGCTCCTAGACTGCCCATTAGAGTTTAAAGCTTCATATATTATCGTATCAATAATCATTAGTTGCTTCGTTTGGTATCAGTGGCCGGCTACCTTGGGTACTTTAGAGTTGCATGCATTAGTATGATGTCTGGGCTATAGTATATATTTGAAGGGGTTAAATATAAAAATCAACCTAAAGTATGATCATTTTTAATTTGCAACCTAAACTTTTTTTTTTATCCAATTGCAACTTGAACTGTTTTTTCAACAACTTTTCTGGCGAAATTCACAACTTATATTTTCATTAGTATGATAAATTTCTCATTTTACAAAATTTTAGGTTTCAAACTGAAAAAAAAAAGTTATACTTCAGATAGCACATTGAAAATAGTCATACTTGAGTTGTTTTTATCCTTTTGAAAATTACGTGATGTGCATTTTGTAGGAAAAGTTGCTGGAAAAAAAGTTTAGGTTGTTTTTTGAGAAACTCTTGCACTTTAGGCTGCAATCAGATTAAAAAATAATTTAGGTTGCAAATTGAAAAAACATCATACTTTATATTGATTGTTGCATGTAACCCTATTTTCAAGTATAAAAGTATACATGTGTTTTATTACTAGGTCTGTAACGTCCCAATTTTTTTGTAGATAAACCTTAATCAAGACGCTACTTATTTATAAAAACATTACCCTTTTTAAGAATAAAATAAAGATAATTAAAAAATTCAAGGTTTATGTAAAAATATTCGTTCCCAAAAGTTCATAAAATATTATATCTTAAAATAAAATCAATTACAACCTTTTTCTATTGGCTACCAGCATCCACCGCTCGCACTCTACGCCTTCAACTCCTTAAACTGAAAACATTTTAAAAAGAGGGGTGAGTGTTTGAAATACACTCAGTGGGGTGGGGAAACTCGGGATGACATAAAATAATTTTGGAAGATTTTACACACACACATGCCAAAACACCATTTTATCATCTAAAACAGATTTTCTTAGAACATCTGTCTTTTAATAACAACCGTAGAAAATAGATCATTTCAAATCACGTGACTTAAATCCTTTTAAAAATGTAAGCATCCATCACAAATCCATCATCATTCACATTCAAACATATCACTTTCATTATCACATTTACGGTTCTTAGCCGTCTTGCAAACATATGCTGGTCTTAGCCGCCCTGAAAACATATATTCCATCATTTACATTCAAATGACACTTGTCACATAATTTACGGTGCTTAGCCGTCATGAAAGCATTTTACGGTTCTTAGCCGCCATGAAAACATTTTTACGGGTCTTAGCCGTCTTGGAAATATATGCGGGTCTTAGCCGCCCTGGAAACATATGCGGGTCTTAGCCGCCCTAGTACGGTGATCAGCCGTCATATACAGGTTTTAGCCGTCTTACATACGCATGCACATGCACACATAATTACAAAACACATAAACATATCAAACATACACATCAAAGCACATTAATTTAACACAACACTTAGTTGCAGTTCTCAACTGCCATGGAAACACATCTTATTTGCACATATGCAAATCTTAACTTCACACCATTCTTCACCTTTGCATTCATAGTAAAACATTCACAATCCATCACTTGTTTTAAATCATTCATCAATCCCAAATTTCATCTCTTAGCACTTTATTCACATAACACGTATATCAACCTCACATCAATCAAGTAAAAGATTTCATATTTTAAATACTTTTAAAGAATATAAATACCGTATTAAGAATTTACCCCCACCTTTCACAATTGATGCTTGCAAAATGTCTACTTCTATATGAGCTTAGTTCTTTCCTCCCTTCGTATTTCCTACAAAGCGTAATTGTTCGCTTTAGAATTTAATCGAACTATTATTAATTAAAATACATTCTTAATTTAGAACCTTTTCTGTTAACAGACTATCTAACAGGGTTAACCTGAAATAAAATTAAGTATTAATGTAATATGCTAGGGTGATAACACTCAACACAAGTAGCCCCCTACTCAGCACCGCCGCTGCTCCGACCAAGCCCAGCCGCCGTTCGCCTGTTGCTGCTACAGCCTCGACGCCGCCCAGCCTCCTCCGCTGCCGCCCACACATCTGCTCACTACGGTGGCTTCCACACACACACGTTGCACTCCCACATACCACACCATATGCCCTCACCAACAACAATTTCTACAGACTAGTATAAGAGAAAGAAACTTGGGGAAAGAAAGAAAATAAAAAGAAAGAAAGAGATGGAGAGAGAGACGCGAGAGACAGAGAGAGAGTTGAGAGAATTGGAGAGAGAGAGAAGATATTTCCTTTTCAAATTCTTATCCCCCATTTTTTGTTCCACGTTGACTTATTTTTTCTTTTAAGTTATACTTATATGCATATATATATAAGTAAGAATAATTTTATATATTATACTTATATGTATGCATTGGGTTCGTGTATATATATATATATATATAAGTAAATTTTTATTTCTTTTTCATTTTATTTGTATAATAAAATTTATTATTATTATTATTATTATTATTATTATTATTATTATTATTATTATTATTATTATTATTATACATCTCATTTTAATTGTAGAAAATTCTCGAGATATTTTATATAATTGAATTTTATTTCGGATGTTACAAGATCATTATTATTATACATCTCATTTTAATTGTAGATAATTCTCGAGATATTTTATATAATTGAATTTTATTTCGGATGTTACAAGATCTTTCTAGTACCATTCAATTGAGTTACAAAGAAAAGTGTTTCATGAGATTGTGTGATGTGTTTGTTAAGCATTCACTTATAGTATGCATTTATCTTATATTGTAGATGAAGGAAAGGTAAGACGTGATGCTAATTAAATGTAATCAACAAAATCACTAGTGATCTAATATTAATAAGTTAAAACACTAAATTGTTAACTTCTCACAATACCTAAACAACTAGCAACATGTTTGTAAATGGCAATACCACTTAATCCATTATAAATAATTGAATTGTCTAAAAAGGAATGCTCAAATATAGTATTATCAAATATAAAAAAGTTTATATATCAACAATATAAGTATCATGAGATTCTCAAAATAATGCATGTTGAATATTCAAATGAACACATCATTAAATGGAAAAAAAAACATCATTATATGATCAGCATCACCTCTTCGCCTCCTCCCTGCAAGAAAGGTAGCAACCATTATATATATATATATATATATATATATATATATATATATATAAAAGTGTGAATTGTATCTTCAAAAATAATGAGTGAACAAAAATGACCTTTCATCTATGACTAAAAACTTTGGACAAACAAGTAAATAGTCAAGGGTTTAAAATGTTGTAATTAATTCAATGGTGCAATAAATTCCAATTTATAATAATAATTTACCTATTAACATAGTACATAAGATATTGCATAGCCACCATAAGATAAATTATATATTTAATTATATGTATATATTCATCCATATATATATATATATACTTATAATCAGACACAATATAAAGAAGACAATTAACAACGACAATGTTACTACCAAAAAAAAGGTTACAATTTAGGCTAATGGTGCTTGTGTTAACTCATTAAAACACAACTAATTAAAATTAACAAAATACACATTAACTACTTTATTAGTGATATGAAATGTACACAAGTTGGGATGCAATAAACTGCACATCAAACAATATATATATATATATATATATATATATATATATCTCCTAAAATTTGTAAATGATTGATCACAAATAATATATACATTTATTATTAAAAAATTCTAATATATATATATATATATATATATCCTAAAATATTTCGATTTTTCTTAAAAATTGCTTAACTTAGTTTCAATTATTTCAATTGCATACAATTCTTAAGTTATCAGTTACATACAAAATCTAAATGAGATAACAAAACAAGTAAAAGATGATTTCATGATACTTAGTAATATCGAAATCAATAAATAAAAACCAAAAATAATATATAATTTATCAGATATAATCAACTTTATGTTCATGATTTATTTATAAATATTATTTAGAAAATTTAAAATATATTATGAACCCATTTCTTTAACCTAGCAGTTTTAATACATAAGTAAATAACATAACTGGGAAAGGACAAAATTTTGGACCAAAATTAAATTGAAGAAAAATTAAATTAGATAGAAGTTAAAAATAATCTAAAAAATACATTATATTTCTCATTAAATTTTTATTGTATTGATTAGGGATTTTTTTGTCTTTTTGAAATATAATCATTTCTTTACCATTATTAAGACAATAGATTAAATATTAATAGTATGTGATAATGATAACATTAAATAATTAAAAATGGTTCACTATAAATTACTCATTCATAAATTCTAAACTATACAAACAACAAAATGCAAAACAAAAATGATAATTAAGAAACGAATGAAAAACAATGAACAATAGCTAAGGCGCATGGATTTCACTAGTGTGTATGTGAGTATATATGTATGCATGTGTGTATGCTCTAGCAAGTAAATCGTAATATTGAACTACTAACCTTGTAATCCAAGTTGTAATCCATGTTACTGCTCATGAGTCCCATGAATAATTAACTGAAAAATTCTTTGGAAGTGTCTTCGATACCATAAAAAAAAACTCTTGCATTCCCTTTTGAACCATATGACTGCAATCAACTATTTCAATATTTGAAACGGATTCTTCTCTCAAATACAGCTGTTTCATATTGTAGCAATGTTTAATGCTTACTCTTTGAAGACATTCAAAGCTTTTACTCATCCCCTCCAATTCCACTAAATCAATATCCTCGATCAGAAGACTACGAAGCTTTGGGAATTCATCCGCTTTTATTTTCCATTTTGGGCCTTGAAAGGCATTACATCGTAATTTGAGCACTTCAAGATTTGGCAATGAAGAAATCTTTGTCATTTCTCTCCAAGGATAGCCCAACCCATTCAAGTACAACTTTTTCAGATTTAATGGGAAGATTGGAAGCGGAATAACTGGTGCAACAACCTCAAACTTACATATTGGATTTACGACGACACATTTAAGTGATTCCAGTTCACTAAGATCGGAGATATGATCAAAACGATCCAAGGTCTCAATCATGTTAGGCATCAATTGAATTCGAATTCCTAGCTTCTGTAGATTGGGGATCCTTTTAATAACACCTATAGTGCAACTGTTTAAGCTCACATCGGATAGAGTTAATAGGTTTGGCAAGAAAGAACTGTCACCTCCATCAGGTACATCACTTCCTATGACATGAAGATGCTTCAATTTTGTCAAATCCCATATCTCTACGGGCAAAAATGATGGAAGTCCAAAGCATTTGATGTTCAAATGTCGATGGACAATCAAGTATCGAAGTTTCCCAAGTTTGGATATGGAAGAAGGGGGATTTGCGTTGCATGTGAGAGCAAGGTATCTTAACTCAACAAGTTCTAGTACTTCTAAAGGAAACTCATAAAAACGGATGTTAAGAGCATCGAGTTTTTGGAGCAACACTAAACTAAAACATATTGGTACCTGATATTGATGATATGGACCTAAACAAAGAAGACTGTGGGCAGTAGATGCACAATTTTCCTCCATTGATTTACACACATCTTTAATGCCAAACAAAATGTTATTGTGGATGGTTAACCTATTTTGGTTTTTCATTACTTCTCTTGAAGCATCACTATAACTATCTAAGACATGAAAGAAAGTTTGCTCTTTAGCTTCTTCATAGCAAAAGTGCCACCAAGAAGCATGAAGACCACAAGTTTTTATTCTTTCAGTCGGATTGGATAGAGTGCTTCTTTTGTAGACCATAATAACACTATGCAAAGCAAGGTACTCCAAGCATTCTACACCAGAAACTTCCGAAGTTCGGAAATAATCCTTCTTCATGATTTTCTCAACAATCCACAAATTAATGAGCTTGGATTTTGGGATCTTATTATTTTGTGGGAAAACTCCAATATAGAGAAAACACAATTTTAAATCGTCACTTAGATTGTCATAGCTTGGATATAGTACCTTTGATATTTCTTTGTACACATCAATGAAAAGTTGGTGTCTCTTCCGTGCTACGACCTCAATCCAGAACGATTCTGTCTTCTCGGCCTTTGATAGAAGATCGGCAACTGTGATGATTGTAAGAGGAAGACCATCACACTTCTCAGCAATCTTCTTTCCAGCAATTTCAAGTTCAGGAGGGCATGTTTCTTCAACAAAGACCTTGTCACGCAAAAGATGCCAACTTTCTTCATTATTTAGCAAGCGCAAGGAATGATTAACAAATGAGTCATCATCAGCTTCAGGTTGGATCCTACTTGTAAGCAAAACTCTACTTCCAATTTCATTGTCTGGTAATGAGCTTTCAAAGTAATCTTGGACCTGCTTCATATCCCATACATCATCTAATATAATGAGGTATCGCTTATCTTTCAAACTTTCTTTCAAGTACTTAGCTATTTCCTGAAATCTTCCGGTAGGCATTTCATGGGCATCAAGGTCGAGTACTTGAGCTAGAATGGATTGAAAAATTTGTTCCGGTTGATATATTTTGCCTACTGTCACCCATGCCTGACAATCGAACCATTCCGAGATATCTAAATCTTGGAAAATTTCGTTAGCAAGAGTCGTCTTGCCAATGCCTGCCATCCCAACAAGGGAGATAAAGTACAAGGATAAATAGTGCATGTCAGATTCAGTCACAAGGAGTAGTTTGAGTTGACTAAACTCATCGGATAATCCAACCATCTTCGGCCTTGATGAAATTGGGAAGGGGTCATCATTTTGGTACTCCTCAACCAGCTTCTTCAATCTCTCCATGTACGAATGAGTTTGTTGTTTGAGGTCCAATAATTCATCCTCTCTATGCTTCACAGACCTCATATATGCTTCTTTATATTCTCTTATTAGCTCTGGGATTTGATCAAGTGAAGCTCTCATCCTCATCCTGCTGCTCACATCCAATCTTTCGATACACTCTTGTATGTAATTCGACTCTTTGATTACAAATTCTATGATTTCCAGACCGAGGGGAGGAAATGTCATACCAAAATATTTTTTACCCATCACCATAAGATCATTAAGACGAGCGACAGCAACATAAGCCGCCATCTGAACTCTAATTTTATTTTTTCCTCAGAAATCAGAATAGTCTACTCTTTGGTAATGAAATTATGAACGATTGGGTTTCAAGAAATGCAATATTAGTTAATGTACAATTTGCTTGCCGACATTACAATGAGCTGTCTCCAACTATGGAATAGTATTCACCAGCCTATCACTCTTCAATTATTGGTCAACTATATATATCAAACGATAATTAATTAACTACTCTTGTACCCTAGCACTGACATTTAATATTTAATGTTATCAATTAATTAAGAGCTAGCTGTCTCCAATTATGAAAGAGTATTCACCAGCCTATCACTCTTCGATTATTGTACCCTAGCACTGACATTTAATATTTTGGGGAAAATTGTCCAAATTAGTCATTTTTCTATATTGTAATACAATTTTACTCATTGATATAGTGTTTGATCCTAATATAACAAAAAATATAACAATGTATATCAAAATATCCATTTTTCAAACAAGTCAACAAATCTTTGCACAACCTTGAAATGCAGCCGTCCATGTGCAATAATTGAGTAATTATAATGGTGAAGGCTTCCCCCTCCAACCACGTGTCATCACCAGTTTTAAAGTGTAATGCCCCCTCCCCCAATAATGACATATATGACAAATAACCTTGCACAATTTACTGTTATTACAGAAGTGAATTTATTTCGATTCTATTCCCTTTTATTCTATATAAGTATATGAAGTGGAAAAAACATTCAAATTCATTCATATAATCATTCTCTATATTTTTAGTTGTCGGTTAGAACTAGGAAGTGCGGAAGAATTTTTCGTGTTCAAAAATTTTAAAGGTATGTTACGAGCATGTAAATATTATTATATAACATTATATATTAAACTGTACATAATTATTAATTTTTGTGTTTAATTGAATTTTGTAGTTGTGATATTTATTTAATTTAATGCTTTGTGATATTAATTTTCGTGTTTACTTGAATAGTATAGTTAGAAACGTTTTATTTTCGTACACGAAAATAGTTAAATTTAGCATATACGAAAATAGTTAAAATTTATCATACACGAAACTAATATATCGAAAAAAATGATATCCACGAAAATATTAGCCACGAAAATAATATTTGGAAAAAAATGATATCCACGAAAATATTATCCACGAAAATAATATTCACAAAAATTGTAAAAAACTATATTCACGAAAATTCTAAAATATAAATGGTCACGAAAATTCTTCAAATCATAGTGCACGAAAATTCAAAAAATATATTATCCACGAAAATTGTAAAAAACTATATTCACGAAAATTCTAAAATGTAATTGGTCACGAAAATTCATCAAATCATAGTGCACGAAAATTCAAAAAATATATTATCCACGAAAATTCTAAAAAACATAATTCACGAAAATTCTAAAAAAATTCTTCACTAAAATTCGAAAAAATAATCCTACACGAAAATTGTAAAAAAAACATAGTGTACGAAAATTCGAAAAAATTATTAGCCACGAAAATTAAAAAAAACATAAATCACGAAAATACGAAAAAAAATACACATTAAAATTCGAAAAAATAATTGTACACGAAAATTCTAAAAAAACATAGTGCACGAAATTTCAAAAAAATATTGTCCACGAAAATTGGAAAAAATATTATACACGAAAATTCTTCAAATATGAATAACTAAACTAATAATTGTTCTTCTGCAAATTAAAATACTATTTTGTAGATTATGAAAATTACAAACCTTTTTTTTATTTTATTTAAATAAAATGTTATGATCAGTGAAGGAGGGAGAGGGGCCGAGGGACATTGGGCCCCCTCAAATTTTAAAATATAAGACATATACGTATAATATATATATTATATAAATATTGTGAAATTAGTTATATATATATATATATATGATAATTTTTAATGTTAAGGTATAATTGAATTAAAATAATTGATGGGTTGTAATTTAATTATATATATATTATTTTTAATTTTTGGGAAATTTATGTATCTCTTGTATCTTCGTACTTTTTAATTTTTAATTTATCAAGGCTATTTTAGATATCAAATTTATAATAATAGAATATTGATGTGAGTTTTCTAGATCAACTATAATGAGTAAATTATATGTGAATATCACCATATTTATATTATTCAATTATTTAATATTTGAGTTTTATCATTTTAGTATTAAATCATGAATATAAAACTATTAAAAGAATATTACAAATTTTACATTAAATATTACACTATTAGTCTATTCTAACGTTGTGTAATGGCAAAAATCAATTATTTCGCTACTCTTTGGCACTTATTAAAATATAGACATGAGTACTTTCTGATGTGTTTTGTTTTTGTTGTTTTTCTTAATGTATAGGAAAAAATGAGTTTAATTTCTGTCGTGGTTTGGTTCGGGGGATATTGGGAAGGTTTAGAGTACAAAAACGGTTCCCAAGAGCTTCTTTACCTTAAAAGAATTACATTTGCTGATCTATTAGAGTCAATTCATGGACTCGTGTATGCTGACATGAAATGCTGGAGATATGTGATCCATTCACTAGTGGAGATAAATGGAATAGTGAAAAAGGAAAAAATTAAGAATGATTCGGATCAACTTTCTCCCCAATAGGTGGCGTAGAATGTGTATCCACATGGCTGAAATGCAGTGGCTGATAAAGAACGACGGCCGATGCTGGATCAATAACCGGGGTATATGTATCAGTGGCCTACTATTCCGATACCGGTGGCCAACTCTCCCAAGGTGTGTGGCATGGATCGACATGTGGGGTCGTATATGTACGATCGGTCTGATCGGCATCAGGATAATACTACGTCGATGTAGACGGCCCTTCGTATCCGTGAGTAAGGAAACTCGAAGGATGTCGGAGCCATATCTGCGAGCGAAGTCAGCCGAAGACCCGAAGAATGACTGTAGCTGATCATGAATCATGCCAGAAATCGACTGCACAAGACGCTCGTGATCAACCCTGATGCTGGACTACGGTGTGCAAACTGCCCATCGAAGTGTGAGTGCATCTGAGCAAACCGATCATCCAGAACGTGGGTGAATCTGGAGAACAACTCGTCGTATCCGGAGGTCGCCCCAGGAACATCACCAGCCAGAGGAACTGTATCCGGTGATGAAGAAGACACAATACGAGGCCGCCGTTTAGGTGCACGATGCCTGATCGGACTAGCAGCAATAGGCGAGTCTAGCACCTCTGTGGATGGGTATGGCGGAGAAGAGTATTGGAAATGAGAATGCATCTCCGGCATATGATGCTGCTCGTCACCATGTGCAGCGGGCGAGTATTCACGACCCATGTACCCAATATCACCACGAACGGGAGAGACTGTGGATGGAGGTGCTTCAGAAACTGGAGGAGCAGTCGCTCAAGTAGCCCGTCGCCCCCGAAGTCGGGCTGGTACAGGATCTTCTTCCGCTGGTCGTGACTCATGTGTGTGTGCTCCCCTCGAAGGCCCAACATCTACTGCTGCAGCACCGCGTGAAGCAGGATACAAGTGACCCACGGGTCTACGTCCACGTCTGGTCTTTGGAGGCTGTACCCCGGTCGACAGGTCCATATCAATGAACTACCAAAATGGCTGGGACTCCTCCTCAAAAGTAGGAACGAGGGTCTCCAAAACATCAAGTTGTACATCAAAAAACAAGTTGATAGGGTTAGTAGGGTACTTTAAATCAATACTTTAACACAATTTGAAAGCTTAACGAGGTATATTGACTAGAAAGCTACCTTAGCGGCTAATGTCCTGTGAGTAACATCAATAGTGGACTTCGTGAAACAGCACTTCAGACATCGTGGAATAGGACGTGGTGTGTCAAGCCATTGTGCTGCAAAGGTACTCGTAAGGGGAATGGCCTCGTAAGCCCAAATCTACACAAGAGACGAAGGCAATTTAGTAAACCGATAACAATTTTACAAAAGTTTGAAGACGTAGGATATACACAAGTGTCTGGAGAACTCACCAACAAAGCGATGGAGAAGCCATAAAAGTGGTAGGTGAAGGTCCGCCCTGACTACTGTCGTGGAATATCGGATGGGAGCTTGTCCATGTGGCGTAAAAGTGTAAGATAAGAGAACTTCCCCCATGGGAAGCTCTCCCAGCGCTCCTCCTGATCGACTAAATCCCAAACCCACATATCGATGTGTGTCTTCCCGAAATCCACTCCAAGAACAATGCAGTACAAAATGAGAATTTTGGCAACCTTCATAGCATCCTCCCAAGACTGGCGAAACTCTCTATTAACGAATCTGGTGTGGAGATCTGAAAGCTTTACCTTAATAGAGTCATCGGCCACTCGGAAGTATATGCCATCGTTGGCTGGAACATGCACGCCGGAGGGATCGAAGTCTGAATCTCCAAAGCGTAAACCTGTCACAAGAGCGAACTCTCTACGCAAGAATCTGCAGGATCAGGATCCAATGCGGAACCATTTCTCTAGCTTATTGGGATGAGTCCTATGGCGCACCTCCCGAGATACTAGGACATGTAGTAAAATCTTGCACCACTCTGCTTCAGCCGGCCAATACAAGAAGTGGCCGAATGATGTCGTACTAAAATGACGCAAGCAATCCCCACCTATGGATGACGGCTCCGTCCTAAGATCCTCAAGTATACTCAGCCGCGTATATCCATTAATGTACGCTGGACGTCCCATACAACCCTCGCGCACCCAAGCCCAATCCAACTGAAATATACAATGTACTTCAATTAATTGATTTATAGTACCTCCTAAATTTTTTCAATCCTATATAATCAATTCTTCCGAAAGTTTTAAGATTTGACATTATTGTATGAAATTTGAAGTTTAGTATATGTACTTCTTCTTTATTTTATATTTTTACTATTTCATTGATAAATATTATTATTATTATTATTATTATTGATATTGATATTATTATTATTATCATTATAATTATAATTATAATTATTATTATTGATATGATGATGATTATTATTATTATTATTATTATTATTATCGATATTATTATTATTATTATGATTATGATTATGATTATTATTATTATTACAACTATTATGATTATTATTATGATTATTATTATGATGATGATGATAATTATTATTATTATTATTATTATTATTATTAGTATTGATATTATTATTATTATTATTATTGATATTATTATTATTATTAATATTATTATTATGGACAGATATGTTCCCAGTGGAACCATTATAAGTGGTTCATACAAATCAAGAGGATTTTATGAAGAGATGCTTAGAGCATTAGAGAGTGTTGATATAGAACATTTTGGTTCTGGAAATAACCAGACAAATGAACATGCCTATTCAAAGTTCACTATCAAGAAGATTATATCTCTTGAAGAATGGGGATTATCTCCCTTAGTTGAAAAGGAAGTAATACATCCTAGTCAAAGAAATACCTACAAATTTAATTTTTGGAATTATGTTGATGGTTTTTATAAAACCCTCTTCTTTGAAAATAAAAAGAAGAAACATACTTGGTTAATAAAAATTTGTAGCAATTGCTCAAAACATCCAGTTAATAACTGGTTTTATGATTGGTGGAAAATATTTGGTACTACCATAGACATTTTACCAGATAATTATAAAAATCTGATGGAAGAATGGACTATGTGTGCACCTTCAGTTGAAAATAATTCAATAAAGGGTCAAACCCCTTGCCAGTTCTTTATAGAATCAGGCATTCCATGGATATGGAAATGGACACCAGAATTCGGTTATACTGATAATGGGACTCCTTGCTTATGGAGACTTGGTCATACCAAGATGTGGGATAAGATGAGCAGAATTGATCCCGAAACAGGAGAATTATATTCTCAATCAACAATTGATAATATCAAAGAAAAAATAAAGTGTTATAAAACACTAAAAGAAAAGAAAAAAGAAGAGATAAAGGATTTAAATAGTCCTTTTAAAAGAATTTCACAGAAATATGCTGGAACATTTTCCAAGAAAAAAATGATTGATATATATCTTGAAGAGATGAAAAATGATCTTTTTAAGAATTTACAAAATACTGGATGTTCAGGTTCAAAATCTGATACTTCAATGCTTTCAGACTCCAGCAGCAGGGAAGAAACAGAAAGATTGTTTTATGAACAAGAAGGCCAAGACCCAGAAGAGGATAATCCTGAGTTAAGTGTGTCATTTGACATTCTCAGAGAATCTCTGTTTCAGAAATTCAAAGATTGATATGCAAGAGATCAATACAGATCAACCTATTATAGAGGATTTATATTTTATCCAGAGGAATTATCCACACACACTATGGTTTCCATATTTTAATCCAATATTCTATGAAGGATCAGGAAACTGGAATAGAGTTTCCACAATCAAAAGAAAAATAAGGATTATTGAAAGAAAAATAAGAGAAGTACAACAACTTCTTATTTTTGATCCATATTTTCAGAATGATGAAAATAGTGATTTATTAATTAACCTATGGAGGCTTAAAGAATCACTCAAGGCGTTCAAAACCCAAAGCAAAATTCTTGCAGGATAAAAGAAGATAGAAGATAAGGATGCTCTCCACTTGGTGGACCCTCAGAATAGTAGAATGGACAATAAAGTCCAATAAGAAAGAATCTTTTACTATTTGCTTTTATAAAGCAATTATTGTAATAGTATTGTAATAGTTTTTCTTTTCTCTATTTATAGGGCTAGTTTTCCATTTGTAAGGGCATGCTTGAGTAAAGGACTCGCCCATTCTCTCTCCCTTCTCTCTAGTTTCTCTCTCTAATCTTTCTTAGTTATAATCTTGTATAATATAAAACTTTTGTGTTATTGGTGTTCTCCAGACTCTGTAAGTATTTAAATTTCTGTTTTTAAGTTTTTTATTTTATATGTTTGTAAAAGGCCTATCAATGATAGGCTAGATATTAATGTGTTAGATAAATGTTGCTAGATCTTTTAAACATGTCTGTTTGTTTTTAAATTTAAGGAAACATGAATACTAATGAAAGGTTAAGACACTCAGGGTTGAGGCTTAAGTACTACGATGTATTATACAATCCTAATGTTCACCCTTGTTAGCCGTTTTAGCCAGGAAGGCGTTTGAGGCATTTGTGGGTTGAAGGGGATTTGATAATACATATAAGTCTTAAATGCTCAGTAACATTCCTAAGAGTTTAAATGTCTGGTAAAAATATATCATATATAATTATTTAAAGTTTTGGTTGGAAACCCTGCGTATCCAATGCTATACTTTGGTATAGGGGATCGATGTGGTGTAACAATACCATATACTGAGAATAATTATTAGATATCCTTACGCCTTTAGTATTCGTGTGTCCTGGGTTTGAAATGATTCAGATCTTTTAAAGAGTATATTACTCTTTTCCTCAGAAGTAATGCTAGCATAGGAAGATTCTTCCTTTTCTTCAGGACTATGTTCCTGTGATTTCTTTTTTAAAAATTCTTGAAAATCTCCATATAATGGATGATTTTTATCAGGAATATTTCCTGATGCACTTCCAGAAATATTCTGGGAAATAAGCTTTTGTTTGCCATGTTGGGCTAATATTTGATGGGAACTTCTTCCCCTTCCTCTTCCCCTATTAGGGAAATAGGATCCTCGTCCCTGTTGACTCATATCTGAAATCATAAAAGAAATTCTCTTGTTAAATAATCACGCAAATTATTATCCTTTCCTTATTTATAAACAATTTCAAAATCAAAAGGGGCTAAATAAGCTTGCCATCTAGCAAACATTTGTTTTGAAATATCATGTTTAAAATCTTTTTTGAAAAGACCTTTTGCTGCTTGGCAATCTGTTTTTATAATAAATTTTTGATTATATAAATCGTCTTGAAATTTTATAACACATTTTACTATAGCTAAAATTTCTTTAGCCACAGTAGCATAATTTTTCTGTGCAGGATTCCATTTTCCTGAATAAAATCTAACAAGAATTTCTTGTTTATCTTTTGGATTTATTTGTTTTAAGATTCCCCCAAACCCTAAATCTGAGGCATCTGTTTCAATAATTTTTTCCCATTGAGGATTAGCAAGCATAAGACAAGGAATATTTTTTACCTTTTCTTTTATAATCTTAACTACCTTGGTATGTTCATCTGTCCAAGGCTTAGGATTTTTCTTCAGTCTATCATATAAAATAGCAGATATTTTTGAAATATTTTCAACAAATGAGGAAACATAATTTAGACTTCCAAGAAATCTTTGTAATTGAGTTTTATCAGTAATTATATCTGGAAATTTATTTCCAAATTCCATACTTCGTTGTATGGGAATTATTTTTCCTTTTTCAATATTATGTCCTAGAAATCTAACATTTGTATGAAATAAATTCATTTTTGGTTTTGATATAACAAGACCATTTTGTATAATTAATTTTCTAAAGATTTCTAAATGTTTAAAATGAGTTTCAATATCTTTAGAAAATACCAGTATATCATCGATATAAACAATTATAAAATTGCTATAAGGAATAAATATATCACTCATGATTTGTTGAAATTCTGAAGGAGCATTTTTTAACCCAAAGGGTAAAACTGTCCATTCATAATGTCCTATCGGAACATTAAAAGCTGTTTTATATCTGTCAGCTTCTTCTATTTGCATTTGCCAGTATCCTGATTTTAAATCAAATTTTGAAAATATTAAAGCTCCAAAAAGTCTATCTATAAGATCTTTTTTATTTGGAATAGGATGTCTTATCCATTTTAAAACCTTATTAAGAGGTTTATAATTTATAACAAGTCTTGGTACACCTCTTTCTTGTTCAGAATGTTTATTAACATAGAAAGCCGTGCATGACCATGAAGACTTAGAAGGAGTTATTAACTTCTTATCAAGAAGAGATTTTATCTCTTTTTTGCATAATTCTAAATATTCAGAATTCATTTGACAAGGTCTAGATTTTGTAGGAATGTCCTTTTCATTAAAGTCTTCTTCATAAGGAAGAGAAATAACATGTTTTTTTCTATCCCAAAAAGCATTGGGGTGATCATCACATATTTCTAAGGAAAACTTATTATAAATTAGTTTTATTTTATCCTTTAATTTAGGATTATTTAATTTTTCTTCAATAGTTAGGAAATTAATTTCTTCTTTTAAAGAATTTATATGAAATATTTTTCTATCCATTTTTTCTTTTATTTCATTAATAACCTTTTGGATAGGTCTATTTATAAATTCAAAAATAATAGGTTTATTTTTATAAGTACCAATTATTCCTTTTTCATCAATACGTGTTAAAGGATATATACTATGTATAAAAGGTAAGCCAAGAATAAGTTGACTTGAAATATCTTTTGCAAGAAGGAAACTAGTAGGAATACAGCTTCCATTTTTACATATTAAAGTTTCTGGTAGTTTATAACTAATATCCAGAGACCCTCCTCCTGCATGTGAAAGAGAATGAGTTGTTTTATGAAAATATCTTGAAGGAATTAATCCTTCTTGTATAACATTCAAGTCTGCTCCACTATCAATCATAGCAATGAAGCTTTTTTGATAATTATTATCAATCAAAAGAGTTATTTTTGTATACCATTTTTGCGAGGTATACATATTCATGATTTGAATAATTTCTTTTGTAGATTTGTTTTTATCTATGGTTGACAAGAAATTTTCTTGTTGTTCTTCTAATTCAACAAATTCTTCTTTTTCCATGATTCTTTCTTTTTCTATCATGGATAATCTATAATGTATATTTGTATTACATTTTTGAAGATCTTTTACTTCATTTTTTAAATTATTAATTTCTATTAATAATTCTTCTGTAGTTGTTGGCTTTTTATCACCATGTTTTTGTTTTAACATTCTATGAATTTCTTTCATAGAGTATGATTGATTTTGGATAGGATTTATTTCCTCTTTTTTACTATTACTTGAAGATGGTGTATTTTCAATTTGATCAATAATTTTTGATCTTAATTCAGAATCTTTTATATTTTTTAATAATTCTATAAAAGAATTATTATCTATAGTGTTTAAACTAAAATCCTGAAATTGAGATAAAAGTTTATAAAACTCATCTCCTTTTTCATCAGTATTACTGATATGATTAATACAAGGTTGACCTTGTATACAATTATTACATTCTTCATTATTTGAAGATAAACTTTCAATATCTGAGTCTTTTAAATCATCTGAATAATATGATTCTTCTTCTGATTCTTTATCTGACTTATTATCAGAATCAGATTCTAACATTATTTGTAATAAAGCATTTTTGATATTATCATCAATTTCTAATTTATTTATTTTGGCCTTAGTCCAACATTCATTAGCATAATGACCTGGTTTATGACATTTATGACATATAATGTTTGTTTTATCTTTATTTCCTTTATTTCTATTAAAGGTTTCTTTTCTTCTTTTCTTTTTCTCTTTAAATTTTTCAGAGAAATGTCTTCTTTTCTTATATTGTTTTTCATTTTTATCTCTAAAATTTTTAGAGTGTTTCTTGTTTTTAGAATAGGTATCATTCCTATCTCTTCTTGACGTTTCCATACCAAATTGGTCACAGAAATGTCCTAATTGTTTTCTTTCTATCATACTTTGATTTTTAATCTGTTTGTTTAATTTAAGTTCATTACAAAGGGATAACCCTTCTTGAATACAAACATTTATTAAATTTCCATATGTATAATTATCATAAGGAATATTTAAATGTTCTTTCCTAAGAATTATTTTAATTCTTTCAGCGAAAAGACTTGGAAGACCATCTATAAATTTGGCTTTCCAATGAATATTATTACAATCAGGTAATTCAAATACTCTAGATAGATAAGTATCTTTATACCATCTAAAATCTGTTAAAGTTCTACATCTTGTATTACTAAGAAGAGTACGAATATTTTCGCTATTATCAGAAAATCTTCCAGTAAAATGTTCAATTATTGTCATTATTAGAGTATAAACAACATTACTATTTTGATTATTATTTTCTATTTTAACAGCATTTTGAATTGTGTCTTTTGCTGTTTGAGATAAATAGTTATCCCACCAACCTTTAAGTTGTCCCGTAAAACCTGCTATAATCATTTTAGCAATATTTTTATCATTATTTCCTGCTGTCATACAGACAGTACTATACATGAGCATTCTATGGGCCATATTATGAATATGTGTATCTGTGAATCCATCTAGATTCCATTCATAAATACTTTTTCCATTATAACTTGTTTCTGAGAAAAGTTCTTTTTCCTCATGTAAAACATCTATGGGAGTTGGTTTAGTTAAATAATATCTTTGCTGAGTAGGCCTATCAGCCCATTTAATTTTATTTATTTTATCTTTCGAAGGTTCAGATGTTCCTTCCTCATTATTTAAAGTAGAAATATTCTGACCTTTAAATTTTTCTGTTAATTCAACAATTAATTCTTCCAGATTATTTTTTGTTGATTTTAATTTAAAATCTTTTATTTCTGGCGGTGGTTGTATAGATGATGAGGCAATAGAAACTATATCTGTTTCTTTCTTTACTTCAATATGAACATCAGGTTTAATAGTTTTTATAACTGAAATAATATTTTCAATTTTACTTTGAAGAGAATTTAAATCTTCAATTTTATTATGAAGAGAATTTAATTCTTCACCTAGTATGTTAAGATATAAATTAGTATAATTTTGTTTTTCCATTAAAATATTTATGTGTTTTATGGTTACTTGTAAAGTTTCATTTTCAATTAATTTTGAAAATGCTGTAAAACTCATAATTTTATTATTTTTCTCCATTTGAAATGAAGTACTGGGAGGATACAAAGATTTTTGTTCTTGTCCAGTAGTTAATTTATATGTTCTTTCTAAAACAGAAATTTGATTTATAATATAATTATTTATAAACCAAGGAACAAAATATATTTTTGTATTTTTTTCTTTACAATTTTTGTAAAATTCTTCTTGAATTTGTTCAAGATTATTTGATAGGTTTTCAAAAAACCATTTCCTAAAAGGTTTCCATTTGGAATTTTTAAATTCCTTACAAATCTCCTGCCTAGCAGGTGATCCTTTTTCAAAATTGATTGGTGTATCAATCATGAAGACTAAATGGGGCATCTGACATAGTGTCACTATCTTTATGGATATTTCCATAATTAAAATCTCTAACAATTTTATTTCTGTCAATACAGATTTCTTCTTTATTTTTATTTCTTTCAGATTCTAATTCTTCTCTTATTTGAGAAGTAGATGCTCTAGATGTTTGTGGTAAATCTACCCAGTAATCTAAAGGTGAAATATAAGAGTCTGTTGTTCTTGATTTAAACATCGAATTATTTCTAGATATTGAAGATGGAATCAATAATTTTTTCTGTTCATTTGAAAATTGAATCTGAACAGTTTAAATTTATCTGAACAGTTTAAATATTATTATTTCAAAAACATGTGTTTTTGAAAATTGAATCAGAGCCATGTTAAAAAGAAAACAGTAGTATTTATCTAACACATTTTCATTAAAAATGAATCCTTTCAAGGTAAAAGATACTGTTAAAAACAGTATGACAGAGGAATATGATATTCCACAAAATTTAGAATTATTGAATAATTGGACTATTCCTAAAGTTAAACCTAATAAAATATACCAAATAGGTACTTTTGAAAAATTAGGATTTAAACAATTAGTTAAAACTACGGAATCATCCATTCCTCTTGATAATCAAGAAATAATATTAAATTTACTTGATAAAAAGGATATATTACCTTTTATAAAAACACATAACTACTTACATATAGGTTTAGTGCAAATTGCATTTAGACCTTTAACTTTAAAAGGATTACCAGAAAGCTTTATAGCAGCTTTAAGAGATGGTAGAAACAAAGCATGGAATAAATCCCTTATGGGAATAATTCAATCAAGTCTGGCCCACGGACCAGTATATTTTGATGTTTATCCTGACTTATGTTTATCTCTTACTGATAGTAACATATTAAATGCTTTAACATTAAATGTTAAAACTCATGGATATGATTATATTCCAGGATCAGAAATAATCTGTATATGTTATAGAATTTACTATAAACCTTTATATACAATGAATCCAGGATGTAAAATAATGGATAAAAGCATAAATGAAACTATTCTTATTGAAACAAATTTCAATAGATCAAATATCTCTACTAGAAGAGCTATTAAATGGGAAGAAATAAATTTTCCAGAAAAATGGATAATAGAACAAGAGGTTTATAAAGAACCTTTAATAAATAATAATTTAAAAAATATAATACAAACAGAAGAAGGAACTGTTCAGATTCAATTTTCAAATGAACAGAAAAAATTATTGATTCCATCTTCAATATCTAGAAATAATTCGATGTTTAAATCAAGAACAACAGACTCTTATATTTCACCTTTAGATTACTGGGTAGATTTACCACAAACATCTAGAGCATCTACTTCTCAAATAAGAGAAGAATTAGAATCTGAAAGAAATAAAAATAAAGAAGAAATCTGTATTGACAGAAATAAAATTGTTAGAGATTTTAATTATGGAAATATCCATAAAGATAGTGACACTATGTCAGATGCCCCATTTAGTCTTCATGATTGATACACCAATCAATTTTGAAAAAGGATCACCTGCTAGGCAGGAGATTTGTAAGGAATTTAAAAATTCCAAATGGAAACCTTTTAGGAAATGGTTTTTTGAAAACCTATCAAATAATCTTGAACAAATTCAAGAAGAATTTTACAAAAATTGTAAAGAAAAAAATACAAAAATATATTTTGTTCCTTGGTTTATAAATAATTATATTATAAATCAAATTTCTGTTTTAGAAAGAACATATAAATTAACTACTGGACAAGAACAAAAATCTTTGTATCCTCCCAGTACTTCATTTCAAATGGAGAAAAATAATAAAATTATGAGTTTTACAGCATTTTCAAAATTAATTGAAAATGAAACTTTACAAGTAACCATAAAACACATAAATATTTTAATGGAAAAACAAAATTATACTAATTTATATCTTAACATACTAGGTGAAGAATTAAATTCTCTTCATAATAAAATTGAAGATTTAAATTCTCTTCAAAGTAAAATTGAAAATATTATTTCAGTTATAAAAACTATTAAACCTGATGTTCATATTGAAGTAAAGAAAGAAACAGATATAGTTTCTATTGCCTCATCATCTATACAACCACCGCCAGAAATAAAAGATTTTAAATTAAAATCAACAAAAAATAATCTGGAAGAATTAATTGTTGAATTAACAGAAAAATTTAAAGGTCAGAATATTTCTACTTTAAATAATGAGGAAGGAACATCTGAACCTTCGAAAGATAAAATAAATAAAATTAAATGGGCTGATAGGCCTACTCAGCAAAGATATTATTTAACTAAACCAACTCCCATAGATGTTTTACATGAGGAAAAAGAACTTTTCTCAGAAACAAGTTATAATGGAAAAAGTATTTATGAATGGAATCTAGATGGATTCACAGATACACATATTCATAATATGGCCCATAGAATGCTCATGTATAGTACTGTCTGTATGACAGCAGGAAATAATGATAAAAATATTGCTAAAATGATTATAGCAGGTTTTACGGGACAACTTAAAGGTTGGTGGGATAACTATTTATCTCAAACAGCAAAAGACACAATTCAAAATGCTGTTAAAATAGAAAATAATAATCAAAATAGTAATGTTGTTTATACTCTAATAATGACAATAATTGAACATTTTACTGGAAGATTTTCTGATAATAGCGAAAATATTCGTACTCTTCTTAGTAATACAAGATGTAGAACTTTAACAGATTTTAGATGGTATAAAGATACTTATCTATCTAGAGTATTTGAATTACCTGATTGTAATAATATTCATTGGAAAGCCAAATTTATAGATGGTCTTCCAAGTCTTTTCGCTGAAAGAATTAAAATAATTCTTAGGAAAGAACATTTAAATATTCCTTATGATAATTATACATATGGAAATTTAATAAATGTTTGTATTCAAGAAGGGTTATCCCTTTGTAATGAACTTAAATTAAACAAACAGATTAAAAATCAAAGTATGATAGAAAGAAAACAATTAGGACATTTCTGTGACCAATTTGGTATGGAAACGTCAAGAAGAGATAGGAATGATACCTATTCTAAAAACAAGAAACACTCTAAAAATTTTAGAGATAAAAATGAAAAACAATATAAGAAAAGAAGACATTTCTCTGAAAAATTTAAAGAGAAAAAGAAAAGAAGAAAAGAAACCTTTAATAGAAATAAAGGAAATAAAGATAAAACAAACATTATATGTCATAAATGTCATAAACCAGGTCATTATGCTAATGAATGTTGGACTAAGGCCAAAATAAATAAATTAGAAATTGATGATAATATCAAAAATGCTTTATTACAAATAATGTTAGAATCTGATTCTGATAATAAGTCAGATAAAGAATCAGAAGAAGAATCATATTATTCAGATGATTTAAAAGACTCAGATATTGAAAGTTTATCTTCAAATAATGAAGAATGTAATAATTGTATACAAGGTCAACCTTGTATTAATCATATCAGTAATACTGATGAAAAAGGAGATGAGTTTTATAAACTTTTATCTCAATTTCAGGATTTTAGTTTAAACACTATAGATAATAATTCTTTTATAGAATTATTAAAAAATATAAAAGATTCTGAATTAAGATCAAAAATTATTGATCAAATTGAAAATACACCATCTTCAAGTAATAGTAAAAAAGAGGAAATAAATCCTATCCAAAATCAATCATACTCTATGAAAGAAATTCATAGAATGTTAAAACAAAAATATGGTGATAAAAAGCCAACAACTACAGAAGAATTATTAATAGAAATTAATAATTTAAAAAATGAAGTAAAAGATCTTCAAAAATGTAATACAAATATACATTATAGATTATCCATGATAGAAAAAGAAAGAATCATGGAAAAAGAAGAATTTGTTGAATTAGAAGAACAACAAGAAAATTTCTTGTCAACCATAGATAAAAACAAATCTACAAAAGAAATTATTCAAATCATGAATATGTATACCTCGCAAAAATGGTATACAAAAATAACTCTTTTGATTGATAATAATTATCAAAAAAGCTTCATTGCTATGATTGATAGTGGAGCAGACTTGAATGTTATACAAGAAGGATTAATTCCTTCAAGATATTTTCATAAAACAACTCATTCTCTTTCACATGCAGGAGGAGGGTCTCTGGATATTAGTTATAAACTACCAGAAACTTTAATATGTAAAAATGGAAGCTGTATTCCTACTAGTTTCCTTCTTGCAAAAGATATTTCAAGTCAACTTATTCTTGGCTTACCTTTTATACATAGTATATATCCTTTAACACGTATTGATGAAAAAGGAATAATTGGTACTTATAAAAATAAACCTATTATTTTTGAATTTATAAATAGACCTATCCAAAAGGTTATTAATGAAATAAAAGAAAAAATGGATAGAAAAATATTTCATATAAATTCTTTAAAAGAAGAAATTAATTTCCTAACTATTGAAGAAAAATTAAATAATCCTAAATTAAAGGATAAAATAAAACTAATTTATAATAAGTTTTCCTTAGAAATATGTGATGATCACCCCAATGCTTTTTGGGATAGAAAAAAACATGTTATTTCTCTTCCTTATGAAGAAGACTTTAATGAAAAGGACATTCCTACAAAATCTAGACCTTGTCAAATGAATTCTGAATATTTAGAATTATGCAAAAAAGAGATAAAATCTCTTCTTGATAAGAAGTTAATAACTCCTTCTAAGTCTTCATGGTCATGCACGGCTTTCTATGTTAATAAACATTCTGAACAAGAAAGAGGTGTACCAAGACTTGTTATAAATTATAAACCTCTTAATAAGGTTTTAAAATGGATAAGACATCCTATTCCAAATAAAAAAGATCTTATAGATAGACTTTTTGGAGCTTTAATATTTTCAAAATTTGATTTAAAATCAGGATACTGGCAAATGCAAATAGAAGAAGCTGACAGATATAAAACAGCTTTTAATGTTCCGATAGGACATTATGAATGGACAGTTTTACCCTTTGGGTTAAAAAATGCTCCTTCAGAATTTCAACAAATCATGAGTGATATATTTATTCCTTATAGCAATTTTATAATTGTTTATATCGATGATATACTGGTATTTTCTAAAGATATTGAAACTCATTTTAAACATTTAGAAATCTTTAGAAAATTAATTATACAAAATGGTCTTGTTATATCAAAACCAAAAATGAATTTATTTCATACAAATGTTAGATTTCTAGGACATAATATTGAAAAAGGAAAAATAATTCCCATACAACGAAGTATGGAATTTGGAAATAAATTTCCAGATATAATTACTGATAAAACTCAATTACAAAGATTTCTTGGAAGTCTAAATTATGTTTCCTCATTTGTTGAAAATATTTCAAAAATATCTGCTATTTTATATGATAGACTGAAGAAAAATCCTAAGCCTTGGACAGATGAACATACCAAGGTAGTTAAGATTATAAAAGAAAAGGTAAAAAATATTCCTTGTCTTATGCTTGCTAATCCTCAATGGGAAAAAATTATTGAAACAGATGCCTCAGATTTAGGGTTTGGGGGAATCTTAAAACAAATAAATCTAAAAGATAAACAAGAAATTCTTGTTAGATTTTATTCAGGAAAATGGAATCCTGCACAGAAAAATTATGCTACTGTGGCTAAAGAAATTTTAGCTATAGTAAAATGTGTTATAAAATTTCAAGACGATTTATATAATCAAAAATTTATTATAAAAACAGATTGCCAAGCAGCAAAAGGTCTTTTCAAAAAAGATTTTAAACATGATATTTCAAAACAAATGTTTGCTAGATGGCAAGCTTATTTAGCCCCTTTTGATTTTGAAATTGTTTATAAATAAGGAAAGGATAATAATTTGCGTGATTATTTAACAAGAGAATTTCTTTTATGATTTCAGATATGAGTCAACAGGGACGAGGATCCTATTTCCCTAATAGGGGAAGAGGAAGGGGAAGAAGTTCCCATCAAATATTAGCCCAACATGGCAAACAAAAGCTTATTTCCCAGAATATTTCTGGAAGTGCATCAGGAAATATTCCTGATAAAAATCATCCATTATATGGAGATTTTCAAGAATTTTTAAAAAAGAAATCACAGGAACGTAGTCCTGAAGAAAAGGAAGAATCTTCCTATGCTAGCATTACTTCTGAGGAAAAGAGTAATATACTCTTTAAAAGATCTGAATACAAAGATCTAATTATTCTAATAGAAGAAAAAGATATCCAATGGAAAGATAGTCCATGGACTATTATGGACAGATATGTTCCCAGTGGAACCATTATAAGTGGTTCATACAAATCAAGAGGATTTTATGAAGAGATGCTTAGAGCATTAGAGAGTGTTGATATAGAACATTTTGGTTCTGGAAATAACCAGACAAATGAACATGCCTATTCAAAGTTCACTATCAAGAAGATTATATCTCTTGAAGAATGGGGATTATCTCCCTTAGTTGAAAAGGAAGTAATACATCCTAGTCAAAGAAATACCTACAAATTTAATTTTTGGGATTATGTTGATGGTTTTTATAAAACCCTCTTCTTTGAAAATAAAAAGAAGAAACATACTTGGTTAATAAAAATTTGTAGCAATTGCTCAAAACATCCAGTTAATAACTGGTTTTATGATTGGTGGAAAATATTTGGTACTACCATAGACATTTTACCAGATAATTATAAAAATCTGATGGAAGAATGGACTATGTGTGCACCTTCAGTTGAAAATAATTCAATAAAGGGTCAAACCCCTTGCCAGTTCTTTATAGAATCAGGCATTCCATGGATATGGAAATGGACACCAGAATTCGGTTATACTGATAATGGGACTCCTTGCTTATGGAGACTTGGTCATACCAAGATGTGGGATAAGATGAGCAGAATTGATCCCGAAACAGGAGAATTATATTCTCAATCAACAATTGATAATATCAAAGAAAAAATAAAGTGTTATAAAACACTAAAAGAAAAGAAAAAAGAAGAGATAAAGGATTTAAATAGTCCTTTTAAAAGAATTTCACAGAAATATGCTGGAACATTTTCCAAGAAAAAAATGATTGATATATATCTTGAAGAGATGAAAAATGATCTTTTTAAGAATTTACAAAATACTGGATGTTCAGGTTCAAAATCTGATACTTCAATGCTTTCAGACTCCAGCAGCAGGGAAGAAACAGAAAGATTGTTTTATGAACAAGAAGGCCAAGACCCAGAAGAGGATAATCCTGAGTTAAGTGTGTCATTTGACATTCTCAGAGAATCTCTGTTTCAGAAATTCAAAGATTGATATGCAAGAGATCAATACAGATCAACCTATTATAGAGGATTTATATTTTATCCAGAGGAATTATCCACACACACTATGGTTTCCATATTTTAATCCAATATTCTATGAAGGATCAGGAAACTGGAATAGAGTTTCCACAATCAAAAGAAAAATAAGGATTATTGAAAGAAAAATAAGAGAAGTACAACAACTTCTTATTTTTGATCCATATTTTCAGAATGATGAAAATAGTGATTTATTAATTAACCTATGGAGGCTTAAAGAATCACTCAAGGCGTTCAAAACCCAAAGCAAAATTCTTGCAGGATAAAAGAAGATAGAAGATAAGGATGCTCTCCACTTGGTGGACCCTCAGAATAGTAGAATGGACAATAAAGTCCAATAAGAAAGAATCTTTTACTATTTGCTTTTATAAAGCAATTATTGTAATAGTATTGTAATAGTTTTTCTTTTCTCTATTTATAGGGCTAGTTTTCCATTTGTAAGGGCATGCTTGAGTAAAGTACTCGCCCATTCTCTCTCCCTTCTCTCTAGTTTCTCTCTCTAATCTTTCTTAGTTATAATCTTGTATAATATAAAACTTTTGTGTTATTGGTGTTCTCCAGACTCTGTAAGTATTTAAATTTCTGTTTTTAAGTTTTTTATTTTATATGTTTGTAAAAGGCCTATCAATGATAGGCTAGATATTAATGTGTTAGATAAATGTTGCTAGATCTTTTAAACATGTCTGTTTGTTTTTAAATTTAAGGAAACATGAATACTAATGAAAGGTTAAGACACTCAGGGTTGAGGCTTAAGTACTACGATGTATTATACAATCCTAATGTTCACCCTTGTTAGCCGTTTTAGCCAGGAAGGCGTTTGAGGCATTTGTGGGTTGAAGGGGATTTGATAATACATATAAGTCTTAAATGCTCAGTAACATTCCTAAGAGTTTAAATGTCTGGTAAAAATATATCATATATAATTATTTAAAGTTTTGGTTGGAAACCCTGCGTATCCAATGCTATACTTTGGTATAGGGGATCGATGTGGTGTAACAATACCATATACTGAGAATAATTATTAGATATCCTTACGCCTTTAGTATTCGTGTGTCCTAGGTTTGAAATGGTATCAAAGCCATGTTAAAAAGAAAACAGTAGTATTTATCTAACACATTTTTCATTACTACTATTGATATTATTATTTGTATTGATATTATTATTAGTATTGATATTATTATTATTATTATTGATATTATTATTATTATTAATATTATTACTACTACTATTGATATTATTATTAGTATTGATATTATTATTATTATTGATATTATTATTATTATTAATATTATTATTATTGATATTATTATTATTGATATTATTGATATTATTATTGTAACACCTAGAATTTTTTTTTTATAAATAACCATATAATATATATATATTGCATTAATGTATACATAGATATATGATATAATTATGTAGTATGAGTTATATGATATTAGTGAATCTATTAGCATATAATTGGATAAGTAAGAAATAGTCAATGCATCTAGAAGGCCACAATAATTGAGCAAGGGTAGAAAAGGATATAATTGAGGTTTCATTTTCTATTTTCCTCTCCTGTCTTCCATCTCTCATTCTCTACCTACACCATCGACCGTTAGCTTCTCACCATCGGCCAACTCTATTTTCAAAGAGGTAATCGGACCAAAAGATAGCTCTAGCCGGAAACAAATGAGCTGCTATGTATTTCATTTTTCTATTTCTCTCGGCTGTGTTGGAGGCTATCCCCTGCCATATCTGAGGCTGCCGTTCGCTGCTGGATTGGGTCGGAGCCGGCGCCGGCGCCGGAGTTGCGCCGGCGCGTCAGGGTGAGAACCGCCGTTGGAAGCGGCGGCTATACTGGGCTGAGCTGGACGCGGTTCTGCTCTGTTTTTGCTGGTTGTGGGTGTGTGTATTTGGGTCTGTGTGTTGAGTTGGGGTGAAGGTGAGCGGCGCCGGTATTGCACCGGTGATGAGGGGGAGGCGCCGCTGTGAACTGCGGTGCCGAGGATGTGCTGTGTGTGTGTATTTTTTCGGTTGGTTGTTGATGATTATTGAGGCGGGCTGCGTCGGTTAGAGTTGGGTTAGACTTGGGTTAGGGTTGTGAGAAGTCGCCGGCGACTTCCCGGCAGCAGTGGCTGGGGATGGGTGACGGGCAGCAGGAGGTATGGGGGAGGGAGTTTGAATTTAGGGGTTTATTTTCATGAATTTAATACAATTAAGGGGCTAACTTGCAAATGTCCATTTTGCTGAAAATTGAATTGAAGCCTAAGTATTTTATGAAATTGCAGATTTTCCGTTAAGTATATAAAACATGCTTATATGCCCTAAATTATGTTTAATGATATCTTTGAACCCTAGAATTATTAGAAATCCGATATTGATCCCAATAATTATAAACATTATAATTTATAATCTTAAGTTTATGATATCATGCATTTTCTCTCTAGAATTATTGAATTTATGATAATGATATGTTTTTATTTAATAAGAATATATATATTGGAATTATATATGTTACTTTATAATTAATAGAAATTGATATATGAATTTCAGACTCTAGTTAAATGGCAAAGATAAATTATAACCTTAATTTTATCAATTATGCTTTAAGTATCATCATTATGTAGAAAATATCGGACTTTGAGTTGGATAAAATGATATGGATTTTCCCTAAGATTTGAGGATATTATGAATTTATTATTATAATTATTGAATTTATGAAAATGATGTTTTTGATTTTCGAATATATTGGATTTATAGATATTATTTTATAAGTAAATAGAATTTGATAAATGAAACGAGTTTTAATTAAATGATAAAGAAAGATTATATACCATTTCAAACCCAGGATACACGGATATCTAACAATTATTCTCAGAAATTGGTATTGTTACACCACATCGATCCCCTATACATAAGTATAGCATTGGATACGCAGGGTTTCCTACCAAAACTTTGAATAATTATATTTGATATATTTTTCCAGACATTTAAACTCTTAGGAATTTACTGAGCATTTAAGACTTATATGTATTATCAAATCCCCTTCAACCCACAAATGCCTCAAACTCTTTCCTGGCTAAAACGGCTAAAAGGGTGAACATTAGGATTGTATAATACATCGTAGTACTTAAGCCTCAAACCTGAGTGTCTTAACCTTTCATTAGTATCCATGTTTCCATAAATCTAAAAATAAACAGACATGCTTAAAAGATCCAGCAGTATTTATCTATCACATAAATATCTAGCCTATCATTGATAGGCCTTTCATGAACATATAAAATAAAAACTTAAAACAGAAATATACTTACAGAGTCTGGAGAACACCAAGAACACAAAAGATTTATATATTACAAGACTACAAAGAGGAAAGATTAGAGAGAGAAACTAGAGAGAAGGGAGAGAGAATGAGCGAGTACTTTACTCAAGCATGCCCTTACAAGTGAAAAACAAACCCTATAAATAGAGGAAAAGAAAGACTATTACAATAATTGCTTTATAAAAGCAAATAGTAAAGATTCTTTTTATTGGACTTTATTGTCCATTCCAATAATATGAGGGGTCCACCAAGTGGAGAGCATCTTTATCTTCTTTGTCTCTTTTATCCTGCAAGAATTGAGCTTTAGGTTTTGAACGCCTTGAGTGATTCTTTGAGCCTCCATAGGTCAAGTAATAAATCATTATTTTCATTATCTTGAAAATATGGATCAAAAATAAGAAGTTCTTTTACTTCTTTTATCTTTCTTTCAATAATTTTTATTTTTCCTTTGATTGTTGAAACTCTGTTCCAGCTTCCTTGTCCTTCATAGAAGATTGGATTAAAAAATGGTAGCCATAGTGTGTGTGGATAATTCCTCTGGATGAAATATAAATCTGGATGGATGTCTTGCATTTTAATCTTTGAAATTTGGATCAGAGATTCTCTAAGAATATCAAATGACATACTTAACTCAGGATTTTCTTCTTCCTGGTCTTGGCCTTCTTGTTCAGAAAATAATCTTTCTGTTTCTTCCCTACTGCTAGAGTCAGAAAGCATTGAAGTATCAGATTTTGAACCTGAACATCTAGTATTTTGTAAATTCTTAAAAATATCATTTTTCATCTCTTCAAGATATATATCTATCATCTTTTGCCTGGAAAATGTTCCAGCATATTTCTGAGTAATTCTTTTGAAAGGACTATTTAAATCCTTTATCTCTTCTTTTTTCTTTTCTTTTAGTGTTTTATAACACTTTATTTTTTCCTTGATATTATCAATGGTAGTTTGAGAATATAATTCTCCTGTTTCGGGATCAATTCTGGTCATTTTATCCCACATCTTGGTATGACCAAGTCTCCATAAGCAAGGAGTTCCATTATCGGTATAACCGAATTCTGGTGTCCATTTCCATATCCATGGGATACCTGATTCTATAAAGAATTGACAAGGGGTTTGACCCTTTATTGAATTATTTTCAACTGAAGGTGCACACTGTAGCGCCCCGTTTCCTTAAACTGGTAATCTTTGATCGAGGCGTTACTTACAAATAAAATTCACTCATTTAAGAAATTAAAGATAAATAAATTCAAGAAAAATTATTATAAAACATACATTTTTGAATTAAAATTTTCGTCAACTTTTAATCATTGGCTACCAGCATCCATCGCTCCAGCACCACGCTCTAAATTCTTTAAACTGAAAACATTTTACATAAAAGGGGTAAGTGCCAAAAGGACACTTAGTGGGGTAGGGGAATTCATAATAATAAAAATATACACATACAATTATTTGCATATTATACATAAAATACACGTTGTGGACTCCCAAGTAGTCCCAATGAACTCTAGATAGGTTTCCGAAGAATACCTATCAGGGCCCCAAGCCGACCCGAATTTGGGCTGTTACATCCCTATAGCGTTGGGAATTCCGAAGAATATCCCCTGTAGATGGGTTTCCAAAAAGGAATACCCTACTTGGCGTGAAGGCGCATGCGCAAGTAAGTTCACATAATGGTTCCACATTTTCACATAATACACATTGAGCACGTTCACGTTGGTCACATAATTCACATAACACATAAGTACAGAAAAACCTTTGACATGTGTTGATTTCTAAAGAAACCCCTTTTTAGCGGGTATTATCCCGACTTATCATCATTTGAAATCCTTTGCATTTGCGTAACTTGAAAATCCATAGCTCTCAAATTCATGTAATTTACTTGAAATACTGTTCACGTACTAAAAACATTTCCATTGAAACCAACAGCACATAATGACGGAAATTAAATCACTTAGTCACATAGTTTTCCTTAAAACTGTACGATTTAAAACCATAAATAAAGTTTTACCCCCACCTTGGACTTATCACCGAATCCTGCTCAAAAGCTTTCGATTCTGTTCCTAGTTCAGCCCCGTTCGTGTATTTCCTACATAGAGTAATAACGGGCTTATTATCTGATTTAAATAACTTAGAACTATTAAAATCTACAAAGGAATAAATCCTGGAGAGAAATCGATAGACGGGGTTCTTAATTTAGGGTTTCCCAAAAATCAGGATCTTTCTCGCTTAAAGGTCCATTGTCTTGTCGTTTATCATTTTATAACGTTTAGGACTCGAAGTTCAGAAATTATTAAATTCTGGGGTCATAATATAATCATTCGATCAATTTATCAAGGTCTGAGGGCGATTCTGCAATTTATGCAAGGTTCTGGGGGGTCAAACAGTTACTGTTCTTAAATTCAGGGCCCAAACTGGAAGTCTTTATTAGTTCAGGGACTGCTTGGTGAAAACTTAATAGTACAGGGACTTAAATGTTATTTTACCTAATTCAGGGATTTGCATCTAAGTCCCTAACCTTACCAAATTTCCTATTGCACCCCCCCAAACCCAAACAGCCCCTCCCCTGCCTCCCCTTCACCACCGCGCCCGCTGCCGCCCGCCGCCTCCTTCTCCGGCGACTTCCCGTCGCCGGCTACGTCACCACCAACACCAAACAACACCCAGGACTCATCAAACCAAAAGCAAACACCTATATAAGCACCCAAATACATATACATATACCATTCTTTGCCAGCTTCGCCGCCGCTGCAAGCGGCGGCTCTTCTTCTCCAGCCCGCCGGCGCAACCGGCGCCGGCTTCTTCTCCAAACCGACCCAAAGCCCAACCAAACCGAACACAAATCAGCAACAATACTCAAGCATATACATATATATATATATAATTACAGCATTGCCGCCGCTAGCTGCGGCGGCTCTTATTCAATTCCTCGCCGGCGCTTCAAGCGCCGGCCACCAAACTCCACGCACCCACCACCGGCGCGACCGAGCGCCGGCACAGCACAGCGGCAGAACCCGGCGGCATAGCAGTGGCAGCAGAACAGCGACGGGAAGGAGAGAGACCGAGAGAGGAAAAAGAGAAACGAGCTGCCGTTTCTAAAAAAATCGAACCTAATCTACAACGGGCTTGATAAAAATTTCACCATGAATAGAAGATTTACCGGAGACAAGGCTTGCTAATGGAGGATTGGGAGTGGCAGAAGACGGTGAAGACTTGATGGTGGCGGTGGAAGGGTGAGTAGAGAGAGACAGGTGAAACAAAATGGAAAAAAAAGAAACTTTCCCTTTCATTTTCTTCTAATTTCCCTCAATTATTCTCATTCCCCAAAATATTGCCAAGTGTGTTACAAAATGGGGAAACTTGCCAAGTGTATTTTTAATAAGCAGGTGGTGTTATGCTATTTTTTCTAATTTGATTAGCATGCCTTAATTAAGAATTAATTAAGACTTAAATTTAAGTTTGTTATGTAAAAATCTACGCATACTACCAGTAAGATATGTACTATTATATATATATATTCCTTTTACTTTTCCACTTTGATTTCTTATATGCATATATATATATAATAAAGTCAAAGATAAAGCTTATACCTATATATATACATTATGTGTGTATATATCGGCCTATATATATATAAAATAGATTTTTAGTTTATTATCTATATATATATATATATTTCATTTCTTATTATTATAATAATAATTATTATTATTATTCAAGTCTCATTTCAACCGTAGAAAATTCTCGTTGTAATTGAATTCTATTTCGGGGTGTTACATCCTTTCCTCCTACAAAGAAATTTCGTCCTCGAAATTTAGAGACGTACCAAAAACGATAAACTCGGATATTTTGCAGATTCTGGCAGAATTTGGAGATATAGCGAAGGTCCCTATCAGATACAATAAAGACTAGTATTCCATGGAGTCTGATGATTTTTCTTTATAGAATAAATTCGTGCTAATCTATCCAGGTCGAAAGAAATTTTAATAGACGAAAAGTAAGTAGACTTGGTCAGTCTATCCTTAATAACTCACACAGCCTGGTTTTCTCGATTTATTTTAGGTAATCCAACGATAAAATTCATGGTAATGTGTTCCCACTTCCACTCGGTTATTTCCAGTAGTGTCAGCATTCCTGCTAGTCGTTGTTATTCTACTTTTAATTTGCTGGCAAACAAGACACCTCTTGATGAAAAGTCTGCTCCTCTTCACAATTCTCCACTACGCTTCCGCTGCGCCTAAAGATTTATTTATTTATTTATTTATATATATATATATTATTATTTATTTATTTTTTTTTTATATATTTTCGTACCTCGTTTATGTTAATTGACGTTTTGAAGCGACGATATGCCTAATGAATGTAATTTTTATCTAACCAAAACTCACGCTTCTTGAATTTTGCATATAACTTTTCATTTCTCAAAGTTTCCAACGAAATTCTCAATTATTCTTCAGGTTGGAGTTTATCGTACGATCATACTAGAATGTCATCATTTAAAAGAATTCTGACGAATCAATCGAGATATGGATGAAAGCCTCGATTCAGCATATCCATAAAATTTGCTGGCACGTTACTAAATCCAAAAGACATGGCTACGAATTCGAAATGGTCGTCTCTCGTTTTGAAGTTTGTCTTAGTTATATCTTCTTTCTTGAACTTCACTTGACGACATCCCGATCTCCAATCTATTTTCGAGAACATGCTTGCGCCTCTTAATTATTTAAAATAAATTTTCTATTCGAGGTAGTGGACATTTATTCTTGATAGTTCTTTTGTTTAGCTCGCGATAGTCAGCACACATTCGAAACGTTCCATCATCTTTTCTTCGCGAACAACACCGGAACTTTCCAAGGAGATACGATGTGATGCATAAATTTTTTAACTAATAATAATTTTTTTTTTTTTACTTCTTTGGCGTCATTCGATATAGTGCTTTTTGACACTAGTGCTGATCGGGGAAACAAATCTATGTCGAACTCGGCTTGCCGATCAGGCGATGGCCCAGACGAATCTTTCGAATAAATATCCACGTATTCCCTTATTATTGATATTATTGTGTTATGGTTCGTTTTCTACTCGGGATTTACAATATTTATCGAAAACGTCTCACATTCTCCCTTCTTAAGCATCTTGGTCGTCTATCGTGGTCTTTGGCTCTTCAGCGGTCTTGCTTCATATGAGAGCAAGACCCAAGCTTTTCCTGCTTCGTGTCTTGGTTTGAAGTCTGGTCTAACGATCCTACTTTTAAGACTAACGTTCGAGCTATGATCAGGTTCCTAGCATTGATGGCAATGTCCAGTCCTACAGCGGCACTGTTCGATGTGAATTCTTTCGTATCTGGAACAGTCGGCTCCCATTCTGAGAATAAAGGCGTTCAAAGTGCCATTCACTATTAGTCGCTTTATTTGGTTAAAAAGTGTAGCTTGTTCTTGATTTCGATCTTTTTTTTTCAAGCGTCTTAGCAAGCTTTTCGGGAATTACGTAGCCCAAACACATATGTGGGGTGACTTCTTGAGCTCTCTCGATGACCTCGGTGTACGTCATTCCTTCATGTCCAGCCAGAAAGCGAAATTCTTCAAATGTAGGCTCCTTCTAAAGCGTCTAGCGAAATTCTTCAAATGTAGACTCCTACTAAAGCGTCTAGCGTTCTTTGTATCGGTGCTGACTAAATATGTCACATACCTACTTAGTTAATTTATACTTTCCTTAATATTCTCTAATCGTCAGCAACTCTTGACAGAGATGTAGAAATTTCATTTCCTTCTTACCATGGTAAAAATTTTTGCAGGTAGTTTTACATGATCACTTTTTTAAAGTTCGTCCTCGTCATTACAGTTATTCTTTTTAGGATAAAATTCTATCATATAATTTTTTGCAAGAAACTCACCTTCTCGATGAGTTGAAAAATAACACATGAAATTTTCTGCTCGTTAATACGAATTAGGTGAGCGAAAAGTTTATCTGGGGCCACAAATCATTCTTTCGCATTTGCCAGTTCTCCTCTTCCATTGAAGGTTGGCGGATTAAATAGTCGAAACCGTTTGATAAAAGAGGATTAAGTATAGCGTGTTTTCGATTTGATTTAAATCTTAATTGTTTAGAATCTATTATTCATATGAATCGCTGTCGTTCTGTTAATCATTTCTCCAGTCTGATTTCGGCGGAAGAAGAAAGAGAGTTTAACCCGAAAGCCGGTCTTTGAGCAATAAATTTAAATTCCTTTCTTTGACTTTATTTTCTTCATCTTCGACGAAGGTCGCACGTAGAATGATTTCAGTTTATGCACAGGTAACGCCAGTTGGCGAAGTGGCGTTAAACATTCCTAGCGGTACGTAAAGAGGAGTTATGATTATATCATCTACATCTGAAACGCTCCCCGTGGAGTAGAAAGAGAAAACGCGTTGTTGTTTTTTTTTTTTTTCTCCAAGCAAAGAGAGTGAAATCGGTTTCTTATTCTTATGAATATTTCCCGGTGAAGAAAAGAAAGTTGCCACGCTTCAACATTTAATAAGAGATTTTAGAACATTCGTGATCATCGATTTTCTTCCAAGGTCATCTCCCGTGATTAATTGATCGTGAGGCCAAAAACGTTTTATTATCACGAATGCAAGCCTAAAGAACCTATCATGAAATTTTCAACGTAGTTCTATCCCTGATGTTTAAAGCATGTGAAGTCCATTCTGAACATCTATTTTCTTCTAGCTATTGTCATATTCTACGAAGACTACATTTTGCATTAAAGTCTATGTGATGGTAATACCCTTGAGAATCATTTCACTCAACTCATAACCTGCTTCCCTTGATCATATAAATATATCTATAAATTTCTCTATCATCGCTGGCATCATAATAGTATTTCACATATAACATAGCTTAACATGACTTAACCAATCACTTAACACTGTACCAACTCCTGTCGCGGCCATTTACGCACACGAGCTCATGCTGCTGCAGTCAACGGCTCAGTGGCGGCGTCCAGCAAACAGTGTGTCGATAACAGTGATCCATCACCACATAATCACAAATCATGTATTAAAGCAATCCTAAAAAAAAATATCTATACAACCTCTTTTCCTACGCAAATACGAGTTCATAAAATAGTTTAAACATTTGAACATAGCATAGCATACCTTAGCGAAGGCGGAGCAGTAGGTTAGATGTAGATGCCGGTAGTTAATAAGAATTTTTCTTTCAAGGAAAAGATATACTTTTATTACTTATTGAATTCATAATATGGCAAGAAATTTTTTTTTTTTTTTTTTTTTTTTTCGAAAAAACAAAAATATTTTAGCAAGTCTACAGAATCATAGACCTGCTCTGATACCACCTGTAGCGCCCCGTTTCCTTAAACTGGTAATCTTTGATCGAGGCGTTACTTACAAATAAAATTCACTCATTTAAGAAATTAAAGATAAATAAATTCAAGAAAAATTATTATAAAACATACATTTTTGAATTAAAATTTTCGTCAACTTTTAATCATTGGCTACCAGCATCCATCGCTCCAGCACCACGCTCTAAATTCTTTAAACTGAAAACATTTTACATAAAAGGGGTAAGTGCCAAAAGGACACTTAGTGGGGTAGGGGAATTCATAATAATAAAAATATACACATACAATTATTTGCATATTATACATAAAATACACGTTGTGGACTCCCAAGTAGTCCCAATGAACTCTAGATAGGTTTCCGAAGAATACCTATCAGGGCCCCAAGCCGACCCGAATTTGGGCTGTTACACCCCTATAGCGTTGGGAATTCCGAAGAATATCCCCTGTAGATGGGTTTCCAAAAAGGAATACCCTACTTGGCGTGAAGGCGCATGCGCAAGTAAGTTCACATAATGGTTCCACATTTTCACATAATACACATTGAGCACGTTCACGTTGGTCACATAATTCACATAACACATAAGTACAGAAAAACCTTTGACATGTGTTGATTTCTAAAGAAACCCCTTTTTAGCGGGTATTATCCCGACTTATCATCATTTGAAATCCTTTGCATTTGCGTAACTTGAAAATCCATAGCTCTCAAATTCATGTAATTTACTTGAAATACTGTTCACGTACTAAAAACATTTCCATTGAAACCAACAGCACATAATGACGGAAATTAAATCACTTAGTCACATAGTTTTCCTTAAAACTGTACGATTTAAAACCATAAATAAAGTTTTACCCCCACCTTGGACTTATCACCGAATCCTGCTCAAAAGCTTTCGATCCTGTTCCTAGTTCAGCCCCGTTCGTGTATTTCCTACATAGAGTAATAACGGGCTTATTATCTGATTTAAATAACTTAGAACTATTAAAATCTACAAAGGAATAAATCCTGGAGAGAAATCGATAGACGGGGTTCTTAATTTAGGGTTTCCCAAAAATCAGGATCTTTCTCGCTTAAAGGTCCATTGTCTTGTCGTTTATCATTTTATAACGTTTAGGACTCGAAGTTCAGAAATTATTAAATTCTGGGGTCATAATATAATCATTCGATCAATTTATCAAGGTCTGAGGGCGATTCTGCAATTTATGCAAGGTTCTGGGGGGTCAAACAGTTACTGTTCTTAAATTCAGGGCCCAAACTGGAAGTCTTTATTAGTTCAGGGACTGCTTGGTGAAAACTTAATAGTACAGGGACTTAAATGTTATTTTACCTAATTCAGGGATTTGCATCTAAGTCCCTAACCTTACCAAATTTCCTATTGCACCCCCCCAAACCCAAACAGCCCCTCCCCTGCCTCCCCTTCACCACCGCGCCCGCTGCCGCCCGCCGCCTCCTTCTCCGGCGACTTCCCGTCGCCGGCTACGTCACCACCAACACCAAACAACACCCAGGACTCATCAAACCAAAAGCAAACACCTATATAAGCACCCAAATACATATACATATACCATTCTTTTCCAGCTTCGCCGCCGCTGCAAGCGGCGGCTCTTCTTCTCCAGCCCGCCGGCGCAACCGGCGCCGGCTTCTTCTCCAAACCGACCCAAAGCCCAACCAAACCGAACACAAATCAGCAACAATACTCAAGCATATACATATATATATATATATAATTACAGCATTGCCGCCGCTAGCTGCGGCGGCTCTTATTCAATTCCTCGCCGGCGCTACAAGCGCCGGCCACCAAACTCCACGCACCCACCACCGGCGCGACCGAGCGCCGGCACAGCACAGCGGCAGAACCCGGCGGCATAGCAGTGGCAGCAGAACAGCGACGGGAAGGAGAGAGACCGAGAGAGGAAAAAGAGAAACGGGCTGCCGTTTCTAAAAAAATCGAACCTAATCTACAACGGGCTTGATAAAAATTTCACCATGAATAGAAGATTTACCGGAGACAAGGCTTGCTAATGGAGGATTGGGAGTGGCAGAAGACGGTGAAGACTTGATGGTGGCGGTGGAAGGGTGAGTAGAGAGAGACAGGTGAAACAAAATGGAAAAAAAAGAAACTTTCCCTTTCATTTTCTTCTAATTTCCCTCAATTATTCTCATTCCCCAAAATATTGCCAAGTGTGTTACAAAATGGGGAAACTTGCCAAGTGTATTTTTAATAAGCAGGTGGTGTTATGCTATTTTTTCTAATTTGATTAGCATGCCTTAATTAAGAATTAATTAAGACTTAAATTTAAGTTTGTTATGTAAAAATCTACGCATACTACCAGTAAGATATGTACTATTATATATATATATTCCTTTTACTTTTCCACTTTGATTTCTTATATGCATATATATATATAATAAAGTCAAAGATAAAGCTTATACCTATATATATACATTATGTGTGTATATATCGGCCTATATATATATAAAATAGATTTTTAGTTTATTATCTATATATATATATATTTCATTTCTTATTATTATAATAATAATAATTATTATTATTCAAGTCTCATTTCAACCGTAGAAAATTCTCGTTGTAATTGAATTCTATTTCGGGGTGTTACACACACATAGTCCATTCTTTCATCAGATTTTTATAATTATCAGGTAAAATATCTATGGTGGTACCAAATATTTTCCACCAGTCATAAAACCAGTTATTAACCGGATGTCAATTGCTACAAATTTTTATCAACCAAGTATGTTTCTTTTTCTTATTTTCAAAGAAAAGGGCTTTATGAAAGCCATTAACATAATCCCAAAAATTAAATTTATAGGAATTTCTCTGACTAGGATGTATTACTTCCTTTTCAACCAAGGGAGATAATCCCCATTCTTCAAAAGATATAATCTTCTTGATAGTGAATTTTGAATATGCATGTTCATTCGTCTAGTTATTTCCAGTACCAAAGTGTTCAATGTCAACACTTTCTAATGCTTTAAGCATTTCTTCATAGAATCCTCTTGATTTATATGAACCACTTATAATGGTTCCACTAGGAACATATCTATCCATAATAGTCCATGGACTATCTTTCCATTGGATATCTTTTTCTTCTATTAGAAGAATAAGATCTCTGTATTCAGATTTTTTAAAGAGTATATTACTCTTTTCCTCAGAAGTAATACTGGCATAGGAAGATTCTTTCTTTTCTTCAGGACTATGTTCCTGTGATTTCTTTTTTAAAAATTCTTGAAAATCTCCATATAATGGATGATTTTTGTCAGGAATATTTCCTGATGCACTTCCAGAAATATTCTGAGAAATGAGTTTTTGTTTGCCATGTTGGGCTAAGATTTGGTGGGAACTTCTTCCCCTTCCTCTTCCCCTATTAGGGAAATAGGATCCTCGTCCCTGTTGACTCATATCTGAAATCATAAAAGAAATTCTCTTGTTAAATAGTCAGGCAAATTATTGTCTTTTCCTTGTTTATAAACAATTTCAAAATCAAAAGGAGCTAAATAAGCTTGCCATCTTGCAAACATTTGTTAAGAAATATCATGTTTGAAATCTTTTTTGAAAAGACCTTTTGCTACTTGGCAATCTGTTTTTATAATAAATTTTTGATTAGATAAATCATCCTGAAATTTTATAACGCATTTTACTATAGCTAAAATTTCTTTAGCCACAGTAGCATAATTTTTCTGTGCAGGATTCCATTTTCCTGAATAAAATCTAACAAGAATTTCTTGTTTATCTTTTGGATTTATTTGTTTTAAAATACCTCCAAACCCTAAATCTGAGGCATCTGTTTCAATAATTTTTTCCCATTGAGGATTCGCAAGCATAAGACAAGGAATATTTTTTACCTTTTCTTTTATAAGTTTAACTACCTTGGTATGTTCATCAGTCCAAGGCTTAGGATTTTTCTTAAGTCTATCATATAAAATAGCAGATATTTTTGAAATATTTTCAACAAATGAAGAAACATAATTTAGACTTCCAAGAAATCTTTGTAATTGTGTTTTATCAGTAATTATATCTGGAAATTTATTTCCAAATTCCATACTTCTTTATATAGGAATTATTTTTCTTTTTTCAATATTATGTCCTAGAAATCTGACATTTGTATGAAATAAATTCATTTTTGGTTTTGATATAACAAGACCATTTTGTATAATCAATTTTCTAAAGATTTCTAAATGTTTGAAATGAGTTTCAATATCTTTAGAAAATACAAGAATACCATCAATATAAACAATTATAAAATTGCTATAAGGGATAAATATATCACTCATGATTTGTTGAAATTCTAAAGGAGCATTTTTTGACCCAAAAGGTAAAACTGTCCATTCATAATGTCCTATAGGAACATTAAAAGCTGTCTTATATCTGTCAGCTTCTTCTATTTGCATGTGCCAATATCTTGATTTTAAATCAAATTTTGAAAATATTAAAGCTCCAAAAAGTCTATCTATAAGATCTTTTTTATTTGGAATAGGATGTCTGATCCATTTTAAAACCTTATTAAGAGGTTTATAATTTATGACAAGTCTGGGTACACCCCTTTCTTGTTCTGAATGTTTATTAACATAAAAAGCTGTACAAGACCATGAAGACTTGGAAGGAGTTATTAACTTCTTATCAAGAAGAGATTTTATCTCTTTTTTACATAATTCTAAATATTCAGAATTCATTTGACAAGGTATAGATTTGTAGGAATATCCTTTTCATTAAAATCTTCTTCATAAGGAAGAGAAATAACATGTTTTTTTCTATCCCAAAAAGCATTTGGGTGATCATCACATATTTCTAAGGAAAACTTATTATAAATAAGTTTTATTTTATCCTTTAATTTAGGATTTTTTAATTTTTCTTCAATAGTAAGGGAATTAATTTCTTCTTTTAAAGAATTTATATGAAATATTTTTGTCACGCCCCATTTTCTTACATAAACATTTATCAGAGTTTTTCTTTTCACACGGGTGTGCAGGAAGAAGAAAAGAAGTAGGAGACGAACATAAAATATTACATAATAACCATCGGCTTCAACCGAATTAACATAATATTCACAGCGGAAAAGACATGAGAAACTCACATCCCATACATACATCATCATCAGGATCTCACATCCCTAACTACACATCATCATTTAACCACCAAACATGGATTTCTTACAACATTGTTTTATAAAGACAAAAGTTTGAGAAACATCATATTAAAATAATTTACAGATCCAAAAGAATAGCACCTCCTCTCTCCTCTAGGGTTCATCGTGTCTATCACCTCTTGTAACGTGAATTACAGAATAAGGGGTGAGTGCGTTGAATACACTCGTGGGGATAAAATCCGCGCCTAAATCTTAATACATATATTTGAATCAGAATTACGTATAATCATCACTAATCACAGCACGAAATATGTACAGCAGACATTAGAAATGGTAAGGGACGAATAGATGCGGGCATCACCCATCTTATCCCATAAAACGGTCTAAAATACCGCTGGTGCATTTCAAGGACCACCAAACCTTTCATAGAAGAATGGGGGTTAGGGACGAATGCATGAAGGGGCGCCTCAGCGGGCCCACCCCTCACAGTTTATGTATGTCACAACAAGTATAATCACAGCATTTAGTATTCCTCAATCATGCCTGGAATAGGGAAAACTGTAAACAGATAAAGAGTTAGAAATTACCCCCACCTTGTTCGGTGGTTACCACGTGAGTTGCAAGTATCCAAGATCACGTATCTCAATGCTTCAATCCAACAGGTAGCCTACATAATTTATGGTGTTTTTAGATATTTATGAAATATAATTAAGGACTTAAACGATATCGAATCGAATATTATCTATCGAGATGAGACGAATCGGAACGGTAGGCCTAACGATTGAGGTTGAAGAAAACGAGAGAGAAATACCAGTTTATGAGGCTGAGATGAAAGAGAATGAATTTTGGATCACAACAAAAAAAGAATGAGCTCAATCGGAGTTGAAACGAGCTCGAACAGAGCATTTTAAGATTGAAGGGTATTTCGGTAATTTGGTCAAAGGGTTGACTTTGACCGGGACCCACGACCCCCGGTCAATGATATTTTATTGGCAACGTCTTGATGATAAAGTACGATGAAAAGAAAACTAGATTCGGATCGAAAACGAATCGAAAATACCACGTCGCGTGTGTTCTCGTCGACGGGAAAATTTCCCGACGGCGTCTCCCGTCGGCTGCCTAGTTTTCTAGGCAGCGGTGCCCAGACCTCCCGTCGTCGGCCTGCTCAAGCAGCCTACTTCCCGCAACCACCGGCTGCGATGGAGCCACCCTATGCCATCGAACCTTAGTCCTCTGGCTAGCTCGTACCGTTGGCTACCAGATCCGGCCATCCTTCGCCGGATTCCAGCATGAATAGTGTCTGAAAAACAGCCTCAAAAACCCTTCATCAAACACATTTCACGACGCTTTGCAACAGCCCCCCTTTCTAGGCCATTTTCCGGCACCGGCGCGGCCACCCATGGCGGCACCACCCCTCCATTGGCTAGCCCACAACTCCGGCAGCCTCTCCGGTGCCTGAAATGGTGAGAAAAAGAGCGAGAGAGAGAAAAACGGGAGAGAGAAAAGGTGGCGAGAAACAAGGGTTGGGGTTTTGGAGATGGTTTTTCGCCGTTTTCCGGCGAACGGAGAATCGGAATTGAATTCCGGAAGTTTCCCTAGACTCGTATTGTCGAGGGCTACGTTATATACGAAAATTAGCCGAAACGGACGGGTTTAACTTTTTCCGGCGACGGCAGCGGCGGTTTTTCGCCATTTTCCGGCGAACGGAGAATCGGAATTGAATTCTGGAAGTTGTCCTAGATTCGTCTCGTCGAGGGCTATGTTTTGTACAAAAATCAGCAAAAACAGACGAGTTTAGAATTTTCCGGCGAAGACAGCGGCGGCGGCTCCGGCGACTCCGGCGGCGGCGGCGACCGGAAACAGAAAAATAAATAAAGAGACGAGAGAGAAAAGAGAGAGATTTACGTGTTTTTGTCGCTTTTCGGCTCGTTCCAAGAAAAGTGAAAAAAATGAAATGAATGAGCGCCTATTTATAGAAAATCTGAAAAATTTACTGTTCACGATAAGGGTAGGTTACTGTTCATCCAGATCCCGTTCCTTGTTTTTCCGAAACTTCGTATTTTGCCCTTTTCTTCACCGTTTGAGCTACGGGTGTCTGATTAACCTCTAGTTCATTTCTATCTTCTTGTTTTTCCATTAAGCATCTAATGTTATAAAAATATTCTATTTTCCATGTGTATAATTTTCATCCATCTAAAACTGGTCGTTAAACACATATTTGAAACACATGTAATTAAAACACATAAGATATTTTAATTAAGGTTTACTTATTTAATTAACCAATTATGCTTTGTTTTTATCCTGGGCGTTACAATTTTTCTCTCCATTTTTTCTTTTATTTCATTAATAACCTTTTGGATAGGTCTATCTATAAATTCAAAAATAATAGGTTTATTTTTATAGGTACCAATTATTCCTTTTTCATCAATACGTGTTAAAGGATATATATTATGTATAAAAGGTAAGCCAAGAATAAGTTGACTTGAAATATCTTTTGCAAGAAGGAAACTAGTAGGAATACAGCTTCCATTTTTACATATTAAAGTTTCTGGTAGTTTATAACTAATATCCAAAGACCCTCCTCCTGCATGTGAAAGAGAATGAGTTGTTTTATGAAAATATTTTAAAGGAATTAATCCTTCTTGTATAACATTCAAATCTGCACCACTATCAATCATAGCAATGAATTTTTCTTGATAATTATTATCAATTAAAATAGTTATTTTTGTATAACATTTTTGAGATATATACATATTCATGATTTGGATAATTTCTTTTGTAGATTTGTTTTTATCTATTGTTGACAAGAAATTTTCTTGTTGTTCTTCCAATTCAACAAACTCTTCTTTTTCCATAATTCTTTCTTTTTCTATTATGGATAATCTATGATGTATATTTATATTACATTTTTGAAGATCTTTTACTTCAGTTTTCAAATTATTAATTTCTATTAATAATTCTTCGGTAGTTGTTGGTTTTTTATCACCATATTTTTGTTTTAACATTCTATGAATTTCTTTCATAGAGTATGATTGATTTTGATTTTGGATAGGAATATTTATTTCCTCTTTTTTATTATTACTTGTAGATGGTGTATTTTCAATTTGATCAATAATTTTTGATCTTAATTCAGGATCTTTTATATTTTTTAGTAATTCTATAAAAGAATTATTATCTATAGTATTTATACTAAAATCCTGAAATTGAGATAATAGTTTATAAAACTCATCCCCTTTTTCATCAGTATTACTGATATGATTAATACAAGGTTGACCTTGCATATAATTATTACATATGAAGATAAACTTTCATTATCTGAATCTTTTAAATCATCTGAATAATATGATTCTTCTTCTAATTTATTATCTGAATCAGATTCTAACATTATTTGTAATAAAGCATTTTTGATATTATGATCAATTTCTAATTTATTTATTTTTGCTTTAGTCCAGCATTCATTAGCATAATGACCTGGTTTATGACATTTATGACAAATAATATTTTTCTTATCTTTATTACCTTTATTTATATTAAAGGTTTCTTTTCTTCTTTTCTTTTTCTCTTTAAAATTTTCAGAGAAATGTCTTCTTTTCTTATATTGTTTTTCATTTTTATCTCTAAGATTTTTAGAGTATCTTTTATTTTTAGAATAGGTTTCATTCCTATCCTTTCTGGATGTTTCCATACCAAATTGGTCACAGAAATGTCCTAATTGTTTTCTTTCTATCATACTTTGATTTTTAATTTGTTTGTTTAATTTTAGTTCATTACAAAGGGATAAGCCTTCTTGAACACAAATATTTATTAAATTTCCATATGTATAATTATCATAAGGAATATTTAAATGTTCTTTTCTAAGAATTATTTTAATTCTTTCAGCAAAAAGACTTGGAAGACCATCTATAAATTTGGCTTTCCAATGAATATTATTACAATCAGGTAATTCGAAAACTCTAGAAAGATAAGTATCTTTATACCATCTAAAATCTGTTAAAGTTCTACATCTTGTATTACTTAGAAGAGTACGAATATTTTCGCTATTATCAGAAAATCTTCCAGTAAAATGTTCAATTATTGTCATTATTAGAGTATAAACAACATTACTATTTTGATTATTATTTTCTATTTTAACAGCATTTTGAATTGTATCTTTTGTTGTTTGAGATAAATAGTTATCCCACAAACCTTTAAGTTGACCCGTAAAACCTGCTATAATCATTTTAGCAATATTTTTATCATTATTTCCTGCTGCCATGTAGACAGTACTGTACATGAGCATTCTATGGGCCATATTATGAATATGTGTATCTGTGAATCCATCTAGATTCCATTCATAAATACTTTTCCCATTATAACTTGTTTCAGAAAAGAATTCTTTTTCCTCATGTAAAACATTTATAGGAGTTGGTTTAGTTAAATAATATCTTAGTTGAATAGGCCTATCAGCCCATTTAATTTTATTTATTTTATCTTTCGAAGGTTCAGATGTTCCTTCATCATTATTTAAAGTAGAAATATTTTGTCCTTTAAATTTTTCTGTTAATTCAACAATTAACTCTTCCAGATTATTTTTTGTTGATTTTAATTTAAAATCTTTTATTTCTGGAGGTGGTTGAATGGATGACGAAGCAATTGAAACTATATCTGTTTCTTTCTTTACTTCAATATGAACATCAGGTTTAATGGTTTTTATAACTGAAATAATGTTTTCAATTTTATTTTGAAGAGAATTTAATTCTTCAATTTTATTATGAAGAGAATTTAATTCTTCACCTATTATATTAAGATATAAATTAGTATAATTTTGTTTTTCCATTAAAACATTTATGTGTTTTATGGTTACTTGTAAAGTTTCATTTTCAATTAATTTTGAAAATGCTGTAAAACTCATAATTTTATTATTTTTCTCCATTTGGAATGAAGTACTAGGAGGATACAAAGATTTTTGTTCTTGTCCAGTAGTTAATTTATATGTTCTTTCTAAAACCGAAATTTGGTTTATAATATAAGTGTTTACAAACCAAGGAACAAAATATATTTTTGTATTATTTTCTTTACAATTTTTGTAAAATTCTTCTTGAATTTGTTCAAGACTATTAGATAGATTTTCAAAAAACCATTTTCTAAAAAGTTTCCATTTTAAAATTTTAAATTCTTTACAAATTTCCTGCCTAGCAGGTGATCATTTTTCAAAATTAATAAGTGTATTAATCATGAAGACTAAATGGGGCGTTTGACATAGTGTCACTTTCTTTATGGATATTTCCATAATTATAATCCCTAACAATTTTATTTCTGTCAATAAAGACTTCTTCTTTATTTTTATTTCTTTCAGATTCTAATTCTTCTCTTATTTGAGAAGTAGAAGCTCTAGATGTTTGTGGTAAATCTACCCAATAGTCTAGAGGTGATATATAAGAATCTGTTGTTCTAGTTTTAAACATCGAATTATTTCTAGATATAGAAGACGGAAGTAATAATTTTTTCTGTTCATTTGAAAATTGAATTTGAACAGTTCCTTCTTCTGTTTGAATTATATTTTTCAAATCATTATTTATTAAAGGTTCTTTATAAACCTCCTGTTCTATTATCCATTTTTCTGGAAAGTTTATTTCTTCCCATTTAATAGCTCTTTTAGTAGAGATATTAGATTTATTGAAATTTGTTTCAATTAAAATTGTTTCATTTATACTTTTATCCATTATTTTGCATCCTGGATTCATAGTATATAAGGGTTTATAGTATATTCTATAACATATACAAATTATTTCCGAACCTGGAATATAATCATATCCATAAGTTTTAACATTTAATGTTAAAGCCATTAAAATATTACTATCAGTAAGGGATAAACATAAGTCAGGATAAACATCAAAATATACTGGTCCGTGGGCCAGGCTGGATTGAATTATTCCCATAAGGGATTTATTCCATGCTTTGTTTCTACCATCTCTTAAAGCTGCAATAAAGCTTTCTGGTAATCCTTTTAATGTTAAAGGTCTAAATACAATTTGCACTAGTCCTATATGTATATAATTATGTGTTTTTATAAAAGGTAATATATCCTTTTTATCAAGTAAATTTAGAATTATTTCTTGATTATCAAGGGGAATGGATGATTCCGTAGTTTTAACTAATTGTTTAAATCCTAATCTTTCAAAAGTACCTATTTGGTATATTTTATTAGGTTTAACTTTAGGAATAGTCCAATTATTCAACAATTCTAAATTTTGTGGAATATCATATTCCTCTGTCATACTGTTTTTAACAGTATCTTTTACCTTGAAAAGATTCATTTTAAATGAAAATGTGTTAGATAATTACTACTGTTTTCTTTTTAACATGGCTCTGATACCATTTCAAACCCAAGATACACGAATACTAAAGGCGTAAGGATATCTAATTAATTTATGTTACTTGGATTTATTTATATGATTAATTAGGGTATAAAGTCATAGATTTTATTCAATTAATTAAGAAAATATAGTTTAAGCTCGATTTTGGAATTAAGTGTTATTGCATTATTTATTATAAATTTTAACCAAAGATTTATTTGGAATTATAAGTTAAACCTATGTTTCGCAAGATTGCTTTTGAGACTAAAATATCGACCTAAAATTATTATAATTAAATTTAATTATCAAGTTTAAATCTAGGGTTTATTAATTTTTGATTCAAATATATTTAACCCCGTAATATTAAATTCAAAATGAACTTTCTATTTTATGAAATTATACATATTTCATTATGAAATAGGGTTATACTTTAAGAAATTAGTTTCTAGATAAATGATAGTTTAATTAGATTCTAAGTCGAACTTTAAAATTGTAGGCGATCATCAGGAGTTTACGCCCTAGATATCATTGGAACCTAGAAGCTTTTGATCAGCTGCTCTACAGGTGGGGAAAAATTGCGTGTTACGGTATTTACATTTTGTTGACTTAATTGCAAATATGAAGTATTATATTATGTGAAATGACACATGTTGAAGTGCATATGAATAAACGTGGTATGAAGTATGATGAATGGAAAATTAAGTGTTTTGTTAAGTAAATGTGCTTCTATGTGTATGTGTGAAGTAATTATGTGTGCATGTGCATGCGTATGCAAGATGGCTAAGACCCGTATATGACGGCTGATCACCGTATCAGGACGGCTAAGACCCGCATATGTTTCCAGGGCGGCTAAGACCCGCATATGTTTCCAGGACGGCTAAGACCCGAAAAAATGTTTTCATGGTGGCTAAGAACCATAAAATGCTTTCATGACGGCTAAGCACCGTAAATTATGTGAAAAGTGTTGTTTAAATGTGAATGATGGATTATATGTTTTCAGGGCGGCTAAGACCCGCATATGTTTGCAAGACGGCTAAAAACCGTAAATGTGATAATGAAAGTGATATGTTTGAATGTGAAGGATGATTGATTTATGATGAATGCTTACATTCAAAAATGACTATGATTCATGTGATTGAAGGTGAATATGGGTGTGATTGAATGTGACCCCCTATTTTTTTACAAGTGTGATCCCACTGAGTGTATTTTATACGCTCACCCCCCTTTATATGTTTTCTTTTATAGATTCGGATGTGGGGAGCAGAATGTGAAGAAAGATGCATATATATATATATATATTTTTATAATTAAACAAGTTATTTCTGAAGGGTTGTAAAATAAGTCTGATGGCCCGTATATTGATATTTTGCTGCTGTCTTTGATAACTTAAATATTTTATGTAAATTATGTATTTTGGATGGATATTTTAACCTTTGGTTTAGTTTGTTATAAATTGCTGGACGCCCAAAATGTTAAAAATTTATATTTTATTTTGTATCGAAAATGGGGCGTGACAATTATTATTGATATTATTATTATTATTATTACCATTATGATTATTATGATTATTATGATGATGATGATGATTATTATTATTATTATTATTATTGATATTATTATTATTATTATTATCATTATCATTTTCATTATAATTATAGTTACAATTATTATTATTCATATGATTATTATTATTATTATTATTATTAGTATTGATATTATTATTATTATTAATATTATTATTATTGTTCATATTATTATTATTATTATTGATATTATTCATATTATTATTATTGATATTATTATTATTATTATTATTGATTATTGATTTTGGTAGGATTATTGATCAAATTAGTTCAATTATCCAGAATTACACTTGCAAGTAATTAGGTTAGTCTTCAACAAGAACCCTAACCCTAATTATGAATCAACAAAGATAGAAAATCAAGAAAAATTAGAAGACACAAGATTTACGTGGTTCGATCAAGCAAACTTGATCTACATCCATGGGAGAGAGAAAAGCATCCACTAATTTCACCAACATTACACGAATTTGAGATAATTCCCAAAAAACCAAAAATTACGGTTTATATAACCCTAAAAACCCTAAAAACTCAATCCGATGCAATACTTATCGAAATCTAACAAACTTTATCAATTTGGATTCGCCCAAACACCAGGAATAAAAGCCCCAAGGTTCGAATCCTAATCGGATTCGAATTGGCAGTCAATTTTACGAAATTGCCCCAAGACCCCTAATTTTAGGCCCAATTCAACATCCAGCCCTAGATCAGAAATTTCATTCACTTGAGCTCAAATTCGTCCAATTCTTATGCAATTGATCCCGGTTCCAGATTTTGCAAACCTCCATGCACCTTAATTCACAAATGTTCAAGTCTAACACTCACAAATATTATTATTATTCTTGATATTATTATTATTATTATTATTTCTGAAATTTTTTTGTACGAAAATTTCCTAATTTTCGTACATTGCAATTTCAGAATTTTCATGCACGAAAAAATTCCTAATTTTCGTGGACAAGTATATTCCAAATTTTCCTCGAACTACATTGTTTCACGAAAATTTTCGGCACTATAGTTGTTCACGAAAATTTATCACAAGAAAATTTTCCTCAATATCCTTATAATTTTCGTGAATCTTCCACTAATTTTCGTGAATTCATTTCGTGAATGTCCTCAAATTTTCGTGACCTAACATACAATTTTCGTGAATTCATTTCGTGAATATCCTAAAATTTTCGTGACCTAACAAACAATTTTCATGAATGTCGTAACATTTTCGTGGCCTAACATACAATTTTCGTGAATGTCGTAACATTTTCGTGGCCTAACATACAATTTTCGTGACCTATGATTTTCGTGAGATAAATTTTCGTGAGCTAAAATAACCTATAATCTCCCTATAATTTTCGTCACCTAACATATAATTTCCGTGAGCTAAATCAATTCCAACAACAAATACCATACTATTTAATGAACAAAACACCAATTAAAAACAACCGAAGGGAATTAAAACCACATACAACAAATTACAATTTCATTCCACAAATTTCATCTTCAAACTGTCATCATCATATGGAATTAAAACCAAAGAACCAAAATCAAAGGAAAGAGTCAATTAACTACCAAAATCAAACCTAATTTCCAAAATCAACATCCAACAACCAAATAATGCAAAGTATAAGCCATTAAATTTAGGAATTATAACTAACCTCTTCAGCCATAGTTCGTCCCCAAAGCTGCCGCCGATTCGCCGCCGCTGCTGCAGGAATTTTTCGGCCAATGCTCACCACACAAAAAGGGGGCTTCACGAGAGACACAAGCTTGCATTCTAATCTTTCAGTCATCGTATTCTTCTATGTAAAACATAAGAAACTTGTGATGCGAAGAATCTATGACATGTTAAAAGAGATGAGGTTTTAAGACAATGAAAGTAGATTTTAAATAGACACAAGGTGGATCTAAGTGTTGAAGGGCTTTTTATTAACAATTTTTGTTAATTTTATTCTTTGCCCAGAAACAAATGTTGCCTAAGATGTTGCCATAACATCTGTGGCAACATTCATCTCTGTTTTGTCTTACTTCACAAATATCTCGATTATTTTGCATTTGTGTCTTTTTATACTATTTTGCAGGTGTTAGATTGTATGAACAAGAGTGGTGAACGTGTCAAAGAAGGTGCAACCCTAATGCAACCACTTTTGAGAGAAATCCTCTTCAAGGATTAGAATGGACCAAGTCAAACATTGCTGAAGCCTCTTGACTAACAACTTGGAGAAATTCCCTCACGCATGTCTCAGCATCTTTTAAAGCATTTAGCCACGTTTTTGAGTGGCTGAGTTTTAGGGATGTTAGTTAGGTTATCATCTTGGAAGATATCTATATATAGGAGGGCTATTTTGTCTTGTAACTCACTCCTTCAAGCCTTAACGTTCATTTATCCTAGAGTCCTTCCAAGATAGAATTTTGTGAGTCTGAGCGTACATTGTATACTCAAAGAGAGCTTTTTGTTTTTGATCAATATGATCTTTTGTGAGTTCTTTTCTTGTAGGTTTATGCCTATTTTGGAATTCACTTGTATTCACTTTTATTTGTGAATAAATTTTTGCCTAAGGCACCTCAAGATATATATTTATATATATCTTGAAAAGTTATCTCTTTGAGTCATTTTAATTTCCGCTGCAAAACTCTGTTGAAGTGAGTGTTGGGTCAAGTGTTGTGGCAACATTTGCAACAACATCTGCCTCAGTACACTTACTTTTGTTCTCAGATCAGATCCACTTTTCCAACACTAAGTATGTGACCAGACAAGTTGGTTCTTACCCCAACTTACTTTGATACCACTTGTTGGTCCCAAGTGGTTCAAAGGTTCATAGGAGGTGAATGAACCTCTATCGATTGTTGAAAATTTTTGAACAAGGTTCACCAAAAGTTATATAAACTTACAGCAGAACACTTAGTCCAACTTACAACACTATGTATTAGAATTGTCTGCTGTAACTAAGCGTTCCTGTAACAGAATAATATTTTGATAGTTGGCTCGTTTAAAATCCTTTTCAAGTATGCGCTTTGTAAAACCACTTAAATGTAGTATGATAATCAAATATAGATGTAAATAAATATAATGTATATAATACTTATGGTCTTTTATAGTGGTTATGTAATCATTCCATGTCCACTCTACTAGTTTCTCAAGCAGGAACTTCATTAAGCAAGTTTGTTTTACAGGATTTGACTGTACAAATTATCAACCTAACAAGTTAACACCTACAGAAACTCAGCCTTCATACAGTTTACTGCAAGTTCCCAAGGCAGACCCATACAGAATCTCTAAACTCATATAGAGTTATTATCTAAGACTCTAGACAATATATCATCTATAAGGACTAATTCCTATCAACTGAGGACACCTTTAAAACAATCTAAACACACGGCAACAAGGTAAAAGTATATAAATTTTTCTTCAACTGGTGCAGTGAAACCACTTTTGTATTTTTTAAGTTTAGATCGGTGGCTTGACTGATTCTTGATGTTGAGTGACTGAAACTATTTATGTTTGGAATGGTAGAAAGCTTTGAATATTTCTTGCTTGAGTTAGAATATAGAAGTTTTAGTCGTAATTCCAATAAACTCTTTCTCTATTTACTGATGTAGGAATATACCCAATGAAGGAGACACAGTCTCTCTTGAATTTGAATTTTCTTCAGAGATGCATTGCTCACATTATATGATCTCTGAAGTTGCATTAAACGTTTTTTTGTCTTGTATTGTGGATCATTAATTCAGTTGTACTAGGTTATAGCTCTATTGTAGATTGTTAGGCCATGTGTCAGCTATACGTTGGCTCTGAACACTACAACTTGAGAAAAAATTAGTCTTGATCTTTCTCATATCGTATCATGGTTAAGTATGTCTATTGTAATTACTGTACCTTTAAGCATGCAACATGCAGCTTCTTGTCTTTCTACAACCTAAGTTACTTCAAGCTGTAACTTAATCTTACAGTGTTGTTGTATTCTGTCTCTTGTTGTAGTTGTGCTGTATTTCACCTTACTTGCAGTTGTGTTTATAATACTCCTTTTGCAGAGTATTTAATCTTCCATTTCTTATAGCATGGCTTCTTTACTTGATGTTCTTCATTCTTCAAACTTTTTCTGTAGACTCAAATCCTACTTTAAATTTCATTTAAACACTTGTGAAATTTTGGGTACTCTAACTTCCTATTACATATGTTATTTTGTCTCATCAAAATCTAAACATTAATTTCCTAACAAAGTTCCCTCACACATTGTACACAAGCAATATATAGTAAAGACTACTTACAAAAATAGAACCAACTATGTTTACAGTAATCAATTGTTGTTAAGCAAGTATGGCTCCCAATAGGAACTAACCCCAAAGGACCAGTAATTGTATGAGTACCTAAATCTGTCTGAACTATAAGCAGGAGCAGTTGTCAGATAACAACAGTGATGTATGTTACATTAACAATGGATGCTCAAGATACATGATTGGCAACAAGAAAGCTTTGAAAGACTTCCAACCATGCAAATGTCCTAAGGTGGTATTCTGAGATGATTCAAGAGGAAGCACCAAGGACACAAGAATCTTAGTCAAAGACAACGCATTCATTAATGAAGTATATGAAAGGATTGAAGTACAACCTCTTAAGTATTAATCAGTTTTGTGATAAAGAATATTCTGTGGAATTTAACCTTAATGCTTGATCAAGGACAACAAGACCAATGAGGTGAAACTTATTGGAACAAGAAAATAAAATATCTATCTAGTTGATTGGAGTTCAACAGTTCAACTAATAATTTCATTGCAAAAAGTTCACTAGCATTGAGTTGGTTATGGTATAAAAGGATGAGTCATTTCAACTTGAAGACCATCAACAAGCTAGCAAGAGAAAGTCTAATAAGAGAGCTTTCAGACTTAGCTTTCAAGAAGGTGAGTGTTTACGGAGCATGTCAGAAAGGAAAGCAAGTGAAAAGATCATGCAAGAACAAAGTGCAAAAATCATCTCATAGGATTTTAGATTTTCTACACATGGATCTTTTTGGTCTAGTTGAACATGTTAGTGTGAGTGATAAGAAATACTCACTAGTATAGTTGTGGATGACTACTTAAAATTTACTTGGACAATCTTCTTAGCCAAGAAATCAAAAACTCAAAATAGACTACCTGAATTTATAAAAATGATACATAATGAGAAGAACCTAAGCATTGTGAAAATAAGATATGACAGAGGAACAGAGTTCACAAACAAATTCATAGAGAAGTATTGCTCAGAAAATGGAATTTATCATAAGCACTCAGCAGCGAGAACACCCCTGTAAAATGGTGTAACTAAAAAAAAAAGAAATTGAACTCTAAAAGTAGCAGCAAGAACAATGATTGCAGAAGTTGCAATACCTAAAAGGTTTTTGGCTGAAGTTACAAATACAACATGTTATATCTAGAATAGGTGTTTGATATGTCGTCATTTGTATACATTTATCACAATTGGAAATAAATGGCTTAAAAGACTGAATTTGGACTATAAATTGTGAAGTGGGCCTAAAGAAGATATAACAATTGGGCTCAAATGAGTACGCGCACGCATACACATTTATATTCTAATATGCGATTCTCTCTCCTAATCTTTTCTCACACGTACGCGCACGCATACACATTACTCTTGAATTTTCTCTCTTCTCATTCTTCCCTATTCTAGAGATAGATGTTGAATATTTTTATGGAGATGATTGATCAAAGCATGCGTCGCTAAATTCCTTATCTTTGATTCGAGGGTTGTTTAATTTGATTGCTATCACTGTGAGGCTTTGTTCTTAATTTATTTTTTTGCTTTATTTCAAGTATCTATTTATTCATGATTTTATTCTAGACAAAGTGAATTATAATTTAGATTGATCTGACAATTCAATTTAAATCATAAATTACTAATGTTATCCATGAATTTTGTGTTATACTTTGCTTCATCGTATGATTTCTTAGAGAATTGGTACTTAGTAGCAATAGACCAATTATGTCATGCTTCATTGTATAATTACCTAATTGAATTAACGGGACTAACTAAAACTATAGACTTAATAATTTCAACTTCTGAATTGTTCGGTTCTAAGTATCTAGTTAGGTTTAACTGTTTTCATAAGAGATTAATACAATTGTTAATTAATTTGGAATGCGCACCAATTATTTGATTATTAAGTTGATTGAATGCTTCATCTGATTAATTGAATTAGGAAAACATATGACATTTCTATGGCTTCCATGATTAGTTTAAGGTTAAATGCTTCAATGTGTAAGACGATATTTCTAGCCTGAGATCAGTGATGCAATTAAATGTTGACACCCATGAATTGGAGCCTCGTAAGATTATTTCTCTATCTTATTATTTTCATTGTTCGTTGATAGTTGATTCTAATTTACACTTGATAGCTAGGTTTAGTTTTAGGATAATTGGTAAATTCAAAATCCCCCCTATTTTCACACTCAATAGAATTAATCCATGTTCCCTGAGGATCGACTCTGCTTGCCGTCATACTTAGTTATTATTTCAGAGTAGGTAATTTATTTTGTTGGTTTGACACCCATCAGTGTTTAATCAAAAAGGATCAGGACAAGACCCCTGATGAAATTTGGTACAGATATACACCAAATATTTTCTACCTCCACATTTCTACCTCCACATCTTGGATGCATATATTATATTCTCAACAATGGAAAAGAAAACTTGAAGACCTTTGATGCCAAATCAAATGAATGAGTATTTCTAAGATGCTCATCAGTAAGCAAAGCTTTCAAAATCTTCAACAAAAACACATTGCTAGTTGAAGAGTCAATACATGTGGTATTTGATGAATCACACTATAATGGATATGAACTCTAATTTTAATTTTTCCTCAGATATCACAATCCTGGGTGCATTATTAGTCAATGTACAAATTGCTTGCTGAAATTATAATATTAAGAGCTAGCTGTCGCCAACTATGGCCTAACTACTCTAGTACCGATGCATTCAATTTTAGTGAATGTTAGATTGAATTCAATTTTGAACAATGTTAATTTAAACAACTAGCAATGATTTTGATTTATTTGATAAGCTGGTATATTTTTATATTGAATTTAGAATAGTTGAATTATTTGTTTCAATTGGATCAAAAGTTTCATTTATATTAATATTATGTGTCTATTTTTAGTTATGAATACTAATAAAATATAATATTATTTATCCCAATATTGAAATTTTTATTATTTTTAATATATGTAGCATATTTTTAGGTATTAAAATTAATTTTTAAATTTCAGTTACCTTAAATGATTAGATCATATATAACAGACCGTGCAACATGAAACACGATTTTTAAATTTTGATATTGGAGGTTGAATTATAAAACTTAAAAATTAAGGCTTGATTTGCAAATACTGGTAATATCTCATTCTAATGTTTTGTGGTCAATTTGCATCTACTTCACAAATATGAAGACTAGTTCACAAATTTTTAGGAATCCACCATATAAACATTCTTTTGTGAATTTCCTTGAACTATGTTTGTGCCCAGAGCCAAAGTGTGTGACCAAAGCAACCATGTTATCTCCTTCATCATCAACATCATTCTTAAATCAATTTTGGAATTTTTCCAACCGCCACAATCACAACAAACATGTACTATTCAACATAAATTTTATTTTTTAAATTTTTTATCTTAAAATGGGGTGAAGAACAAATACGAGTGTCAATTTTTATATGAAAATAATATAAAAACTGAAGTGTTTTTTTTTTTTTTGTGTACTAATGGAGATACCCTTAGCATCGAAAATAAGCTAACTAATACTCTAATATAATGAAGATAATATTTTGGTTATTTTCTTGTACTGTCTATATCCCTTTTAAACTCACGATAACTAATTGGGTTTTAGTGGCTAGATGCGATTTACAGAGAGTAACAGTGATATAGAAGTGGGCCAAACAAATTGCCACCAAACATAAGATTTTGGGAAATGCCTTTGTAATATGTGCATTATCTTGATTACCAAACTAGTCAATAAGAAATTGTAATCAAGCACAAAAATATTTTACGCATTATATATATATATATGTGGAGAGACAAACTTTTGAGACCTATTTTTTAGTTGATTTCATGGTATTTTATCCCTTCACTTGTTGTTCTTTATTATTTTTAAAGTGTATTTAAATTACTTAACATTTGATTATTATAAGTTAATGTTTTTTCAATTTAATATAGATATCACAAAAACAATAATTTATTAAGAAAAGTATCACGAGATCATGAAGATTATGTGTAATAAGTTAAGTATGAGTATAATTCAATATGAAATCCAAATATACCCAAAATATTATTTTGGGAGATGTCAAAAAAATGTAAAAAAATATTATTGTATTCGATTGAAAAATTATAATTCCTCTATTCCTAAAAATTAAATATTAAATAAAAAATAATAATAAATATCAAAGTTTTGAAACGAAAGATTATAATTCTAATTTGGCCATTAACTATATCTTATCTTGTTTGATCTTATTTTTTATCTTAATCTTCTTTGTTCGTGATTTGGTTAATGAATTTTTTATTGTATTATCCTCCTCATTGTTAGATACGTGGATGCATTCCTAGTTTTTTGTCTTCTTAATTCTTCTTTTTTTCTTTTTGTTCATCATTTTTGTGGTTGTATTGTTTAATTTATCATCTTTTATCTCCATAGGTTTTAGCTTTTCTATGGGTTCAGCTACTGCGCTCAATCTTCCTCCTTCTACTTTCATATTGTAGTTTAGGGCAATTAGAAAATGGACCTCACTTGCTCCTTGTAAAATCAACCGTCTGTAGTATTCAGATGTGTTTTGGCCCTAGATATTTTGCAATAATATACAGAGTATATTTTAGGTTAATATCATCTCAAATAAATCCTAGATTTAATAGGTTACCCACTTCAAAAGAAGAAACAATATTGTTAGAAACAGATGCAGAAAAACTAACAATATTTACTCCATAAAGATTAAAATGAAATGAAATAACAATACCAAATCAATTTATAATAGATGAACCTCAACGTTTAAGAAATGTAGAAACAACAGACATATCACAAATAATAGAAGAAACAGATGGAAGAATAATAATAAAATTTAATTTATATAGGAAAGACCCTAATAGACCAGAATCATCTAATTCAAATTCTAGAAAATCATTTTCAAATTTTTTAGAATTTAATCAAAAATATAAGTTTAGAACTCCTATACCAGAACCTCAAAATTATTCAACTCCAAATTCACCTACAATAGAAAGTATGATAAACGTCATAACTTCAGGAAAAGAATTAACTCCTTTATATGATTATTTAAAGAAAGAAAGAAATGATAAATATCATGAAGAAAATAGAAATGGTATAAGAAATTAGATAAATAAATTAGAAGAAAATTAAAAGAAGAATGGATAGCAGAAATGAAAAGAAATAAGTCAAATATGCCTTTTTATTCATTTGTAACAATATTATTGTCAAAAGAAGTATTTAATTATATCAATAAACCTGCAATAGAAGTTAATATTACTCTTCATAAGAAATGAATGTTAAATAATAATGAAGTTATAGTAGCAGTTCATCCTCCTCTTCAAACAATAAAAATACAAATATCAAAAGGAGAAGTAATAGCTGATCTTTTCAAATTAGCTAAAGATAGTAATGAAAAATATTAATAGGATAATTGATATTTTAGTGTTTAGATTTTGATGAGACAAACCAACTATGTAATAGGAAGTTTGAATACCCAATTTTTCATAGTGTTTAAGTGAAAACATATAGACTAGGATTGAGTCTGTAAGTTAAGATTCTAAAAGATGGAGGATCTTAAAGAAGTCGTGTTGTATCAAGAGAAGAAGGAATGAAGAATTTGCAAGAGGAAATTACAGCAATGCAGCAGTAAGAAGGAAAAAAAGTTACGCTGCAAGCATAAGTTACAGCAGTACAGTAAGATCAAGTACTGCAAGCAGTTCCAGGATGCAGAGCAGAGGTCAAGACCTGCCGCATACTCTAAGGCCAGGTTTGGATTGGTTGTTGGGTAATTAAACCAACCACAAACCAGCCCAAATGTTGTTTGGATTGGTTGATGAAGCCCGGTTTGATATTATGGGCCCGGTTCAGCTTAGGATGACGTGGAGGGTTTGAGGATGGTTTGATAAGTGTTAATTTATCCTGTAACTTTTGCTTGGTTTAATAACCCCTCAAAATTCCAACTGTTCACATGACAAAAAAACCCTTTTTTTAACACATAATTACAAAAAATGCCCATATAAATACATGAAACTTCCTCCTTTAATTTGAACTTCATATTGCATGATATTTTAAATATTATTTATCTATTGAATATTTCGCTAACTGATATTGTTAGGCGCATTGTGTATTTTTGTTATCATTTGGGAATTCAGATATGTATATACAAATATTTCCTGTATTTAATGTAAGAGTAAAAAATATAATATATGGTAATAAAGGTCAACAATTGTGGTGGGAGCAAAATTGCATAAAATCGGTAATTTGGGAAAAGTATGAATGAGAAGGGGGCAAGTAATATATGTGTTGGTCCCAAGTGGTGTCCGAGGTTCAGAGGGGGGGTTTGAATGAACCTTGGTCGATTTTCAAAATCTTTAAAACAACCGTTCTGCACTGCAAGTTACTTGAGCTTGCAACGTTAGATGGTTACTGCTTGCAGCGCTACGATGCAGTGCTGCAAGCTGTAACCTGGAGTTTTATACGCAGCGGAAATTAACTTTTTAAACACAAGGCTATTTTTCTCAAGAATGCTTCTTTCAAAACGTTTTATGCTAAGAAACAGATAAAATGTAGAAGATAAACGCAAAGATAAATAAAACGATTAAACACTTATGGCTTATAGTGGTTCGAAGGTGGTGTAATCCTTCTACGTCCACTCTACTGCTCCTCGAGCAGGAACTTTGTTAAGCAAGATTGATTTACAGGACTCTCCTAACAATCTATCAATTTTACAAAGAGACCACCTACTGAAGTCCAGCGTACACACAGCAACTGCAAACATCAAAGGCTAACCCACACAGGGTTCCACACTCCCACACAGGGAAGCTGCCTAACTCTAGACAACTAAACAAACAGCAAGGATCTCTCCTATCAACTGCTTGATACCACTAAAACAACCTAAGCACACAGCAACAAGGTTAAAAGGATAAAAGGTTTTTTCTTCAACTTGTGCTTTGAAGTGAGCTTCTGAATCCGTAAGGAAACTTTCAGCTTGAACTTGCTTCACTTCGATAGGTTGAGTGACTGAAACTGATTGTAGGCTTGAATGCTTGAAACTTGTAAGCTTTGAATTTTTCTCGAACGATTTTTAGGTCTCATTAACAGTAACCAGCTTCATTGCTCCTCAACCTCTATTTATACTTGTAGGTGAAGATGTCCGTTGAAAGAGACATCCCTCTTTGAATTTGAATTAGTCTGATCAAAGCATGGTTCGCATTTAATGCCACTTGACTTTCTCTTTCGGAGCATTTAATGCAGCAGTTGCGACTCGCAGCTTTCTGCAGCGCGTCAGTCCATGTGGCATCTTCTTATTGGCTCCGTGTCTGCTTCTTTGACTTTTTCTTGAACGACTCTATTATTTCTGCTTGAATCTCCGTTCCTCGTACTGCATTTATCCTTCCTAGGATTTGCAGGATACTTCGTTTTGTCGTTGGCGCTGTATTACTTAACTGTACTGTAAGCTCTGCGCTGTATCCTTGGTCTTCGTGTAGCTGGTACTATCTTGTAGTGCTGCAGTAACTTAGACCTGGTTGCAGTATCTTCTGGCAGTGCTGTGTATCTTCCTTCTATCAGCTTTGCTGTATCCTGCCTTCCTGCAGCGATACTGTATCCTACCTTCTTGCAGCGATATCTTCCCTTAAAGCTTAGATGCAGCTTTATCCTTATTTAACCTCCATTTTCAGCATACAACACAAGACTCAATTCTAGTCCATTTATTCACTTAAACATTGTGAAAAATGGGGTACTCAAAACTTCCTATTACATATTTGGTTTGTCTCATCAAAATCTAAACATTGAAATCCCAACAATTTCCCCCTTTTTGATGATGACAAAACCTTTACATTATTTCGTTTATGAAGAAGTTTTATTTTACTTTAACTCATATGGTTTATCCGGATTACATGCTTGAACAGCTTTGACAAAATTAAATCTAATCCTGGATTCATTAGAGATGCATCATGCTATTCCTTTCATCATTAAATAACAGGAAAAACGTAAATAACATGCATGAGTTCATGAGTGTTGAACTTGGACAGAACAGAAAGAAAAATTTCTTCATTAGTAGAGAGAAATTTTTACAAGACAGTAGCAGTACAACATGGATCACAAGAGGGTATATATAATGCTTAATAAAACAGAGACCTTTTGCTTGGTGGTTCATCAGATCTTCTACCAGCAAATCATTCAAGGTCTTCTCTTTCTCTTGATCCTTTCCACCAGTCCCTGATGGACTCTTGATAGGACTCTTCCAGCTTATGCATGATTACGGGAAGTTGAATCCATCTAAGCCAGTAGTCCTCGCAGTAGGGTACTATCACCCCGTCCTTCACTCGGTCGATATAGAATTGTTGAATATCAAGATCTCCTTCCCGAGCGAGCTGCTCATATCTCTTTAATGCAGTCTTGCAAGTATGATATCTACTAAATTTGCCTTTCCTGCATAGTTCTCTGAAGTGTCTGAGGTACTTTGATCGTTTGAAAATAGTGATCGCCTCAAATGATGGATCTCTGTCAAAAGGCAGTCTGATTTCCTTGAAGATGTTAAATCCCCAAGCCATGTTTTCTCCTTCAGGCCTTTGATCCATCAGAACGGACACTTCAGCAGAGATATTTTCTGTATCAAGGCGAGGAATTTCTTGAGGAGGGAATTGGTAGAAATGATCTGGATAAATTCTTCTTTCACCAATTACCCCGAGTCTTTGAATCCAGGCATAAGGATCTGCAGCTTCTTCACTTTGGCGCCTCTGATTCTCAGACTCATCCCCACTCATCCTCTTTCTTGAGCCTTGCTGCTGGCTATCATCCCTTCTCTTATAATGATAGCTGGGGGGTGCTGCATCCTTGCTTGCAGCTCTGCTGTGTACAGCACCTGCAGCAGGTCTCCTTCCAGCAGCTGCACCGGCTCCACCAGCTCCATCATCATCTCTTCTCCATCTCTTAGGAGAAGGGATGTCAGCAACAGCAGATAATCCAGACCTTTTTCTCCTCCTGCTAAGAGGTTGCTAGTCATCATCATCTTCTTCTTCAGCAGCATCCCCTGTGACCCTGTACCTATCATCAAATCCTTCCCCCTTTTTGGCATCATCAAAAGTCGGGGGCGGAGCAGGAGCAGCTGGGACCACCCTGGATCGAGGGTGACGGGTTGGTTCGGGGGCTGCCTTTGGAGCATCGACATGCTGAGGGAAAGCTCGGAACATGATGTCCCTCAATTCTCCCACAATCAGCTCCAGATTCCCCAAACGGTCATCCACACTTCTGGTTCTCTGAGATTGATCACTTACGCAATCCAGAAGTGTTTCCAGGACGTGGGAGTGAGTGTTGAGTCTGGTAGAAGTATTCTCAGCATGCTGCTTGTACTGCCTGACCTCCTGGCGGGTTAGTGCAGCATCGGCCTTCAACTCCCTCTCCATCCTAACCCGTTCATAGTACAGCCTATTTGCGTGGTCACAGAGATTTCTCTTGATCATGTCAAGTAGTACTTCGAGGTCCTTCTTGAAATCGATCATGGTTTCAGCATGAAATTTAGCGGTGACCTTGAGACTGTTGTGCATGGTAGACTCATGCTCTTGGAAGCATGCAGCAGGTGTCTAACAGCAGCTTCGACTCTGTTGATAGATTCATCAGGAGTCAGCCCCGAATTCTTTCTTGTTGAGGCAGCAGCGGATGCAGCGAATGGAATAACAGCATGACAGATTGGTGCTGTATCCTGCCTCGGCATCTCAGTAGCAACCTCATCCTCCTTGTTGTTGGGAACTGGAGAACTTGAGGATGGGTGCTCTGCTTCTTCTTCTTCTTCTTCTGCCTCCTCTTCGTAGGATGAGACTTCAATAGGATCTGCTCCAGCACCCAGAGGTCCATAAGCAGCAATGTTCCGTTCCTTCATCATCCTTGCGAATTGGGCAGGAGTAACCTCAGCTTCCACAGTTACCTCTCCTGCTGTAACCTTGGAAGGTTTTTGTGAGCTTGCAGCAGCAGCAGCAGCATCAACCTCCTCTTGAGGTGTCTCTAGCTGCACAGCAGGGGTTACCTCAGCTTCTCCTTGAACATCCTCAGTGGGTACTGTCTGAACAGCCTCCCCACTTGAGGTCTTCTCTACGGACCCCGTCTCCTCGGCCTGTCCTGTAACATCGACAGCTTCTGCTGTAAGAATGGGTTCTTGCAGCTCTGCTTGGTTTCTTGCAGCGTCCACAGCATCCAGTACTGTACGCTCAATTGCTGCAAGAATCTCAACTTCCACCCTGCTTGTCTCTGCAGCAGCTTCTTCTTGAAGGGTGGTTGCCGGCTGTACTGCTATCTCCGCTAGTACAGGGAGTACCGCCTCTGCAACTTCCTCCGTAGATGCTTCATCGGCAATCTCAGCGATGTCTGAGATGACATCTCTGATTATGGCAGTTGGTTCCCCCTCAGAATCTGCAAGAGCAGTATCTGCATCTTCACGAACTGGGGAATCGCCATAGTCCAGTAGTTGAGCTTCCTCCTTCTCCAGTTGATCCAGCACGATAATATTGGAGAGGCCCTCTACTACTTGCTCATATGCAGGGGAGTTCATTTGATGTGAACTTGAGCTTCCTTCTCCCCGCATCCTCCTAGGAGTGTGCTGCAGTCTGGTTTCCTTCATGCTCTGTTGCAGCGCCTGTTGCAGCATAGCTTCCTCAGCTTGCTCCACTCCCAGGGTGTCGATTTGCTCCTGAGCAAAAACGACGTCATCACCCCTTCTTACAGCCTCCGTAGCCGGGGCAAGGAAGACCTGCGCGTCCTCCAATGCTGCTCTCATCGGCAGCTCTACAGAGTCGGATTTTGCAAGAGCTTTACCCTTCCCTTTGTCCTTGGCTCCCTGTGCAGCACTGCATCCTTCGAGCTCTTGAACTCTTGCTGAATAGTCAGGTTGTAGGAGTGCCAGAATATCTTCTGATTTGGCCCACTCCAGGATAGCTTGCTCGACTGTCAGGAAATCCTTCCACTTCAATAAGATTTCCCCCTTAGCCAGCCTCATCTCTCTCTAGAGATGGTACTCCGCAGCCATATTTCTAGCTGCTGGGAGTGTGGGATCAAGCACTGAAGTTGCTGTTTGTAGACGAGCTTCTTCAGTTGCCTTGACCAGGTGCTGTTGTGGCTCCTGAGGCTGATGTGACTCATCCTCAAGGTCAACTACCGCTATGGAAGACGTAGAGAGTTGGGAATAAAGAGCACTTTCTTTATCCCGGAGCTGATGTGACACATCTGCAACAGCTGCAGCAGCCTTCTTCTTGCTGCGTGGGGCCCTTCTCACCAGGGGTGCCTCATCATCAGAGGAAGAAGATTCAGTTTCAGGTACAGCCTTCTCTGAACCCTTCTTGATGACGGGAAGAGGACTCTGAACGTCCTCTTCTTCGGCGTCCTCCCCACTGCCGGTGGTCTCATCTTGCAGAGCCAGGGGTGTATTCTTTTAGTCTTTGGTTTTCTTCCTCGCAACCCCTGCTTCTGCTGTCTTCGGTTGAGTCTTACCCTTCTTCTTCTCCCCGAGATACTTTCCAATGTGAATGGGGACGGGTGCTGCAAGTTGAAGGCCAAGCTTGCAGAGCAGAGAACAGATGGTGATACCGTAGCTCCAACGCTCCGTTATCTTCTCTGCTTCTTCCCATAGCCTCTTCATGATGAACCTCGCCCAGTTCACCTTTTCTCCGGCCATGATAGCGGACATGATTCGGAACCGAAGATCCATGCATTTGTCATAGCTCCCAGTCCTTCCTTCGATGGAGTATGCACAGATGTCATGAAGTAGTTCGAACTCCAGCTTGAAGAGTTTTTTGGGGACGCTTCTCTTGATTTCAGCCCCTGCATCTCTTGCTCGAAAGAGATCCCACATCTCTTGAGTGGTGCCTTCCCCATATGTCGCCAACTGACTGGGGGTCAAACCTGCAGCGGAGATGCTGAAGGTGGTGGAGATGTCCCTGACGGTCAAAGACCGTTCTTCTCCATCTGTTTCCATCCGGAACAGGATGCAGTTCCTTTCCTCCGCCTGCCTGGCATAGGCATAAAATCGCTGTACTGACTCCACAGAGAAGCCAGCATAAACAGTGGTCAACAACCCTAGGACTTGGATCTGTTGAAGAGCATCGAAAATCCTTTTGATGAGGGCGTTGTCATACAGCCCTGAAGCGAGGATGTGTTCTTGGTTGATCAGCCTTCCATCAAGAACAATGGTACGTCGGGCAGCCATTTATGATTTTTGAGAGGGAGAGAGAGAGAGAGAGAGAAAAAACTTCGAGGGTTTGCACTTAGAAAATTTTTCGCAAAGAATGTTTTCTCTCCTTGAAAGATAGTGAATAATGAATTCAAAAGACACGGTTATGGGGTTTATGACGGTTCTCAATAGACGTGTCGAAGATCGACGGTTGAGATAATTCAAGGAAATGATCTAATGGTTCAGGAAAAAGCGGAGATGTCAAATCGACGCTAATAATTACCTGGTGCGTGGGTTCTGACTGCGCCCTTTCCACTTCCTGACACCCGCAGTCTTGCATTTAATGCTGAAAGACATGCCCTTTGCCGCCTAAATAAATGTCTTTTTAAGGTTGCAGCGATCCAAGTATGAGGTTGCAGAGCAATAAATACTCTTTTGAAATAAATGCTGTAACCTGGTGCTGCTTGAGTTCTCGATGACTGCTGTACTGTAAGAATATAAGATGCAGCACTGTCTAACCCCAGTGTTGTATTGACGCGTAGCTTACAGTACTGTATTTACTGATTTTTGCAAGCATGCAGAGGTTCCCCCTGCGTTTCTACATCTTCCTTTTCTCTTCACAACTTAAGAATTCCCAGCTCGTTTCGAAGCATAGAAAACCTTGACTCACTCAAAGGCTTGGTGAGGATGTCTGCAAGCTGGAGATCCATGTGAACTTTTTCAAGCACAATGTCTTTCTTCTCAACATGATCTCTTATAAAGTGATGACGAATGTCAATGTGCTTTGTTTTTGAATGAAAGACAGGATTATGGGTAATAGCAATAGCACTTGTATTATCACAGAGAATTGGAGTCTCTTTTTCTTCTATCCCATAATCTCTAAGTTGCTGCTGTATCCAGAGAATCTGCGCACAACAACTTGCTGCTGCAACATACTCTGCTTCTGCTGTAGAGGTTGCAATTGAAATCTGCTTCCTGCAGAACCATGATACAAGTCTATTTCCCAGAAATTGACACGTCCCACTGGTACTTTTCCGATCAATCTTGCAGCCTGCATAATCTGAGTCGGAGTAGCCTTTAAGCTTGAATCCTCCTTCCTTAGGATACCATAGGCCTACTTCTTGAGTTCCCTTCAGATATTTAATCACCTTTTTTACTGCTAACAGGTGTGATTCCTTTGGTGTTACCTGGAATCTTGCACAGACTCCTACTGCAAACATAATGTCAGGCCTGCTTGCTGTGAGATACAGCAAAGATCCAATGAGTCGTCTGTACTTGGTAATATCAACATCTTTGCCATCTTCATCCTTATCAAGACATATGGATGTGGACATAGGAACAGACGTTGCTGCTCCATTCTCCATGCCAAATTTCTTGATAAGCTCATTCGTGTACTTGACTTGACTGATGAAGGTTCCTGTAGGTAGCTGTTTTACTTGTAGTCCGAGAAAGAAACTTAATTCTCCCATCATACTCATCTCGAACTTTGACTGCATCAAGTTGGAGAATTTCTCACATAGCTCTTTGTTTGTGGAACCGAAAATGATGTCGTCCACATATATTTGTACTAGCAGTACCCTTTCTCCATCCTGTATCCTAAACAGTGTTTTGTCGATCGTTCCTTTCTGGAAGCCATTCTCCAGAAGATAAAGAGATAAGGTGTCATACCAAGCTCTTGGTGCTTGCTTAAGTCCATACAGGGCTTTTTGTAATCGAAACACCTTCTCTTTTGCTTGGTCTTGAAATCCCAGAGATTCTTCAACATATACTTCCTCTGTAAGGAGACCATTCAGGAATGCACTTTTAACATCCATTTGATAGACGTTGAAATTCATGTGCGCTGCATAGGCTAGGAAAATTCTTATCGCTTCTAACCTTACCACTGGAGCAAAAGTCTTATCAAAATCAATTCATTCTTCCTGACAGTATCCTTTAGCAACTAATCTTGCTTTGTTTCTTACCACTACTCCGGATTCATCTAGCTTGTTTTTAAACACCCACTTTGTTCCAATTACACCTTGATGAGTTGGTCTTGCAACTGTTTGTCATACTTGATTTCTCTCAAATCCATTTAGCTCTTCTTGCATGGCCTGCACCCAGTTGCTATCTTGCAGTGCCTCTTCAACATTCTTAGGCTCTGACTGTGATATGAAACATGCAAACATTGCTTCATATGGTATGGATCTTTTTGGCCTTACACCGATGGATGGATCTCCAATAATGAGATCTCTTGGATGATTCCTTAGCCATGTCCTATCTGGCTCAAAGACATGAGTCGGTGTAGCTTGCTCATCTTGTTGCTGTAATGCAGGAGGTTCTGCTGCTGTATAAATATCCACTGCATTCAAAGTTGCAGCTTCTTCTTCTTTTTCCTCTCCTGTAGGCAGAACTCCTTCTATATATGGTACAACATTCTCTTTCCTTGGGTGGTCTCTTCAAGTGGTTCTTCCAACTTCTTTGTGTCACAATGTGGTTCATCAAACACCACATGTATAGATTCTTCTACCACCAGGGTTCTCTTATTAAACACTCTGAAAGCTCTACTTACAGCAGAGTATCCTAGAAATACTCCTTCGTTTGATTTAGCATTGAAAGTTTTCAGATGTTCCTTTCCGTTGTTGAGAATGTAACACCTGCATCCAAAGATATGTAGATAAGAGATATTTGGTGTATGACCATTCCATATTTCATAGGGCGTTTTATCAAGATCCTTGATGATTAGACATCTGTTCTGCGTGTAGCATGCAGTGTTGGTAGCTTCAGCCCAAAATCTCTTGGGTATTTCTGCTTCTGTTATCATTGTCCTTGTTGCTTCCTTGAGTGTTCTATTCCTTCTTTCAGCAATGCCGTTCTGTTGCGGTGTTCTTGCAGCAGAGTATTCATGACGAATACCATTATCAGAACAGAATTTCTCTATAAATTTATTCGTGAACTCAGTTCCTCTATCTGATCTTATCTTCACTATGCTCAAGCTCTTTTCATTCTGAATCTTCTTCATGAGTCCAGGTAGTTTTTCTTGAGTTTCTGATTTCTTTGCGAGAAAGATCGCCATGTATATCTGGAGTAGTCATCTACTACCACAAGGGAGTACTTATTCCCACTTAGGCTTACTGGTTCTACTGGTCCAAACAGGTCCATGTGTAGAAGGTTTAGTATTTTGTGAGATGACTTTTGAATCTTATCATTGAATGAGCTTTTAACTTGCTTTTCTTTTTGACAAGCTCCACAGACATTTTCTTTCTTGTATGCTACATCTGGCAGACCTCTCACAAGGCATTTTCTTGCTAGCTTGTTGATAGTCTTGAAGTTCAGATGGCTTAATCTTTTGTGCCATAGCCAGCTCAACTCTAGTGGACTTTTCACAATGAAGCATGTTGATTGTGTAGAGGAATTCCAATCTGCTAGGTAGATATTTCCTCTCCTTGTTCCTGTAAGCTTAACTTCATTCGTGGTACTGTCCTTGATTAAGCATTTGTTGAGGTTGAATTCCACCGTGTATCCCTTGTCACAGAATTGACTGATGCTTAGAAGATTGTATCTAAGCCCTTTTACGTAGGATACATCTTTGATCTTTATGTTCCCCTTGACTAGGCATCCGCTTCCTTTTGTGCTTCCTTTGGAATCATCTCCAAAGATGACCTTAGGTCCTTTGCATTCTTGGAAGTCTTTCAAAGTTTATTTACTGTCTGTCATGTGCCTTGAGCAGCCACTGTCGATATACCATACATCACTGCTGCAACCTGTCACTGTAACCTGTAACAATTTCAAACAGATTTAGGTACCCATTTTTGTACGGGTCCTTTGGGGTTAGTTACTTTGGGAACCCAAACTTTCTTAACAGTCAAAGTTTTACTGTAAGATTTGTTGGTTCTCGAGCTATATGCAGTTATCTTGGAAAACTGCTTGTTAAAAGTGTGTGTATTAAGAACATGTATGATACCAACACCCTTGTAGTATGGTCTTCCACCATACTTCCCTAGAGTATGTCCTCTTTGTGGTTTAGACATATAAGTCTCAGTATAGGTGGGAAATACTCTTCTATGCTGTAACTTTGTTGGTTACTGCATCATTTTGCTGCATGCAGCAGATGGCTTCTGCTGCAGCCTATTCTTAGATACAGGCTTACTTCCTGCAGTTGAGCATTGGGGTTTCTTCCCCTTATCTATCATTGCTGGTTTGTTCACGATCTTTTTAGAGTCACAGAGTAACTCTTTCTCCATTGGGGTTTCAGCTTGAACAAAATTCACAGCTTTGAATGTACTTGCTATATTCTGAGAGCATTGATTGCTGTAACCTATGCCTGATAATTCAAAAGGACTTCTAACTTGGTTTATGCAATCTCTTGCGTCCTTAGAAGATTTGGTGAACATGCTCATCTTGGACTGTAAGATTTCCTTCTCAGATTTTAGCTTAGTGACCAGCAAATTCAATCTAGAGACCTCTAGTTGCAGCTTACTACACTTTGAGTTATCAGACTCTCGTGCAGTGAGCATCTTGGCAATGTCAATATTCTTGCTCTTGAGGATCTCATTATCGATTCTTAGGTTCTCATTTTCAACCTTTAGTTCCTCATGAATTGAGTTGATCTGCTCAAAGTCACTCATGATCCTTTTCAAGGAGTGGATCATGTTTAACTCCTCACTTTTTGGTATGGACAACGATTGGTAGATTACCTCATCTTCTTCACTGTCCTCGCCATCTCTAGCCATCAGGCATATGAGTGCTTTTTCATCAGAGGATGAGGTTTCAGTGTCGCTGTCAGAGGATTCTGCAGCTTTCAGTACTTCCTTCGGAATTACTGCATCCTTGGCTTTTTCCATCTCTCCAATGAGAGCTTGAAGCTTGTGTCTTTCCTCTCTTCTTTTATCTTTCCTCTGCTATCTTTCTCCTTCAGGATACTTGTGCATGGTTAGATACGGACAATTCCTTACATAAATCCCGGTTTTCTACAGTTATAGCACAAGTCAATATTCCCTATATTTGACTGTGGAGAAGAGGATACCTGAGGAGGTGGATGACTTCTTCTGAAGTCATTCTTCTTGTTGAGGTTGGTGTTGCTGCTATTGTTGTTGCTCTTTATGAATCTCCTGAATTTCTTTAGGAGAAGCGCCATATCCTCTTCAGCAACTTCTGCTGTATCCTCATTCTGTTTACTGCAACTAGCGGTTGCTGTATCCTTGGTTCCTCTGGCGGTCAGCACTGTAACTTTGGAGCTTGACTCCTCTGACTCCTTTTTCCATCTGTTGATGTCATACTCAAATGCTTTGAGGTCAGAGAATAGGTCGAATGTGCTCATGGACTTCAGGTCCATAGACACTCTCATGGCAGTGGTCTTGCTATCCCACTCTGCCGGTAGGGCTCTTAACATCTTCATGTTTTTCTCTTTTTGAGTGTAGTGTTTGCCCAGAGCTTCTAGTTCATTCACTATGGACGTGAATCTCAAATCTAGTTGCTCAAGAGTCTCTTCATTCTTCATTTTGAAGAGCTCAAATAGTTGGGTCACGTTGGAGATTTTATTATCCTTGGTGAGCTCAGTTCCTTCACAGATTTGCTCCAACTTTTCCCATATTTCTTTGGATGTTGAGCAAGTTTTAACTTTGCTAAATGTGTCTTTATCCAAAGTAATAAATAGAGCATTCTTTGCCACATTATCCAGGTTAGCTCTCTTCCTGTCTTCATTTCCCCACTCTTGACGTGGTTTAGTCAGGAAGTTTGGTGGTGGCTGCTCTCCTTCTGTATGGTCTCTACCATACATAGGGTTCACCTTCATGGGGATTATCGGTCCTTCAGTTATGACCGTCCACATCTCATCGTTCATGGCCGAAAGGTGTGCCTGCATTCTTATCTTTCAGTCGGCATATTCCTCTATGGAAAACATAGGTAGTTTGTGATTGGAGGAATCCATGATGTGCTATAAAAATGAGTTTTATGCAGAGAAAACAGCGAGATAAAGCTGGATCTGGGTAGGTGACCAGATAAGTTGGCTTTTAACCCAACTCGCTCTGATACCACTTGTTGGTCCCAAGTGGTGTCTGAGGTTCAGAGAGGGGGTGAATGAACCTTGGTCGATTTTCAAAATCTTTAAAACAACCATTCTGCACTGTACGTTACTTGAGCTTGCAGCGTTAGATGGTTACTGCTTGCAGCGCTACGATGCAGTGCTGCACGCTGTAACCTGGAGTTTTATACGCAGCGGAAATTAACTTTTTAAACACAAGGCTGTTTTTCTCAAGAATGCTTTTTTCAAAACGTTTTATGCTAAGAAACAGATAAAATGTAGAAGATAAACGCACAGATAAATAAAACGATTAAACACTTATGGCTTATAGTGGTTCGAAGGTGGTGTAATCCTTCTACGTCCACTCTACTGCTCCTCGAGCAGGAACTTTGTTAAGCAAGATTGATTTACAGGACTCTCCTAACAATCTATCAATTTTACAAAGAGACCACCTACTGAAGTCCAGCATACACACAGCAACTGCAAACATCAAAGGCTAACCCACACAGGGTTCCACACTCCCACACAGGGAAGCTGCCTAACTCTAGACAACTAAACAAACAGCAAGGATCTCTCCTATCAACTGCTTGACACCACTAAAACAACCTAAGCACACAGCAACAAGGTTAAAAGGATAAAAGGTTTTTTCTTCAACTTGTGCTTCGAAGTGAGCTTCTAAATCCGTAAGGAAACTTTCAGCTTGAACTTGCTTCACTTCGATAGGTTGAGTGACTGAAACTGATTGTAGGCTTGAATGCTTGAAACTTGTAAGCTTTGAATTTTTCTCGAACGATTTTTAGGTCTCAGTAATAGTAAACAACTTCATTGCTCCTCAACCTCTATTTATACTTGTAGGAGAAGATGTCCGTTGAAGGAGACATCCCTCTTTGAATATGAATTAGTCTGATCAAAGCATGGTTCGCATTTAATGCGACTTGACTTTCTCTTTCGGAGCATTTAATGCGGTAGTTGCGGCTCGCAGCTTTTTGCAGCACGCCAGTCCATGTGGCATCTTCTTATTGGCTCTGTGTCTGCTTCTTTGACTTTTTCTTGAACGGCTCTATTATTTCTGCTTGAATCTCCGTTCCTCGTACTGCATTTATTCTTCCTAGGATTTGTAGGATACTTTGTTTTGTCGTTGGCGCTGTATTACTTAACTGTACCGTAAGCTCTGCGCTGTATCCATGGTTTTCGTGTAGCTGGTACTATCTTGTAGTGCTGCAGTAACTTAGACCTGGTTGCAGTATCTTCTGGCAGTGCTGCTGTATCTTCTTTCTATCAGCTTTGTTGTATCCTGCCTTCCTACAGCGATACTGTATCCTGCCTTCTTGCAGCGATATCTTCCCTTAAAGCTTCGATGCAGCTTTATCCTTGTTTAACCTCCATTTTCAGTGTACAACACAAGACTCAATTCTAGTCTATTTATTCACTTAAACATTGTGAAAAATGGGGTCCTCAAAACTTCCTATTACATATTTGGTTTGTCTCATCAAAATCTAAACGTTGAAATCCCAACAATATGAATGAGGAAATTTGGGAGCAGAAATTACAAAATTTCAATCAGGATATTAAAGTAAGGGCATAAATGGAAATATGTCTCTTAGCTGGATATAAAACCATGAACCAAACATGCAAATTATATACCAACATATTTTTAAGGTTGTAAACCATGTATCCAAACAAAGTATACAAATAATCTCATCAAAAAAAACAACCAATCCAAACAAAAATAAATATCACATCAAAAGCTAAGAATAATCCACTGAAAATTATTTTAACAAACCTAACATTCAATCCAAACCACCCCTAACAAACCTCAGACACAACAGCAGAAACAACACCACCTGCAATCTGAGAAAGTATAAATATAGTACGAGGAACAAAGATCAAAGCAAATCAGAATAGAGCCGGTTGAGATAAAATCAAAGTTGCAGTTGTAGAGCCAATACAAATATGACACATGGCTTGACAGGTTGCAGAAAGCTGCGAGCCGCAACCACCACATTAAATGTACTAAGAAGATAAGTCAAGAAATATTAAATGCGAGTCATACCTTTGATCAGAATCCTAATTTCAAATGAGAGATATCTCCTTCAACGGATATCTTTCTACAAGTACAAATAGAAGTCGAGCTACACTGAAGCTGGTTACTGAAACATTTACGCTCTTAAGATCAAGCATTACCAAGCTAAAACTCTCAAGCATTCTTCCAATTTTCAGTCACTCGACCTAGTGAAGTGAACAAGCTCAACTTCAAAGATCCGAAGAGGATTCAGAAGATCACTTCACAACACTAGTTGAAGAAATAACAAACATATACTTTTAACCTATTTGCTGTGTGCTAGGTTGTTTTAGGTGTCGTCATTTGATAGGACTTATCTTTGCTGATTGTTATAAGTTGTCTAGGAGAAAGGCAATTTCTCTGTGTGGGTGTTTAGAAATCCTAAGTGGGTTTTTGTCTTTAGATCTTACAGCAGCTGTGTGTAAGCTGAGTTCTAGGAGGTGTTAAGTTGTTAGGTTGATAGATTGTTAGGTTGTATCTTGTAAACCAATCTTGCGTAACGAAGTTCCTGCTTGGGGAAGCAGTGGAGTGGACATAGAAGGATTACACCACCTTCGAACCACAATAAATCCATAAGTGCTTTAATCGCTTTATATATTCTGTGCTGCATCTTGTGTTTATCTTATCTTAAGCATAAAAGAATCTTCATAAGAAAACATTTGAGAAAACGAGCCTTTTGTCAAAGTATAATTTTCCGCTGTAAGAACAAGATACAGCATACTGCACTACATCCTAGTGCTGTAAGTTGTGTCAACCTGTGCTGTAAGTTCAAGTAACTTACAGTATAGTAAGTTCGAAATGTTTTTCAAAATCGACGAAGGTTCATTTACCCCTTGGACCTCCGAGACCACTTGGGACCAACAAGTGGTATCAGAGCAAGTTGGGTTAAGAACCAACTTATCTAGTCACCTACCCAGATCCAACCTTTTGCTCTCTATTTTCTCTGCATCTTTGTGAAAAATTCATTTTTCTAGCATGTCATGTATTCTTCAAATCATAAGTTGCCTATGTTTTCCATAGAAGAATATGATGATTGGAAGATAAGAATGTAGACATATCTTTCAGCAATGAATGATGAAATATGGACTGTCATCACTGAAGGACCAATCATTCCTACAAAGGTGAATCCTATGCTAGGAAGAGGTATGGAGAAAGGAGCACCTCCACCACCTAACTTCTTAACCAAGCCCAGACAGGAATGAAATAATGAAGATAGGAAGAGAGCCAACTTGGACAATGTGGCTAAGAATGCCCTATTCATAACCTTGGATAAAGGAACTTTCAGTAAGGTCAAGACTTGCAAGACATACAAGGAAATTTGGGAGAAGTTAGAGCAAATTTGTGAGGGTACATAACTCACAAAAGATAACAAGATCTCCAACGCTACCCAACTATTTGAGCTATTCGAAATGAAGAATGAAGAGGCTCTAGAATAGCTGGACTTAAGATTTACTTCGATAGTGAATGAACTTGAAGCACTGGGCAAGCACTATACTTAGAAGGAGAAAAATATGAAAGTGCTCAGAGCCTTTCCAGCTGAATAGGATAGCAAGACAACTGCTATGAGAGTTTCAATGGACCTGAAATCCATGAGCTCATTCGACCTCTTTTCGGATCTCAAAACATTTGAGTATGATATCAATAGAAGAAAGAAGGAGGTTGAAGAGTCGAGCTCCAAGGTCATTGTCTTAACAGCAAGAAGTCCAAAAGATACAACAACTGCAAGTTATAGTAAACAGACTGAGCTATCTATAGAGGATGAAGAAGAAGACATGACCCTACTCCTGAAGAAGTTCAAAAGATTCATGAAGAACAACAACATGAGTGATTTCAGAAGAAGTCAACCCTCACCTCAGGTATCTCCCTCTCCCCAAATAAATACAAATACTTCTGACTTATGCTACAACTGCAGGAAGCCTGGACACTATACAAGAAGCCACCCACACCTAAAGGTCCACAGGTATCCTGAAGGAAAAAGAGATCAGAGGAGAGAAAAGAGAAGAAATGACAAACAGAAGCTGACAGCTTTCTTTGGGGAAATGAAGAAAGATAAAGATACAACAGTCACCAAGAAAATGCTGAAAGATGCAGAAACTTCTGAAAGTGATAGTGAGACCTCATCCTCAGATGAAAAAGCATTGATCTATCTGATGGCAAAAGACTGTGAAGACAGTAGAGATGATGATGTAATTTACCAACCTCTATCTATGTTTGGAAAAGAGGAGTTGAACTTGATCTATTCCCTAAAAAGGATCATGAGTGACTTCAAACAGATAAACTCAACTCATAAGAAGTTGAAATTTGAAAATGAGAATCTGAGAAGCAAAAACATTGATTTAGCAAAGATGCTATCAGCAATTGAGTCTAACAACTCAAGATGCAGCAAGCTTCAGAAAGAGGTCTCTAGGCTCAATCTGCTAGTCACTAAGCTACACTACAAGAAATATGAAGAACAACAACACATGATTAACAACGGTTTTAGCTCTTTCTGTTGTGGTACATGATAACGACAACGATTTCACAGATTACCATTGTCGTGCGAAAAAATGTGCACAATGACAATGATTTTTAAGTACCGTTGTCGTTGTGTGGATTTTTTTTGCACAACGACAACGGTTTTTATGTAACCTTTGTAAAAATGAGGATTTTTAAAATTATTTAATTTAAGAAAAAAAAATGATTATAAAAAAAAACTTAAATTAACTAATTGAACATAAATTATTTTATAACAGTATATATAAATATATTATCCCACCAACCTTTAAGTTGTCCAGTAAATCCTGCTATAATCATTTTAGCAATATTACTATCATTATTTCCTACTGCTGTGCATACAGTACTATACATAAGCATTCTATGAGCCATATTATAAATATGTGTATCTGCAAATCCATCTAGATTCCATTCATAGATACTTTTTCCATTATAGCTTGTTTCTGAGAAAAAATCTTTTTCTTCATGAAGAACATCAATAGGTGTTGGTTTACTTAAATGATATCTTTGTTGAGTAGGTCTATCCGCCCACTTTATTTTATTTATTATATATTTTGAAGGTTCAGAGGATCCTTCTTCATTGTTTAAAGTAGAAATATTCTATATTTATACATATAAAATAATTTGAAAAATACAAAAAATTGTATTACATAATAATACAAAAATTATATATTATTATTTTAGAAAATAAAGATAAAATGAGTTTGGTTTTAATTTGAACCATAAATTATTTTACAACAATAAATAAATATACATTTATTTATTTGAAAAATACAAAAAATTGTATTACATAATAATATAAAAATTATATATTATTATTTTAGAAAATAAAGATAAAATGAGTTTGGTTTTAATTTGAACCAAAAATTATTTTACAACAAAAAAACAATACATATATTAATTTGAAAATTATAAAAATTTGTATTACATAATAATATAAAAACTATATATTATTATTTTAGAAAATAAAGATAAATGAGTTCAGTTTTAAAATTAATACCAAAAACATAAATTATTTGAAAAAATTATTTTATAAAATAAAAAAAAAGATATAAAAAAGATTAATTAAAAGAATAATATGAAAAAAAAAACTTAAATATATTAATTGACCCATAAACTATTTTTCAAAATAAAAAAACATACATTTATTAATTGGTCAATACAATTTTTTTTATATAATAATACAAAAATTATATATTATTTTAATTAAATTAAAGTTGAAAATTTTAATAATTTTAAGATGTTATTTTATAATAATACAAAAATACCCTTAACACTCATCAAATTTACAAAGAAATGCCATTGCCTATTTCCCCCCAATTTCCAGCCTCTCTCTTCCCCGACTGCCACTGCCTAGAGATCGCCGCCACCGCCGACCCTGCCGGCGACTAGAAGTCGCCGGCACACACACGATCGGCCCCGACAAGCCACACCCACGCGCAGCCGACGCACAACCCCCCTCCCACCCGACAACCCAAACACACGCCCCTGCACTTGGCGCCGCTGCTCACGGCGGCGTCTCCCACCTCCTGCCGGCACAACCCCGGCGCCGGTCAATACCAAGACCACAGACCTGACTCTGACCAAGACCCGCTAACAAACCAAACACCAAACACAGCCACAACCAACTCACGCACACACAAAAACAGAGAGACGCGCCGCCGCTGCAAGCGGCGGCTACTAACCACGACTCGCCGGCGCGAAAACAAGGCGCCTTTTTTAATCCTCCAAAACCACTCCTAAAATGAGCTCAACTAATTGCACCCTTAGGTCCGAATACCTTCGCCGGAATAGATCACCGGCCACCGGTAGAAGCTGGAAATCAGTGATGGTTGAAGGGTGCGATTTTGAGAAGAGAGAGAGAGATCTTTGAGGGTTTGATGAAGAAGAGAATAGAAATGAAATCTTATCCTACACCATTTCACATTTTTGAAACATATGACATCTTCTAGAAGTATTGACTTTTCTTAGCTTAATTATTTACTTAGTTTAATTAAGTATAATTACATAATATATATCATATACTCATATCTTATGACTTATATATATTAATACTATATATAACATATATCATATAGTAAAAAAAAAAAATTTCCTAGTTGTTACACAGTTTACAAAATTGATACTATGAAAACACGTGTATGCACATGAAGGTTTGGCATAATAGTCAACACAATTTTAATACAACATTAATTAAATAATGATAATGTATAATAATACTACTAAGCATAATAATAATAGATAAGCAAATAAATAAAGTGGACATGGATAAGAATATACCATATCCTTTCTCTCTCCTATCTTCCTTCCCCACACGTCTCTTTCTTCTCTCTCTCCTCTCCCCATTTTTCTTTTTCTCACTTTTCTCTCTCTATTGTGCGCTATATCTCTTCCTTTTTTCTTCAAAATTTCTGTTGTGATGGGTTTACTGGTGAGGGGGAAAACAAAAACGAGAAGTGAAGACCAAGAAAATTTCTCCCCTCTTTCACTTCTACATCACCGATCGAAGTTATTTTCTTTCCAATGAGTACTATGCTTGCGAAGGGGGGGTATGTGCGGCGCCGGCGGATGGATCGGGTCAAGCCGCCGCGAGGGGCGGCGGCTCTGCTGCAGAGTAGGTATTTATATATATGTATATGTAAGTCTGCGTATATATAGATGTATTTGGTTGTGTGTTGGACAGGATGGTTGCCGGCGACGAGGGTCGCCGGCAGCACTGGGATGAGCGGCGTGGGGGAGAGGCCGAGGGCGGCGTGCTGGTATATATTTGTATGTATATAGGCGTGTGTGTGAGAGTGGCTGGGTTGTGTGTGTTTGGAGATGGAACCGGCGCCGGAGTTGCGCCGGCAGCAAAGGAGAAGGACGGCGGTTGGGCAGTGGCACTGCTGCAGGTATATATATATATGGCAAGGGTGTGTGGGTATGTATATATATGTGTGTGGGTGATGTTTGTTTGTGAGTCGGGGAAGTTGTAGTTGGTGTTGGGGGTCGCTGGCGACAACACCGTCGGCCATGGCAGAAATGAAAGCTGGAGGTGAAGGAGACGGGCTGCAGGGGGGCTGGGAAAGGGGGGAATTGGGCTGGGGGTAAATTTTTGTAAATTAGATAGGATTCAAGGGCTATCTTGCAAAGTATAACTATGCTGAAATTTGAATTAAAGCCTAAATATTTTATGAAATTGCATATTAACCCTTAAGTATTTAAAAACATGCATGAAGACTACCAAATTATGGATAATGATAAACGAACCCTTAAATTTATCGAAAATTACATAACTTTCCCTATTGTTAATGATATTATGTATCACACTTAGAGTTGTTAAATATGGTAATATGACCCCTAAAATATGTTGAAATACAAAAATACCCTTAAAATTGTTGAAGTTATAATTAATTACCCATAATTAATTGAGATTATAAAACAAACTCTAAATATTATAGATATTATTTTCGAGATTTAATATATATATGAATAAATGAATTAAATTCAATCTAATGAATTAGGTTGCAAATTAACCTTAGAGAAATTATAAATATGGACCTAAATATAATTATGTACCTTATGTTGTGATCTTCATAATTTAATAAATAACCCAAAGGCCTAATTATGAATATAAATTACAATCTCTCTTAATTTAAATGACATTTTGTCCTAAGTATAATTATAGACATTATATTTGATCTTCATAATTTAATAAACAAACCAAATGTCTAATTATAAATATTAAACATTTAAATAATTTTCCTATATTGATAAAAAAAAAATGATTTAATGATCTTAAGTTAATTATGAACTTTACTAGTTAATTTCCCAAAGTCAAGTTCAAACATGAATATCAAATTAAATATCAACTTTAATTCTCTTAAATAATAATTAACTAAACATGTTATGCAATTAAATATATTTCCTAAATTAACATATAATTTTAGTTAATTGAATTCAATTTAGTAATTAAATTATATAGTCAATCTAAATACGCCATAATCATAAATATATTCAATTTTTTCTTAATATTTAAGTTAAACCATAAATTACATAATTAGATTTTCAAAGATTATTTTAAAGGTCTTCAAGAATTAATTTAAGCCAAAAGCTTTATAATTTACTTGTTTAGAATTATATCAAATCTTCAAAGATCTAAGCTAAATCATAATTTTATAATTATGTTTCCTAAATCTAAGATAAGTATTTCAAGATCTAAATAAGGTCTAATTAAGTTTTCTAATATTTTAATAAACGCATTTTTATTATAATTTCATTTAAACCCTATAATTACTTTAAAAATCATTCATTTTACTTTTAAACCACAACCTTGTAAGAAATCGAGCTTTAATTAAATGACAAAGAGAAATTATAATAATTAAGTTATATTAATTAAACCTCTTTATTTGTCGATTAAGGTATAAAATCATAGATCCTTATTGAAATAATTAAGGAAACTTAGTTTCAGGTCGGGTTTTGGGTTGAGTGTTATCACCCTAGCATATTACATTAATACTTAATTTTATTTCAGGTTACCCCTGTTAGATGGTCTGTTAATAGAAAATGTTCTAAATTAAGAATGTATTTTTAATTAATAATAGTTCGATTAAATTCTAAAGCGAACAATTACGCTATGTAGGAAATACGAACGGAGGAAATAACTAAGCTCGTATAAAAGTAGACGCTTTGCAAGCTTTCTCAGTAAAAGGTGGGGAAAAGTGCTAAGTCGGTATTTATATTACTTTCAAAATATTTAAATTACGAATTTTATTATGCTATATGAAATGTGTTGGGTTTATGTGCTGAATGTATGAAATGTTATTATATGATGAAGGTGAATCTTATTCTATGTGAAATGTGACATATTGAAGTGCCTATGAATAAACGTGTTATGACGTATGATGACTTGAAAGTTGGTGTTTTGTTCAGTACATGTGCTTCTATGTGTATGTTGGATATGTGAAAATGTGATGAAATTATGTGCGCATGTGCATGCGTATGCAAGGTGGCTAGGGCTCGCATATGACGACTGATCACCGTATTATGACGGTTAATAACCGTAAAAATGTTTTCACGATGGCTAAGAACCGCAAAATGCTTTCATGGCGGCTAAGCACCGTAACTATGTGAAAAGTGATGATTGAATGTGAATGATGAATTATATGTTTCCATAGCGGCTAAAAACCACATATGTTGCAAGACGGTTAAAGACCGTAAATGTGGGAATGAAAGTGACATGTTTGAATATGAATGATGTTGATTGTGAAGAATGCTTATATTTGAATTAATTATAAGTCATGTGATGGATGCTTACATTTTGTTAAAATGATTTAAGCCAAGTGATTGAAGTGATCTATTTTCTATGGTTTTTAGTAAAAGATAAACATTTTACGAAAATCTGTTTTATGTGATAAAATCGTGTTTTGGTATATGTATGTAAAATCTTCCAAAATTATTTCATGTCTTCCCGAGTTTCCCCACCCCACTGAGTGTATTTCAAACATTCACCCCTCTTTTTAAAATGTTTTCAGTTTAAGGAGTTGAAGGCGTAGAGTGCGAGCGGTGGATGCTGGTAGTCAATAGAAAAAGGTTGTAATTGATTTTTTTTTAAAGTATAATATTTTATGAACTTTTGGGAACAAATATTTTTACATAAACCTTGAATTTTTTTATTATCTTTATGTATTCTTAAAAATGGTAATGTTTTTATAAATAAGTAGCGTCTCGGTTAAGGTTTATCTACAAAAGAATCAGGACGTTACAGAATCAAGTTTTTAGATATCAATAATTAAGTTGATTGATTTGCTCCTAAATGGTTTTTGTTGATGAATTAATAGTCTTTGTTGTGCAAGACTCTTAATAAAATTAGGATTATTTGGTGTAGATGGATTTGAAAGAGTCCATACAATGTGTTGTACCCTTAATCCGAGTCGAATAAAATCGGACACATGGAGGACCAGAAATGGCAGATTAGAAATCAAATCGGCCACAACTCTGAGTAAGGAGGCTGATAAAAAGTGGTCAAGCCGACCAGAAGAGCTCGACTCGACCGGACTCTCAGCCAGCCAAGGAGGCCGACCAGAAGTGGTCGAGCTGACTAGAAATGAATCTTCAGAGGACCAATTTGGGACTCGGCTGACCAGAGATGTAATACCCCAAATTTCTAATTATATCTTTACTTTTATGAATAATAGACTTTTATTAATTATCATGAATTAATAGTATCTTTTAGATAAATTAATTATATGTTATTTGAAATACTATATCTCTAATGTGATTAGGATTCTAATATTTCGTGGGCAGAACCTCTCCCCTACCCACCGTGGGCACATCTTAAGGTGCCCGGTCTTTTACATGGCAATGCCACATGGACTTGGGAGGTCAATATAAACATACCTGAAATCTGCCCGTTGGCTAAGATTCTCATATCATGAATAGATGTTCATACAAAAGCTAGGCTTATTGCATGCTACATAACCCTAGATATATAAATAGAGTGTGTCTCATGTGCACTTGGTGTACATGCAATCCAGATCGACCTGGATCCGCGAGCTTTTGATTTTTTATTTATTTTTTTGGCATCTGGCCAAAACCTTTATGTAGAAAGTTGGTGACCTTTATATACAAATTATGTGACCTTTATGTATAAATTCTGTGACCTTTATGTTAAATAACTTAGGAAAAAATGAAGAATTTCAGCTAAATTTGTACATAGATACCTTTATGTTATATTCATATGACCATTATGTATGTTCATGTGACTTTTATGTACAAATATTCATATCTTTATATACCTTTATGTATTACAAAAAGCTATGAATATTTGTACATAAAGGTCACATGAATATATATAAGGGTCACATGAATATCACATAAAGGTATCGATGTACAAATTTTACTGAAATTCTTCCTTTTTTTTTTAAGTTATAATGCATAAAGGTCACAATATTTATACATAAAGGTAACAACATTTGTACATAAAGGACACCAAATTTGTACATAAAGGTCAGGACATAAAATATAAAAAAAAAAAGAAATTCGTGGATCCGGACTAGGTCGACCCGGATTGCACGGATCTTAAATTCGTGCACCAGGTGCACAGGAGAATTTGTCATAAATATACTCACACCGTCACTACAAGAAATCACACTATTCGTGACGATTTTTTTTGCAACGCATGAAATTTTGTCACAATTTATTACTTAATAGTGACAAATTCAATTTTTGTCACTAATATATGTATTTTTATGACATTATTTATCTTTGTCATTATTAAGTATTTTTATCGTCGCTAATTTGCATATTTTATGACGATTAAAAATTATTTGTCACCATATGCTTTTAATGTAGACTTTCCCACCAAAATTTTAGAGGGAAATCTTTCAATGACAAATTTATTGTAATTGGTGACGATAATTGACGTCACAAATTGTTTAATTTTCATGACAATGACAAGTTTTGTCATGAATTTTTTAAAACAAATATTGACATCATTAGTTCGTCACTAATGTTCATACTTTATGACGATTAAAAAATGATCCTCACAATACTCTTTTAAGATAAAATTTCCCACCAAAATTTTAGAGAAGAACCTTTTAACGAGAATTTTATTGCAAATGGTGACGATATTTGATGTCACAAATTGTTTAATTTTCTTGACAATACTATATTTTGTCTGGAATTATTGGAAATAAATAATGACACCATTAGTTCATGACAATTAAAATATATTCGTCATAATATTCTTTTAAGGTATAATTTCCCACTAATTGTTTCACTATTTCTCAACTACTAATGACGAATTATATTTTCATCATCGATATATGTACTTTTGTGGCACTATTTATTTTTAACATCATTAGATTTTTTTCCTTCACTAATTTAGATATTTAATTATGAATAAAACAAAATCATGACAATATTCTTCTAAAGCAAAACATTAGTCCAAAATTTTAGTGCCAAATATATTTCAACGACAAATTGATTATAAGTGTCACAAATTGTTTATTTTATTGACAATAAATTATTTTATCATGATTTTTTAGTAAGAATATTGACAATAATAGTTCGTCAGAATTGTTCATATTTGGTGACGATAAATGTCAATTTGACATTATATCATTTGGAGTAAGAATGTTTCGTTGTAGATGGGTTTTCAAATTAAAACAATTTAAGATTTTAAAACAACAAAATATTACTTCGTCACTAATCATTAATTTGATGAAAATATTATGAAACTATTTCGTTATATATTAATGTTAAATTTAGTGAAAATTTGTATAAATTCGTAACAATTGAATTAGAAAGGCAACATTTTATGTTAATAATGATGACTACTCATATTTGTTACATATTTCAATTATGCATCATTATATAATATTTATCATTCTATAATTTATATTTTAATCATATATGATGAGATAATAATTCTTTATTAATTAATTATTTCAAATAAGTGAGAAAAAAATTCAAAAAACCCATCTAACAAAATTCGATCACTTAACCTGTAAATTTGAGAGAATACTCTCAACCAACTATGCTGACCTTCTTGCTTTGTACTTGCTGACATACTATATTTATCTCTATTTAATTATCTACTAACTTAAAAAAAACCTCTTTAAGAAATAAGTTAGAGGACAACATATGACCTTTTCACTTTTCACATTCCTTAGCATCGTCTATCTCCACCCATCACCGCTATTCACATCTCGACATCTCCCACCTCTCCTACGTGTTAAAAGGTTTTTTGAATTTGTGAGTTTTCTGAAACTTATCATCTTGTTTATTGATGTTTCGAGATAAGATGAGTATTGATAAAGAGAAGAACAAATGAGAAACCCACAAAATAATGAAATATGTTGAATCTATTTTTCTGTTTAACTTCATATTGGTGTATTCTTATGCGATATTTTTTTATTATTAAAATGGATTTGAATGACTTGCTAGTAAAATTCTCATTCATCATACAATATGCAGCTTAAGTATTTGATAAAAAGTATATTTTAATATAACATATCAATAATACAAATATCAAAAATTACAATATATCAAAATTGCAATAAGATCTCCATCAAATTACATTTAGAAAAAAAAAACCCGTTAGACAACTAATTGTATTGGATGTATCTCTATTGAAACCGATGCCTTCAAGAGAATATCGTGGATGATCAAACAAAACAATTTAGATTTAAAATCATTTAAACAATTAAATACAAAAAATATTCAAACAATACAAACAACATATTTCAAAAGAATAAAAAATAAAAGGGGAAACCATACCGTTAGTTGATCGAGAAGAAATGTTTTGAGAGATTGAATAACCCTTTATTGCCCAAATCCTAATACATGATTATTGATATTTTGCTGAAATTTGATATTCTCTAAAACATATATATGGAGGAAAAAATTGGATGGAGTACAAAAAAAAAATGGCGGTTGAATGACTGAAGAGAAAGAGAGAAAAATTAATAAAAAAGATACAAATCCTCTGGATAGCATGATGAGATTGATTAATAAAATAATAATAAATAATATAAATGAAATGGAAAACAGGAGAGAGATTAAGAAATGGAAAATAAAATAAAATGAATGAATTGATTAAAACGGTGGCGTATTTGGCCTAGAACATGGTGCTGGTTTTCTTCCATAAACCATAAACCATTACAATAAATTTAACAAGAAAACATTTATCAACATAATTTCTAGCCTTAGAACTCATACTTGTATATATAAAAAAAAATGATTACAAATTAACACAAACACGTAGCCATGAATGACATAAAAAAAATTTATATGGTCACATAGACTCATCATTGTAACATAATATCGAAAATTATATAAATTAACAAGATTTTCACTTTCACTTAGATTGACAATCATAAAATAATTACACATCATAATATAACATACCTTAACGAAGGCGGAGCAGTAGATTAGAAGTGGATGCTAGTAGCTGATAAAATATTTCCTTTTCGACAAAAGTTATATTTTTTCTTCCTTTTAAATTTAAGTTAAATCAAATATTTTTAGAAAATAAAACATTTTAACGAGTCTACAGAATCATAGACCCGCTTTGATACCACCTGTGACGCCCCGATTCTTTCGTAAATAAATCTTAACCGAGACGTTACTCACTAAAAAAAATTTCATCTTCAAAAGAATTTCACTCTTTAAATAGAACAAAGATAAATAAAATCCTGAATAATTATAAAACATACATTTCTTAAATACATGAAATTAATCATTTTAAAATAAAAAGGTTCTTTAACCTTTGCTCATCGGCTACCAGCATCCACCACTCGCACTCCACGCCTTAAAAATCCCTAAACTGAAAAACATTTTAAAAGAGGGGGTGAGTGTTTGAAATACACTTAGTGGGTTAGGGAAACTCGGGAGGATATAAAATAATTTCCAAAGATTTTATACATACACCAAAACACCATTTTATTACATATAACAGATTTTCATAAAACGTTTGTATTTTAATAAAAATCGTAGAAAAATAGATCACTTTATAATGTAAGCATCCATCACATGACTTATAATTAATTCAAATATAAGCATTCTTCACAATCAACATCATTCATCTTCAAACATGTCACTTTCATTCCCACATTTACGGTTTTTAACCGTCTTGCAACATATGCGGTTTTCAGCCGCTATGGAAACATATAATCCATCATTCACATTCAATCATCAATTTTCACATAGTTACGGTGCTTAGCCGTCATGAAAGCATTTTGCGGTTCTTAACCGCCGTGAAAACATTTTTTTACGGTTATTAACCGTCATTACGGTACTTAGCCGTCATGAAAGCATTTTGCGGTCCACAGCCGCCATGAAAACATATTCTTTACGGGTATTACCCATCATAATACGGTGATCAGCCGTCATATACGGCCCTAGCCGCCGTGCATACGCATGCACATGCACACATAATTTCATCACAATCACATAATAAAATTCACATATCAAGCATACACATAGAAGCACATGTACTGAACAAAACACCAACTTTCAAGTCATCATACGTCATAGCACGTTTATTCATAGGCACTTCAATATGGCACGTTTCACATAGAATAAGATTCACCTTCATCATATAATAACATTTCATATATTCAGCACATAAACCCAACACATTTCATATAGCATAATAAAATCCGTAATTTAAATATTTTGAAAGGAATATAAATACCGACTTAGCACTTTTCCCCACCTGTAGAACAGCTGGTCAAAAATCTTCTAGATTCCCAAACCATCTACGGCGAAAACTCCAGCGTATCGTCTACAAATATAAGGGTTCGACTTAGACTCTAATCGAATTATCATCGAATTAATTAAAATAACATTTTTAAGATAAACCCTAATTTGTAATTAAATATAACCTATTTTATAATTCCATATATAATTTATAATCTATAAAGTTTGATTCGAAATTAATAATTCGGATTAAAATAAATATGAATTTAGGGTTATTTATCCTTAAATTAGAAATAATAATTAAATCATAAAATTCATTTAATTAGCATAATATTTATAAGTTTATAATTTTTAGTCTCAAAAGCAATCTTGTGAGACATAGGTTTAACTGATAATTCCAAATAAATCTTTGGTTAAAAAAATTATAATAAATAAATGCAATAATACTTAATTCTCAACTCGAGCTTACATTATAATTTCTTAATTAATTGAATAAAAATCTATGACTTTATACCTTAATTAATCATATAAATAAATCCAAGTAACATAAATTAATTATATAATCTTTCTTTATCATTTAATTAAAACTCGTTTCATTTATCAAACTCTATTTGCTTATAAAATAATATCTATAAATCCAATATATATTCTAAAATCAAAAACGTCATTTTCATAAATTCAATAATTATAATAATAAATTCCTAATATTCTTAAATCTTAGGGAAAATCCATATCAAGTTATCCAACTCAAAGTCCAATAATTTCTACCTAATTATGATACTTAAAGCATAATTTATAAAAATTAAGGTTATAATTTATCTTTGTCATTTAATTAAAATTCGGTTCCCTACGATGTTGTAGTTTAAAAGTAAAATAAATGATTTTAATGTAATTATAAGGTTTAAGTGAATTTCTAATAAAAATGTGTTTATTAAAATATTAGAAAACTTAATTAGACTTTAATTAGAAAGCTTAATTAGACTTCATTTAGGTTTTGAAATACTTATGTTAGTTTTCGGGAAAATTAATTATAAAATTATGGTTTAGGTTAGATCTTGAAGATTTGATAATAATTCTAAACAAGTAAATTATAAAACTGTTGGCTTCAAAATAATTCTTGAAAACATTTAAAATAATCTTAGAAAATCTAATTATGTAATTTATGATTTAACTTAGATATTAATAAAATTGAATATATTTATGATTATGACGTATTTAGATTAACTATATAATTTAAATTATAAACATGATTCTAATTAACTGAAATTATAGGTTAATTTAAGAAATATAATTAATTGCATAACAACATGTTTAGTTAATTATTGTTTAAGAGAATGGAATTTAATATTTACTTTGATATTTAATTGGATCTTAACTTTGATGTTTAAATTGTAAAGTTCATAATTTAATTTAATATCATTATATCATTTTTTAACAGTATGGGGAAAATTTATTTAAATGTTTAATATTTATAATTAGGCCTTTGTTTTATTTATTAAAGTATGAAGATAAAAACATAAAGTCCATAATTAATTTAAGGTCATTTGGTCATTTTAACAATACGAGAATTTAACTAAATGTGTAATATTGATATTTAGATCTTTGGTTTTATTAAATTATGAAGATCAAGTTATAACTTTTATAATTATATTTAGGACAAAAAGTCATTTAAATCAAGAGGGATTTTTAATTTATATTTAAGTCCATATTTATAATTTCCCAAGAATTATGGGATTAACGAGACGTGAATTTAGGGTTTTAAAACCTAAATTTAAGATAATTATTATATTGTATCTTCTTTAATTATTATAATATCTCTAAGGTTAATTTATAACCTAATTCATTAGATTAAATTTAATTCATTTATTCATGTATATATTAAATCTCGAAAATAATATTTATAATATTTAGAGTCCGTTTTATAATCTCAATTTATTATGAGTAATTAATTATAACTCCAACAATTTTAAGGGCATTTGTGTATTTCAACATATTGTAAGGGTCTTAAAACATATTTGTATAACTTAAGGACATAAAAGTTACTACTTATAACTATTATGGGTCAAAATTGAGTTTTCAATAATTATTAGGCTTGCAATTTAGCCCCTAGGTTATTTCAATTTACAAAACCAGCCCTTCCCCCCTTCCCCTGTTCTTGCTGCCGCGTCCAGCACCACCTCTCCACCTCCAGCTTTCAGCTTTGCCATGGCCGGCGACACCACGTCGCCGGCAACACCCGACCTCCATCACGACACACTCCGATACTTATATATATATATATATCAACACACATTATACATATATTATACATCTCTGCCGCCGCTGAAAGCGGCGGCCCACTGCAGCCGCGCCGACATAACTCCGGTGCCGGCTTTCTTATCACTCGATTCGCCGGCAACCTTCAACCTCAGACCAACACACATACTGATACATACATACGCATACATATATATATACCTGCTCAGAATTTTCAAAGATGCCGCCGCTTCTCGCGGCGGCTCACAGCCTAGTCCGCCGGCTTCTCCAGCTTCCATTCTCGTCGGCTCCACCCATCATCCCACTTACAGCAGCCACGAACATCATTAAAAAAAAAAAAACAGGAAGAGAAATGGTGTGCAGTAGATAAAGAAAGAAAAAATAAGAGAGAGAGAGGTGAGGAGAGAGACAGCCGAGAAGAGATAGAGAAGAGAGAGGAAATATCTTTAGCTTTGGTTTCACCTTTGACTTTTATTCAAAATTATCAAGCTTCTCCTTCCAAGGTGATATATATCTATATATATATATATATAAAATAAAAACCCCATATCTTAATGTGTCCTTTATTATAAGAGAGAGAAGTAGTGTGATAATGACATATCTATATTTATCAACTTATATCCTAATACATAAATTATTAGTACTATATAACTTATATGATAATATTATAAAAAAAAAATTTAGGGTGTTACAGACACATGTCAACTCTAGATTTTTCCAAAGTTTTGTGTTCCATCACATACATGTTCAATCAATATTTGTATCAATTAATTCTTAATTTATTCACATTTGTATAATCTATATATATCTTTTTTATAGAAAATATTCAATATTTACGTTCTAATATTTTATTTTTCTGAATTAGAATAAAGTTTGGTCCCTATATACAATATAGAAATTTAATATATTCAATTATATTTATAGAAAATACATATTTGACCAAAAAATCATTTCTTATTTCTCAATTCGTATACTCTTATGAGAAATTGTTGTTTCTTTCTAATCAATTAAATAAAAATTGCATTTTTAAATATTCAACATCGACAACAGGATACTCAAATTGATTGCCCTTTACCCAAATCAACTAAATCTAATATAAAACACTACACAACATTATATTATAATTATTACTATGTTAAAAATATATGTACTATTGTATTATATGTATATTAAGATAAAAAAGAAATTTGATTTAGTGATTCTGTAAATATCTCATATACACACTTATATTTAAAAACATTTTAATGATAAAACTCGTGTCATCAATGAGAATTATACTAGTTAAATTATATACCAACTAATAAAAAATTACATTATTAAGAACTTTCATCTAGATGTATAAATATATTTCTTTTATAATATGAATTTACTAGTTTTTCTATAAGTAGATATGTTGGAATAATGCTATTTATTGGTGGTTTGACATTTGTGGACATCTCAATTAAATTATTGAAATGATGTCTTAGTATGAAATTTAATAAATTTCAAAATATACATAATTTAAATGTCTAAGAGATTTTTGTTAGTTTTAATAACTTGAATTTTTAAACACAATTTAATTTTTTTAATAACAAATGTTATCTATATTTTAACATCTTAGTAACACAATCTATACTTTATAATTTTGTACTTTTTAATTCACTATTGTTATAAATATTTTTTTATATAATTATGGCTTATTATCATTTATCATGTATTAACAACTACTAATATATTTTCACAAGTCATTTAAATTTTAAAGCATTTTCTTTTCATGTCATGGTGATACAAAATTTTTGGTGTTCGTGTACTTCGTCAGTATAATTTTTTTCGTTTCGTATTTATGTTTATAGTTATACAATTGACATAAAAAGATGATATATCTGTACAAATTACCACCATATATATGTTGTAACGTCCCGATTCTTTTTGGTAAATAAATCTTAACCGAGACGTTACTCACTCATAAAAAAAATTCACTCTTTCAAAAGAATAAAGATAAATAAAAATTAAGAATAATTTAAAATTCAAGATTTATTATAAAATATACGTTTCCATAATTCATAAAATATCACATTAACAAATAAAAACTTCTGTAACCTTTGATCATCTGCTACCAGCATCCACCGCTCGCGCGCCACGCCTTAAACTCCTTAAACTGAAAACATTTTAAAAAGGGGGTGAGTGACAATAGTACACTCAGTGGGGTGGGGAACTCGGGATGACATGAAATAATTTTGGAAGATTTTACACACATGCCAAAACACGATTTTATCACATAAAATAAATTTTCCTAAAATGTTTATCTTTTACTAAAATCCGTAGAAAATAGATCACTTCAAACACTTGGCTTAAATCATTTTAAAAATGTAAGCATCCATCTCAAATCAATCATCCTTCACATTCAAACATCACTTTTCACATAATTTACGGTGCTTAGCCGCCATGAAAGCATTTTACGGTTCTTAGCCGCCATAGATGTGGTTCTTAGCCACCATAGATACGATTCTTAGCCGCCATAGATGTGGTTCTTAGCCACCATAGATCCAGATCTTAGCTGCCATAGATACGGTTCTTAGCCGCCATAGATGTGGTTCTTAGCTACCATAGATGTGGTTCTTAGCCACCATAGATACGGCTCTTAGCCGCCATAGATGTGGTTCTTAGCCACCATAGATGTGGTTCTTAGCCACCATAGATACGGTTCTTAGCCGCCATAGATGTGGTTCTTAGCCACCGTAGATGTGGTTCTTAGCCACCATAGATACGGTTCTTAGCCGCCGTACAAGCACATGCATACATATTCACATCACACATACACATATCCAACATACACATGGAAGTACATTATTTTAACATAACACTTAGTTGCAATTCGGAATCATATCTTATTGCTCATATACATACATTAACTTCACATCATTCTTCACCTTTGCATTCATAGTAAACATTCACAATTCATCATGTGCTTTGAAACATTCATTAATCATATCCATCATATCACTTTCATTTTCACATATAACATCTCATGCATTCAGCACGTATACCCAACACATTTCATATAGTATAATAGTTCATAATTTAAATACTTCGTAAATTAAATATTTTGAAAGAGGTATCAATACCAACATAACAATTTCCCCGCATTTAATAACAATCTTAATTTAAAGAATTTACCCCCACCTTGTTCGGTGGTTTCCACGTGAGCAACACCTCTTAAAGATCACGTATCCCAAGGCCTCAAATCAATGGGTATCCTACATAATTCACAGTATTTCTTAGATCTTTATTAAATAAAATTAACGATTTAAACGATATAGAATCGGATACCATCTATCGAGATGAGACGGATCGGAACGGAAGGCTTAACGATTGAGGTTGAAGAAACAAGAGGGAAAGATCAGTTTGTACAGTTGAGGTGAAAGAGAATGAATTTTGGATCACAACAAAACAAGAATGAGCTCAATCGGAGTTGAAACGAGCTCGAACGGAGCGTTTTAAGATTTAGGGGTATTTTGGTAATTTGGTCAAAGAGTTGACTTTGACCGGGACCCACGACCCCCGGTTATTGATATCTCGTTGGCGACGACTCGATGATAAGGTACGATGAAAAGAAAACGAGATTTGGATCGAAAACGAATCGAAAATACGGCGTCGCATGCGTTCCCCACGACGGGAAAATTTCCCGACGGCATCTCCCGTCGGCTGCCTAGTTTTTTAAGCAGCGGGGCAGGTTGCTCCCGTCGTTGGCCTGCTCAAGCAGCCACCTTCCCGGCGCCCCCAGCCACGGCGGCGCCACCCTATGCCATCGACCCTTAATCCTTCGGCTAGCCCGCACCGCCGGTTACTAGATCCGGCCATCTCTCGCCGGATTCCGGCATGAATAGTGCCTGAAAAACAGCCTCAAAAACCCTTCGTCGCACACATTTCATAAACTCCTTGCAACAGCCCCCCCTTCTAGGCCATTTTCCAGCACCGGCGCCGCCACCCATGGCGGCACCACCCCTCCAGTGGCTAGTCCACAACTCCAGCAGCCCTTCCGGTGCCTGCAACGGCGAGAAAAGAGAGAGAGAGAGAGAGAAAAATGGGAGAGAGTAAAGGTGGCAAGAAACAAGGGTTGGGGTTTTGGAGATGGTTTTTCGCCGTTTTCCGGCAAATGGAGAATCAGAATTAAATTCCGGAAGTTGTCCTAGACTCGTATCATTGAGGGCTACGTTATATACGAAAATCAACCGAAACGGACGGGTTTGACTTTTTCAGGCGACGGCAGCGGCGGTTTTTCGCCATTTTCCGGCGAACGGGGAATCGGAATTGAATTCCGGAAGTTGTCCTACATTCGCCTCGTCAAGGGCTACGTTGTGTAAGAAAATCAGCCAAAATGGACGAGTTTGACTTTTTTCCGGCGAACTCCGGTAGCGGCGGCGGCGACTCCGACGACGACGGAATATAAAATTAAAAGGAAAGAGAGAGGAGAGAAAGACTTACGTGTATTCGACGCTTTTCGGCTCGTTCGAAGAAATGGTGAAAATGAAATCGAATGAGGGCCTATTTATAGAAAATTTTGAAAGTTACTATTCATGATAGAGTAGGTCACTATTCATGATAAGATTTCGTTTCTCGTTTTTGCGAAACTTCGTATTTTGCCCTTTTCTTCGCCGTTTGGGCTACGGGTGTCCGATTGACCTCTAGTTCGTTTCTATGTTCTCATTTTTCCGTTACGCATCTAATGGTATAAAAATATTTTATGTTCCATGTTTATAAATTTTATCCCTCTAAAACCGATCGTTAAACAACATCTGAAACTCACGTAATTAAATTAAACACTTAAAAATTAATACACATAAGATATTTTAAATAAGGGTTTACTTATTTAATTAATCAATTATACTTTGTTTTTATTCTGGGTGTTACATATGTTAGATTGTGAATCGTTTTTAAGACTTGTAAACGATTCTTTTGTAAAAAATAAAATAAAATTCTTCAATTAGTTATATTAAAATATATTGCAGATTAAAATTATATATATAGATAGTCTTATTGTTAAGGGAATTATACAAAGGTGATAATTAAAGTATCATATTATATTGAGTAGCCCGATCAAGTCTTATCACATGTCTTGTAAGTAGTTTTTTCAAATCATCCATTAAGAACATTAACTAATATATATTAATAAGAAATAAAATATTATTAAGATCTATTTATTATAATTTTTTTATTTTATATAAATTTGTGAGAATTTTTTTTCTTTTTATTAACTTATAAATGATATATTTTATAGTTAAAATATATAATATAATGTATAAATAATATAATATTAATATTTGAATTTGTTTAAAAAATTTATTTGAATTTGTAATACAGGGAGAAGTTGTCGCATAGCTAAACACTATATTACTTTATTAAAATGGATTTAAATTATCTAATTAAAAGTGGTCATCAAATATTGCCTTGGTTACATTAAAAAGTAGTAGAAAATAATTAATTGAAAGTTTATCGAAATATACACTTCTCTGCAACTGACGACCTCACCGCCAGACTCTCCCTCTCCCTCTCAATCTCTCTTTCTAGTATTCATTCTCAGCAGCTAATCTGCCATTTTTCTATTGATTATTCAACATGTTTATCCCAACTTTGATTTTCAATACCAATTTTAACAATCGTCAGCTTGATTTTAATAATCGATAATCCTAATGTAAAATATGTGTCCTGGGTTTGAAATGGGTTTACTCAATCATCAATGGAAGAGTTGTACAAATGTTATGCTCTAAGAGTTCCTCCGTGGTAATTTCTTTCTTATTTATCCATATCTTTAGTTTTGTTTTTTCATATCTTTCCCGGATTTACAATATTCTGTTTTATCTCTTTATTTTTGTTTTTTCATATCTTTCCCGGATTTATAATATTCTGTTATCTTTTTTTTGGAGAAGAAATTGGCGGGCTATCAAATTGGGGATGGTGAGAATTCAAAATTTAATCATGGTAAGTATCTCATCTATTTTTATTTTCTCCTGTTTTGGGAAGAAATTGGCAGGCTATCAAATTGGGGATGGTGGGAAATCAAAATTTAATCATGGTAAGTATCTCATCTATTCCTATTTTCTCTCGTGCATATACCCTAGTTATATTGAATTATTTTGTTGCAAGATTTATTTTTATTCATCTTCTTGACAATAACGACGAAGTGGCTATTGGTAGTATCATCTTTCAGGAATTCTTATTCTTTTTATGCATTTGAGATCAATCTTTATTTGTAATATTTTATCTATTAATTGATTGTCGGTTGCTTTGTTATTAGTCAATACTTAAAGATGATCGAGTGTTATTATGCATCATGAAGTGGCATATGCTACTATGATCTTATACTAGAATTCAGTTTTATTTATTCAGTTTTTGAAGCTTTATATCAATTTATTGATCATTATAGCCATGAATTTGTGTAATATCTATGGATTCACATTGAGCGGGATGAACTTGGAAGGATTTTTTGTGGGTATGCAATTCTTGTAAGGCATTTGCAGTAATATAATTAAGTACTTCTATTTTACTACATTTTTCATTTGTACTTATTTTTTTGTTTTTCAAGGTGTTGCACCATGTGTTGGTACATTTACATAAATAATCTAAGCGTTTAATCTTCAGATTAATTATGAATTAGATTAATTATGAATTAATCTGAGTATATATTGAGATTGAGATATGCATGAAAGAATATTTGTCGATATTTTCCTTTGATTTATTTTCTTGTATTTGTCGATATTTTCCAATATCTTTTGTATAGTTGGCAAGATTGTTTCTTGATCCAATATTGAAGGGATCCTCCTTCTTTATAGTTGTACATATATGGAGTATTGAATCGTATCCTTTAATTTAGGAATAAGAAACAATTATTGTAACACCCTAAAATTTTTGTATTTATAATATTATAATCTAAGTTATATAGTACTAATAATTTTTGTATTAGGATATAAGTTGATAAATATAGAAATGTCATTATCACACTACTTATCTCTTATATAATAAAGGACACATTAAGATATGGGGATTTTTATTTTATATATATATCACCTTGGGAAGAGAAGCTAGATAATTTTGAATAAAAGTCAAAAGTGAAACCAAAGCTAAGGATATTTCCTCTCTCTTCTCTTTATCTTCTCGGCTGTCTCTCTCCTCACCTCTCTCTCTTATTATTTTTTTTTTCCTTTCTTTATCTACTGCCGCCATTTCTCTTCCTGTTTTTTTTTATGATGTTCGTGGCTGCTGTAAGTGGGATGATGGGTGGAGCCGGCGAAAATGGAAGATGGAGTTGCGCCGGCGGACTAGGCTGTGAGTCACATCTTTGAAAATTCTGAGCAGGTATATATATATATGTATGCGTATGTATGTATCAGTATGTGTGTTGGTCTGAGGTTGAAGGTTGCCGGCGAATCAAGTGATGAGAAAGCCGGCGCCGGAGTTACGTCGGCGTGGCTGCAGTGGACCGCCGCTTTCAGCGGCGGCAGAGATGTATAATATATGTATATATGTGTGTTGATATATATATATAAGTATCGGACTGTGTCCTGATGGAGGTCGGGTGTTGCCGGCGACGTGGTGTCGCCGGCCATGGCAAAACTTAAAGCTGGAGATGGAGGGGTGGTGCTGGACGCGGCAGCAAGAACAGGGGAAAGGGGGGAAGGGCTGATTTTTGTGAATTAGAATTAATAGAGGGGCTATTTTGCAAATCTTATAATTATTGAAGAATTCAACTTTGACCCCTAACAATTGTGAACATTACACATTTTCATCCCTAAAATTATGAAATATACTTTAAGATCCATAATTTATGAATAATGACATTTAAAACCCCGATAGTTATAGATATTATAAATTTTTACTCTTAAGATTATGAAATTATGATTTAAGTATCATGAATTATAAATAATGATAACGAACCCCCAATCATGCTGAAATTACATTATGTACCTTAAAAATTGATGATATTAAATATTGCCTATTAGAATTGTTTATTATTGCTAAAACGATCCCTAGAATTTTACTGAAATTATAAGAATACCTTTAAAATTGTTGAAATTGTATTTTATTAACCATAATTTGTTGGGAAATTATAATTATGGACCTAAATATAATTGTGTACCTTAGGTTGTGATCTTCATAATTTGATAAATAACCCAAAGGCCTAATTATAAATATAAATTACAAGCTCTCTTAATTTAAATGACATTTTTGTCCTAAATATAATTATAGAAGTTATAACTTGATCTTCATAATTTAATAAACGAACCAATGACATAAATATCAATATTAAACATTTAGTTAAATTCTCATATTGTTAAAATGACCAAATGATCTTAAATAAATTATGAAATTCATCGGATAATGCTCCGAACTCAAGAGCCAACATAGATATCGAATTTAATTCTCTTATACAAAAATTAATTATACATATTATACAATTAAATCTATTCCCTAAATTGACTTCTAATTTCATCGGATGTAATTCAATTTAATTATTAATCTTGATAGTTGATCTAATTACTCTATAATTTCATAGATAGCCTTTATATATATATATATATATATATATTAAGATTTCTTAAAATCTAAGTTAAACCGTAAATTATATAATAAGATTATCTAAGATTATTTTTAAAGATCTTTAAGAATTAATTGAAGCCAATAGTTTTATAATTTACTTGTTTAGAATTATTATCAAATCTTCAAGGATCTAACCTAAATAATAATTTTATAATTAATGTTCCTGAAAACTAAGATAAGTCTTCTAAGATTTAATTAAAGTTTAATTAAGTTTTCTAATATTTTAATAAACACATTTTCATTATAATTTCATTTAAACCCTATATTTACTTTAAAAATCATTCATTTTACTTTTAAACCACAACTTTGTAAGAAACCGAGCTTTAATTAAATGACAAAGAGAAATTATAGTAATTAAGTTATATTATTTAAACCTCTTTATATGTCGATTAAAGTATAAAATCCTAGATCCTTATTGAAATACTTAAGGAAACTTAGTTTCAGATCGGGTTTTGGGTTGAGTGATATCACCCTAGCATATTACATTAATACTTAATTTTTATTTCAGGTTAACCCTGTTAGATAGTCTGTTAACAGAAAAGGTTCTAAATTAAGAATGTATTTTAATTAATAATAGTTCGATTAAATTCTAAAGCGAGCAATTACGCTTTGTAGAAAATACGAATGGAGGAAATAACTAAGCTCATATAGAAGTAAACATTTTGCAAGCATCAACCGTGAAAGGTGGGGGTAATTGCTTAATACGGTATTTATAATTCTTTCAAATTATCTAAATTACGAATTATTATACTATATGAAATGAGTTGGGTTTATGTGCTGAACGCATGAAATGTTATGATATGATGAAGGTGAATCTTATACTATGTGAAATATGACATGTTTTAATATATATGATGAATGCAAAGGTGAAGAATGGTATGAAGTTAAGATAAGATGTATTTTCATGGCAGTTGAAAACTGCAACTAAGTGCTTTGTTAAAATAATGTGCGTTTATGTGTATGTTGATGTGTGCATGTACATGCGTATGAATAACGGCTGATCATCGAAAAAGGCGGTTAAGTACGCCATAACAGACGGTTAAGTACGTCATAAAAAGACGGTTAAGTACGCCATAACAGACGGTTAAGTACGTCATAAAAAAGCGCTTAAGACCTGCATATGTTTTATTATTAGCGGTGAAGACCTGCAAATTGCTTTCATGGCGGCTAAGCACCGTAAATTATATGAAAAGTGATGTTGAAGGTGAATGATGGATTATATGTTTTCAGGGTGGCTAAGACCCGCATATGTTTGCAAGACGGCTAAAAACCGTAACTGTGATAATGAAAGTGATATGTTTGAATGTGAAGGAGGTTTGATTTGAGATGGATGGTTACATTTCTAAAATGATTTAAGTCACGTGATTTGAAATGATCTATTTTCTACGGTTTTTATTAAAAGACAGATGTTTTAAGAAAATCTATTTTATGTGATAAATTCATAATTTTGGCATGTACATGTAAAATCTTTTAAAAATTATTTTATGTCATCCCGAGTTTCCCCACCCCACTGAGTGTATTTCAAACACTCACCCCTCTTTTAAAATGTTTTCAATTTAAGGAGATGAAGGCGGAGAGTGCAAGCGGTGGATGCTGGTAGCCAATAGAAAAAGGTTGTAATTGATTTTATTTTTAAAGTATAATATTTTATGAACTTTTGGGAACGAATATTTTTACATAAACCTTGAATTTTTAATTATCTTTATTTATTCTAAAAAAATGGTAATGTTTTTATAAATAAGTAGCGTCTCGGTTAAGGTTTAATTATAGAAGAATCGGGACGTTACAATTATGCCAACTACAAAAAGATATTGGAAAATATCGAGAAATACAAGGAAACAAATATCGACAAATATTCTTCCATGGATATCTCAATCTCAATAATATATTTTAGATGACACATAACTTTGTGGTCAAAGATATAAAATAGAGTAACTTTATATTATGCTCATTAATCTCATGCAAAGTTCACTTCATATGAAATTAGAAATAAATTATGCATTGATTATTTAATTATAGTTGAATGAAAAATAAATTATGCTTTTATTAATATTTAATTGTTGTTCCTTGATTTGATGTTATTCCTTATGATGCCATTTTTAGATTAATCAAAGTTTTACTTTTTAGTTTCAGAATGAGCTTAATGGAGAACTATGTGATAGAATCGAATTGTATAAACGTACTCATTATACTGAGAAAGATGGATGGTCTAGTGATGAAGCAAAAGATAATTGGGTAAGTTGCATACAAATTTCTTTTATGAGAATTCAATTCTATTAATTGTAATATTGTTGAATATTAATTGTTTACATTTATATGTTCAACTAGGAGAAGATGGTTAAGTTAGTGGAGCAATATAAAGAAGAAGGAATTGATAAGAGTCCTGATGAGATAGTTTTTTTAGGTCCTTGGACATGGATCTGGTTATGTAAAAGGCTTAGGGTATGATCCAAAACCTCCACGCAGACGAAACACTTTATATGAATCATCTACCCAACAACTACAAAAGAATCATCAAGAGACATAGGAACAACTACAACAATCTGAAACACAAGTGAACGAAGTGAAAACACAACAATCTGAAACACAAGTGAACGAAGTGAAAACACAAGTGGTTGAATTTGAGAACGAAGTAACTAGTTTGAAGAACCAACTATCTCAACAAGGTGCAAATATCAATAAGCTCATGGAATATCTTGCTGCTAAAGGAATTGAGCTCTGAAATATTTTCAAGGTTAGTTTAAATTGTTTTCTATTTGTATATTATTTGTTAGTTTATTATGTGTTTTTTTAATTTAATTTTGTTTAGGTGTATGATTTATATGGTTTACGTATTTATTCATTGTCTAACTTTTTTTTCTTAAAATTTGCTTTTGTAATTGTGTTTTTCAACCATTGTTATGTGTTATTGAGGAATAAAAAATTTCATATACATTGTTTCGAGTATATTTAATTTTAATATACTAATATTGATTTGGAATATATAGGTGAATCTATATTCAGATGGTTGTAGATCTCCTCACGAGAAGTTTTTATTCTTGCCACTTTGAAGTTTTGAAAGAAGCAAGAAAGGAAATAAGATTTAGGATTATAGTCCTAATATTTATCTAGATAGTTTGGTCCCTTTTAAGTGATGATCTTTCATTTTCGTATATTAACTAAGTTTGTTAATTTCATTGGTCAAACTTGGATATTTGCCACTGTCTTTTAGTATTTTTAAATATTTACATTCATTTTGGTACTTGAATATGTATATTCTTTTAGTTTTGTGCACAATTTGGTTTTGGAATAAATTTGTGATCTTATAATGAAAACAAATTTGTTATAGTTATAATTATTATTAAATACTAAATTTAAAATATTTACAACTAGAGCCGGGTAACAATAATATATTTTGTCACAAATATATAATGAAATATATTTTACAAAAGATGACATTAATATAACAATTTGTCTCTATATGTTAATTTTTTTTCCGTAATCGTGAACGTCGTCACATAAAATCAATAAGTTAATGACGATGATTATTTTGTCATGAAAAAACTAATCTTATCTCAATGAATTGATTTAGTTGTCATGATAAATATTCATTTAGTGATATATAATATTTTGTCACCAAATATTGTTTGTCACCGTATGTGTATATCTTGTGACGGATAAAAATCGTCATATATTTTTTTGACGAAAACAATATGTTGTCATAATACTTCTATTTTCGGTGACAATTAATATTTGTCATCAAATGCTAATTTATCACGACAACATAATATATTTATTAAATGACGACTAAAATTTTATCATCATCTAGTAACTCTTTTATGACGAATTATTTAAAGATGACGAAATAATTAATATTTTAATGACAATAAAGTCGTCACCAAATAACGATGAGTTCAGTAAAATATTTGATTTTGTCAATGAAGTTCAATGTTTTCATGACAATAAGACATTTGTCATTTAAAGTTAACCACATTTAGATGACGAAATAACATAATAGGTGACAAAAATTTTAAGGAAAAAATGACGAGTTAAATGTCACTATAAATGATAAAATATAGTAATGATACCTTTAGCGTCATTAAAAGTTCACTATTTGATGACAAATTTAAAAAATTGTCACATTTTTCTTTTGTGACGCACCTACAACGACGATCATTGCGACGTTAAGATTTCGTCACCAAATACTTTTAGTGACGAAAAATAGCATTTAAATGACAAATTTTTTCGTCACTATTTCTCAAATTTCTTGTAGTGCGTAAGTTTCAACATAACAAATCTTAGAAAAGAAAAAAAAAACATACAAGTATTAGGATGTTTACTATAAGCCTAGCTTTTGTATGAACATCTATTCATGATATGAGAATCTTTTATGGTCAAATGTTTGCATTTTATATTTATTATATATGTTATTGCAATTGTCCAATTAATTTATATTGTAGATAACATGGTGTGTGGTACCATACCACACAGAAGATCATGTTATTAGTTCCTTATAAATTATAAATGGTGGCTCACAACCAAGATGAATTTAGACAAATCATTGGAATGGTTCTAGTGTAATTTGATATTAGTCTATCTTGACTATAAACTTATACTTGTACATTTTGTATGTATTGAGCAGGACCAATTGAGGTTGTTCGATTTATACCGACTATATAATAGAACAAGACTTCTGTTATTATGGATGTGCATCCTCTTAATCCCTATATAATAACGGGCATTTATATTTAATGTTTGTTTCTTTAATTTACCAATGAGTGAGATGTATTCATTAAATCAATAAGCTCGATGAATTGTGATACAATGTTATTTATATGGTGTATTGTTGATTATAAAAAGGAATCTGTATCCTAATTATTTAGGATGATGATGTCTCCTTGAGGAACTCATAAGGATTATCATGTAAAGCCTGCAGGTGGATTTATTCCGACATGATAATAAAGTTGAGTGGTACTACTCTTGGAATTAGATGTTAATTAATTGAGTTGTCAGTAATTCATTTAATTAACAGACATTCGATATCTTAAACACGGGGAGATAAACGTGCACATAATAAATAGGAGCCCATATTTAATATGGATTTAGGACGGTAGTTCAATAATAACTCTTTAATGGATCGAGTTATTATTGATGGGCTTAAGAAGTGTGTTCAGGTCGAATTGGAACTCCTAAGCCCATCAAGAGACCTAATCCTAATCCTCCTCAAGGTCCCTGTTGGAGCCTATAAATAAGCCTTAAGTCAGTCGCTTCTAAACACACGAAAATCTCATAAAACAATTTTAGTAGAAGGCGGCTGGTATTCTCGAAGGATCATTGCCCACACAATGTTCGAGAAAAGGCAAGGAATACAACAGAAGATCGAGAGGTCCAGGCTCTATCGATAGTTCTGCAGTTCTAACCTTAGAACTGGTTCATCTTCACCTATTACGGTGAAATGTATGTTTCATTTTCCGCTGCGCGTTAATCATATCTTATATGGATCCCAAATCAGATAATTGCATAAGGTTAGCGATCCGACGGTTCCAACAACAAGAACATAGAAGAACTAAGGTTTACAAGCGGCGCAACTCTCAATTCGTAAGCTTTCCACATAAATGTTTTTTATATAAATTTCATTATCGGTCATTGATTGAAAACAATCCGTAGCATGTTTATTGTCTTTAATTTTGTTGTTAGTAAAGAATATTAATAAAGATATATTATTATGAATAGACTTCTAAAGTAGGAGAATAAATAAATCATTTGAGGTTGAAACCATTTATTATATATTGATTATTTCATAGTTATTAATTATGATTAACAAAAAATACAGGTTTAGAATAATTAAAAATAGTGATTAGGAAATTATTCACCTTCGATATTACATAAATGGAATATTAGTTAATTTAATCATTCTTGTAAATTTTTGAGATTGAGATTTAATCAATAGAAAAGAGAGTATCCTGTTAGCAATTTGTTACTTTTGTGAATTTTCCTTATTCCAGGTTGTATTATTATTAGATAATGTCATATAATCTAAAGGAATACAATTAATTATTTGATTTGGGATATTAGTAAAACCACTTAATCTGAATGAATAAATTTAAAAAAAAAAGAATGCAGAGTCAGTGTAATGAAAATATTAATTAGAATATCATATGCCTTCAAATTGCTAATTAGTTAATTAATTCACTTTATAAACTTGAGAACGTGTTCGGCTTATTTATATAGTATTAAATATTATGCAAAGATCTGTTGTATAAATTCATTAGTTTAATCAGAATTTTGATATCACTATCGTATAATTAAATTGAACTAATTGAAGAAACATAACTAATTGGATTAATTAATTAGTTTTATATAAGAATTCTATTTTGGTTTCTGTTGCAGAAGTATTATTAATTAAGATTAGAAATTTCTTTGAGGATTTGGAAATATTTAGAAATTTAGTCTCATTAACATTATAGACTTGAATCAGAATTCATTGAATTTATATAAATTAAATTCACGTTAATATTAGTAGTAGATTGATAGATTCTAATTATATGATTATTAATTGTTCACGCTTTAGATTCAATTGAGAGAGCTTAAAACGTATTTAAGGATCTTGAAGTGTTGTGAGTTTTGAGAATTTCAGGTAAGTACATCTCTCACCTGCAATATGAGTAATTCTGTTTTATTTGTTTAATGTTTGATGCAAAATTTGCTTGAATGTTTATTTATGTTTTTCTATGAGTATGCTTTGATGATTTGCTAAGTTATGTGTTTCGTGAGTTTTATATATATTTTCTATGAATATGAAGAGATAATTTGTTAAATAATGTGCTTCCATGTATTTTGGTTAAGTACAAGATGTTAGTTAATCTTGTTTTATGTAAAGTGAGAAAAGTATATTTTTGAGAAAATATATATATAGTTTTATTTTATATTTTAGAGACTGGTACCGGGCACCGAGATCGCCCACTGGAAGAATTAAAGGGCTCCAAGACCACCCTATGAGTATTAAGTTGCTCCGATTGAATTCGGTGGCTAGCTACCTCAGGTTCTTCGCAGTTGGGCGTATTGGTACCATGTTTGGGCCCATAGTATATTATTTTCAATTATAAGAGAATTTATATTATTTTTATTAGTTGATTTCTTGCATTTTTCAATAGATGCAAAGAAAATGTTTTTGTGAGATTATGTGATGTACTTGCTAAGCATTTTGCTTATAGTATTTACCTCATACTGCAGATAAAGGCAAAGGTAAAATGTGATACAAGGGGTAGCAGCGCTGAAGCATGATTGGTGATGACGGCCTCGCAATTGGTTTTAAGATTATTTTATTTTTCTTAAGTATTCATGCTAAGAAAACTTTTCTTTCTGATTTTTTTGACGAAAATTTCGCTCAAACAATTTAATTCTTTTGAGACGCTTTAGACCGTTTTAAAACTCTAGCATGTTTCTTATAATGTTTGTTTCCATTGTTTTCTTAAAAAAAAAAGGAGAATCCTTACGAAGATTTTTATAAGTTTAGAAAGTTATGCTCATTTAGTAAATGTAATTACCCTAAGAAGAGGGGGTATTACAAGAGATGACCGAGTCGATCAAAGATAACTGGTCCGACCAGAGATACAAAAATTTAGAAGGCTTGAAAATATTTAGCCGATCAGAGAATCGACATTCCATGTAAGTCATCTAAGGAAGAGCTAAAGTCATGGGGAACTCATATGACCAGAGAGCACAAAATCAATCTCATTTGAAAAAAGCTCATTAGACCCCCGATCCGAGTTCGGCTAGGACATAAGACCTGACAGGTAATCGGAAGTGTAACACCTAGAAATTTTTTTTTTATATATATGATATATGTTATATATAATATTGATATATATGTCATAAAATAGGATTATATGATATATATTATGTAATTATATCTAATTAAGCTAAGTAAGAAATTTAGTATGGTAAAGTCAAAGCTTCTAGAAGTATTAACAAGTTGAAAAAGGGTGGATAAGGATTGCATTCTCTATTTTTCCTTCAACACAGATAATTGAAACCCTCTATCCTCCTCTCTAAAATCAACCGCCGATCCTTGCTGCTTCCCCACCGGCGGCCGGCGACTTGATTCCGGTGAGGTAATCGGACCGGATCGTACAACTCGCCGAACCCGTCGTGGGTACGGGTTCGGAATTTTGAAACTGGAATTCTTTCTCTCCTCTCCCTCTCTTCCTCCCCTGTTACTGTTCAGAGATGCTGCTGCCGTTCAGTTCGCCGTCGGTCGAGTCTTAGCCGGCGCTGGAAGTCGTTGGCGAGTCGTGGTCAGGAGCCGCCGCTTGCAGCGGCGGCACGTCCTCCGTTTTTGTGTGCTGTGTGAGTGAGGGTTGTGGGGTTGGGCTTGGTTTATGGTGGGGCTAGTCTGCGTCGGGTCTGTTGGTGGTCGGGTTAGCCGGCGCTGGGGTCGCGCCGACAGGGGGGGTCGGAGTCGGGCGCCGCCGTGAGCTGCGGCGCCGAGGGTAGATGTGCGTGTGTTGGGTTGTCGAGTGGGTCGGCTACGAATCTGTCGTGGTCGGCTGTGTGTTAGTCGTGGCCGGGCGTGGTCATGTGCGAGTGTGGCCGGCGACGGGGAGTCGCCGGCAGCGTCAAGGCGGCAGCGGCGGACATGGCAGTGGCAGGGGGGAGCGGTCGACTGGAGATATTAGGGGAAAAAGAGAGTGGCATTTTTTTGTAAATTTAATGAATAGTAAGGGTATTTTGCAAAGATGCATATTGCTGGAATTTGAAAATTTAGCATTTTTAATTGCTGAATTTGTATAATGAAATGTTAGATAATGAAAGCATGATTAAGATTTAATTTATGTATAATAACCAATAAATCATTGAAATCATTTAATTTACATAGTTTTATTTAATGAGTGATGATAATATGCATGATTGCCTAATAAATTATAAAAATTATGATGATGACATATTTGGAATGTAGAATATATTGGGCTTATGTATATTATCTTATAATTTATAGAATATGATATATGAAAAATTGAGTTTTAATTAATCAATAACTAAAGTACGTTAATTAAATTATGCTTTAAATATCATAACTAAGTAGATAAATATCGGACTTTGAATTCATGAAAAATGATGTTTTGAACTTTCGAATATATATTGGAATTATAGATTATTACTTAAGCTATGATAAATGAGGCAAGTTTTAATTAAACAATAAGGAAAGATTATATAAATTAATGTATGTTAATTGAATCTAATTATATAATTACTTAGGAAATAAAGCCCTAAATTTTATCTAATTAATTAAGAATGAATAGTTTAAGCTCAATTTTGTGGATTAAGGGTTATTGCATTATTTATTATAAATTATTTTAAACAAAGTTTTATTTGGAACTATAAGTTAAAATTCATGTTTCGCAAGATTGCTTTTGAGACTAAAATATCGATCTAAAAATATTATACTAATTAATTTATTTTAAATTTTACGTTTTAGTAATTAATTTTAAATCTAAGGTTTATTAACCTTAGATTTGCATCTAATTAAACCCGAAATATTAAGTTCGTTTTGGACTTTCTATTTTAAGAAAATAGGCATAATTCATTATGAAATAGGGTTATTTTTTTTAGAATTTAGTTTCTAAATAAATTAGAGCTCGAGTACATTCTAAGTCGAATCTTTATGATTATAGGCGATACGTAGGAGTTCGCTCCGTAGATATCTCTGGGCTATACAGTTTGTGATCGTCTACTTTAAGGTGGGGAAAAATTGCTAAATCGGTATTTATAATTCTTTCGAAATATTTAAATTACGAATTTTATTATGTTATATGAAATGTGTTGGGTTTATGTGCTGAACGCATGCAATGTGATTATATGACGAAGATGAATCCTACTTTATGAGAAATGTGACATGTTTTATTATATATATATGATGAATGCGTGCTGAAAAATGATGAATGGCAACAATAAATGTTTGTGATGTTCTAAGCATGAATATATGTGAAATTACATGAATTATCTATGGTGGCTAAGAACCGTATCTATGGTGGCTAAGAACCACATCTATGGCGGCTAAGAACCGTAAATTTTTGAACATGCAATTGTTATGGATGATTATGAAAATGCTATGTTTGCATATGAACTAATTGAATATTGATTATCTTATGTGGTTCATGAGCTTAATTCCTCTATTTTACTACGTGATCCCACTGAGTGTATTTTATACGCTCACCCCCTTTGCATGTTTTTCTATGTTTAGATCCGGATGAGGATGGGCGAAGCTGAAGAAAGAATGCTTATAATTATTTTGCTGTATATGAATATGTTATGCTATGTTCATAAAGGATTTGAAGATCTTTTTATTTTGAAGAAATGTAAAGTTTAAGCCGGTGGCTTGTATATTAATATTTCGCTGCTGATTTCTGATAACCTATAGTTTTTATGTAAATTATTTTGGGTGTATTTTAAAACCTTTGTGATTTTGGATTTTATGTTTTATTTAAATTGTTCGATTGTTGTGTTTTTGCTGGACGCCCGATTTTAAAAAATTATATATTTTATATTTATTTTATTAAGAAAATTGGGGCGTGACAGGAAGAGCCGACTAGGACCGATTTAGTGTGTGTCTCGAAATGACAATTACCGACCCGACCAGAACTTGACTAGGAAGACCAGAAAACGGATAGATAGGGCTCCGAGAAGACCATTCTAACAACTATCCTACAAAATAGGAAGCGGGAGCAAGTCAACTCGTGGAGAGGTGGATATAACCTCCCACTACTTGTATTTTTTGTCTATAAATAGTAGAAATTAGGATTGAGAAAGGGTTGGTTTTTTGGGTTTTGGAAAATTATTGTGTTCAAGCACAAGAGAGCTCATTTCTCTTACATTTATTAATACAATTCTGGCCGGCCACAACAAACCGACCAGAATTAGCCAACCAAATGTGTTCGAGTAGGCTCCGGTCATAGTGTTTTCTACATTTTTTATCCGATTTCTTTATTCGATTCAACATTTAACCGGATTAATTTAATTTGAGTGTTCGACTAGGGATTTAATCAATAAACAAATTTCAATGTCAATACAATGTAAAATACTAAATTATAATTCATTAAAACTAAAACTATATGTATTTAAAATTATTAATTACTAAATTACTATTATAATCTTAAATAATAATATTTAATAAAAGTATATTAAGCAATTCAAAATTTGTAGGAACCATTCATATTTTTTTATAGATAATAGATAATATATATATATATATATAGCTAACTAACACATATTTAAGGGTTAATTGCCGGAAAATTCACAAACTTTACTTAATTTGCAATTTTAACCAACTTTTTGAATATCATCAAATATAACATGAATTTTCATATTTTTTGCAAATTTAACCAACATGCAAATTTCAGGTATGTTTATTTTGGAAATAACCCTCATCATTTCAAAATAGAACAATGACCTAACATACAAAATGATAGTTATTTTGAAATCATGTAAATTACTTTCAATATAAACATACCTGAAATCTGCCCGTTGGTTAAGATTGTAAAAAAGTTGGTTGGGTTAAAAACATTTTCCCATCGAAATTATACGTGATTTTACACTTTTGGTATAAACTTTTAAATGTTGCACTTTGCCAGATGAACTTTAAATTTTTTGCATTTTACGGTATTGAACAAATCATAGCCGTACACGTGTCCTAAATCAACGGCTATGATTTGTTCAATACCGTAAAATGCAATAAATTTAAAGTTTATATGGCAAAATGTAATATTTAAAAGTTTATACCAAAAAGTGTAAAATCACGTATAGTTTGGATGGGGAAATATTATTAACCCTTTATAATAAAAAATGTAAAAATTTAGGTTATATTTGATGATATTCAAAAAATTAATTAAAATTATAAATTAATTAAATTTGTAATGTCCCGATTCTTTTTGGTAAATAAATCTTAACCGAGATGTTACTCACTTATAAAAACATTACTCTTTAAAATTTTCAATAAAAATAAAATAAATAACTTTAAAATTCAAGATTTATTATAAAATATACATTTCCATAATTCATAAAATATCACATTTACAAATAAAAAACTTCTGTAACCTTTGATCATCGGTTACCAACATCCACCGCTCGCGCGCCACGCCTTAAACTTCTTAAACTGAAAACATTTTAAAAAAAAGGGTGAGTGACAAAAGTACACTCAGTGGGGTGGGGAACTCGGGATGACATAAAATAATTTTAAAAGATTTTACACATACATGCCAAAACACCATTTTATCACATAAAACAGATTTTCGTAAAACGTTTGCCTTTTAATAAAAACCGTAGAAAATAGATCATTTCGATCACGTGACTTAAATCATTTAAAAATGTAAGCATCCATCTCAAATCAATCATTCTTCACATTCAAACATATCACTTTTCATTATCACATTTACGGTTTTTAACCGTTTTGCAAACATATGCGGGTCTTAGCCGCCCTGGAAACATATAATCCATCATTCACATTCAAATAACACTTTTCACATAATTTACGGTGCTTAGCCGCCATGAAAGCATTTTACGGTTCTTAGCCGCTATAAAAACATTTTTTTACGGGTCTTAGCCGTATTGGAAACATATGCGGGTCTTAACCGCCTTTTTCGACGTACTTAACCGTCTTTCTATGCGGGTCTTAACCGCCTTTTATGACGTACTTAACCATCTTTTTATGCGGGTCTTAACCGCCTTTTATGACGTACTTAACCGTCTTTTTCGGTGATCAGCCGACATTCATACGCATGCACATGCACACATCAACATGCACATAAAAGCATATTATTTTAACATAGCACTTAGTTACAGTTCTCAACTGCCATAAAAACACATCTTATTTGCACATATGTAAATATTAACTTCACATCATTCTTCACCTTTGCATTCATAGTAAAACATTCGTAATCCATCACTTGCTTTAAATCATTCATCAATCACATTCTCATTTAATAATAATCTTAGCTCAGAGCATTTTATTCACATAACACGTATATCGACGTCACATCAATCAAGTAAAAGATTTCATATTTTAAATACTTTGAAAGAAATATAAATACCGTATTAAGAATTTACCACCACCTTAGAAAACTGAAGCCTCTATTCATAAATTGTCGAGCATATTCCCCTTTCCTCGTTTCCTACATCGAACATTAAAATATCTTAGCACTTGGTCTAGCTATAATTTCTTTAGTTAAGGTCACTAGTAATTAAAATATGTCCTTTAAGGTTTTCTTTGATAAGTTGGAACAGGTTCCTGACGATGTTGTGGTTTAAAAAATAAATTAAATGATTTTAAGGTGAATATAATATTTAGGTGAATTTCTAATAAAATGTATTTATTAAAATATTGGAAAACTTAATTAGACTTTATTTAGATCTTGAAATACTTATCTTAGTTTTCAGGAAAATAAATTATAAAATTATGATTTAGGTTAGATCTTGAAGATTTGATAATAATTCTAAACAAGTAAATTATAAAGCTTTTAGCTTAAATTAATTCTTGAAGACCTTTAAATTAATCATAGAAAATTATGTAATTTATGGTTTAACTTAGATATTAAGAAAATTGAATATATTTATGATTATGGCGTATTTAGATTAACTATAGAATTTAATTGCTAAATTGAATTCAATTAACTAAAATTATATTTTAATTTAGGAAATATATTTAATTGCATAACATGTTTAATTAATTCTTATTTAAGAGGATTAAATTTGTTATTTACTTTGATATGTAATTGGATCTTAAGTTTGGGGTTTAAATTGTAAAATTCATAATTTAATTTAAGATCATTTTATCATTTTTTACAATATGGGGAAATTTATTTAAATGTTTAATATTTATAATTAGGCCTTTGGTTTATTTATTAAAGTATGAAGATAAAACATAAAGTCCATAATTAATTTAAGGTCATTTGGTCATTTTAACAATATGAGAATTTAACTAAATGTGTAATATTGATATTTAGGTCATTGGTTTTATTAAATTATGAAGATCAAGTTATAACTTCTATAACTATATTTAGGACAAAATGTCATTTAAAATAAGAGAGATTGTAATTTATATTTAGGTCCATATTTATAATTTCCCAAGAATTATGGGGTTAACGAGACGTGAATTTAGGTTTTCAAAACCTAGATTTAAGATAATTATTATATTGTATCTATTTTAATTATTATAATATCTCTAAGGTTAATTTATAACCTAATTCATTAGATTGAATTTAATTCATTTATTCATATATATATTAAATCTCAAAAGTAATATCTATAATATTTAGAGTCCGTTTTATAATCTCAATTAATTATGAGTAATTAATTATAACTTCAACAATTTTAAGGGTCTTTTTGTATTTCAACACATTTTAGAGGTCATGTTACCATATTTAACAACTCTAAGTGTAATACATAATATCATTAACTTTTAGGATGTATTACGTAATTTCATAAATCTTTTAGAGCATTTTATGTATTTTCAATAAGTTCAAGGTCTCTCATGTCAAGTTCTATAAGTTGAGGGATTTAAATGCTATTTACATAAAAGTTAGGTTTTGCTTATTAGTCCCTAAGCCTAATTAAATTCTCCAATCACACCCCTACCCCTAACCAAACCTTTCCAAACCCTGCTGCCACCACAACCGCCGCTGTCGGCTCTTCCCAACACTGCCGGCGACCTCACGTCGCCGGCAACCACCTTTCCCCCAAACACACACACGAGTACACCTATATATTAACACACATATACATATCTATATAAATATATACCTGCAGCAGAAAAAATACAGAGGTGCCGCCGCTTCTCGCGGCGGCGTACAGCCTAGCTTGCCGGCGCAACACTGGCGCCGGCTTCCTCATCCACCTTCTCGCCGGTCCCAGCTTCGACCACACACGCACACGTGCACAGATATAGATATATGTATACCCTACAGCAGTGTTGCTGCTCCTCTGAAGGCGCCACCAGCCCAGTCGCCGGCGCCTCCCGCACCGGCCGCCCCGTCATCTAACTTGCCGGCGCAACCACGCGCCGGCTTCAACCAAAATACAGCAGGAAATTTCAGCAAGAAAAATAAGAGAGAGAGAGAGATAGCACAAGGAGATACAAAGAAGAGAGAGAAAAGAAAATTGTTTGACTTATCCATATTTCATCCAATATCTTCTTTATTCATTAATTGTCATGTGTGTATATATAGAATGTACAAATAAAGATAATTAGTGTGTGCTTAGCATATATATATATACATATTTAGATTAATTATATAAGTTTTAATTATATATATGTATTGTGTGCGTATCATATATATATATACTTATATATATATAAGTAAATTTTATTTTGTTTATTTCTCTTTCATATTTTATTAGCATAAAAATTATTATTATTATTATTATTTCTTTTTTTTTTTATATTTAACCTATACCATTACTATTCTAGAATTTATGTCATAAATTTTTGGGTGTTACAAAATTCGTTATTTTTCTTACAATTACCCCTATTTTTAATCATTGATCTGATACTATCTAGGTGTTTATGCCTGCTACCACCAATATGGGTAAAGAGGAAAGGTTGAAGCTAATATATAACTATAAACATCACATCACCTGTATATACAACCAATGTTTGAAAGCATTGGCTAATTATTTAAATAAATAAATAAACATTGACTAATTAATTCGAATCATTTCCAATTGCTAATGTTTTGGAAAATTCTTGTAATATACTTTGTGAGTTGGGTTAATCCGATCAACACGGTTCTAACTCGGTCAACAAGTTATATTTTTGTGTAGAATATAATAATTTTGAAAAATTATATTCATTTGACAAGTACAAATGTGTAATACTTTTGTGTTTATCTGATAATACTTTTATATGTATAATTTAATATTTTTATATGTATCACATAATTATTTAGTTGAAGATTATACATTTATGATTACTTTGACAAATTTTAATTAGACAAATTATATTTTTATTCTCATCATGTAATATTTGTGCATGTTTTATTATTATTTTTACACTATAACCTACCGAGTCTGGCAATTCTAATCATTAACGTTTTGGACTGGTAATTTTATCCTTTAACTTTGAAAATTCAAAAATTTAAGCCAATTTCAACCGAAAGACCATATTGGGCTCAAATTGGGCAATCATTCGAGCTATTCAATCAAATTTGCTGAATTCAGGCTAACAATTATATCCTTTAACTTTTAATCTAGTTTTATTTTTCTTTTAATTTTTTTAACACTCTTGTATTACTTTTAATATTATTTAGAAAAAATTATTAAATTGAGACGAATAGCCCAAATTTAGTGACTTGAGCCCAATTTAACATTTAAGGTTAAAATTGGCCTACATTATAGAATTTTCAAAAATTAAAGGATAAAATTGTCAGCCCGAAATTTAATGACCGGAATTGTCAGACACGATAAGTTACTAGCTAGGTAAAAATAAGATATTTGTGCGTATTATGTAATAATTTAGAAAAATTAAAATTTGAAAGTAATATTATGTATTTCCTCTATCCCACAAAGATAGACATATATATTATTTTTGCCTGTCCCACAAAGATACACTTATGGTTTTTAATTTTAAATTCCATATATACCCTTAATTAAATGTATATTGAATCACCACACTTCAATTTCTTATTTACTTTTTGAAAGACAAGTGTATAATTGAAACTTTGAATATTTTCTTAATCTGTGGAAATATAAGTGTAACGTCCAGAACAAAAAATGAAGCATAATTGATTAATTAAATAAGTAAACCCTTAATTAAAATATCTTATGTGTATTAATTTTTTATTGTTTAATTAAATTACGTGCGTTTCAGATTCGTGTTTAACGTCTAGTTTTAAATGGATAAAATTTATAGACACGAAAGATAGAATATTTTTATACGATTAGATGCGTAACGGAAAAACGAGAAAATAGAAACGAACTAGAGGTCAATCGGACACCCGTAGCTCAAACGACGAAGAAAATGGTAAATTACGAAGTTTCGGAAAAACGAGGAATGGAATCTCAATGATCAGTAATCGAAATCTTATCATGAATAGTGACCTACCCTATCATGAATAGTAACTTTCAAAATTTTCTATAAATAGGCCCTCATTCGATTTCATTTTTCATCGTTTCTTCGAACGAGCCGAAAAGCGCCGAACACACGTAAGTCTCTCTCCCCTCTTTCTTTCCTTTAAATTTATATTCCGTCGTCGCCGCTGCCACTGCCGCTACCGTCACCGAAAAATGTCAAACCCATCTGTTTCGGCTGATTTTCGTATACAACGTAGCCCTCGACGATACGAGTCTAGGGCAACTTCCGAAATTCAATTCCGATTCTCCGTTCGCCGGAAAATGGCGAAAAACCGCCGTTGTCTTCGTCGGAAAATATCAAACCCGTCCGTTTCGGCTGATTTTCATATACAACGTAGCCCTCGAAGATATGAGTCTAGGGCAACTTTCGGAATTCAATTCCGATTCTCCGTTCGACGGAAAACGGCGAAAAAGCATCTCCAAAACCCTAAACCCTTACTTCTTGCCACCTTTTCTCTCTCCTGTTTTTCTCTCTCTCGCTCTTCTTATCACCGTTGCAGGCACCGAAGGGGCTGCCGAGGTTGTGGGCTAGCCACTGGAGGGGTGGTGCCACCATGGATGGTGATGCCGGTGCCGGAAAATTGGCTAGAAAGAGGGTTGTTGCACAAGGAGTTTGCGAAATGTGTGTGACGAAGGGATTTTGAGGCTGTTTTATGACACTATTCATGCCGGAATCCGGTGAAGGATGGCCGGATCTGATAGCCGGCGGTACGAGCTAGCCGGAGGACTAAGGGTCGACGGCATAGGGCGGCTCCGCCGCAGTCGGTGGTTACGGGAAGTAGGCTAGTCGAGCAGGGGACGACGGGAGGTCTGGGCACCAACCTGCCCCGCTGCCTAGAAAACTAGGCAGCCGACGAGAGACGCCGTCAGGAAATTTTCCCATCACCGGGAACAAGCGCGACGTCGTATTTTCGATTCGATTTTCGATCCGAATGTTGTTCTCCTTTCATCGTACTTTATCATCGAGACGTTGCCAACAAAATATCATTGACCGGGGGTCGTGGGTCCCGATCAAAGTCAACCCTTTGATCCAATTACCAAAATACCCCTAAATCTTAAAACGCTCCGTTCGAGCTTGTTTCAACTCCGATCGAGCTCATTCTTGTTTTGTTGTGATCTAAAATTCATTCTCTTTCATCTCAACCTTATAAACTGAAATTTTCAAGGGATTTTTTAACCTTAATCGTTAGGCTTACTATTCCGATTCGTCTCATCTCGATCGATAGTATCCGATCCAATGTTGGTTTAATCTTTAATTATAGATTATAAGGATCTAAGAAAACATTGTAATTTATGTAGGCAACCTGTTGGAGTGAAGCCTTGGGATACGTGATCTTTAAGAGGTGCTGCTCACGTAGTAACCACCGAACAAGGTGGGGGTAATTTCTTATTAAGATTTTATAATTCTTTCGAAGTATTTAAATTATGAACTATTATACTATATTAAATGAGTTGGGTATACGTGCTGAATGCATGATATGTTATATGTGATAATGTTATGATATGATGAATGTGATTGTGATTGCTGAATGATTTAGGGTTCAGTGATGGATTTTGATTATTAATTGTTTTAGTTGATTGATGGAAATTATGATGACTGATGTATGCTTGTATAATTGAATTACGTAATTATGGATTGTGATCTTTACGGGATGTGAACGTTTTACTATGAATGCAAAAATGAAGAATAATGTGAAGTTAATATTTGCATAGGTGCAAATAAGATGTGTTTTATGGCAGTTGAGAACTGCAACTAAGTGCTATGTTAAAATAATGTGCTTTTATGTGTATGTTGATGTGTGCATATGCATGCGTATGAATGACGGTTGATCACCGAAAAAGACGGTTAAGACCCGCATAAAAAAACGGTTAAGTACGTCGAAAAAGACAGTTAAGTACGTCAAAAAAGGCGGTTAAGACCCATATAAAAAGATGGTTAAGTACGTCGAAAAAGGCGGTTAAGACCCGCATATGTTTCCAAGACGGCTAAGACCTGTAAAAATGTTTTTATAGCGGCTAAGAATCGTAAAATGTTTTCATGACGGCTAAACACCGTAAATTATGTGAAAAGTGATGTTTGAATGTAAATGATGATTGATTGTATGTTGGCGGCTAAGACCCGCATATGTTTCCAGGGCGGCTAAGACCCGCATATGTTTGCAAGACGGTTAAAAACCGTAAAGGTGATAATGAAAATGATAGGTTTGAATGTGAAGGATGATTGATTTGAGATGGATGCTTGCATTATAAAATGATTTAAGTCACGTAATTGAAATGATCTATTTTCTACGGTTTTTATTAAAAGTCACGTAATGAATGTGATATGTTTGCATGTTAAAGAGATGAATGCTTGCAGTTTTAAATGATTTAAGACACATATTTGAAGCTATCTACTTTATGTTGTTTTTATTTTAAAAGATAAACGTTTTATGAAAATCTGTTTTGATGTGACAAATGGTGGTTTGGTATGTGGGTGTAAAATCTTTTAAAAATTATTTTTATGTCATCCCGAGTTTCCCCCACCCCACTGAGTGTACTTTTGTCACTCATCCCTATTTCTAAAATGTTTTCAGTTTAAGGATTTTATGGCGTGGAAGGCGAGCGGTGGATGCTGGTAGCCGATGAGCAAAGGTTACAGAACCTTTTTATTTAAAATGATTAATTTCATGAATTTAAGAAATGTATATTTTATAATTATTATTGATTTTATTTATCTTTATTCTATTGAAAAAGGAAATTTTTATAAGTGAGTAACATCTCGATTAAGGTTTATGTACAAAAGAATCAGGACGTTACAATAGGTAAACTTATCTTTGTGGGACAAATGTAGTAATACTTTTGCTTGTATCGGATAATACTTTTGTAACATCCTCGACCAAAACATACATGTCATTGGGCATTCATTTCATGCATCATATGCATTTCGTATTATTTATATGCTCTTATGTAATTAGTGTTGAGAAACCTCTATTATAATTGATTGAGACTCGAGTAATTTTCGAGTGCATAATATAAATTATTTGATTAATAATGATATAAATTACGTTGAATTTTGTAAAGAAAATAAATCTAAATAATAAATATATAAGTAGCATATGTATATATATGTATGCAGAAGTTAATTAATATTATATATATATAAGTAGCATATGTACATATATGTGTGCACACGCATTTGTTACATATAAAAAAGAAGTTTAATATTTTAATATATAAAGGAAAAGAAAACTTAATTTGTCAAGGGGTGAGGCGGTGGATTCGGTGGAGTAAGTAAATGAATAAATAATAAAGTAAAAAGAAAGAAAGGCAGCAAAAGAAAAACAAGAACAGAGAGGAAATGAAAGAAAGAGCAAAAGGAGAAGAAAATAAGAAGAGAAGGGTTTGTGAATTTCGATTTCGTTTCTTCATCGTTTTTCTTCAGAGTTTGAGGGGAGTTTGTGGGGACATGCTCTTCAATTTGATCGGAGTGAAGTCTCAAGATTTTTTTCCAAAAGGGGCACGAGCTGTAGAAAGGGAGAAAGAATTAGAGCGGTGAACGGATCCCTTATCTTAGTCTAGTGAGTATAAACCATATATCTGACTTATACGCAATGTGATGCGATTTATATGCAACATTTGTTATGTGTGTTATATAAGAAATATGTATTTACAAGAATTTATCATTGGATCAAATGATATATTGACAAATGTATACGTAATCATATGTTCGGATGATTGATGTGTTGCATTACATATGACATGAAATTAAAAGGTCTGTGACTGTCTTGCTATGGATCTGTATACATATTGGAGACCTACGGGTCATAATCATATTGGAGACTTATGGGTCTATATACACAGTGTCATATTGGAAATCTCGAGACATATCTTAGCTTGAGCAGTTCACAGAATAATAAACTGGATATAGTGGTGTTTGCATATGTTTATGATTAATGTTAATGATTGTTATTTGCTTGTGGTTTAATTAAGGTAATGGTTTATATTCACTGAGTTGCGATTCATAAAAATCGCATATATTTTTTTTAGATTCAATAGCTTTTTGATGTGGGTTTGTATATATAGACGCCACTCTATACCAGGTCGGCTGGCTGATGCCTCGTGCAACCTTCTCCTCATCCGCATTTTACATTTTGGACACGTGTATCATGAGTTTTATTTAATATGATTTATACTGGGATATGAGTTGTGTGTTTTAATCTTATATGATATTAGTCTTTAAATAATCTTTTTGTACTTATATGGATAAATGAAACGTCAATGATTTACCTATATGATGAATATTTTATTGTGAGATATACGGCATAGGGGTATCGGGTGTCATAGTTTAGTTTGATATCAGAGCGGGGATATGATTCCTCGTGTCATTATGCATTCATAAGTATTATACGTGATATGTAATTGATATTAAAATTACATTTAAATAAATAGGAAAAATGGGCATTCATGAGCATGAATCACTGAGGAGAGAAGGTTCAGCCGTGCCACATCAATCGATAGAAGCATCTCATACATTACATGCATCACATGAGCCTGCACAACATTCACCTAGACGGGCAGAACAAGAGATACATGGGCCAGGTATAGGTTTCAGAAGTAAAAATTTCAAGGAGCTCCGTAAATTACGAACAATTGGCTTCTATGGAACTACTGATCCTGCTGAAGCTGAGACATGGCTCAAAAGAATAGAGAGAGTTTTTAGCATGATGAGATGCACGGTAGAGGAACAGTTTGACTTTGTAGTATCACTGTTACAAGGGGATGCATATGATTAGTGGGAGACAGTTCCACATGCTACAGTACAACCGTCAATCCTTACTTGGGATGATTTTCTTACCGTGTTCAAAAATAGATATATGCCAGAGGTATACCGAGATAACAAACATGAGAATTTCTATCTCTCAAATAGGGGAATTCGTCAGTTGCTGAATATGAAGTTAAATTTACTCAATTATCACATTATACGACTGCTGTGGTTGCTACTGAGCAAGATAGATACAGACGTTTTGAGAACGGACTTTCATATATTATTCAAAGTAAGATTACGCTTTGGGATCTTCATACTTAAACGGATTTGCGTACTGCAACAGTTAGGGCTGAGATTTTGTTAAAAGAAAGACAAACATATTTTCAAAGGCAAAAGAGAGAGTCAATGACTCATATTAGTGAGTCAAGTGAAAAGCCAACTAAACGTCAGAGTTTTTCCTCTCTAGCACAGACATTTAGCAGAGGTGGTCCATTCAGCCAGAGAGGTGGACGTGTATAATCTTTTAGTTGTGGAGGTGGTCGAGGACCTAGCCCGACAATACAGACACGACCTATGTGTCAACACTCTGGTCAATATCATACAGGAAAGTGTCGATTGCTTACTGGAGGTTGTTAACATTTTTATAGGAAGTGTCCAACTAGACCTGATAGATCAAACATTAGTAGAGCGGCATCAGAATCGACAGTGCAAAATATTCGACCAGCAGCACCAGTGGTAAGTGTTGGTAGAGGTCATGGTAGAGGTCAGACTTTAAGCTCTACTGCCAGTAGAAGAAGATCAGAAGCACCAGGAACACAATCACCGGGTCTGGCACGAGTTTTTACTATGTCACAACGGGAGGCAGCTACAGCACCTGAGGTCATTACTGGTAAACTCTATTTAAATGATTTTAAAATACATGTATTGATAGATCCAGGATCCACTCATTCATTCATATCATCCACCATAGTATCTCATTTGCATAAAGAACCCAAACCACTAGATTACAACTTAGGCGTACATACTTCATTAGGTGAAGTTGTAATGGTGCATTCTATATATCGAAATTGTATAATGCGGGTTGATACAATAGCGTTACCAGCTGATCTGATCCTATTATTTCTATGTGAATTTGATGTTATATTGGGTATGAACTGGTTATCGAGACATTGTGCTAAAGTGGATTGTTAGACTAAAGAAGTAATGATAGATTCTTCTGGACAGACTAAAGTGGTTTTCTATGGTGATCGACGGATTGTACCGACATGTTTGATTTCAGCAACAACACCTTTCTGTATGATTAGAGACGGATGCGAGACATATCTGGCACATGTTATAGATCATACAGCTACACATGATGAGATCAGAGATATTTCAATTGTTAAAGATTTTTCTTATGTTTTCCTAGAGGATTTACCAGGATTACCACCAGATAGAGAGACAAAGTTCACCATAGAGTTGATACAGGGTACCGCACCAATCTCTATTCCTCCATATCGGATGGCCCCATTGGAGTTACAGGAATTAAAGAAACAATTGCAGGAACTGCTAGACAAAGGATATATACGGGCTAGTGTATCATCTTGGGGTGCGTCGGTGCTTTTCATGAAAAAGAAAGATGGTACATTACGACTGTGCATAGATTACGAAAAGTTGTATCAAGTAACAGTGAAGAACAAATACCCATTACCACGGATAGATGATTTATTTGATCAACTACAAGGTGCGTAAGTATTTTCCAAGATAGATCTTCGATCTGGGTACCATCAGTTAAAAATAGTCAAAGATGATATTCCGAAGACAGCATTCAGAACTCGATATGGGCATTATGAATTTTTGGTGATGTCATTCGGTTTGACCAATGCACTAGCAGCATTCATGGCTTTAATGAATAAAGTGTTCCAACCTTTCCTTGATAGATTTGTCATTGTCTTCAGTGATGATATACCGATATATTCGCAGAGTATAGATGTGTAAATGTGAATTTTGATTGGATCATGTGGTATTTTTGGGACACATAGTATCTAGACAAGACATAGAGGTCGATTCTAGAAAGATTGAAGCAGTGATAAACTGGGAGGTGCCAACGATAGTTTCGGAGGTTCGAAGCTTTCTTGGTATGGCTGGATACTACAGATGGTTTGTCAAAGGATTTTCCATTATAGCAGCACCCCTCATAAAATTGCTACAAAAGAATGTCTCATTTTATTGGAATGACAGATGCCAACAAAGTTTCGATGAGTTAAAGCACTGTTTGACTACAATATCGATACTCACAATTCCTACAAGTATTATCGGATTTATCGTTTACAGTGATGTTTCACATCAAGGACTTGGTTGTGTTCTAATGCAGAATGGAAAAGTAATTGCTTATGCGTCACGACAATTACGACCACATGAAGTTTCCTATCAGGTTCATGATTTAGAGCTAGCGGTAGTGGTATTTGCTTTAAAAATCGGAGGCATTATCTTTATGGAAAGACATTCCATATATTTACCGATCATAAAGGCTTGAAGTATTTGAAGAGTTAGAGAGAATTGAACATGCGACAGAGACGTTGGATGGAACTATTGAAGGATTATGATAGCATGATAGAGTATCATCTGGGAAAGGTTAACGTTGTAGCTGATGCGTTAAGTCGGAAGTCCGATAGTACAGTGGCACATATGCATATGACTCAATTATCAGATTTCATTGCTCTATGAAGTTTAAACACAAGACTACAGTTAGATACAGGTGGAGTGCTGATTGCTACGTTGGAGATTCGTCCGATATTGAGACAACGAATACAAGATGTACAGAATAGAGATGAAAAATTGATAGAAATTATTGAACAGGTACAACACGGTAAAGACACGCCATTTGATTTACAAGATGGTACATTAATGTTTGACACCAGGTTGTGCGTACCTGACGTTGATGATTTACGACGAGAAATTTTAAACGAGGCACACAACGCACCGTATGCTATACAACCGGCACAACAAAGATGTATCACACATTGAGGCAGCATTACTGGTGGCCAAAAATGAAGAAAGATGTTGCTGAATTTATTTCCAGATGTCTTAGTTGTCAACAAGTTAAAGCAGAACATCAAGCACCCGCAGGTACGCTAAAACCCCTATATATTCCGATTTGAAAATGGGAAACGAGGACTGGGGATCCCTGGATCCTAGGAAGGATGATCCCCAGAAATGGGCAATACCTGTTGAAGAGGTGGATCTTATAAAATTGGATCCGAGCAGGCCAGACCTGGAGTTGTGAGTCGAAAGGGAATTGAAGGAACCATTCCAAGCCGAGCTGGTTTTCTTCTTTCAGGCAAATACTGACGTCTTCGCCTGGGCCCACAAAGACATGGAAGGCATCCGGCCAGAAGATGCCTACCACTACCTAAACATAGACCCCGCAGCCCAGTTAGTGGCTTAGAAGAGGCGGAGACTTAGCCTGGACAGGTACGAAAGGCTAGAATTGGAAGTACAAAGGTTGTTAAGGCATCGCTTTATCAGGAAGACCAAGTACGCGACCTTAGTGTCCAACCCCGTCCTAGTTAGAAAAACGAATGGTCATGGCGGCTGTGTGTGGACTTCACCGATTTGAATAAGGCCTACTCGAAGGATTGTTTTTCTTTACCTAACATCGATCTGCTCGTCGATATATTACCGGGCACGAGCTCATAAGCTTCATGGATGTATATTCTGGGTATCACCAAATACCGATGGTCGAGTAGGATCAGGTTTACACAATGTTCATCACCGACCGAGCACAATACTGCTACATCATGATGTCGTTCGGAATGAAGAATAGAGGATGACCTACCAGAGGCTGGTAAACAAGATGTTTGCCGTCCTGATTAGAAAAACGATGGAGGTCTACATGGATGACATGCTTGTTAAGTCCAAGAAAATAGCCGACCACGTGGGCAACCTAGCTAAAATGTTCGATATCCTGTGGAAGTACAGAATGAAGCTAAACCCCAAGAAATGCTCCTTTGGGGTCGGTTCGGGGAAGTTTCTCGGATACATGGTAAGCTAGAGAGGAATTGAGGCCAATCTTGAAAAAATCCAAGCAATCATGAACTTAACTCCACCATGGCGGATTAAGGATGTCCAGAGCCTGACAGGTAAAATCGCAGTCCTTAATCGATTCATATTCAGGTCCACCGACAAGTACAGGTTATTCATTAATCTCATCAGGAAGAAATCCCAATTCGAGTGGAATGGTGAGTGCCAGTCCGCACTGGACGAGCTGAAAAGGGCATTGATGGCAGCCCTGGTTCTGGCCAAGCCTTAGCCCGGTAAGAAATTGTAGCTCTACCTAACAGTGTCTGAGTATGAAGTAAGTGTGGTGCTCATTCGAGCAGAGTAGAAAGCTTAGCAACCTGTCTATTATGTGAGCCAATACTATTCGGTCATGAAGAAGTTGGCCTACACCCTGATCATCTTAGCTCGGAAGTTACGTCCATACTTCCTGGTACATTAGGTAGAAGTACTTACAAACTTCCCTTTAAAACAAGTACTTGGCCACCCAAACATCATCGGGCGATTACTGAAGTGGGCTGTAGAGCTCGGGCTGTACGACGTTCACTATGCTCCCAGGACGGCCATCAAAAGGCAAGCCCTGGCCAACTTCATCGTGGAGTTTACACCAACTCTTATCATCTGAGAAGAATGAATAGAAAAACCTTGGTGGATGTTCGTGGACGGATCATCGACCGCCCAGTACGGGAGGACTGGCATTGTCTTAGTCAGCCCCACAAACAAATATTTCTGCTTGGCCCGGTGCTTCAAGTTCTCAGCGATAAATAACAAAGCCAAGTATGAAGCAATCCTCGCCGGCCTGAACATGGCGAAGCAGTTCAGAGTGGAAGAGCTAGAAGTGTTTAGCGATTCCCTTTTGGTGGTGAACCAAATATCTGATGAATACGTGGCCAGGAAAGAACAGATGGCCAGGTATTTGAGGTCGGTTGAGCTAGCCTCAACAGGGTTTAGGAGAATTCGAGCCGAGTAAATCCCATGAAATAAAAATACACAAGCTGATGTGTTAGCTCGGTTGGCCACGAGTGAAGAAGCAGAGGACATCAGATCGGTCAATATTGGTACAGTAGACAGCTCGGCACTCGACCCAAAAGAAGTCCACACCACCGAGCAGAAGATGACTTGGATGACCCCGATCATCTAATACTTGGAAGGGGAAAGATGCCTGCCGACCAGGGTGAGGTAAAGAAGTTAAGGATCTGAGCTGCCAGAAATACCGTACAGGATGGAGTGTTGTACAAGAGAGGATTTTCCCGGCCTCTTTTAAGATGTTTGAATGAGGAGGAGGCTGAATATATATTGAGAGAAATCCACGAAGACGTGTGTGGCAATCACTCCGGAGGACAGTCCTTGGCCTTCAAAATTATCAGGCAAGGTTACTTCTGGCTAAGTTTGAAGAATGATGTTATTAACTTCGCCAAGAAATGTGATCGGTGCCAGAGATGCGCGCCCATCATCCGAGCACCCTCCAAAGACCTGAATTCAGTCATGGCCCCCTGGCCGTTTACTAAGTGGGGAATCGATTTGATTGGCCCAATGCCAACGGACCGAGGAGTGAGGTACGCAATTGTTGTTGTCGATTACTTCACCAAATGGGTAGAGGCCGAGCCCCTAGCACTAATCGAGCTGAAAATCAAAAACTTCATCTGGTAGTCCATCATTTACCCGTTCGGGATTCCGCACTCTATCATTACGGATAATGGGCGGCAATTTGATGCAGAGGACCTCAAGATGTTCTATGAGAACTTGGTGATTAAAATGTTGTTCTCAACTCCATATTACCCTCAAGGGAATGGCCAGGTTGAGGCCATCAACAAGATCATCAAACACATCCTGAAGGCCAGACTAAAAGAATCAAAAGGGGTTTGGGTGAATGAACTTCCCGAGATACTTTTGGCATACAGAATGATGGTCAGGACGGTGTCGGGAAAAAACACCATTCTCTTGGACCTTTAGGTCTAAGGCTGTCATCCCAATCGAGCTCGGTGTCTCGACCTGGAAAGTGAATAACTATCAGGAAGAGCAGAACATTGAAGCAATGACGACCAGCCTTGACCTGGTCAAAGAAAGAAAAATCAATGCCGATATAAAAAATTACATCTACAAACAGAGAAGCACAAGGTATTATAACTCCAAGGTCCAAGCATGTAAATTTGAAATTGGAGACCTCGTCCTCAAAAAGTTCTACAACACACTAAGGAACCTAACACTGGGTCCTTAGGACATAATTGGGAAGGACCGTACAAGATCAGCCGAATCCTGGTCGGAGGTGCTTATGAAATAGCCGACTTCAATGACTAGGTGATGTCGAAGCCATGGAACATCGAATACTTAAAGAAGTACTACCACTAGCCGGTTAGGAAATTTCTTATAATTGCCTTGTATATTTTTCTGTTGATTTTTTCACTTAATGAAGTTAAGTTCTAACTTGTTAATTGTAAAAGGCTACGACCTCATTCGAGCCGGCTAGGCCGGATAAAACAGTAAGGTTTCAGCCCAAAAAATGATACGGCCTCATCCGAGCCACCCAGGCCGGATGAAACAGTAAGGCTTCGACCCAAAAAAGGCTACAGCCTCGTTCACGACCCCTAGGCTGGACAGAATAGTAAGGCTTCGGCCCAAGGCTCCGGCTAAAAATAGGCTATGGCCTCAGCCAAGCTGACCATAAAGAACAGGGGCTATGGCTAGGATAGGATCTCGACTTTATCCTAGCTATCCCCGGGTTAAGTATTGGCTAGCCAAGACCGATCACGTTTGGTACATGGCAAGAAACCAACACATTAAACCAAGCCGAATCGGTATTTAAAGAGAGTGAAAATGAACATGTTAACTAAGTGTTGATGTGATATACACAGAGCCGGTCAGATAATATGCCGACCTGAGCAAGTTATAAGTTTATTATATGTTAAGAGTTGAAATACAGGTTACATTGTACCAAGTATTTATGCGATATAAACCAAGCTGGTCAGATAATATGCTGAGCTGAGCAAGTGATATACAAGTATGAAAAGGCAAGTTAGAGGCGAATAAGTTAAGTTTTGATACAGGCTACAAGTATGGAAAAAATATAAGTATGAAACATGAGAAGCCGAGCTGAGCAGATCAAATATGAATTGCATTTAAAGTAAGCTGGTTTGGAGGCTAGCACCTCATACAAAAGGGCCAATTGGCTCAAGCAAAAAATATAAAATCAAAAGGAAACCAAAATTTTATAAGTATTTACAAACTATGAGGGCAGCACCTCGACCACGTCCTCCCCGGCTTCCTTGGTCTCCCGGCCTCCTCGATCTCCTCGACATCCTTATTTTGGCCACCTACGGGCGCCCGAACCATGTTCCAGTTCAGATCGGATTGAGCTGAATCAGGGGCGCCGGACGGAGAAGGTGATCTGACCTGGGTGGAAGATACCCGGGAAGATCACTCATCATCCCCAGGTAGTATTCGGGGAGAGACTGCTTCTCCAAGTAGCCGACCAGTGCCACCATGAGGAGGCGATCATCGAGTTTCTCTCTCCGAGCTGCATCGATGGCATTGATGAACGCGAAGAGATAACCCAGGACCCTCTCATACTTACACTCGGTCGAAGCCTTATACTTCAGCACAACCACCACCTCATCCATCGGGACGGCCTAAGCAGCCTCTAGGTCAGCCTTTGTGGCCTCCAGCTCCGCCACCACTTGAGCATGGGCCACCGTCAGGTCGGTGAGTCGTTGGCGGTCCACCTCAGCGACCTTGGTGGTCTCTGCCAGAAGATCCTGGGAGGAGGCTAGCTGCCCCTTCAGCACCTCCTTCTCCTTGGTCGCCACGACTAGCTCGCTCATCTTCTTCCGAAGCTCCTCTTTCTTGGCTTTGTATTTCTCGAGCTGGTCGAGATGAAGGGGATGAGCTCACCATGAAAAGACGAAGGCCTGGGCCTGGAGGACAGACGAGCAGACATCCATATCGACATCAGTCATCCGCCCGATGAGCTTCTCCAGCTCCTCCATCCAAGATTTGATAGGAGCCTCGACAGTGGGCTCGACTCCTGGTGGCAGCTTGATCAGCACCTCCGAGCTTAGGTGCTGCGCCCTGGAATAGCTAATTTGGAATGACGGTCTTTGATTGAGGTATTCATTTGAAACCTCGATCTGGGCAAGGTCCCACCCGCAGATACTAACCAAGCCGGCCAGTGGGGTTTCTGATTGCCACACGCTGGGAGGAGCAACGACGGTGACATCCTAGGAGCTGGAGGGCTGTGGTGCGACTACCGTCCTAGAACGTTTGGCCAGAGGGGAGTGCCTAAGAGATCGCGGGGTGGGCACCCCTTGCCCAGCGATTGTAATGGCAGAGATAGGGGGCTCCAAGCCACGCCCCTTCCCATGGCCTGAGACTCTGGCTGGCTGCCTCTGCCTTCTGGCCTGCTCAGCCCTACGACGGATGCGTTTTGTGGGATCCATTCTTAAAGGCAGACCGTCTCGTGGGAGGATGACATAAATAAAACAAGTGTTAAAACAAATTTGAGGATACCGAGCAGAGAGCCGAACAGAGAATGAGTTATTACCTTGAAAGTTAACGGGGACAGGAATAAATAGAAAGATCAGGCCAGCTCAGGCAAGCCGCTCTTTAGTGAGAAGGCTCTTGAAAGTTTGCCTCTTCGGGTCAGTGTTATTCTTCAAGAAGCGGATCTTCCTAGAGAAGTATTTACCGACCAGGAGGTTCTAAGGTGAAATTTCTACAAAACAGAGATATTATAAACATTAGAAAGCCGACCAGAAAAGAAGAATACAAATATATATTGTTGATCGGCCCAAAGTGTGTAGGATAGGATACTCTCTGTGACGAATCCTCAGCAACCAGTCCGGGACTCATCTAATCTCCTCCGACCCAAAACCACTTGGTTTTTCAGTCTTTGACAAAAGAAGGAAGACCTCAATCAGTTGAGGTCGAAGCAGCCGAGGAGAGGTATAATAAAAATGGTTCTTCATCCCCGAGATCAACTTAACACTGAACAGCCAGGCCAACTCTTGAGGGGTCGGAACCCCAAGGTTGTAAGAGTAGAAGAGCACCAGCAGCCCTAAGATTAACGACCGGCTATTAGGATGAAGTTGGCCAAGAGCAATCCCCCAGTTCCAAAGATAGTAAGTGAGGCAGGAAGCTAGGGGGAAGCATAGACCGCTCTCAAGGGCCCGGAAGTTGATGGCAACACACCCATTCAGTGGTTTATCCATTCTCTTCTCGGGTCAGGAAACATCGAAGGTAGTTCCCCAAGGAATATTAAAGAGGGTGTGCCAACGATCCATCTCAGCTCGGGTGGCAACTGATGGCCATGTTACGGCTTCGGAATCTTCCCAAGGCTGCTCGATCTGACGGTACCGCAATTGCCGGATGGGAACCCCGGTGGGGATGTTAGGAACTGAGCACGATGGGCCAGCCTCTTTCATCACGGTAAGGGCTGGGTCCCTAATAACCTCCTCGTCAGGAGAGGTGGATCCCAGTGACAACTCTTCATAGCTGTACTCTAGCTCCTCGGATGCGCCCTGGTCGTAGTCCCGGACCGACCCGCTTCCAGATGATCCGTTCGATAACATGTTTGTGAAATACAAATAATTACCTAGTGAATGTGTGGATTGGTGATTCTTCTCGGTCAGTTCTTCTTGGTGTTCTTAAGGAAAATCTATTAACAGTTTTAAGCTCGTGAAAAGGAAAATGAAGAGAAGACACCCCTATTTATAAGAAGAGCACAACTCTTCAACTTTCTCCTGCCAGGAGACGACACGTGGCTGATCAGACGACCAGGATTCGATGATGCTTCAACTTCCTTTACATCAGATGATGGCACGTGTCCGACCTGAGGAGTGGACTATGCCATGCCATGTTCAACCTATATTCAGCTCGACTCGGCTGGTGGAGTTTGATTAGGTCTCAACAGAACAAGTTTCTCTCACGACCTAAGGGGCTATTGTTGGACCACCAACCCGAGTAAGATTTAAACGCTTAACCTGGTCGGTTTATAAAAGTGGTCTTCAAGGGTATTTCAACTCGTTGAGCTTACCCACGTGACCCGACCAGGATATTTCACCTGGAGGACCACTTGGTGACTCGGCCAGGATCTTTTCCGTGAAGGGCCCGAAGGGACATAGCCAACCCTGGTAGGATATTCCGAGCAGAATATTCCAAATTGCTAAGAGATCGTGGGGGAATCAAACCGCTCACTCCCTAGAAAATAGGCTAATTATAAGATCGTAGTGGGCATGATCCCCACTACTTGTACTCTTCCCAGACTATAAATAGTGTAATTTTCAACTTGTAAAGGGTTCGAACATTTTGTATTCAAGCACTAGAGAGCTCTTCTCTCTAACATATATTACACACGATTCTGGCTGGCCATAATAAACCGATCAGGATCAACAAAGCTAAATTGTCCGAGTAGGCTCCGGACCAGTATTTTTCGCACTCTTTAATTGATTTTCTTATCCGATTAGCTTCATTTTAATTCGAATTCACATAATTTGAGTGTTCGACTAGAAATTAAATCATTAAATAAATTCCGATGTCAACAATATCTATCGGATTAAATTAATTTTTTTTATGTAGATCAAAATCCTAATATTACATAATCTGATCAAATATTATAAAATTCGGAAGTATAAAAATAATTTCTTTTAATTTTTAAATCAGTAATACTAAAGATGATAAATTATGAAAGTGAGAAATATAAAATTCATAATAAATACAATATGACTCGGATTGATATAAAAGTTTTACAGAAGATCAATATTACAGTAAACCATAACATATTAAAACTTCATAAAATTATAAGGTCTGTAAATATTTATTTTAAAACCTTTAAATCAGAAACGTGAACATATCGATTCTTGCACTGAATGAATAGAAAATTCGTTTTAAATAGGTTAAAACTTCGATCCACTTGAAATTTTACTAAGTATTAAATACATATGAAAGATGAACATATTAAATTTTCATAAAATGTGGAGGTGTCTAACTACAAATTTAAATAGTTGACTAACCATTCTAGAATTTGAAATTAAAGAAGAAGGTGTGTTTCCTCAAATTTATTTTATTAACATGATATCAAAAATCTAACCCTTCCTAAATTAATTATATTCTAACTCAAGATCTCACTTAGATTTATCATATAAACAAGAATAAAAGAAATTACTCTAGGTTTGACATAAAAAGGAAATTATGAGAAAAAAGGAAAAACACGTACCTTTTAAGAAAGTTTGAAAATCCTTACCCTAACGTACATCTTTTCTCCTACTTATATGATGAGATTTAGGGGTTCTAAACCTAATAATGATGTAATGAGCCTCCTAACCTCTTGAACTCATATTAAAAGAAATCTTCTTGGGCTCATACCAAAAAAAAAAAAATCTAATTAGATTTGGCTTGTAATCTGTTGGTCTCAAGTGGTGTCCAAGGTTCAGAGAGGGGGGGTGAATGAACCTTGGTCGATTTTCAAAATCTTTAAAACAACCGTTCTGCACTATAAGTTACTTAATCTTGCAGCGTTAGATGGTTACTGCTTGCAGCGCTACGATGCAGTGCTGCACGCTGTAACCTGGAGTTTTATACACAGCGGAAATTAACTTTTTAAGCACAAGGCTGTTTTTCTCAAGAATGCTTCTTCCAAAACGTTTTATGCTAAGAGACAGATAAAATGCAGAAGATAAACGCACAGATAAATGAAGCGATTAAACACTTATGGCTTATAGTGGTTCGAAGGTGGTGTAATCCTTCTACGTCCACTCTACTGCTCCTCGAGCAGGAACTTTGTTAAGCAAGATTGATTTACAGGACTCTCCTAACAATCTATCAACTTTACAAAGAAACCACCTACTGAAGTCCAGCGTACACAGAGCAATTGCAAACTTCAAAGGCTAACCCACACAGGGTTCCACATTCCCACACAGGGAAGCTGCCTAACTCTAGACAACTAAACAAACAGCAAGGATCTCTCCTATCAACTGCTTGACACCACTAAAACAACCTAAGCACACAGCAACAAAGTTAGAAGGATAAAAAGTTTTTCTTCAACTTGTGCTTCGAAGTGAGCTTCTGAATCTGTAAAGAAACTTTCAGCTTGAACTTGCTTCACTTCGGTAGGTTGAGTGACTGAAACTGATTGTAGGCTTGAATGCTTGAAACTTGTAAGCTTTAAATTTTTCTCGAATGATTTACAGATCTTAGTAACAGTAACCAGCTTCATTGCTCCTCAACCTCTATTTATACTTGTTGGAGAAGATGTCCGTTGAAAGAGACATCCCTCTTTTGAATTTGAATTAGTCTGATCAAAGCATGGTTCGTATTTAATGCGACTTGACTTTCTCTTTCGGAGCATTTAATGCGGCAGTTGCGGCTCGCAGCTTTCTGCAGCGCGTCAGTCCATGTGGTATCTTCTTATTGGCTCCGTGTCTGCTTCTTTGACTTTTTCTTGAACGGCTCTATTATTTCTGCTTGAATCTCCGTTCCTCGTACTATATTTATCCTTCCTTGGATTTGCAGGATACTTCGTTTTGTCGTTGGCGCTGTATTACTTAACTGTACTGTAAGCTCTGCGCTGTATCCTTGGTCTTCGTGCAGCTGGTACTATCCTGTAGTGCTGCGGTAATTTAGACCTGGTTGCAGTATCTTCTGGCAGTGTTGTTGTATCTTCTTCCCAGCAGTACTCCTATTTCCTTTTCTTGCAGTGTTGCTGCACGCCGTTCTTTCTTGCTTTGTGTATAGAAGTTTCATTTTACTGAAGCGTTGCTGTATCTTCCTTCTATCAGCTTTGCCGTATCCTGCCTTCTTGCAGCGATACTGTATCCTGCCTTCTTGCAGCGATATCTTCCCTTAAAGCTTAGATGCAGCTTTATCCTCGTTTAACCTCCATTTTCAGTATACAACACAAGACTCAATTCTAGTCTATTTATTCACTTAAACAATGTGAAAAATGGGGTACTCAAAACTTCCTATTACATATTTGGTTTGTCTCATCAAAATCTAAACATTGAAATCCCAACATAATCCAAATTAGATCCATCATTAAATAAAATCCTACATCATATAGGATTCATAAAAAAAAATTTAATATAACAATCTTTAAATTATTAATTTATTAATAGTATTATTATTTTTTTACGGTTGTAACAATATGTATATATACACACACATTCCATCTGTTTCATAATTAGTGTCGTTGTGAAGTCTAAATTTTGTTTCAAATTAAGTGTTGATTTAGAGTTTTATACGATTTTATTTCCAAATTATCCATATTATAAATTAATTTTCTAGTAGTGTATGATATCTTCTATGGAATTAATTTGATTTTTTTTCTAATTTCACAAATTCCTTGATAAGTTAAGGGTATATTTGTGAAATTCTCCACAAACGTTTAATTTATATTATATTTTAAAAAAATTCCTTGTTTATGCAGTAATTGTTAATTTCTAAATAAAAAATAGAAGTAAATGGATGCAGATTATGTGGAAGATATATGAATTATTTATATGACGATATAATAATGCAATAATAAAAATAATTACTGCATATTATAATTCAGGTAAGTATAATTATTGCAGTATACCTTTTTCATAATTCAAGCATACAAAATAAACGTTTTAGACCTACCCAAATTGATAAAAAAATTATTATAATGATTATACTTACATGAATTATAATATATAATTATTATGTCAATAATATTTGATTGTATTGTAATTATTATACTTACCAGAATTATAAAAAAGATATATTGTAATGATTATACTTACTGAATTATAGCATATAATACTTATCTTTATTATGTCAACAATATTAAGGTATATTGTAATAATCATTTTTACCAAATTATATGTAGTATTTATTATATTCTAACAATATTCGTAGTATGAATATTGATTTCATAAACTTTCCACATAATTATCGACGTGCATTTACTCTATTTCCTAAAAAGAAAAAAAAATCAACATTTATTGCATAAACATGAAAATAAACAATAATCTTATCATGTCACAACTAAGGTAATTCTTTTTTATTATTTAGAATTAAGATCCTACATTTTCTAACATCTATAAATAGGTAGGGACTATGCAATAGTTGTAACACCCCGAAATAAAAATTTAAATACATAAAATATAATAAGAATTTTATATTAATTAAATTTAAACTTAAATAGTAATTAATATCAATTAAGTATAAACTATGAAAATATATATATCCAAAATATATATTCTACATATAAATAAATACACAATGTATATATATATATAAGTATAACTTATGTAAATATCCTTAATATATATATATATATACATATACATATATGCATAAAGTGGGGAAGAATAAATCAAAAGTGGAAAAGTAAATAGGGAAGAATTCTCGGGTGATTTAGCAAAATATAGTTAATTAAATAAATATTTGTGAAAATATAGTGTTTTTAAGTGAATTAGCAAAATATTGTAAATCGCGGTTGGAAACCGCGACTGGAAAAATGCAACAATGGAGTCGCATCTGGAAACTGCGAATTCAAATTTACGGATTTTTTATTTTTTTTTTAATTTAATTAGAAGTCACGGTTGCCAACCGCGACTTTAATTTCGAATTATTTTTTTAATAGGAGTCGCACCTGGGAACTATGACTCCTTAGAACAATCTCTGCAACCACCTAAAAAGGCATTCAACGCAGCAGTAAGTAAAAGCAAGGTAAAAAGCAAACAAAGTAAAAGCCAACTACCCATTTAACCTTCAGAGAATGCTTTTACTTGGGTGCAGCAAAGAATTCACCCCCAACCATCTTGTTCTTCCCCAACCATTGTAGAATTGTTGCTTTGTAAAATTGTGAACCACAGTTTAAACCGACGTCGTCACCATTGTTGCGGCCATCACCTTTGCTACTCCGATCTGCTGCTAAAATCCATCAAGTAATAAACTATTAATTTGTAATTAATTTTTTGTTTATAATAGTTCAAGTGTTAGAGATATTTGGTGATATTTATTCAATTATTGTAGATATTTGATGTTAATGCATGTTTTAGATAACAAAGTCCTTGCGTGATGTTAATGGTTTTGTTGATACTGCTAAAATATATTATCATTTTTAGATAACAGAGTACTTATCCTCATGATGTTGTTTGTTGTGCTCAACATTACTGATTATTTAGCAGACGTGCTCTCGAACATAGAAACGAATAATTATAATGTAAGATACAAAGTACTAGTTAATTAGGCAGTTTATGATATTTTAATAATATATTTCAATCTACTTGGCCAAAACCAAAGCTCTTATTTTCTGTTGATTAATATTTAAACTATGCAGGATTGCAACCTTCATAGACTGTGAGGCACATGATGTAGTCCAGAAGAGGAATTTAATTATTCATTTTTAGATAACAAAGTCCTTGCATGATGTTAATGGTTTTGATACTGCTAAAATATATTAGGAGTGATATACATCATTAATTAATTATACATAAGCCCAAATATTGGAATGTGTATGAAGCAATGTTTTAAGATTCTCTTAAGTGCTAATCGGACATTTGATTAGTGTCTAGGTACCGAGCAGAAATTAAATATAATTTCTTGTTATTTTAGTTTTTTTTTTTATTTTGAGAAAATATGTTTGAATTCCTATATTGTTTTGTTTTTGTTTCAAGTTTATGTAAGGAGGATAAACAAATTTTCTCTTTAAATGAAGGTGAAAAATCAGGTATCTCTTTAAATGCCTGTAGAATACCCAAGTGTCTGTCAGAAATTAAACAAATTCCATCTGATATCCCTTGGAAAAGATGTGTATTTATCATTTCAAGAAACCACTTCCACGAGGCTAAAGTCTCATCATCGACAAGAGCATATGCAAGCGGCAAGATATGTTGGTTAGCATCCAATGTGACAGCAACTAACAACTTGTGTTTGTACTTGGTATACAAATGAGAGCCGTCCACACTTATAAGCTTACGACAAGTGTGGCTCCCACCATATCGCGTGATGGTGAAGAAATTCATACCAGTTTTCTTCGATGCTCGAAGTTTCCACTGACACTGTCTGTGTGGGGTGTTATGCTTACATACAACTTTCCATAGTTTCGGCGTACTCTCAACTACTTTGTACTCACGTTTTGCAAATCTGATAGAATGATCTTTTACTGCCGTGATAAGTCAGTTTTTTGATTGAAAGATCATGCCCACCTTCAAATTACCTTTTTTGCTATCATATAAACTTCCCCAACTCCCGCAAGGAATATCAATTGAGTCTGCCACTATTTCTCCATACATAGTTGAGAAGTATGGAATAGTTGGATGTATTACCGGTTGAGTTTGTGTAGAAGATGTTGGTACATCCACTCCATGTTGTGGTGATGGCACATGATGTTGCCCTAATGTCTCCAACATTTCATCAAGGTTAGCTTCATCTTCATCATCTTCTTCATGGACATTATGACCAATCTCATCTGGTTCAGAGTCGGATGGCAAGTGAGATCCCAAATTATCTGATTGTTCTATATCATCAGAGGTATCAAAACACTCAGTGGATTCAGAATGAATTTGTGAATTGAGTCCACATGTAGCCGCAACACAATCTCCAAGCTCATTCACAACTTCTCGCATATTACTTGACTCAACATTATGTCTCATGTTTGCATAATTTGATGTCAAAGCACCAGTATGGAAGTCTCCGAATCCCATAGATGTCATCCCTTGTGTAACCATTTGAATGTTAGGCACACATTCAGGCGGTGGAATGTACGACTCATTTAAATTGAATGTATGAATATTATCCAACCCTTGTTCTTGCAGCTCAATGCTTGTGGGATTATCCTGCGAAAGTAAAGACATGTACACACCCCATTCAGTTTCCAACATCGTATGTGGGGGAACAATATTGTCATTATTTTGGTCCGCTTCAATATAAATGTGCATTTCATCATTTCCTTCATCTGGATCCAAAAATAGCTGAAGTTGTTCATCATTTGTTACTGTCGATATGGGTATACTCATAGTTTCGAAACCAACTCAAAAAATGATATGTTACGCTTTATTATGAAAAACGTCATAGGGTCACGATTATACGTCCCCGACCACTTATCTTGTGATACATGACCTCCAAAATACACCAATACTGTAACATTCCTCTTAGGTGTCATACCTTCACATTCCAAAATATATAAATAAATAATGAGTTCATCAATATAATTACAAAAATAAACTAATCATGACCTGTTATATATAATATGATACTCCTCTTTTTAACAATCAATTTTTTTTTATTTTTTGTACCTCTAAACAATGTATGAGTGTCATTTGTCATAAATAATTCTATCATATACAAATTCAAATACTGCAACACAAATGACTAAATTAAAGACATCAAAGTTTAATTTAAATAATGATAGTCAAATTTGAAGAACCATAAATAAGTGATTAAAACAAAATTAAAATTATATACATATAAGATAGTTGAATCATTGAGTTGTTTGTATGTATGTATGTTTAATATTAACAACAAAATTATATTTTGTATTCCAACTCTATATCAAAATATTCATAAAATGTGCATAAATTATGAAGACAATTAAAATAATGAAGGAGCAAAACTTACCAGTGCTACGCAATCATCAACAAAATTACAATAGTTGAAGGTGAATGTTAAAATGAAAAATTTACAATAGAGGTGGAAGAAAGAAGGAGAAGTATTGTTGAGAAAGAAAATGAAATGTTGCAGGTATGTGGTGAGGAGGGGAAGAAGAAGGAAAAGTGGGCGAGTGAAAAAAACAGGAGTCGCAGTTCCCAGGTGCGACTCCTATTAAAAAAATAATTCGAAATTAAAGTCGCGGTTGGCAACCGCGACTTCTAATTAAATTTTTAAAAAAAATAAAAAATCCGTAAATTTGAATTCGCAGTTCCCAGGTGCGACTCTATTGTTGCATTTTTCCAGTTCGCGATTTCCAACCGCGATTTACAATATTTTGCTAATTCACTTAAAAACACTATATTTTCACAAATATTTATTTAATTAGCTATATTTTGCTAAATCACCCAAGAATTCTCTCTCTCACCCAACTCTCTCTCTCTTCGGCTCTCACTTTCCTCTCTCTCTTCTTTTTCATTTTTTTCTTCTCTTGTTATTCCTCTATTTCTCTCTCCCTGGTTATCTTGCTTTTCGCTGCTGCTTCTGTGAACATGGATATGTATATATATATGTGAGTTTGAGGTTGTGGTGGGTGTGTGAGTCGAAGCGGATGTGGGTGTTGGAGAAGGGACCGGTGTAGGGGAAACCAAGGCCGGCGAGCCGATTGAAGGGAAGCACCGGCAAGGGTGAGCGGCGGCTGCAGAGATGACGGGAGAAGGAGCGGCCATGGCAGAATCGAAGCTGGAAATGGGGGAAGGGAGGCAGGTGACAGGGAGCAGGGGTTGGGGAAGGAGGATTTGGGGCTGGGGGTTTCATGTTGGGAATTAGATAAAATCCAAGGGCTAGTTTGCAATATTGAGTTTAGATGGACTTGAAAATGAATCCTTAGCTTTTAGGAAATTACAGATTACTCCTCTAAGCAGTTAAAGCATGCTTTAAGGCCCTACATTCTGTTTTAATGATATTTTGAACTCTAAAAATTTATTAGAAATTCGACAATGATCCCAATAGTTGTAAATGCTATATGTTATAATTTTAAGTTTATGAAATTATGCTTTAAGGCTAATGAAATATAATATATGAAAACCGAGCTTTAATTAATTGATAAGGATAATTTATTTTAATCAATTTATATTGTTTAGAACTCTTTATATAATCGATTAGAATGTGAAACCCTAAATTATTATCGAAATAGTTAAATAAAGCTAGTTTTGGGATGGATTTTTGGAATTGAATATTATTACCTTAATTATTATAAAATTTTTACCCCAAAGAATTATTTGGAATTATAAGTTAGAACCTATATTTAACCAGATTGCTTTTGAGACTAAAAATATAGACTCTGGAAATATTATAACAATTAATGTAATTATGATTTAATTGTTATTTTAAATCTAGGTTTTAAAATTCTAGATTCAAGTCTCGTTAATCCCATAATTCTTGGGAAGTTATAAATATGGACCTAACAATAACTATGGACCTAACAATAACTATGGACCTTATGATTGAGGTTTAAATTGTAAAGTTCATAATTAATTCTTTACGTTTTGATCTTTTTTTTTAACAAAATGAGGAAATTAATTGTATATTTAATATTTATAATTAAGCCTTTGATTTATTTATTAAATTATGAATATCAAAGTAAATATCAAATTCAATCCTCTTAAATAGAAATTAACTAAGCATGTTATGCAATTAAATATAATTCCTAAATTAACCAATAATATCAGTTAATTGAATTCATTCTTATAAATTAAATTATGTAGTTAACCTAAATACGTCATAATCATAAATATATTCAATTTTATTAATACCTAGGTTAAACCATAAATTATATAATTAGATTTTCTAAGATTATTTTAAGGGTTCCTAAGAATTATTTTAAGCCAAAATCTTTATAATTTACTTATTTTAGAATTATTTTCAAGTCTTCAATATTTAAACCAAATCATAATCTTATAATTTAATTCTCCTGGAACTAAGCCAAGTCTTTCAAGATTTAAATAAAGTCTAATTAAGTTTTCTAATATTTTAATAAATACATTTTCATTATAATTCCATTTAAATCCTATATTTACTTTAAAATCATTTAGTTTATTCGTTAAATCACAACATCGTCAGAAACCTGTTGCAACTGATGAAGGAAAACACTAAAGAAAACATTTAATTATTAGTGACCTTAACTTACGAATTTACCACTAGACAAAGTACTAAGATATTTTTAATGCTCGATGTAGGAGACGAGGAAAGATGAATATGCTCGACAATCTATGAATAGAAGCTTCAGTTTTCTAAGGTGGGGGTAATTGCTTAATACGGTATTTATAATTCTTTCAAATTATTTAAATTACGAAATTTATTATGCTATATGAAATGTGTTGAGTTTATGTGCTGAATGTATGAAATGTTATTATATGATTAAGGTGATTCTTATTCTATGTGAAATGTAACATACTGAAGTGCCTATGAATGAACTTGTTATGAAGTATGATGACTGGAAAATTAGTGTTTTGTTCAGTACATGTGCTTTTATGTGTATGTTTGATATGTGAATATGTGAAGAAATTATGTGCGCATGTGCATGTGTATGCAAGGCGGCTAGGGCTCGCATATGACGGCTGATCACCGTATTACGACGGCTAATGACCGTATTACGACGGCTAATGACCGTATTACGACGGCTAACGACCGTAAAAAGGCGGTTAAGACCCGCAAATGTTTTCATGGCGGCTGAGAATCGCAAAATGCTTTCATGACGGCTAAGCACCGTAAATTATGTAAAAAGTGATGTTTGAACGTGAATGATTGATTGTATGTTTACAAGACGGCTAAAAACCGTAAATGTGAAAATGAAGTGATATGTGCTTGTGCATGCGTATGCAAGACGGCTATGGCTCGCATATGACGGCTGATCACCGTATTATGACGGTTAATAACCGTAAAATGTTTTCACGGCGGCTGAGAACCGCAAAATGCTTTCATGACGGCTAAGCACCGTAACTATGTGAAAAGTAATGCTTGAATGTGAATGATGGATTATATGTTTCCATAGCGGCTAAAAACCGCATATGTTGCAAGACGGTTAAAGACCGTAAATGTGGGAATGAAAGTGATATGTTTGAAGATGAATGATGTTGATTGTGAAGGATGAATGCTTACATTTTTAAAATGATTTAAGTCAAATGATTTGAAATGATCTATTTTCTACGGTTTTTAGTAAAAGACAGATGTTTTAAGAAAGTCTGTGTTATATGATAAAATAGTGTTTTGGTATTTGTGTGTAAAATCTTCCAAAATTATTTTATGTCATCCCGAGTTCCCCACCCCACTGAGTGTATTTCAAACACTCACCCCTCTTTTTAAAAATATTTTTCAGTTTAGGGATTTTTAAGGCGCGGAGTGCGAGCGGTGGATGCTAGTAGCCGATGAGCAAAGGTTACAGAAGTTTTTATTTGTAAATGTGATATTTTATGAATTATGGAAACGTATATTTTATAATAAATCTTGAATTTTAAATTATTCTTGATTTTTATTTATCTTTATTCTTTTGAAAGAGTGGCTTTTTATGAGTGAGTAACGTCTCGGTTAAGATTTATTTACCAAAAAGAATCGGGACGTTACAATAGCTTCTCAACTTTCTTTTGTTTCTTCTCAACTATAGTTTTGAATTCTAATTTTCAACAATCTTATTTTCATTTCCGATTTTGATAGTTTTATCTCATCTTAGTCCAATTTTCCTACTAGCTAGGGTCATAGAATTTTGTTTGTTACATCTAATTAACATTCTTTGTCCATCAAGAAGTCATACCAAGAGTTGCATTTGGCAAAAAAATAGTGTTGATGGAGAGTTAATTGTATTATCATGAAAATATTATTTCGGTTTTGATTTAAAGTCAAATGCATAATACAAATTATGGTTTTTAAAATTGTTATGAGATGGGGAAAATCTGTTAATAAATATGATTTTCCCAATTTTATCTCATTTCCCCTAACAGGTTTTCTCCATCTCATACTATTTTGAGAATCCTGAGTTGCCTTATGTTAATTGACAACTTGCACGCCGATAATGATGACTTGTCATATAATATTTAATAATTTAAAATTTTTTTAAAACATAATATAGTAATATATTATATATTATTTTAACATGAAATATATAATGTTTTTAATATTTTCTCTTACTGAATTTTTATGTATTTTAACATACAATTTATGTTGTTCTAACTAATTTAGATATTTTGTGTTTGATTATATATAATTATCATGTATTTATCTTTTATATTTATCTTTGCTTTTAGTTTTCATATTTTTGGGAAATTCATGTCTTTTGTTTTTTAATTCACAACATCGGCGAAATTAAGAAGTGCACGTGGAATCTATGATCATATATATATATATATATATATATATATCAATCAAAGAAGTGGAAATAGTCAATTTTTATGTGTTTCAATAATCGTATCAATATTTTGCAAATTTGTCTTTATGTTTGTTTTAAATAGTAATTAGGTATCTTTGTGGGTTGATTTAATTTGTAACTATTTTGAGGTGTTCAGACTCAATACCTACCAACGTAGGGTACACTTGCTATAACAAAGTTTTTGTATACTATATTTCATTCATCTTTTCAGCAATTTTTTAAGAATAATTTTGTTTTGATTTTTATTTTTATGGAGCTTTAGTATATTTGACTATGTGATGTTGAATTCGTAATGTTACAGATATATGCGTGTATACGGGTATGTTTATATATATGTATTTGTGTTGTGTGAGTTGGGTGTTCAGATGGTCGCCGGCGACGGAGAGTCGCCGGCAGCAGTGAACAGAGGCAAGGCAGGGGCGGCGGCTGGGCAGGGGTGATGGCAGCAAGGTTGATTTGGGATGAGGAGCTGATTTATGTGAATTAGATATAATCTAGGGGCTTAATTGCAAACTCTATAATTGTTGAAATTTCACCTTGACCCCAATACTTATGAATAATTGCATAAATGACCTTGAACTTTAATGAACTTGAGAAAGGACCCCAGAATTCACTGAAATTACATAATAGTCCTTAAACTTTGCTAAAAATTATTGAATCATCATTAGACTTTGATAAAATAATATTCTAACCCCAGGATTTTGCTAGAATGTTAATATGACCCCTAGAACTTGCATAAATTATATTATGACTCAGAATTTAATAATTAATGTATGCACGATTTAATTGTTATTTCAAATCTAAAGTTTAAAACCATATAATTATTAGAAATTGATGATTAAATCCATAACAATTATGTATATTACATTTTATACCTTAGAGTTGTTGAAATTGTATTTTATTACCCATAATTGATTGAGGTTATAAAACGGACCTTAGATATTACAAATATTGCTTTCGAGAATTAATATATATAGGAAATAAATGAATTAAATTCAATCTAATGAATTAGGTTATAGATAAACCTTAGAGATATTATGATAATTAAAGTAGGTACAATCTAATAGTTCTATTAAATCTAGGTTTTTAAAACCCTAGATTCACGTCTCGTTAACCCCATAACTCTTGGGAAATTATATATATGAACCTTATGTATAACACCCTAAATTTTTTATAATTATGTATTAATATAAAATAAGAAAATAAGTATAACATAATCAATAGCAAATTTAAGAATCAATAATTGGTCAAATTGTAAACAAAGATAAGGATACACCTAATTAACCTTTCTCTCTCTTCTCCTCCTTCCCCACAATCTCCGCCTTTGTGCCGTCCCATCTTCTTTTTATCTCTTAAACCAATTTTTTTGGATGTTTGCAAAATATACTTCATTTCTTCATACTCAATTACAGTAACTATCCATAGCTGATCCCATCATTGTTTTAGATTCAAGGAAAACAAACCCAACTTTATTTTCAACTCTCTCTCTCTTTCTCTTTACACATATATCTCTCCCTCTCTGAAACTGAAACTGTGTTGCTGGGTAGATGGAGAAGCCGACGAGGATGGTAGATGGAGAAGCCGGCGCCGAAGTTGTGCCGGTGTTAGGCTGTGAGCCGCCGCAAAAAGCGGCGGCATCTCTGTACTTTTCTGCTGCAGGGTATATATATATATTGCGTGAGGAGCTGGGGTGGTCTCGACGCTGCCTTCAGCCGAGTGTGTGTGTTTGTGTAACATCCCGATTCTTTTTGGTAAATAAATCTTAACCGAGATGTTACTCACTTATAAAAACATTACCCTTTAAGACTTTCAATAAAAATAAAATAAATAAAATTTAAAATTGAAGATTTATTATAATATACATTTTCATAATTAATAAAATATCACATTTACCAATAAAAAGCTTCTGTAACCTTTGCTCATCGGCTACCAGCATCCACCGCTCGCCTTCCACGCCATAAAATCCTTAAACTGAAAACATTTTAGAAATAGGGGTGAGTGACAAAAGTACACTCAGTGGGGTGGGGGAAACTCGGGATAACATAAAATAATTTTAAAAGATTTTACACACACATGCCAAACCACCATTTGTCACATAAAACAGATTTTCTTAAAACATTTATCTTTTAATAAAAACCGTAGAAAATAGATCATTTCAAATCACGTGACTTAAAATCATTTTAAAAATGTAAGCATCGATCTCAAATCAATCATCCTTTACATTCAAACATATCACTTTCATTATCATATTTACAGTTTTTAACCGTCTTGCAATACATATGCGGGTCTTAGCCGCCCTGGAAATATATAATCCATCATTCACATTCAAACATCACTTTTCACATCATTTACGGTGCTTAGCCGCCATGAAAGCATTTTACGGTTCTTATCCGCTATAAAAACATTTTTACGGTCTTAGCCGTCTTGGAAACATATGCGGGTTTTAACCGCCTTTTTTGACGTACTTAACCGCCTTTTTCGACATACTTAACCGTCTTTTTATGCGGGTCTTCACCGTCTTTTTCGACGTACTTAACCTCTTTTTACGGTGATCAACTGTCATTCATACGCATGCATATGCACATATCAACATACACATAAAATCACATTATTTTAACATAGCACTTAGTTGCAGTTTTCAACTGCCATAAAAACACATCTTATTTGCACATATGCAAATATTAACTTCACATCATTCTTCACCTTTGAATTCATAGTAAAACATTCATCAATCACATTCTCATTTAATAATAATCTTAGCTCAGAGCACTTTATTCACATAGCATGTATATTGACCCAACGTCATTCAAGTATAATATTCACATTCATCGTATCAAAATATTATCACACATCACATCTCATGCATTCAGCACGTATACCCAACTCATTTAATAATAATCTTAAAAGATTGCATAAACTTTATAATATCTTAATTTAAAGAATTTACCCCCACCTTGTTCGGTGGTTACCACGTGAGCAACACCTCTTAAAGATCACGTATCCCAAGGCTTCACTCCAACAGGTAGCCTACACAAATTACGATATTTTCTTAGATCATTATAATCTATAATTAAAGATTAAACCAACATTGGATCGGATACTATCGATCGAGATGAGACGAATCGGAACGGTAAGCCTAACGATTGAGATTGAAGAAACAAGAGGGAAATATCAGTTTATAAGGCTGAGATGAAAGAGAATGAATTTTAGATCACAACAAAATAAGAATGAGCTCGATCGGAGTTGAAATGAGCTCGAACGGAGCGTTTTAAGATTTAGGGGTATTTTGGTAATTTGGTCAAAGGGTTGACTTTGACCGGGACCCACGACCCCCGGTCAATGATATTTTGTTGGCAACGTCTCGATGATAAAGTACGATGAAAATAAAATGAGATTTGGATCGAAAACGAATCGATAATATGGCGTCGTATGCATTCCCGGCGACGGGAAAATTTCCCGACGGCGTCTCCCGTCGGCTACCTAGTTTTCTAGGCAGCGGGGGCAGGTTGGTGCCCAAACCTCCTGTCGTCCCCTGCTCGACTAGCCTACTTCCCGCAACCACCGACTGCGGCGGAGCCGCCCTATGCCATCGATCCTTAGTCCTCCGGCTAGCTCGTACCGCCGGCTAAAAAATGATCTAATGATCTTAAATAATTATGAACCTTACAATTTAAATCTCAAAGTTAAGAATCAAATTAAATATCAATTTTAATCCTCTTAAATAATTAACTAAACTTGTTATGCAATTAAATATATTCTTAAATTAACCTATAATATCAGTTAATTGAATTCATTCTTATAAATTAAATTATGTAGTTAACATAAATACGTCATAATCATAAATATATTCGATTTTATTAATATCCAAATTAAATCGTAAATTGTATAATTAGATTTTCTAAGATTATTTTAAAGGTCTTCAAGAATTAATTTAAAGCTAAAAACTTTATAATTTACTTGTCTAGAATTATTATTAAGTCTTCAAGATCTAATCTAAATCATAATTTTATAATTAATTTTCCTGAGAAATAAGCCAAGTCTTTTAAGATCTACTTAAAGTCTAATTAAGTTTTCTAATATTTTATTAGAAATTGACCTAAATCTTATATTCACCTTAAAATGATAATGAGGAATTATATTAATTAAGTTATTTTAATTAGACCTCTTTATATATCTGTTTAGTGTATAAAACCCTAGTTCCTTATCGAAATAATTAAGGATGTATGTTAATTAAGAATAGTTTGATTAAATTCTAAAGCAAGCACTTACGCTTTGTAGGAAATACGAAAGGAGAAAAGAACTAAGTTGGGATAAAAGTAGATGTTTTTGCAAGACGGCTGAGAACCGTAAATGTGAAAATGAAAGTGATATATTTGAATGTGGATGATGATTGATTGAGATGGATGCTTATATTTTTAAAATGATTTAAGTCACGTAATTGAAATGATCCATTTTCTATGGTTTTTATTAAAAGATAAACGTTTTACGAAAATCTATTTTATGTGATAAAATGGTGTTTTGGCAGGTGTGTGTAGAATCTTTTAAAATTATTTTATGTCATCCTGAGTTTCCCCACCCCACTGAGTGTATTTCAAACATTCACCCCTCTTTTAGAATGTTTCAGTTTAAAGATTTTTATGGCATGGAGTGCGAGCGGTGGATGCTGGTAGCCGATGAGCAAAGGTTAAAGAACCTTTTTATTTTAAAATGATTAATTTCATGTATTTAAGAAATGTATGTTTTATAATTATTCTTGATTTTATTTATATTTGTTTTATTTAAAGAGTGAAATTCTTTTCAAGAGGAAATTTTTATAAGAGAGTAACGTCTCGGTCAAAGATTTATTTACAAAAGAATCGGGACGTTACATTATGTTTTGATCTTCATAATTTAATAAATAAACTAAATGCCTAATTATAAATATTAAACCTTTAAATAATTTTCCTCATATTGTTAAAAAATGATATAATGATCTTAATTAAATTATGAACTTTACAATTTAAAACCTCAAAGTTAAGAATCAAATTAAATATCAAAGTAAATATCAAATTCAATCCTCTTAAATAAAAATTAATTAAACATGTTATGCAATTTAATATATTTCCTAAATTAACCTATAATTCCTAAACATGTTATCACTTTATCGTATTACTTTAATACTTAATTTTATTTCGTAAACAATGTTAGATGGTTCGTTAACAGAAAAAGTTCTAAATTAAGAATGTATTTTAATTAATAAAAGTTCGATTAAATTTTAAAGCGAGCAATTACGCTTTGTAGGAAATACGAAAGGAGGAAAGAACTAAACTCGTATAAAAGTAGACGCTTTGCAAGCTTCTTCCGTAAAAAGGTGGGGGTAAATTCTTAATACGGTATTTATATTCTTTCAAAGTATTTAAAATATGAAATCTTTTACTTGATTGATGTGAGGTTGATATCTATGAGATGAAAATGTGATTGATGAATGATTTAAAGCAAGTGATGGATTGTGAATGTTTTACTATGAATGCAAAGGTGAAGAATGGTGTGAAGTTAAGATTTGTATATGTACAAATAAGATGTGTTTTCATGGCAGTTGAGAACTGCAACTAAGTGTTGTGTTAAATTAATGTGCTTTGATACGTATGTTTGATATGTGTATGTGTGAAGTAATTATGTGTGCATGTGCATGCGTATGCAAGACGGCTAAGACCCGTATATGACGGCTGATCACTGTACCAGGGCGGCTAAGACCCGCATATGTTTACAGGGCGGTTAAGACCCGCATATGTTTCCAGGACGACTAAGACCCGTAAAAATATTTTCATGGCAGCTAAGAACCGTAAAATGCTTTCTTGGCGGCTAAGCATCGTAAATTATGTGAAAATTGTTGTTTGAATGTGAATGATGGATTATATGTTTTCAGGGCGGCTAAGACCCGCATATGTTTGCAAGACGGCTAAAAACCGTAAATATGATAATGAAAGTGATATATTTGAATGTGAAGGATGATTGATTTGAGATGGATGGTTCCATTTCTAAAATGATTTAAGTCAAGTGATTTGAAATGATCTATTTTCTATGGTTTTTATTAAAAGATAAATGTTTTAAGAAAATCTATTTTATGTGATAAAATGGTGTTTTGGCATGTGTGTGTAAAATCTTCCAAAATTATTTTATGTCATCCCGAGTTTCCCCACCCCACTGAGTGTACTTTTGTCACTCACCCCACTTTTAAAATATTTTTCAGTTTAGGGATTTTATGGCGTGGGATGCGAGTGGTGGATGCTGGTAGCCAATGATCAAAGGTTTCAGAAACTTTTTATTTAAAATGATTAATTTCATGAATTTAAGAAATGTATATTTTATAATGATTCTTGATTTTATTTATCTTTATTCTATTGAAAGAGTGAATTTTTATAAGTAAGTAACGTCTTAGTTAAGGTTTATTTACAAAAAGAATCGGGACGTTACAGGTGGTATCAGAGCAGGTCTATGATTCTGTAGACTCGTTAAAATGTTTTATTTTCTAAAAATATTTGATTTAACTTAAATTTAAAGGGAAGTAAAAATATAACTTTTGTCGAAAACAAAATATTTTATCAGCTACTAGTATCCACTTCTAATCTACTGCTCCGCCTTCGCTAAGGTATATTATGCTATGATGTGTAATTGTTTTATGATTGTGAATCTTAGTGAAAGTGAAAATCTTACGAATTTATATAATTTTTTATATTATGTTACAATGATAAGTTTATGTGCCCATATAAAATTTTTATGTCATTCATGGCTACGTGTTTGTGTTAATTTGTAATCACATTTTTTTTATATGAGTTTTAAGGTTAGAAATTTTGCTGATTAATATTTTCTTGTTAAATTCGCTGTAACGGTTTATGATCCTATGGTTGTGTGATGTCACTGTTATCAACACACTGCTGCTGGACGCCACCACTGAGCTGCTGATAGCCGCAGCATGAGCTCGTGTGTGTAAATGGCCGTAGCTGGAGTTCGTACAATGTGAGATGTTAAATTATGTTATGTTATGTTATCTGTGAGAATTGTTATGTGGGTAAACACTGCCACTAGCCACTAAGTGTCAGGTGAGCTAGTGTGTATGTTTTGCTATAGTCGTTGGTTTACATGGGGTTGAGACTATCATGGGCCCTTGTCCATGACAGGATGAGCTAGTGGGTGTGTTTTCCCTAGTACACGGGGCGTGATACATAAAGCCACGACTAATGCCTGAGGTCTATGGGGACCATGTGTGGATAAATTGTGTTATGTTTTATGATGATTTTAAATGATGAGATGATTTCGTGAATTGTGCAATTTGATTATATGTATGATTTGAGTAATTTGATTATATGTATGATTTGAGCAATTTGATTGTATGTTATCTTACATTGCGAGATGATGCTAGGATGGCAAACGATAATAGAAAAGGTTATTAAAAATATATGTGAGCTAAAGAATCCTGTAAATTGTTGAGTAGAATGTTTTCAAGTGTTCTAATAACATATATAGACATTAATACAAAATATAATTTTCATAAAAGGCGACAATAGTTAGAATAAAGTAGAGGTTTAAAATGAACTTTATATGCTTTGAATTTCAGAAATAGAACAACATTAAAAATTAATGATAGATTTTCTAGGTTTACGTTTGTATTAATAACACGTTTAGTTTTACGACGGATAACCATGGAAGATAACCTTGGAGGAAAAATTTGATAATCGCAAATGTTCTAAAATTAAATCAAATCGAAAACAAGATAACCCTAATCTTTCTATATCAAAATTTTCACACTAAGTTCTCTCATTCCTTAAAACACTTTCTTGAGCTATGCTCCAACTTGAAGTTTTTCCTATTATGCTAAAATCATATAAGCATTAAGATTCAAACCATAACTCGACAATTTTTATAACAATGTAAATATAGGAAAATAATAATAAGATTGATAGGGCAAATGTCTATGGTTAGCTGGATATTATAGAAGGGTCATCGAAGGATTTTCAAAAAAAATGTCTATCCCCATAACGCAGTTGAACCGTAAAGAAGTGAAATTATAATTAGTCGTTTACAGTGATGCATCCAAGCAAGGTTTGTGATGCGTGCTGATATAACAAGAGAAAGTGGTAGCTTAAGCATCGAGATATGATCTGAAGTTAGCTGTTGTAGTGTACGGCTTTAAGATTGGTGATATTGTTTGTATGGAGGAAAGTGTGAGATTTACACCAACCATAAGAGTTTGAAGTACTCTTTAGAACAAAAGGAGATCAACATGAGACAGAAAAGATGGCTGGAATTGGTGAACGTTTATGATTTCTCAATTTTATATCACCTCGGTAATGCTAATGTAGTGGCGGATTATGCTAGTATACATAACGTCTTTCAAATATTTATGCTAAGAAAATACATTTTCAACTCGAGTCATGTTAACAATAAAAAACAAATCAGGCTTGAGAAGGATTTATCAGATCAAGAAGCTCAAGTGGCTATTTTGGATAAAAATGGGACGTCCGATAAAATTGGAACGATACAGAGAAGATTAAGTGGCCCCTACGAAAGGATAACACTCATAAATCGAGAAGTGACTTTAGTAAAAAATTCAGTAGAGCCATTACGATATGAATGAAGCGATTTGGGAAGAAAAATTGTCACGCCCCAATTTCTTACAAAAACATTTATCAGAGTTTTCCACATGGGCGTGCAGGAAGAAAAGAGGTAGGAGACGAACATAAATTATTACATAATAACCATCGGTTTAACCGATTTAAACATAATACTCACAGCGGAAAAGACATCAGAAACTCACATCCCATACATACATCATCATTAGGATCTCACATCCCGAATACACATCATCTAACCACCAAACGTGGATTCCTTACAACACTGTTTTATAAAGACAAAAGTTTGAGAAACATCATATTAAAATAATTTACAGATCCAGAAAAATATAGCACCTCCTCTCTCCTTCTAGGGTTCATCATGCTCCTCACCTCCTGTAACGTGAATTACAGAATAAGGGGTGAGTGCGTTGAATACACTCGTGGGGATAAAATCCGCGTCTAAATCTTAACACATATATTTGAATTAGAAAATACGTATAATCATCACTAATCACAGCACGAAATATGCACAGCAGACATTAGAAATGGTAAGGGATGAATAGGTGCGGGTATCGCCCGTCTTATCCCATAAAACGGTCTCAAATACCGCTGGTGCATTTCAAGGACCACCAAACCTTTTATAGAAGAATGGGGGTTAGGGACGAATGCATGAAAGGGCGCCTCAGCGGGCCCACCCCTCACAGTTTATGTATGTCATAGCAAGTATATAATCACAGCATTTAGTATTCCTCAATCATGCTTGGAATAGGGAAAACTGTAAACAGATAACGAGTTAGAAATTACCCCCACCTTGTTCGGTGGTTACCACGTGAGTTGCAAGTATCCAAGATCACGTATCTCAATGCTTCAATCCAACAGGTAGCCTACATAATTTATGGTGTTTTTAGATATTTATGAAATATAATTAAGGATTTAAACGATATCCAATCGAATATTATCGATCGAGATGAGACAAATCGGAACGGTAGGCCTAACGATTGAGGTTGAAGAAAATGAGAGAGAAATATCAGTTTATGAGGCTGAGATGAAAGAGAATGAATTTTGGATCACAACAAAAAAAGAATGAGCTCAATCGGAGTTGAAACGAGCTCGAACGGAGCGTTTTAAGATTTAGGGGTATTTCGGTAATTTGGTCAAATGGTTGATTGTGACCGGGACCCACGACCCCCGGTCAGCTATATCTCGTTGGTGATGACTCGATGTTAAAGAATGATGAAAAGAAAATGAGATTCGGATCGAAAACGAATCGAAAATACGTCGTCATACGCGTTCCCGGCGACGGGAAAAATCTCGTCGGCGTTTCCCGACGACGGGAAAAAAAACAGGGCAGCGTCTCCCGTTGCTGCCCAGTTTTCTCGACAACGGGGCAGCACCGCTCGGTAGCTGCCGAGTTTTCTCGGCAGCCTCATCCCCGTCGCTCGCCCAGGTATCCCGTCGTCGACCTGCTCAACTAGCCACCTTCCCAGAGCCACCGGCTACGGAGTCGCCGGCCTATGCCGCCGAAACTTAGTCCGATGGCTAGCCTGAATCTCTGGCTACCAGATCCGGGTATCCCTCGCCGGATTTCAATGTTAATAGTACCAGAAAAACAGCCACGAAAACCCTTTGTCAAACACAATTTACACAAACACAATGCAACGGCTACTTTTCCAATCCATTTTCCGGCACTGGCGCCACCACTCATGGCGGCGCAACCCCTCCAGTGGCTAGCCCACCACTCCGGCAGCCTTTCTGGCGCCTGCAACCTCGAGAAAAAAAAACAAGAGAGAGAAAAACGGGAGAGAGAAAAGGTGGCTGAAAATAAGGGTTAAGGGTTTTGGAGATGGTTTTTCGCCGTTTTCCGATGAACGAGAAATCGGAATTGAATTCCGGAAGTTGCCCTAGACTGGTATCGTCAAGGGCTACGTTGTATACAAAAAATCAGCCGAAACGGACGGGTTTGACATTTTCCGGCAACGGCAGCGGCGGTTTTTCGCCATTTTCCGGCGAACGGAGAATCGAAATTGAATTCCGGAAGTTGCCCTAAACTCATATCGTCGAGGGCTACGTTGTGTACAAAAATCAGCCGAAACCGACAACTTTCATATTTTCCAGCGAACTCCGGCGGCGGCGCGGCGATGCCGGCAGCGGCGCTCCGGAGACAGAATAAAGACGGGAAAGAAAAAGAGAGAGGAGAGAGAGACTTACGTGTGTTGGGTGCTTTTCGGCTCGTTCGATTAAACGGTGAAAATGAAATCGAACTAGGGCCTATTTATAGAAAATTTTGGAAAGTTACTATTCACTAGGGTTACTGTTCATCTAGGCTAGGCTACTGTTCATGATAAGCTTTGGTTACTATTCACGATAAGATTTCGGTTATGTTCCTCATGATTCCGTTCCTCGTTTTTCCGAAATTCTATATTTTATCCTTTTCTTCGCCGTTTGAGCTACAGGTGTCCGATTGACCTCTAGTTCGTTTCTATCTTCTCATTTTTCCATCACGCTTCTCATGGTATAAAAATATTCTATTTTCTGTGTGTATGATTTTTATCCATCTAAAATTGGTCGTTAAACACATATCTGAAACGCATGTAATTAAATTAACATTCAAGAATTAAAACACATAAGATATTTCAATTAAGGTTTACTTATTTAATTAACCAATTATGCTTAGTTGTTTTTTTTTTCCTGGGCGCTACAAAAATAATTTTTAACAAAATATCCAAATTTACCAAATTTCGATACGTTTTCAAATTTTGAGGATGAAATTTCTTTGAAGGAGGGTAGAATGTAATATCCTAAAATTTTTAAAACTAATAATATTATAATATAAATTATATATTATTATTAGTGTAGTCTTATAATATAAAGTGATAAATATAATATAGTCATTATCAAATTGTAAGGATCAATAATTGACAATTTTAAAAATTGGATAAGGACTCCATTTTTCAATCACCTTGCACTCTTTTTCTCTCTCTTCCTCATATCTCCATCTCTCTCTTCGGCTCTTTCTCTCTGCACATTTCTCTCTTTTCCCTCTCTATGTTAATCTATCTATCTCTTCTCACTTCCTTTCTGCGGTTGATTTCTGCTGTGTTTGGTTGGAGCAAGCGGCGGCTATGGTGGCTGGGAAAGGTATGGATGGAGGGGTATATATATATATATGTATCTCTGTGTGTGTGTAAAAGATTAAGGGTATATAGTTGTTGTGTTGAGGAGAGGGAGAAAGATCGAGGCTAGCGGCGCCGCGCTGAGATGCTGGTGGCCGGCGAAGAAGTGGCCGGTGGCTGGGCTGGACGGGCCGCCGCGGGGGCGACGGTGTTGCTGGTGCGGCAAAGGTATATATATACATGCGTGTATACAGGTATGTTTATATATATGTATTTGTGTTGTGTGTGTTGGGTGTTCAGATGGTCGCCGGCGACGGAGAGTCGCCGGCAGCAGTGAACAGAGGCAAGGCAGGGGCGGCGGCTGGGCAGGGGTGATGGCAGCAAGGTTGATTTGGGGTGAGGGGCTGATTTATGTGAATTAGATATTGTAACGACCAGGTTTTAAATGGATAAAATTTATATATATGGAACATAGAATATTTTTATACCATTAGATGCGTAATGGAAAAACGAGAAGATAGAAACGAACTAGAGGTCAATCGGACACCCGTAGCTCAAACGGCAAAGAAAAGGGCAAACTATAGAGTTTCGGAAAAACGAGGAAATGAATCGAGACGAACATAATCGAAATCTTATCGTGAATAGTGACCTAAATCTTATCGTGAACAGTGACCTACCTATATGAACAGTAAACCTACCATGAATAGTGATTTTCATTTTCTATAAATAGGCCCTCTTTCGATTTCATTTTTACCGTTTCTTCGAACGAACCGAACGAGTCAAAAAGCGCCAAACACACGTAAGTTTCTCTCTTCTCTCTCTTTATTTTTCCATCTTACTTTCGGTCTCCGGCGCGCCACCACCGGAGCCGCCGCCGCCGGAGCTGCCGGAAAATTTCAAAGTTGTCAGATTCGGCTGATTTTCGTACACAACGTAGCCCTTGACGATACGAGTCTAGGCAACTTTCGGAATTCAATTCTGATTCTCCGTTCGCCGGAAAATGGCGAAAAACCGCCGCTGCCGTCGCCGGAAAAAGTCAAACCCGTCCGTTTCGGCTGATTTTCGTATATAACGTAGCCCTTGACTATATGAGTCTAGGGCAACTTCCGGAATTCAATTCCGATTTTCCGTTCGCCGGAAAACGGCGAAAAACCATCTCCAAACCCTAAACCCTTGCTTCTTGTCACCTTTTCTCTCTCCCGTTTTTCTCTCTCTCGCCCTTCTTCTCGTGGTTGCAGGCATCGGAGGGTCTCCTGGAGTGGTGGACTAGACACTGGTGGGGTGGCACCGCCTTGGGTGGCGGTGCCGGTCCCGGAAAATGGATTGGAAAAGTAGTTGTTACATTGATTTTGTGTAAAAATCTGTGCGACGAAGGGTTTTTGAGGCCGTTTTTCAGGCACTATTCATGCCGGAATCCGGCTAGAGATGGCCAAAACGGATATCCGATGTTTCAGGCTATCCACAGGACCAAGTTTCGGCGGCATAGGGCGACTACACCGCCGTCGGTGGCTCCGAGAAGATGGCTGGTCGAGCAGGGTCGCGACGGGAGACGGGGGCCGAGGCTGCCGAGAAAATTGGGCAGCTGCCGAGCACGGTGCTCCCGCTGCCGAGAAAACCAGGCAGCAACGGGAGACGCTGGCCTGATTTTTTTTCCCGTCGTCGGGAAACGCCGACGAGGTTTTTCCGTTGCCGTGAACGCGCGTGACATCGTATTTTCGATTCGTTTTTGATTCAAATCTCGTTTTCTTTTCATCGTACCTTATCACCGAGTCATCACCAACGAGACCGGGGGTCGTGGGTCCCGGTCAAAGTCAACCCTTTGACCAAATTACCAAAATACCCTTAAATCTTAAAACGCTCCGTTCGAACTCGTTACAACTCCGATTGAGCTCATTCTTGTTTTGTTGTGATCCAAAATCCATTCTCTTTCATCTCAGCCTTATAAACTGATATTTCCCTCTTGTTTCTTCAACCTCAATCGTTAGGCCTACTGTTCCGATCCGTTTCATCTCGATCGATATTATCCGTTTCGATGTTGTTTTAATAATTAATTATAGCTAAGAAAACATCGTAAATTATGTAGGCTACCTGTTGGATTGAAGCCCTGGGATACGAGATCTTTGACTTGCTGATCATGTGGTAACCACCGAACAAGGTGGGGGTAAATTCTTTAAATTAAGATTGTTATTAAATGTGGGGAAAAATGCTAAGTTGGTATTTATATTACTTTCAGAATATTTAAATTATGAATTTTATTATGCTATATGAAATGTGTTGGGTTTATGTGTTGAACGCATGAAATGTTATGTGTGATAATGAAAGTGATATGATGAAAATGGTTAATGAATGATTCAAAACACATGATGGATTATGAATGTTTTACTATGAATGCAAATGGTTTCAAATGATGATAAGACGGGATAATACCCGCTAAGAAAGGATTTTCTTTACCTATGTGTTATGTGAATTATGTGGCCAACGTGAACGTGACAATGTGTACTATGTGTTATGTGGAAACTGTTGTATGATAATTTAACTGCGCGTGCGTGTGCCACGCCAAGTAGGGTACTCCTCGTCGGAGCCCAACAAGGGGGTATTCTACGGAATCCCAACATGAAGTGTGCAATAACCCAAAATGGGGTCGGCTTGGGGCCTCGATAGGTCTTCTTCGGAAACCTATTCAACGGATTGCATTGGGACTCTTCGGGAGTCTACAACGTGTATTATATGTATAGTATTCAAGAAATATTACGTGTACCCTTTTTATGTACAAATCAACCCCACTAAGTGTCCTTTTGGCACTTACCCCTTTTATGTTTTATTTTACAGAAAATTTCCGAGGCGAGGAGGAATGAACAGAGATGCCTGTTATTTTTGTATGTATATAAAAATGTATATTGATGTTCGGCATTTTCTAAAACCTCGGTTATGTACAAAACAATGTTTATGTGTTTTACTTCAAACAAGTACTTTTTCTCCGCAGCAATAATATACCCCTTTTGTATTTTAAATGGTGATCTTATAAATATCGTCTGTTTTTAAATCTCAACGTTTTAGGAATTTCTGCTGGACGCCTCATGAAAATGCTTCGCTTGCACTCTGATTTATTTAAAGAAAAAGAAAATATATTTATTTCCACGTTTTAAACTTTATATGAAATTGAGGCGTGACAGATATAATCTAGGGGCTTAATTGCAAACTCTATAATTGTTGAAATTTCACCTTGACCCCAATACTTATGAATAATTGCATAAATGACCTTGAACTTTAATGAACTTGAGAAAGGACCCCAGAATTCACTGAAATTACATAATAGTCCTTAAACTTTGCTAAAAATTATAGAATCATCATTAGACTTTGATAAAATAATATTCTAACCCCAGGATTTTGCTAGAATGTTAATATGACCCCTAGAACTTGCATAAATTATATTATGACTCAGAATTTAATAATTAATGTATGCATGATTTAATTGTTATTTCAAATCTAAAGTTTAAAACCATATAATTATTGGAAATTGATGATTAAATCCATAACAATTATGTATATTACATTTTATACCTTAGAGTTGTTGAAATTATATTTTATTACCCATAATTGATTGAGGTTGTAGCACCTAAGAATTTTTTTTTAAATATCTATATATATATATATATATTGCCCTAATGCATGCATATAACTATATAATATATATTACCTTAATGTATACATAATTATATGATATAAACTTACAATATATGTTATATAGTAATAGATTATATAATGTTAAGATAAGATGTGACACCCCAACCCAACTTAGGAGGATTAAGGCGCCACCTTGACATTATATACTTAAAATATTTGTAAAAAATATATAATAATAATTTAAAATTATTTTCATAGAGAAATTCAGCGGAAGACTTTACTAAAAACACGAGTATATTTTTTTTTCTTTCTATTTTAAATCGAAAAGCTTAGCATGCAAGAAACTAACTCGTGTTCTACCCACATTTGTAAATCAAACCATGACATATTTAAAACATATGAAAATTTTACTTGAATGGTTAATTCAACATACAAGTTTTCAAAGACTTTATGTAATATCAAAATCATACACATTAAAATAAATTAAAACATATGCTTTTCGGAAGAAGTCCGTACAGCCGGCTACACATCTGCTTCATCGTAAGCTGGACCTGAAAAACATTTTAGATAACATCATGAGACTCCTCCGGAGAGGAAGCCCAGTGGGATAACCGTACATCTCTACTACATTGAAGCAATTAAACCATTAAACACATACTACAACATTATCCTTGGGTACGCTGACCCTTGGACCATAACATTATCCTTGGGTACGCTCACCCTTGGACCATAACATAACATTATCCTTGGGTACGCTCACCCTTGGACCATCGAGGAAAGTGGGATTGCTCACACACTAAACCTCCATCGTAGACCAGGCACTCTCACCTTTAAGGTCTACGCCCGGTAGGGAAGCTGCCTACCGGTTATAGCTACGACGCTTCCATCCGTAGATTTTCATACATAACTTACTAATTCAATTAACAACATGTAGCTAGAGAGTAGAAGTTACCCACTTTTGAGATTGGACTTGAAGCGGGGATAACTACTGAAGTATCCGGTCATCTCGTACTGCACTCGTCACATTCATTAACTTTTTAGTCTTTAAATCACATCTCATTTATATCATAAACATACATTTATAAATTTAGGTGAATTTTATAGCATACTTTAAAACAAGCATCAATTGTACCTTGAAAGAAATAAAAACTGTATTTTACATCTTAACTCATAAAACTCTAATTCGTATGCTAAAGACTTAAATTATTTAACACTTCACACATAAGCACACATTTAATCATATAATTTCAGTTTCAAAATATGATCAAATTGCATTCTTCAATCATAGATAAAATTTGATCTTGAAGTTAGTAATATATAGGAAGAAAAGGCACTCTTTACTACAACTATTTTCATAATTTAAATGATCATCCAAAATTCATGAAATGAAGTATACATTTACATAACAACCCTCAATCATCCATGCTAAAATATTATGGATAAATTCATATCACAAAAGCCTTAATAAATCATTTACTATAATCAAAAATTGTTCGAAGTTGCTCTAAAATCAGTTCGTGTTATAAAATTCACTGTAAATTATATATTTACTGAAACCTTTTGAAATTAATAATTTAGACTCATAAAATTATATACTCAAACATAGTTAAACAGTTTTGAAAACGTACAATGGACCAATTTTATATAATTAATTTTCTAAGGTCCAAAACTGCAGAATCTTAACTTCGAAACTAGACTTAATTTGAAAAATCATTACAATTCGTACACTACTTCAAAAATTACCAAATTTTAACCATAAACTAAAAACTTCATGTAGTATAACATACCAAAACAGTTTTGAAAAATTGTAATTGGTTGAATTTATAAAATTATTTTTCTAAGGTTCGAATCTGGATAATTCCAACTCAAACTGGACTATCTTTGAAAAATCATAATAATTCATAAATTACTCCAAATATTACCAAATGTTAACCATAGACTTAAAACTTCATGTAGTATAACATACTAAAACAGTTTTGAAAAATGGTAATTGGCTGAATTTATAAAATTATTCTTCTAAGATCCGAAACTGAATAATTTCAACTTGAACTGGACTATCTTTGAAAAATCATAATAATTCACAAACTACTCCAAATATTACCAAATTTTAATCATAGACTCTACACTTCATGTAGTATAACATACTGAAACAGTTTTGAAAAACTCCAAGTATACGAGTTTATGAAAATCTACAAAGTGGACTGCAATTTCTAAAAAATTTCACAACTTGATTAAACCACCTATTTTCATAATTAAAATGTAGATTTAGCTTTTATAACTCTATCAACATCAAATGAAACATCTTGACTCAATTTATCACACATGCAATGAGCTTAGACAAGATAATCAAACATGCAAAGACTAATTCATCATGTAATTGCACAATCAACTCCCAAAAGAAACATATTTTAAGGATCCACTACTTAAAACAAGACTTTGAACATTTTCTTCACATTAGTAGAAAAATCACCCTTGGATCATACATGCAATGTGTTTAGGTAAGGAAATCAAACATGCAAAGCCTAATCCAACATCTATTTGCTCAATCAACACTCAAAATGACATAGTTTTGAAGATCAATTACTGAGGATAAGATATTCAATAAATTTATCACATTTGTAGGAAATCTTGCTTAGATCATACATGCAACACCAAATTAGAACTTAATCATGCTCTTAAAGAAGAAGAATAGTGAGGTTTTACAAAAATTACCTCTTGAATGCACTAACTATGTGTTCTTGAAAATTGCTTGGAAGAAGCTTTTAATTTGGGCTTGATTTCCTATTTTGTCTTGAAAGGATCTTGATTCTTTACTTAAATCTTGAAAAATGACAGCTTGATTAAAGATGAAGATGAAGGGTTTTTTTTTTTAGAGAAATAAAGGTTTAGAGAGAAGGAGGAGCAAAATAGTTAGAGAGAGAGAGAGTGCACCTTATCAAATGAGAAATGAAAGGCTAAATGGTGTAGTCTCTCTCTTTTATATGTAGCATATATGGTATCATACATGTAGAATACATGTGTATCTCTTGTAGGATGATTAATTTAAGATGTAATACATGTAGATCACTTGTATAATGATATAATTTAAGATATAGTATTATGTAGTGACATTGATATGTGTAGCTTAGTTTATCTAATGTGACATGAAAGAATTCATGATTATGATAATTAATTTGTTATTGATGTAATTTATTTCACATCATATTAAATTCTTATAAATTTAATCAAATTGGTGTCACATATAAATAAGATGGCATGACTTGAAATTAATTTGCACATCTTTAAATTAAAGTCTTGATAATATTGTGATCACATAAATATATATGTAGGTATGTTCAAATTAATATATCATATATATAAGACATATAAGTATGTTTGAAAATATATTTAATTTAACACATCATAAAAACCACATACTTTATTGCACATAAACTATATAGTAAAGATCTACCTAATTATAATTAAACACATAAGTCTTTTTTTTTTTATATTAATTGCTAAAATTATTTTGTGTAACTTATCTTCTTTTCGAGTGCATTACGATCGAACTCGATCTCCTCGGGTAGCTATCCTGCAAGATCTTTAAACTTAAAGAAACATTAGCTCATTTCTTAAAACATAAAGCTTGTCGAAAAGGTCATTGACAATAAATTATTTAAAAACATAATTTGAATTTATTTATAAAAATACGAAATGCACATTTTTTCTGAAAATGGGGTGTTACATAAGATATATATACATGATAAAATTATTACATAAGTTATAGATATTGAGATATACAATTCATAAGTTATATAAATATAATTATAACCTATGTAATTATATTAGATTATGTACATAACCTATGCTATTACGTGAAGTACATATATACATGATATAAGTTATATGGCATGGGATTGCTTTGTAGCATAGGCATGTAGGTAGTTGTTAGGTCAATAAATTTCTAGAAGGAAATTGATTGGATATGTAAGGCCATTCCTCATCTTTTCTCTCCAATTACGTAAAGCACAACCAAGCCATACTTCTTCTTCCATTTGTATTTTCTCCTTCCAACAGCCGAGTTGACTGCTATTTTCTCCACCGCTGATCATCGGTTTCTGGAGAGGTAATAGGATCGAAGGGTTGTAAATGCCGAGCTCGTCTCAAGGACGGTTTCGGAACTTCAAGTTGCAGCCACTATCTCACGGCTGCTCTCTTTCTGATTTTTTCTTCCTCACTCTCTCGTTGCTGAAGCTATCCCAGGCCGTTGCTAAAGTCGCCGTCCACCACTAAGTGAAGTCGGAGCTGGCGCGAACCTCGTACTGGGGCGTCGGGTCGAGACTGCCGCTGTGAGCGGCGATTGTGCTGGCTATTGCTAGCTGTCTTACGTCTGTTTTGGGAGTGGGTTGTGTCAGTGAGTGTGTGTAGTACAGGTGGTGGCCGGCGCCGAAGTTGCGACGGCAGATGGTCGGGGGCGCCGCCGTGAGCAGCGGCGCCATTGGTGTATGTTGGGTGTATCTGGGTTATGGGTTGATAGTTGTGGCGGTTGGTTGTTCGTTCATGTGGGCTGAGTCGGTTGGGGTTGGGGTCGGCTTATTGGTGGTCGCCGGCAGTGGTGGACCGACTGCAGCAGCGGCGGTTGGGGGCAGTAACGACAGCAGGGAAGGGCTGGGAAGGATAGTGTGTTGGGGGGGTTTTTGCATTTTGAAAATTTAATGAATACAAGGGGGGCAAAAATGTAATTTTTGGCTTGCTGAAATTGTTTTAAAGCTTAATTAGTTTATGGAATTGCATATAAAACCTCAAGTAATTAAAAACATGCATGAAGACCACCAAAATACGAATGATGATAAACGAACCCTTAAATTTATCAAAATTACATAGCTTACCCTATTGTTGATGATATTATGCATGTTTTTTTTTATTTGTTGAAGTTATGTTAATGATATAGGTTTTCATTTGATATTAGAATATATTAGGAAATATAGATGTTATCATATAATTACTAAAAATTTAACATGTGAAAACCGGATTTAATTAAATAATAAGGATAAATTAATTTAATTAGTTTATATTACTTTAGACTACTTATATCACCAATTAGGGTATAAAACCCTAAGTTTATTATGGAACTAATTAAGGAAACCTAGTTTCAAGACGAATTTTTGGATTTTAATAATATTATGTTATTTAGTACAATTTAGTTAAAAATTTCACTTGAAATTATAATTTAAATCTATGTTTTTGCAAGATTGCTTTTGAGACTAAAAATTATAAACTTATAAATATTATGCTAATTAAATCAGTTTTACGATTGAATTATTATTAATTTAAGGATAAATAACCCTAAATTCATAACTATTTTAATCCGAAATATTAATTTCAACTTGATCTATATAGATTATGAATTTTACATTTAATTACAAAATAAGTTATATTTAATTCCAAAATTAGGGTTTAGCTTAAAAATATTAATTTATTTTAAATCGATCATAATTCAATTAGAGGCTAAGTCGAACCCTTATGTTTGTAGGCGATACTCCTGATTTCGCGCCGTAGATAGTCTGGAAATCTAAAAGCTTTTGATCAGCTGCTCTTCAGGTGGGGAAAAAGTGCTAAGTCGGTATTTATATTTCTTTAAAATTATTTAAATTACGAATTTTATTATGCTATATGAAATGTGTTGGGTTTATGTGCTGAACGCATGAAATGTTATGATATGATGAGGTGAATTTGATATTTTCGTATGTGCAATTAAGATGTGCTTGTGCTTTTATGTGAATATTTGCTATGTGAATGTGTGAAGAAATTATATGTGCATGTGCATGCGTGTGCAAGACGGCTAAGACCCGTATATGACGGCAGATCACCGTACCAGGGCGGCTAAGACCCGCATATGTTTCCAGGGCGGTTAAGACCCGCATATGTTTCCAGGATGGCTAAGACCTGTAAAAATGTTTTCATGGTGGCTAAGAACCGTAAAATGCTTTCATGACAGCTAAGCACCGTAAACTATGTAAAAAGTGATGTTTGATTTATGATGAATGCATCCATTTCCCAAAATGTCTATGAGTTATGTGATTGAAGGTAAATATGTGTGTGAATGAATGTGAACCCCTATTTTATAATGTGATCCCACTGAGTGTATTTTATACGCTCACCCCCTTTATATGTTTTCTTTTATAGATTCGGGTGTTGGAAGTCGAATGTGAAGAAAGATGCGAGTATATAATTTTTGTAATAATTAAATATGTTATTTGAAAGGTTGTAAAAGTGTGATGGCCTGTATATATATATATTTTGCTGCGGTCTCTGATCATTTAAAACTTTCATGTAAATTATGTAGTTTGTATGGATATTATCCTTCAGTTATAGTTTGTTTTAAATTGCTGGACGCCCAAAATGTTAAAATTTTATATTTTATTTTATATCAAAAATGGGGCGTGACAGTTTTGGTATCAAAGCCTAGCCCTCTTTGTAGGGCTTTGCTCAATTTTAAAGAGTTTATAAATTTTTTTTTATTTTCAAAAAACGTGCTTAATATTTAAATTTTGAGTTAAATACGCATTTTTCTCCATTTTTTCTCCAATAGGCATGGAAATGAGTTGATTATATGTGATCAATTTTCATAACGTGAATACAAATCTGTGTTATTATGAAATGTTATGTTTGATTTATTATTGAATTGTAAATACGTGTTTTGGGGTTTATTACGGGGGTTGTTAGACAGATTTTCTTAAGTTAAGCTTATATAGAATTATGTATACAGATGGCTCGAAAGAGGTATACGACTAGGAAGTCGATTCCTAAGGAGAGACTTAGGGATGTCTTCTTTGATAGTCGGGTATATGCAGCCTTTTCGGTAGGAGAGCACATCGCTCGATGCTGCATATTTGGAGACGGACTGGTGGGTCAGGAGGCTTGATAGGGAATGTGGAGTGCTGTCGTCAGCTGATACGGACCTTGCCAGATGTGTGGGCAGCACACGCCCACAGTATTTACCGTAGAGAGGTAGTATATTCAGGACCAGAGCACTCTCCCATTGTAGATTTTGGGAGGGTTGCAGGTCAGCTACTAGAGGCATGGGGTAGGAACGAGTATCCATCCCCCCTTGAGCCAGGGCCCTATGATCCACCTAGTGATGACTCCGAGGAGGAACCGGAGGAAGATCCGGAAGAAGACCCGGGGGAAGACCCGGAGGAGGATCCGGAAGAGGATCCTGATGATTACCTTGATGAGAGTGATCCAGGTGCTTCGACCTCTGGTGTAGTTAGGCCCCCATCGCCCCCAGCTGCGGTAGTGTAGACGATAGGAGTAGGTGTTATATTTTGGGATGTATCTCGGCTAAAACAATATATATGTATGTTTTAAATAGTTGTGTGGTAGTGTATGTATATAGATGGATATGATGCATATGTAGCCAAAATTTGCTAGATGTATATAAGATTATGGCTTATAAAAGTGTTGTTTTTTATAAAAATATTATGTATATATATATCCTATTGAAGCTGGTGAATTTCTCATAGCTTGCATTATTTTTTTTTCAATAATAACGTCGTAATATTTAACTATCGGATATTGCGTGTATCGTAGCAGAATCATACCTCCGAAAGGTAGACCACGCAAACAACCAGCAACAACTGAAGGGCCGTCTGCTTCAATAGAAAAATGAGTATTGGGAAATTTAGTAACAGTACTAAAGGGATTAGCTGAGAAGTTCGAGGCTAACAGAGAAGCACCCAATCAGGCACCAAGAAGTGATGCGAATAGTATGATCGAACAATTTCAACGTTTCAATCCCCCAACGTTCAATGGTAGAGGAGAACCTGCGGACGCAGAGGAATGGCCAAGAAATTTAGATAGACTCTTTGCTCATCTAACTTGTTCAGAGGAACAGAAAGTCTCTTGTGCGGTGTTTCAGCTAATAGAGGAAACGAGTTTCTGGTGGGAGTTTTATGAGAGGTCGCTATCCAGGGATGTGAGGAATACGATGACCTGGGTGGATTTCAAGGAGGCAGTTATGCACAATTATCTACCTCAAAGTTATCGAGACAAGAAAGAGATGTAATTCTTGTATTTAAGCCAGGGATCCTTGACCGTCGGTGAATACGAGAGAAAATTCAACCAGTTGTGCCGATACGTGATCCATTTAGTAGATACGGATATGAAGAAGGCCAGACGTTTCAACAGGGGCCTACGACGAGAAATTGGCACCATTTTGGCAGGGCAAGGAGGGATGACATATACAGAAACTGTTGAAAGAGCACAATAGATTGCAGCGCGTATGGGTTTGGATAATGTTCCACTTAGAAAACCTCCAGATATGCTCGGAAAGAGAAAGTGGAATGACACGAATCAAAATCGGAACCAGACCTTCAACAGAAACCAACGTCCAGGAATGGGTAGCGGACCAAATGTCTCTAAACCAAGTCAAAAGCCAGTCTGCCCCAAATGTGGAAGAGCTCACGGCGGGCAATGCCTATGGGGGTCAGGACGTTGTTTTCGATGTCAAGAATTTGGACATAGCTCCAATATTTGTCCTAATTACAAAGTTACACAGGATTCCAAGCCAAGACCCGAGGCAAGGAGAGCTCGAGCTTTTGCTCTCACGACAAACGAGGTCGCAGAAGAGCTTGAGACCATGGTAGGTATGCTATCAGTATGTGATATGCCTGTGCTTGTATTATTTGATACCGGGGCAACCCATTCATTTATATCTGTCATATTTTACGAACTCTTGGGATATAAAAATGATAGGATAGATGCTGAGATCCTAGAAGTTAGTATACCTTCCGGGAAAACGATAAAAACCCAAAATACGTGTCGAAATATGAAAATTTCTTTTGAAGAGAAAATCATTCTAGCCACGTTGCATGTATTGGAGATGAAAGATTTTGATGTTATTTTGGGCATGGATTGGCTTAAGGCTAATAATGCGGTGATCCGATGTCGAGAAAAAGAGATTTTGATATGATCACCCGGAGAAGAAGAGTTCACATTTTTTGGAACTCGAGTCGGCATAAATCCACGTGTTATATCGGTTCTGCAGGCTACCAGGATGATTAATAAGGGAAATTGTGAGGCATTCTTGGTGAATATCATAAATCCCGAACAGAAGACAGATTCGATTGGAAGGATGCCGATAGTAAATGAATATGCCGACGTTTTTCCAGAAAAATTACCTGGTTTATCGTCTGATAGACAAGTTGAATTCAGCATAGACTTAGTACCAGGTGTGGCACCAGTATCAAAGGCTCTATATCGAATGACACCGAAAGAGTTGGAAGAGCTAAAGGTGCAATTGCAAGAACTCTTGGAAAAAGGTTTCATATGTCCTAGCGTATCACCCTGGGGAGCTCCAGTGCTGTTTGTGAAGAAAAAGGATGGAACATTTCGGATGTGCATAGACTATCGAGAGCTCACTAAAAGAATGATCAAGAATAAGTATCCGTTACCTCGGATTGAAGACTTGTTCGATCAATTAAGAGGTGCATGCGTATTTTTGAAGATTGATTTAAGATCCGGATATCATTAAGTGAAGATTAAGAAAGAAGATATATCTAAAACGGCTTTCAGAATAAGGTATGGCCATTACGAATTTGTGGTAATGCCTTTTGGACTTAGTAATGCACCGGCCGTTTTTATGGATATGATGAATCGAGTTTTCCATCCATATCTTGATCGCTTCGTAATAGTTTTCATCGATGATATTTTGGTGTATTCACACGATAAGAACCAGCATGAAGAACACCTGAGGATTACTCTGGAAACTTTGAGAAAATAAAAATTATATGCCAAGTTTAAAAAGTGTGAGTTCTGGTTGGATAAAATTTCTTTTCTTGGGCATATTGTCTCTTCAAAAGGAATAGAAGTGGATCCGGTCAAGGTGGAAGCGGTCAGTAATTGGAAGGCACCGACCAATGTAAATGAAGTGCGAAGTTTTCTGGGTTTAGCCAGATATTACAGAAGGTTCATTGAAGGATTTTCAAAGATCTCTATTCCTCTGACACGTCTGACTCGTACGGATGTGAAGTTTCAGTGGACGAATCAATACGAAGACAGTTTTCAAGAATTGAAGAGAAGATTGACGTCTGCATCAATTCTAATAGTTCTAGACGGAACGAAGGAGTTTGTTGTTTATAGTGACACCTCCAAACAATGTTTGGGATGTGTACTAATGCAAAGAGGAAAGGTGGTAGCCTACGCCTTGAGGCAGTTAAACGCACATGAGCAAAACTATCCCACTCATGATCTGGAATTAGCTGCGGTAGTGTACGCTCTCAAGATATGGCGGCACTATTTGTATGGAGGAAAGTGTGAGATCTATACTGATCATAAGAGTTTGAAGTACATTTTCGAACAAAAAGAGCTCAACATGAGACAAAGAAGATGGTTGGAGTTGGTGAAAGATTACGATTGCTCACTCTTATACCATCCTGGAAAGATAAATGTGGTGGCGGATGCGCTGAGTAGGAAGGAAAAGGCTCAAACGGCATACATGATAACTACTCAGAAGGAGTTGATTGAAGAATTTGGAAAACTAAGCATGGAATTGGTGATACCTCCAAGCAGCATAGGAGCAAGAATAAGTGCTTTGATAATCAAACCCACGCTTCAGGAAAGAATACTGCAGGCTCAACATGAGGATAGGTTCACTCAAATCATGAAAGAGCAAGTGGAGAAGGGTTTAGCAAAGAACTTCAAAGTAAGCAAGGATGGGGTACTTAAGTTCAAAAATAGGCTATGTGTGCCACATAGGGAAGATCTTCTAACTGAAATCATGGAAGAAGCACACGTTACTCCATATACAGCTCATCCAGGAAGTACAAAGATGTATCAAAATTTGAAAAAGAGCTTTTGGTGGAGAAACATGAAGAATAGCATTGGACTTTTTGTGAAGAGATGCTTTATTTGCCAGCAAGTGAAGGCGGAGCATCAAAGACCTGCGGGAATGCTCACACCTCTAGAGATACCTGAATGGAAGTGGGAACATATCACCAGGGACTTTGTGGTGGGACTACCTCGAACCAATCATGGAAATCATGCAATATGGGTCATTGTGGATAGACTAACCAAGTCTGCCCACTTTTTGCCGATCTAAATGACGTTTAGTTTGGAAAGATTAGCTCAGATCTACATAAAGGAGATTGTTAGATTACATGGGGTACCCATCTCTATTGTGTCAGATAGAGACCCTCGTTTCACATCCAGGTTTTGACAGAGTTTACAAAAAGAATTAGGTACCAAACTGGCTTTTAGCATTGCTTTTCATCCTCAAACTGATGGACAAAGCGAACGGACAATACAAATTTTGGAGGATATGTTGAGAGCAAATGCTCTGGATATGCATGGAAGTTGGGAAGACCATCTATATTTGGTGGAGTTTACCTACAATAACAGCTATCAGGCAACTATCGGAATGTCGCCGTACGAGGCTCTATATGGAAGAAAATATCGTTCGTCTCTTTATTGGGATGAAGTAGGTGAAAAACAAATTTTGGGACCCGAGCTGGTTGTGCAAGCAGTGGAGAAGATACGAAAAGTCCGAGAAAGAATCAAGACTGCTCAAGATAGACAAAAATCATATGCGGATAAAAGACGCCGAGAACTACAATTCGCCATGGGGGACAAAGTTTTTCTCAAAGTATCACCCACAAAAGGAGTACATCGTTTTGTGATGTTGTAAGCATGAATATATGTGAAATTGCTTGAATTATCTATGGTGGCTAAGAACCACATCTATGGCGGCTAAGAATCGTATCTATGGTGGCTAAGAACCACATCTATGGCGGCTAAGAACCGTATCTATGGTGGCTGAGAACCACATCTATGGCGGCTAAGAACCGTATCTATGGTGGCTGAGAACCACATCTATGGCGGCTAAGAACCGTAAATTTTTTAATATGCAATTGATATGAATGATTGTGAAAGTGATATGTTGCATGCAAAATGATATGATTGTACTTAATTATTATTTGTGGATTATGATCTTATTTTCCCCTGTTTTACAACGTGATCCCACTGAGTGTATTTTATACGCTCACCCCCTTTGCATGTTTTCTATGTTTAGATCTGGATGAGGATTGGCTAAGCTGAAAAAAGAATGCTTAAAATTATTTTGCTGTATATAAATATGTTATGCTATGTTCGTAAATGATTTGAAGATCTATTTATTTTTGAAGGAATGTAAAGTTTAAGCCGGTGGCTTGTATATTAATATGTCGCTGCTGATTTCTGATAACCTATCGTTTTATGTAAATTAAATGGTGTATTTTAAAACCTTCGTGAATTTGGATTTTATGTTTTATTTAAAGTGTTAGCTTGTTGCGTTTTTGCTGGACGCTCGTTTTTAGAAAATTTTATATTTATTTCATTACGAAATTGGGGCTTCATAGTTTTGGTATCAGAGTCTGGTTCTATTTTATAGGGCTTTGCTCAATTTTAAAAAAATATGATATATGAATTAAATAAGCATCTCTCTTCACTTCCTCTCCAACAGGTATGAATGGGTTGATTATATGTATGTTTAATTTTTATAAATATGTATAAATGAGAATTGTTTTGCAATGATTTATTGAATTATCCTTGAGATGTGAATGTGTGTTTTGGGGTTTATTACGGGGGTTGTTAGACAGGTTTCCTTAAGTGAAGCTTATATAGAATTATGTATACAGATGGCCCGAAAGAAGTATATTGCTAGGAAGTCGATTCCCAGGGAGAGGCTTAGAGATGTCTTCTTTCATAGTCGAGTGTATGCAGACTTTTCAGTAGGAGAGCTCATCGCTCGAATGTTGCATATCTGGAGACGGGCAGGTGGGGCTGGAGGCTTGACAGGAAATGTGGAGGGCTGTCGTCAGTTGATCCGGACACTGCCCTCCGTGTGGGCAACGCGAGCCCACAGTATTTACCGTAGAGAGGTAGTATATTCAGGGGTAGAGCGCTATCCCGCCATAGATTTTGGGAGGTTTGCAGGACAGCTACTAGAGGCCTGGGGTAGGAACGAGTATCCATCCACCCTTGAGCCGGGGCCTTATAACCCATCTAGTGATGACTCTGAGGAGGACCCGAAAGAAGATCCGGAGGAAGACCTGGAGTAGGATCCTGATGATTACCTCGATAAGGGTGATCCAGGTGTCTCGACTTCCGGGGTAGTTAGGCCCCCATCGCCCCCAGCTGCTGTAGCATAGTGGATGGTATTGGGAGTTTGATGTATTTTGGGACCGTAATATTAGATAAACGTTATATGTATATATGTTTTGGATAATGGTGTTGGTAGTTAGGGTAAATAGTATATATGATGCTTATGTTGCCAGATTTTGCTTGATGTATATAAATATGGCCTATAAAAATGTTGTCTTAAAATATTTATGTTAGTATTTTCTGTTGAGAATGGTGGTTTTCTCGTAGCGTACATTCTTTGTTTTAAGAATAATAATGTGGAAATATTAAATTATCGGATCTTTGCGTATATCGTAGCAGAATCATGCCTCCGAGAGGTAGACCCCGAAAAGAACCGGCAACCACAGAGGGGCTATCCCAGCAACCATCTGAAGAAGGGCTGTTGGGAAATTTAATCACCGTATTACAGGGGTTGGCCGATCAATTCGATGCTAACCGAGTGGCACCCAACCAGGCCCCAAGAAGCGAAGTGAATAATATCATAGAACAATTTCGACGTTTTAATCCACCCACGTTTAATGGGAAAGAAGAACCGGCAGACGTCGAGGAATGGCTAAGAAATCTAGATCGGCTCTTTGCTCACTTAACGTGTTCGGAAGAACAGAAGATCTCTTGTGCAGTATTTCAATTAGTGGAAGAAGCGAGCTTTTGGTGGGAATCCTATGAGAGAACATTATCCACGGAGCTGAGAAAAACGATGACTTGGATGTACTTCAAAGAAGGAGTTATGCATAATTATCTACCTCAAAGCTATCGAGACAAGAAGGAGATGGAATTTTTACAATTAAAACAGGGATCGATGACAGTCGGTGAATACGAGAGAAAATTCAACCAACTATGCCGATACGCAATTCATTTAGTGGATACTGATATGAAGAAAGCCAGATGATACAACAGGGGCCTACGTCAAGAAATCGATACCATCTTAGCAGGACAATGAGCAATGACCTATGCAAAAACGGTGGAAAGAGCTCAAGAGATAGCGTCACGTATGGGTTTGGATAATGTTCCACTTAGAAAACCTTCGGATGTGCTCGGAAAGAGGAAGTGGAATGACATGACTCCAAACCGGAACCAGACTTTCAACCAGAACCAACGTCCAGGAGTGGGTAGCAGACCAAATATCTCTACACCAAGGCAGAAGCCAGCTTGTTCTAACTGTGGAAAGGCTCATTTCGGGCAGTGCTTATGGGAAACTGGACGTTGTTTCAGATGTCAAGAATTGGGACATAGCTCGGATGTGTGTCCTAAAAATAAAGTGGTTAGACCGGGATTCACGCCTAGACCTGAAGTAGGAAAAGCTCGAGCTTTTGCTCTCAAGAGGAACGAGGCTGCAGAAGAGCCCGAGACCATGGCAGGTATGCTATCAATATGTGATATGCCTGCGCTTGTATTATTTGATACCGGGGCAACTTATTCGTTTATATCTGTTATATTTTACAAGCTTTTGGGATATAAAAACGATAGGGTAGATGCTGAAATCCTAGATGTTAGTATACCTTCTGGGAAAACGATAAAAACCCAAGATACGTGCCGAGATATGAAGATTTCTTTTGGAAAAGAAATCATTCCAGCTACTTTACATGTTTTGGAGATGAAAGATTTTGATGTTATTTTGGGCATGGATTGGCTTAAGGCTAATAATGCGGTGATCCGATGTTGAGAGAAAGAGATTTTCATCCGATCTCCAGTAAAAGAAGAGTTCATATTTTTTGGAACTCGAGTCGGTATAAATCCACGTGTTATATCGGCTCTACAAGCGACCAAGATGATTAACAAAGGAGATTGTGAGGCGTTTTTGGTAAATATTGTAAATCCAAATCAGAAGACAAATCCTATTGAAAAGGTACCGATCGTAAATGAATATGTGGATGTCTTTTCAGAAGAATTACCTGGTCTACCGCCCGATAGACAAGTAGAATTCAGCATCGATTTAATACCTGGATCAGCACCAGTATCGAAGGCTCCGTATCGGATGGCACCAAAAGAATTGGAAGAGCTAAAGGTGAAATTGCAAGAACTTTTGGAAAAAGGGGTTTCATACGTCCTAGTGTGTCACCCTGGGGAGCTCCAGTGCTGTTTGTGAAGAAAAAGGATGGAACATTCGGGATATGCATAGACTATCGAGAGCTCAATAAAAGAACAATCAAGAATAAGTATCCGTTACCTTGAATTGAGGATTTGTTCGATCAACTAAGAGGTGCAAGCGTATTTTGGTAATACCTTTTGGACTTAGTAATGCACCTGCCGTTTTTATGGATATGATGAATCGCGTTTTCCGTTCATACCTGGATCATTTTGTGATAGTTTTTATCGACGATATTTTAATATATTCACACGATAAGATCCAGCATGAAGAACACCTGAGGATTTCTCTGGAAATTTTGAGAAAATAAAAGTTGTATGCCAAGTTCAAAAAGTGTGAGTTCTGGTTGAATAAGATTTCTTTTCTTGAGCATATTATATCTTCCAAAGGAATAGAAGTGGATCCAGCTAAGGTGGAGGCGGTTAGTAATTGGAAGACACCGACCAATGTAAACGAAGTGCGAAGTTTCTTGGGTTTAGCTGGATATTACAGAAGATTTATCGAAGGATTTTCAAAAATTTCCATTCCTTTGACTCGGTTGACTCGTAAAGAGGTGAAGTTCCAGTGGACAAGTCAATGCGAGGAAAGTTTCCAGGAGTTGAAGAGAAGATTAACGTCTGCACCAATTTTAACAGTTCCAGACGGAACAAAGGAATTCGTGGTTTATAGTGATGCATCCAAACAAGGTTTGGGATGTGTACTAATGCAACGAGGGAAGGTGGTAGCTTACGCTTCAAGGCAATTAAAGACGCATGAACAAAAATATACAACTCATGATCTGGAATTAGCTTCTGTAGTGTACCCTCTCAAAATATGACGGCACTACTTGTATGGAGCAAAGTGCGAAATCTACATTGATCATAAGAGCTTGAAATACTTTTTCGAACAAAAAAAACTCAACATGAGGTAAAGAAGGTGGCTCGAGTTAGTAAAAGATTATGATTGCTCAATCTTATACCACCCTGGAAAGACAAATGTGGTGGCGGATGCACTGAGTATGAAGGATAAGGCTCAAGTGGCGTACATGATAACCGCTCAGAAGGAGCTGATTGAAGAATTTGGAAAATTGAGCATGGAATTAGTGATACCTCCAAGCAGCATAAGAGCAAGAATAAGCACTTTAATAATTAAACCCACGCTTCATGATAGAATGTTGCAGGCTCAACATGAAGATAGGTTCACTCAAATCATGAAAGAATAAGTGGAAAAGGGTTTAGCAAATAATTTTGAAGTAAACAAGGATGGAGTACTTAAGTTCAAAGGTAGATTATGTGTGCCACATAAAAAAGATCTTCTGACTGAAATCATGGAAGAAGCACACGTTACTCCATATACAGCTCATCCAGGAAGTACAAAGATGTATCAGGATTTGAAAAAGAGCTTCTGGTGGAGAAATATGAAGAACAGCATTGGACTTTTTGTAAAGAGGTGCATGGTTTGCCAGTAAGTGAAGGCGGAACATCAAAGGCCGGCAGGAATGCTCACACCTCTAGAGATACCTGAATGGAAATGGGAACATATCACCATGGACTTTGTGGTGGGACTACCTCGAACCAATCATGGAAATCACGCAGTATGGGTTATTGTAGATAGGCTAACCAAGTCTGCTCACTTCTTGCCGATCAAAATGACGTTTAGTTTGGAAAGGCTAGCTCAAATCTATATAAAGGAAATCATCAGACTACATGGTGTACCCATCTTGATTGTATCGGATAGAGATTCTCGTTTTACATCCAGATTCTGGCAGAGTTTACAAAAGGAATTAGGTACCAAGCTAGCCTTCAGTACTGCGTTTCATCCTCAAACTGATGGACAAACCGAACAAACAATACAAATTCTGAAGGATATGCTGTGAGCAAATGCTTTGGATCTGCATGGGAGCTGGGAAGACCATCTATATTTAGTGGAGTTCGCCTATAATAACAGCTATCAGGCAACTATCGGGATGGTGTCGTACGAGGCGCTATATAGAAGAAAATGTCGTTCACCTCTTTATTGGGATGAAGTAGGTGAAAAACAACTTTTAAGACCCGAGCTGGTGGAGCAAGCAGTGGAAAAAATACGAAAAGTTCGAGAAAAGATCAAAACTGCTCAAGATAGACAGAAATCTTATGCTGATAAAAGGCGCCGAGAACTATAATTTGCAGTGGTAGACAAAGTCTTTCTCAAAGTATCGCCTACAAAAGGAGTTTATCGCTTTGGGAAACGAGGAAAATTGAAGCCCAGATATATAGGTCCGTTCGAGATCTTGGATCGAGTCGGGGAAGTAGCGTATCGATTAGCTTTACCGCCTGATTGCACCGGCATACACAACGTGTTTCATGTTTCCATGCTAAAAAAATACGTTTTCGATCCAAGTCACATCATTAACCAACAACAAATAGGGCTGGAGAAAGACGTAACATATGAAGAAATTCCGGTGGCTATTTTGGATAGGAAAATTCATAAGTTAAGAAATCGAGACGTCGTATTAATCAAAGTTCAATGGAGTCATCATGACATCAACAAAACAACTTGGGAAGAAGAAGAGGAAGTGTTAGCAAAATATCCGAATTTGCCGATCTTAGGTACGCGTCTAAATTTCGAGGACGAAATTATTTGAAGGAGGGAAGGATGTAACACCTAGGAAAAAAAATTTTTTTTACTATATGATATATGTATATAGTATTATGTTATATAGTATGAATATCTATAATACATAAGATAAGCTATTTGATATAGTTATGTAATATAGATTATATTATCTTAATGCAATCTTAGCTTAATTAGGATTAGGAAAAGTCCAATCTTCTAGAAGGAGTCTTATGTTGCAAAAAGGTGGATGTATAGGATAAGGTTTCTTTTTTTTCATACTTCTTCTTTAACAATTTGAAACCTCTCTTCTCCTCTCTAACTCTCCAACCGCCGATCCTTGCTTATCTTGCCGACGGCCGACGATTTTTCCGGCGAGGTAATCGGACCTAAGAGTGCAACTAGTTGAGCTCGTTTAAGGGGTGGTTTTGAAGAGTTAAAAAATTGGATTTTAACCTTCCTCTCTCCCTCTCTCTTCCACTCTGTCGCTTTCCTTTTTCCGCTGTGGTTCGCCACTCTGTGTCGCCGTTGGTCGGGTATAGCCGGCGCTGATAGTCGTCGGTGAGTTATGGGTTGAGAACCGCCGCTTGCAGCGGCGGTGCGTTTCTCTATATTTTTGCGTGTGTGTGAGTCGGTTGTGGCTGTGTTTGGGGCTGTGGTGTTGCGTCTGTGTTAAGTCGAGTCGATGGTTGTGGTGTTGGCCGGCGCCGGTGTCGCGCCGACAAGAAGTGGGAGGCACCGCCGTGAGCAGCGGTGCCGATGTCAGTGGTCGTAGCTTGTTGTTTGTGGTCGGTCGTGGCTATTGTGGTCGGTCATGGTCGGTAGTGAGTGTGGCTGGCGACTGGGAGTCGCCGGCAGCGTCGGGGCGGCAGCGGCGAGATCGGACAGTGGCAGGGAGGAGGGGGGGATGGCTGGAAATTGGGGAAAGGTTGGGAATGGCATGATTTGTAAATTTGATATGTTTTAGGGGTAAATTTCAAAGTAAATGTTGCTGACATATTTGAACAGTTAAGCCTTATAATTGCTGAATTTTTGTAATGAAGATTTAGATAATCAAAGCATGCTTAAAACCCAATTTATGTATAATTATCAAGGAACATTGAAAATATTTAAATTACATAGTTTTATTTAATAATTAATGATAATATGCATGTTTTGCCTAATAAATCATGGAATTATGATAACATGTTTGGGATTTAGAATATATTAAGCCTATGGATATTATCTTATAAATTATAGTATATGATATATGAAAATTGAGTTTTAATTAATCGATAGAGATAAAGTACGTTAATTAAATTATGCTTTAAATATCATAATTAAGTAGATAAATATTGGACTTTGAATTGAATAAAATGATATAGATTATTACTTAGGATATGATAAATGAGACAAGATTTAATTAAATAACAAAGAAAAGTTATATAAATTAATGCATGTTAAATTGGATCTATTTATATAATTAATTAGGAAATAAAGCCCTAGATTTTATCCAATTGATTAATAAAATATAGTTTGAGCTCAATTTTGGAATTAAGTATTAATACCTTATTTATTATATATTTTAACCAAAGATTTATTTGGAATTATAACTTAAATTTATGTTTCGCAAGATTGCTTTTGAGACTAAAATATCAGTCTAAAAATATTATGCTAATTAATTTATTTTATCTTACGTTTTAGTTATTAATTTTAAATCTAAGGTTTATTAACCTTAGATTCACATCTAATTTAACCCGAAATATTAAGTTCGATTTGGACTTTCTATTTTAAGAAATTAGGCATAATTCATTATGAAATAGGGTTTTTTTTTAAGAAATTTAGTTTCTAAATAAATGAGAGTTCGAGTATATTCTAAGTCAAATCTTTATGATTATAGGCGATACATAGGAGTTCGCTCCGTAGATATCTCTGGGCTCTACAGTTTTTGATCGTCTACTTTAAGGTGGGGGAAAAATTGGTAAGTCGGTATTTATATTTCTTTCAAATATTTAAATTTCGAATTATTATTCGATATGAAATGAGTTGGGTTTATGTGTTGAACGCATGCAATGTGATTATATGATGAATATGAATCCTATTTTATAGGAAATGTAACATGTTTTATTATATACATGATGAATGCGTGCTGAAAGATGATGAATGGCAAAAATAAATGTTTTTGTGATGTTGTAAGCATGAATAAATGTGAAATTGCTTGAATTATCTACGGTGGCTAAGAACCACATCTATGGCGGCTAAGAACCGTATCTATGGTGGCTGAGAACCACATCTATGGCGGCTAAGAACCGTATCTATGGTGGCTAAGAACCACATCTATGGCGGCTAAGAACCGTAAATTTTTGAATATGCAATTGATATGAATGATTGTGAAAGTGATATGTTGCATGTAAAATGATATGATTGTACTTTGTCACGCCCCAATTTCGATACAAAAATGAAATATAAATTTTAACATTTTGGGCGTCCAGCAATTTAATAACAAACTAAAACTGAAGTTTAAAATATCCATCCAAAATACATAATTTACTGAAAATATTTAAGTTATCAGAGACAGCAGCAAAAATTCAATATACAGCCCATCAGGCTAAATTTTACAATCCTTCAAAATAACTTGTTTAATTACATCAAAATATATGCATCTTCCTTCACATCCTGCTCTCCACATCCAAATCTATAAAAGAAAACATACAAAGGGGGTGAGCGTATATAATACACTCAGTGGGATCACGCTGTATAGGGTATCATTTCATAAAATATGCCAAAATAGTCACATTCCATTTCATGACATATAATTTATTCAAATATAATCATTCATCGCAATCAAGCTTCATTTAATCAATATCATTCATCTCAATCACATGTAAACATATCACATTCATTTCCATCTTTACGGTTTTTAACCGTCCTGCAACATATGCGGTTCTCAGCTGCTATAAGAACATATTGCGGTTATTAACCGCCATAAAAGCATATTGCGGTTCTCAGCCGCCATGAAAACATATTCTTTACGGTAATTAACCGTCATAATACGGTGATCAGCCGTCATATACGGCCCTAGCCGCCTTGCATACGCATGCACATGCACACATAATTTCATCACATTCACATAATAAAATTCACATAAAAGCACATCTTGATTGCACATACGAAAATATCAAATTCACCTCGTCATATCATCACATTTCATATATTCAGCACATAAGCCCAACACGTTTCATATTGAATAGAATTCGTAATTTAAATACTTGAAAGGGAATATAAAATAACTACTTAGCACATTTTCCCCACCTGAAGAGCAGCTGAACAAAAGCTTTAAACTTCCAAACTATCTACGACGTAAAACCCGGAGTGTCGCCTACAAACATAAGGTTTCGACTTAGCCTTTACTCAAATTATGATCGATTTAAAATAAATTAATATTTTTAAACTAAACTCTAATTTTGGAAATTAATATAACTTATTTTGTAATTAAATGTAAAATTCATAATCCATATAGATCAAATTGAAATTAATAGCTCGGATTAAAATAGATAGAAAATTAGGGTTATTTATCCTTAATTTAGAAATAATAATTAAATTGGAACTTAATTCAATTAACATAATATTTATAATTTTTAGTCTCAAAAGAAATCTTGAAAAATATAAATTTAAATTATAATTCCAAATAAAATCTTTGGTTAAAATTTATAATAATAACACAATAATAATTAATTCCCAACTCAAGCTTACATTATAGTTTCTTAATTAATTTAACAAAATTTATAACTTTATACTTTATTTAATCATATAATTAAATACAAGTAACATAAATTAATTTGCATAATCCTCTTTATTATTTAATTAAACTTGCAAATTCTATTAATTATAAGATAACATCTATAATTTCCATATGCCTTAATAAATAACAAAAAATCAAAGTGTTATGTATCATAATTCTCACAAATTTTAAATGACAATTTTATGATATCGCCATATTTTATAGAAGACCATTTCATTTTATCCGAATTAATGTCAAAATTTCATATATTAAATTCTAGTAAGTATTATTATAACCTTTATACTTCCTAATATATTTCAATATTAAATGAAAACATGTATTATTAATATGACATTTAGAAATCTAGGAAAACAATTGCATAATAACATCAATAATAATAAGAATTATGTAACTTAGATAAATTTAAGGGTTCGATTATCATCATTCGTATTTTTGGGTGGTCTTCATACATGTTCTTAATTAATTTAGGTTTTATATGCAATTTACGAACTAATTAAGCATTAAAATAAATTCAGCAGCAAAAATGACGGTTTTGCCCTTCATATTCACTAAATTTGCAAAACATAACCTTTCCCCCCTACGTTTTCCCTTCCCAGTGCAGCAGCCATTTCTCCACCCCCGGTCACTGCTCAGCCGTCCCCGCCGCCTGCCGATCCGCCTCCAGTCGCTGGCGATTTCTCACCATGCAACACACCCTAGCCAACACCCTAACACCTACCCGACCCAGCCTCTGTTGCAGCAGCCATGACAGCGGCGTAACAGCCATCGGCACGGTCAGCTCCGGCCGACGCACTCGGACACACCTCCATCACCACCCACAACACTCGACAGTACCCACGCACGACCCAAACTCACACACGCCTGGCCAGCCGAGGAACAGAGCTAAACCACTCCAAGCTCCGGCCGACGCAGCCGCCGCTCCCAGCGACGGTTTCCGACTGACGCACCGGTGCATACTCCGCACCAGTTCTGACTCAACTAGCGGCGGACGGCGGCAGCAAGAACCAGCAGAGCAGTAACTAAAGTGGAGCACAGCTGCAAGAGGAACGGCCATGTTTTCGTACTTCAAATCTATCTTACAACTAGCAAGCCAAGAGCTACCCCTCTTGACTTATTACCTTACCGGAAATCTGAGGATAGATGGTGGAAAGAGGTGGTCAATATGGCTGGTGTAAGGAGGGAGCACCAATGGAAGAAAAATGGAAGAAAAATTGGAAGAAGATGAGCTTGGTTGAAAGCTTGGCTGCAGTTTTCGTACAAAAGAAATGGAAGAGCATGGCCTCTCTTAACTTCATTTAATGCTTCTAGAAGAGTATTGACCCTAGCCCCAACCTACATGCCTATGTTTCATCTTTAAAAAATTTCATGCTTTAACACTTAAGCTATGCAACTTATGATATATATATAAGTACTTTAAGTAGCCTAATTTAGGTGCATAAGTTAAGTTAATAATTTATATTATAAGTATATCATGCATATTTGTATATATTAAGTACGTAAATTTTCTTTAGCTTAGGTTATGAATCTAACAACTTAGATAATACTTAGGTTATAATTGTATTTTATGAATTTTATGTCTTAATATTATATAATCTATATCATGTATAACATATATTACAAGTTCATATCATATAATTATATATATACATTAAGGTAATATATATTATATAGTTATATAAAAAAAAAAATTCTTAGGTGCTACATACTTAATTATTATTTGTGGATTATGATCTTATTTTCCCCTGTTTTACAACGTGATCCCACTGAGTGTATTTTATATGCTCCTCCCCTTTGCATGTTTTCTATGTTTAGATCTGGATGAGGATGGGCGAAGCTGAAGAAAGAATGCTTAAAATTATTTTGCTGTATATAAATATGTTATGCTATGTTCGCAAATGATTTGAAGATCTATTTATTTTTGAAGGAATGTAAAGTTTAAGCCGGTGGCTTCTATATTAATATTTCGCCGCTGATTTCTGATAACCTATCGTTTTATGTAAATTAAATGATGTATTTTAAAACCTTCGTGAATTTGGATTTTATGTTTTATTTAAAGTGTTAGCTTATTGCGTTTTTGCTGGACGCCCGTTTTTAGAAAATTTTATATTTATTTTATTACGAAATTGGGGCGTGACACACATTCAAACCATCCATTTATACTTTTTCAACAGATTTGGGTAGAAATAAATGTACTCATAATTTTTCTCTCCTAATTGTACCATCTTAGCCCAATGATATTGTATCTAATGTGTGGGTAAATTTTTTTAATTATACCCCCACCGATGATTCCCTAATGAAAAAATTAGAGAAACAAAGCTAGGATGGTTTTGGGGTGGAGGTCCTAGCTTCTCTTGAACGTAATTTAAAAAATATTCTATTATATTTTCTATTTTTTCTATAATTTTATTTATATTACTAATTTATAAGATTTCATCATTCTATTGATGAAGTTTAATATGGCTCTAGATCAGTATAAAATTTTGATTGGACCACTTGTCAAAGTTGAAAATAATTGATGTGAAGAAATTCAATACGAAAATAGAAAAAGAAAAAAGAAAAGGAACTTTTTTCAAGTTTTTATATTTAGATCACAGTAATGATTATACATTAGATCACGGCCGTCCAATTGACCCAACCAAAAAAATATAAGATTAGTTTGTGTGAAGTCGTCTCATAAATGTCATTTTGTGATTAGATGAATTGGTTCAACCCGATATACATTGGTTAAGGGCAAGTCAACCTTAGGTTAATGTGGAATCAAAGTCAACTAGTATGGCAATTAAATATTTTAATGTGTATCGTATATTTGATATTTTTATATATATTATGTAATACTTTTGAAAGTATTACATAATATACATAAAAAATTTCAATTAGAAAAATAAAAAATGTTACTTCTCAAATTACAATTCACAAATTAATCAATGATTTGAAGTCATGGTCATGGAACCAAAAGTATTACTCAATATCACTATAAGAAATTTTGCATACAACAACGTCTATTTAACAACGTTTTTCATGAATTTGTGTTGTCTTTTGGAATTTACAACGCTTTTTCCGAAAAGCGTTGTCTTTTTTAAAAAAATTCGCCATACGACAACGCAGAAAATGGAAACAACAACGTTTTTTTAGTAGGGTTGTTAAATGGCGTTTTTTTTTTAAAAAAGACAACGCTTTCTTGCAACGCTTTGGATGCGTTGTCGTATAGCGAATTTTTTTCTCAAAACGACAACCCTTTATGCAACGCTTTTTGGCGTTGTCGTTTCTTAGTACTTTTTTTACAATTTTACAACCCTTTATGCAACGCTTTTTGGCGTTATCGTTTCTTAGTACTTTTTTTACAATTTTACAATCCTTTATGTCATGCCCCATTTTCTTATACAGAATTTATCAGAGTTTTCCACATGGGCGTGCAGGAAGAAGAAAAGAAGTAGGAGACGAACATAAAATATTACATAATAACCATCGGCTTCAACCGAATTAACATAATATTCACAGCGGAAAAACATCAGCATCATCTCCCATCCCAAACACACCTCATCATCAGGATCTCACATCCCGAATACACATCATCTAACCACCAAATGTGGATTCCTTACAACACTGTTTTATAAAGACAAAAGCTTGAGAAACATCATATTAAAAATAATTACAGATCCAAAAATGTAGCACTTCCTCTCTCCTTCTAGGGTTCCTCACGCGTATCACCTCCTGTAACGTGAATTACAGAATATGGGGTGAGTGCGTTGAATACACTCGTGGGGATAAAATCCGCGTCTAAATCATTGACAGACATTTAAATCAGAAATAAGCATAATCATCACGGAACACAGCACGAAATATGCACAGTAGACATTAGAAATGGTAAGGGACAAATAGGTGCGGGTATCGTCTTATCCCATAAAACGGTCTTAAATACCGCTGGTGCATTTCAAGGACCACCAAACCTTTCATAGAAGAATGGGGGTTAGGGACGAATGCATGAAGGGGCGCCTCAGCGGGCCCACCCCTCACAGTTTATGTATGTCACAGCAAGTATAATCACAGCATTTAGTATTCCTCAATCATGCTTGGAATAGGGAAAACTGTAAACAGATAAAGAGTTAGAAATTACCCCCACCTTGTTCGGTGGTTACCACGTGAGTTGCAAGTATCGAAGATCATGTATCCCAAGGTTTCAATCCAACAGGTAGCCTACATAATTTACGATATTTTCTTAGTTCATTATAATCTATAATTAAAGATTTAACCGATATCGAATCGAATATTATCGATCGAGATGAGACGAATCGAAACGATAGGCCTAACGATTGAGGTTGAAGAAAACGAGAGAGAAATATCAGTTTATGAGGCTGAGATGAAAGAGAATGAATTTTGGATCACAACAGAAAAAGACTGAGCTCAATCGGAGTTGAAACGAGCTCGAACGGAGCGTTTTAAGATTTAGGGGTATTTCGGTAATTTGGTCAAAGGGTTGACTTTGACCGGGACCCACGACCCCCGGTCAGCAATATCTCGTTGGTGACGACTCGATGTTAAAGAACGACATAAAGAAAACGAGATTCAGATCGAAAATCACATCGAAATACGTCGTCGTACGCATTCCCAGCGACGGGAAAAATCTCATCGGCGTTTCCCGACGACGGGAAAAAAAACAGGGCAGCGTCTCCCGTTACTGCCTAGTTTTCTCGACAGCGGGGCAGCACCATTCGGCAGCTGCCGAGTTTTCTCGGCAGCCTCATCCCCTTCGCTCGCCCAGGTCTCCCGTTGTCGACCTGCTCGACTAGCCACCTTCCCGGAGCCACCGGCTGCGGCGTCGCCGACCTATGCCGCCGAAACTTAGTCCGATGTCTAGCCTGAATCACCAGCTACCCGATCCGGCCATCCCTTGCCAGATTCCGGCCTGAATAGTACCATAAAAACAGCCACGAAAACCCTTCGTCAAACACAATTTACACAAACAAAATGCAACAGCTACTTTTCCAATCCATTTTGCGGCACCGGCGCCACCACCCATGGCGGCGCCACCCCTCCAGTGGCTAGCCCACCACTCCGGAAGCCCATCCGGCACTTGCAACCTTGAGAAAAAGAGCAAGAGAGAGAAAAACGGGAGAGAGAAAAGGTGGCTGAAAATAAGGGTTAAGGGTTTTGGAGATGGTTTTTTACCGTTTTCCGGCGAACGGAGAATCGGAATTGAATTCTGGAAGTTGCCCTAGACTCGTATCATCGAGGGCTACGTTGTGTACGAAAATCAGCCAAAACGGACGGGTTTGACATTTTCCGGCGACGGCAGCGGCGGTTTTTCGCTATTTTCTGGCGAACGGAGAATCGGAATTGAATTTTGGAAGTTGCCCTAGATTCGTGTCGTCGAGGGCTACGTTATGTACGAAAATCAGCCAAAACCGATAAGTTTGACTTTTTCCGGCGAACTCCGGCGGCGCCGGCAGCGGTGCTTCGGAGACAGAATAAAGACGGGAAAGAAAAAGAGAGAGGAGAGAGAGACTTACGTGTGTTCAGCGCTTTTCGGCTCGTTCGAAGAAACGGTAAAAATGAAATCGAATGAGTGCCTATTTATAGAATTTGGAAAAGTACTATTCACTAGGTTACTGTTCACTAGGTTACTATTCATGATAAGCTTCGGTTACAATTCACGATAAGATTTCGATTATGTACGTCTCGATTCCAAACCTCATTTTTCCGAAACTCTATATTTTGCCCTTTTCTTCGCCGTTTGAGTTACGGGTGTCCGATTGACCTCTAGTTCGTTTCTATCTTCTCGTTTTTCCATTACGCATCTAATGTTATAAAAATATTCTATTTTTCATGTGTATAATTTTTATCCATCTAAAACTGGTCATTAAACATATATCGGAAACGCATGTAATTAAATTAACATTCAAGAATTAAAACACATAAGATATTTTAATTAAGGTTTACTTATTTAATTAACCAATTATGTTTTGTTTTTATCCTGGGCGTTACACTTTATGCAACACTTTTTGGTGTTGTCGTTTCTTAGTACTTTTTTTTTTACAATTTTACAACCCATTAATTATAAAATAATTGTTTTTTAATTAACTTAAATTTAATTAATTTATAATGTTATCTTGTATTACATTATTTGCATTAATATTATCTTATATGAACAAACTCATAATTTTAGAAAATAGTATTTTTATAAAATACTATTTTGAATTAATTAAGAAATTAACTACACCTAATTAAGTATTACTCTCACCCTTTGAAATAATAATACAAAATTGGTATATTATTTTAAAACATAATTCAAAAATTGTGTTTTATAATTCATAATTCATAAATTACGAATGTTTTTCTTAAAAAAAGATAAAGATAAAATTATTGTGTTTCAAAATTAATACAAAAAACATAAAAAAAAAGATATATATATATATATATATATCATATCAATTAATTAAGAATATATAAAAAATTTAATTATACAACAATAAAAAAAATATACATTTATTTATTTGAAAAATATAAAAATTTGTATTACATAATAATATAAAAATTATATATTATTATTTTAGAAAGTAAAGATAAAATGAGTTTGGTTTTAATTTGAACCAAATATTATTTTACAGCAAAAAAAACAATACATATATTAATTTGAAAAATATAAAAAATTGTATTACATAATAATATAAAAATTATATATTATTATTTTAGAAAATAAAGATAAAATGAGTTTGGTTTTAATTTGAACCAAAAATTATTTTACAAAAAAAAAACTGTAACGCCCCGATTCTTTTGTAAATAAATCTTTAACCGAGACGTTATTCTCTTATAAAATTTTCCTCTTCAAAAGAATTTCACTCTTTAAATAAAACAAAGATAAATAAAATCAAAAATAATTATAAAACATACATTTCTTAAATACATGAAATTAATCATTTTAAATAAACAGCTTCTTTAACCTTTGCTCATCGGCTACCAGCATCCACCGCTCGCACTCCACGCCATAAAAATCTTTAAACTGAAACATTTTAAAAGAGGGATGAATGTTTGAAATATACCCAGTGGGGTGGGGAAACTCGAGATGACATAAAATAATTTTTAAGAGATTCTACACACACCTGCCAAAACACCATTTTATCATATAAAATAGATTTTCGTAAAACATTTGTCTTTTAATAAAAACCAACATGAAATGGATAGCTTCAAATACGTGCCTTTAATCATTTAAACCTACAAGTAATCATCTCAATCATATATAAACATATCACTTTCACATTCATTCATATCACTTTTCACATCATTTACGGTGCTTAGCCGCCATGAAAGCATTTTACGGTTCTTAGCCATCATGAAAACTTTTTTACAGGTCTTAGCTGTCTTGCAAACATATGCGGGTCTTAGCCGCCTTGATACGGTGATTAGCCGTCATATACGGGTCTTAGCCGTCTTGCATACATATGCGGGTCTTAGCCACCCTGAAACATTTTTACGGGTCTTAGCCGTCCTGAAAACATTTTTACTGGTCTTAGCCGTCCTGAAAACATTTTTACGGGTCTTAGCCGTCCTGAAAACATTTTTACGGGTCTTAGCCGTCCTGAAAACATATGCGGGTCTTAGCTGTCTTCCATACGCATGCACATGCACACATAATTACTTCACACAAACACATATCAAACATACCCATCAAAGCACATTAATTTAACACAACACTTAGTTGCAGTTCTCAACTGCCATGAAATCACATCTTATTTGCACATATGCAAATATTAACTTCACATCATTCTTCACCTTTGCATTCATAGTAAAACATTCATAATCCATCACTTGCTTTAAATCATTCATCAATCACATTCTCATTTAATAATAATCTTAGCTCAGAGCACTTTGATCACATAGCATGTTTATCGACCCAACGTCATTCAAGTATAATATTCACCTTCATCGTATCATAACATTATCACACATAACATCTCATGCATTCAGCACATATACCCAACTCATTTAATAATAATCTTAAAAGATTGCATAAACTTTATAAAATATCTTAATTTAAAGAAATTACCCCACCTTGTTCGGTGGTTACCATGTCAGCAGCAAGCGTCAAAGATCACGTATTCCAATGCTTCAACCAACAGGTAGCGTACATAAATTACGATTTTTCTTAGATCTTTATTAAACATAATTAAAAGATTTAAACAATATCGAAAATCGAGATGAGACGGATCGGAACGGAAGGCCTAACGAATGAGGTTAAAGAAACAAAAGGGAAAGATCAGTTTGTACAGTTGAGGTGAAAGAGAATGAATTTTGGATCACAACAAAACAAGAATGAGCTTAATCGGAGTTGAAACGAGCTCGAACGGAGCATTATAAGATTTAGGGGTATTTTGGTAATTTGGTCAAAGGTGTAACGCCCCGATTCTTTTATTAATAAATATTAACAAAGGCGTTACTCACTTATTAAAATTCCCTCTTTTAAAGAAAATAAAGATAATTAAAATCAACAATGCTTATGAAATATACATTTCTTAAATTCATAAAATTAATCATTTAAAATAAAAGTTTCCTATAACCTTTGATACTCGGCTACCAGCATCCACCGCTCGCACCCCACGCCATAAAATCGATAAACTGAAAACATTTTAAAAAGAGGGGTGAGTGACAAAAATACACTCAGTGGGGTGGGGAAACTCGGGATGACATAAAATAATTCTGGAAGATTTTACACACACATGCCAAAACATCATTTTATCACATAAAACTGATTCTCGTAAATCGTTTGTCTTTTAATAAAAACCGCAGAAAATAGATCATTTCAATCACGTGACTTAAATCATTTTATAATGTAAACATCCATTTCAAATCCATCATCCTTCACATTCAAACATATCACTTTCATTATCACATTTACGGTTTTTAACCGTCTTGCAAACATATGCGGGTCTTAGCCGCCCTGAAAACATATAATCCATCATTCACATTTAAACAACATTTTTCACATAATTTACGGTGCTTAGCCGTCATGAAAGCATTTTAGGGTTCTTAGCCGCCATGAAAACATTTGCGGGTTTTAACCGCCTTTTTACGGTCGTTAGCCGTCGTAATACCTTCTCCCGCCGTCGTCTTTGCTGCTGCCGACGACTCCCAATCGTCGGCAAATATCCATTGATCAAGACACACACAAGCACACCCACATACACATACCAGCACCAGCACCGCCGCTGCACCCACGGCGGCTAAATCCATCCAGCCCAACCACCTTCGTCAGCCACAGCCACCATCCCTCGGCCTCGCTCTCGCCGCCGATCAACCCCGACGCCGCCACTCACGGCGGCGCCCAACAGCACACACACAGTGTCATACATACTCACACACAGCCTCCTTCCTCCAGCACCGCTGCTTAGTCGTCGCCCATCTCCTCTGCCCAGCCACCCCTTCTCCCGTCACCGCAACCCAGGCGCCACTGCCCACGGCAGCGCCTCACGCACACACCCGCCACGGCGCCGCCACTCACGGCGGTGCCCCCAACACACTAAAATCACAGCAGCTAGCTACCTCCCAACTACAACCATACCTATACACAACCACCATTTCAAACACACACACATATATATATACATACCCATTCACCGTAGCAGCTAAATAACAAAGATGGAATTAATTTAGGGAGAAGAAAGAGAATAATAGAGAGAGTAGCAGAGAGAGAGGGGAAAGTGACGAAGAGAGAGAGAAGAATGAGAGACAGAGTTGGGAGAGAAAAAGATCTTTTCTTAATTTTTCCTACTTTGACTTAGCAATTTCCTTAAGCAAGAAGAAAATTACATATTTATCTTTCATAATAATTGAGATGGGGTTATGTGTCACCATGACACTTAACTTGATTTAATTTTTATTTTATTAGAGATTCCTTCAAATTGATAATGTTTATACTATACTACACTTATCTTCTTATGTCATAATACTACATTAATAATACTATATAACTTATATTATAATGTTATTATGTAATGTAGTTTATGCATTTCCTATATATATATATTTAATATGTACATTTATTTATGTGTACTATATTTTGGATATATATATTCTTCATAGATTATACTTAAATGATATTTGATTACTATTAATTCTCATTTTTATTATATAAAAATTATTGTTCTATTTTATATAGTTAAATTTTATTTCGGGATGTTACAAAAGGGTTGACTTTGACCGGGACCCACGACCCCCAGTCAACGATATTTTGTTGGCAACGTCTCGTTGATAAAGTACGATGAAAAGAAAATGAGATTTGGATTGAAAATGAATCGAAAACACGACGTCGCGCGTGTTCCAGACGACGGGAAAATTTCCCGACGGCGTCTCTCGTCGGCTGCCTAGTTTTCTATGCCGTCGACCCTTAGTCCTCCGGCTAGCCCGCACCACCGGCTACTAGATCCGGCCATCTCTCACCGGATTCCGGCATGAATAGTGCCTGAAAAACAGCCTCAAAACCCCTCGTCACACACATTTCACAACTCCTTGCAACAGCCCCCCCTTTCTAGGCCATTTTCCGGCACCGGCGCCGCCACCCATGGCGGCGCCACCCCTCTAGTGGCTAGCCCACAACTCCGGCAGCCCCTCCGATGCCTGCAACGGTGAGAAAAAGAGCGAGAGAGAGAAAAACGGGAGAGAGAAAAGGTGGCAAGAAGCAAGGGTTGGGGTTTTGGAGAAGATTTTTCACCGTTTTCCGGCGAACGGGAAATCGGAATTGAATTCCGGAAGTTGCCCTAGACTCGTATCGTCGAGGACTACGTTGCATACGAAAATTAGCCAAAACGGATGGGTTTGACATTTTCCGACGACGACAGCGGTGGTTTTTCGCCATTTTCCGGCAAACGGAGAATCGGAATTGAATTCTGGAAGTTGCCCTAGACTCGTATCGTCGAGGGTTACATTGTGTATGAAAATCAGCTGAAATGGACAAGTTTGAAATTTTCCAGCCAACTCCGGCGGCGGCAGCAGCGGCGACGACGGAATATAAAATTAAAAGGAATGAGAGAGGAGAGAGAGACTTACGTGTGTTGGGCACTTTTCGGCTCGTTCGAAGAAATGATGAAAAATGAAATCGAATGAGGGCCTATTTATAGAAAATTTTGAAAGTTACTGTTCATGATAAGTTTTGGTTAATAAATATTGATTGTATTATCCTCCTCATCGTTGGATATATGGATTTATTCCTTTTTTTATCTTCTTAATTCTTCTTTTCTTCTTCTTGTTCATCATTTCCGTGGTTGTATTGTTTAATTTATCATCTTTTACTCCATAGGTTTCAGTTTTTCTATGGCTTCAGCTACTGCGTTCAATCTTCCTCCTTCAACTTTCGTATTGTAATTCAGGACAACTAGAAAATGGACCTTACTTGCTCCTTGTAAAATCAACAGTTTGTAGTATTCAGATGTGTTTTGGCCCTAGATATGGTTTTTTTGTTAAAAAAAATACAAAATAACTTTTAACAATGTATATAAAAGCTGCTAGACTTGCATTATTTTATAATTCTACAGGGGATTGTTTTATATTGTTATTGAGTTCCATTGCCTCACCAAAATATATAAATTCAGATTGTATTCAACTCTATAGAATGGAGAACTAAAATACAGTTAACCTGAATTTGATTAAGGTTTTTAATGATTTTACGAAAGATATTCATTCTAAGGAATTAATGAATTAAATAAATAAAATAACCATTTTGAAGAATGCACAAACACCAAAAATAATTGTAGAGAGTAGCCTTTGCATGAATTACAAAGTCAAATGCCACAAAGTCATGTTGTTATGCAAGAATTGGTTGAAGTCAAATGCCATAATATCATCATATTATGCCATTACTAGTTCTCAAATTAATCAGATGGGTCATAACAATTTTTTTTAGTACTCAACTCGCTCAATTTTTTTTCAACTATATGTATTGTACTCAGACACCTATATTAGAGCAAACTGATAGGATAAAATGTAATAGATTTTAATGAGACAAAACATGTAATAGACTAGAACATTAGCTATCTGAATAGGTTCTCATATGTAAAATAGCTAACGCAAGGATGTTGGAAAGATATGAAGATTCTGCCAAGGAACCAGAAAGCCGAGTCCCTGCTACCTGCATACTGTATCAAGCAACCAGGAACCTGGAGATTACATTGAAATCAGCGCAACCTGACTAGCCGGTAGAATCACTCAAATTCCAGCAAATCAGAGACTGACATGTGTGAAAAAATAGTAAGGACACAGTACAAGCAGACTGAAGAATGAAGTTGCGCAGACAAAGGACAAGGCAGTGGCAGAACAGAATGAAGGCATTTCAGAGCAGGTGTCAGAAGATTGGCAGAACCAATCAGGAAGAGACACTTCATCAAGCAAAGGACGACCCTTTCAACGGGCAGAAAACTATCCGATGCCTATAAATAGAAGACTGAATGCAAAAAAAAGAAAAGCCAAAAAAAAAAGAACAAGAATCAAACCAAGAGAACATAAGCAAGCAAATCATCTACAAGCTCAAACGCTTATATTCAAGTTACTCAGTCTTAGCAACAGTAAGCCAGCTACCTTTGTAATCTTCAGAAGTTCAAGGAGCTTGTTGTATTTGATCATTTGAAAATTCATATCTTATTAAAAGACTGTTAGGAGTCACTTAGGCAGGAGTTTACCCTGCTAAGTTGTAATCTCTCTAAAGAAGAGAAAGGATCCTGTGTGGGTCGGTTAACCTGTGTGGAGATCTTGTGTGGATCGCTAGTTGGTCACTGTGCAGCTACCTGTGTGGATAGAGCTGACAGTTTTGTGTAGAGTATGGTTTGTATTAGTAGAGTCTATTGTAAATCAAACTTGCTTTAACAAAGTTCCTCCCTGTAAAGGAGTAGAGAGGACGTAGAGGGATTACTCCACCCTTGAACCTCTATAAGCATGCTTGCGTTCTTTACAGCTTTACGTACATCTATCTGTATCCTGAGCATACTGCATTAAAAGTGTGTTTCGAAAATCATAAGTATTTCCGCTGTGCATTATTATCTCTGTCTAAGTCCCGAGGTCACTGCCCGTGTAGCAACCTATCAAGCAGTAAGCTTGCTAGCTACCTGTTCATCAAGGACTTAACACTTTGGAGTGAAAAGTTGAAAATTTGATAAGGTTAATTCACCCCCCCCTTTTAACCTTATACCGCTTGGGACCAATAAGTGGTATCAGAGCAGGTTGGATTAAAAACTCAACTTGTCTGGTCAATTCCTGATCCTTGATTTTCGAAAATCTGCAAACATCATTTTCATCATATCATGGACACACATAAGCTTCCTATGTTTTCTATTGAAGAATATGATGACTGGAAGATTAGAATGCAGGCACATCTCTCAGCCATGCACGATGAAATGTGGATGGTTATCACTGATGGACCCCCAAGGATCACCAAGCCCAATCCAATATTCGCAAGAGCTGCTGATGCTGGTGATGCAGGAGCCATTCCCCACCAAGCTGTTATTGACAAACCCAGGGAAAAATGGTCTGCTGATAATAGAAGACGAGCTAATCTGGATAATGTAGCCAAGAACGCCTTATTTATCACTCTGGACAAAGGAACCTTCAGTAAGGTCAAGACGTGTAAAACAGCAATGGACATATGGAACAAGCTCGAACAAATCTGCGAGGGAACAGAGCTTACAAAGGAGAATAAGGTGTCTACAGCAACTCAAAAATTCGAGCTGTTCGAAATGCTCCCTGAAGAGACCTTGGAGCAGATGGATCTGAGGTTCATAAAAATTGTTAATAAACTTGAGTCTCTGGACAAATTCGATACCCAGAAGGAGAAAAATATGAAGGTGCTAAGAGCGCTACCTGCAGAATGGGATAGCAAGACTACTGCAATGAAGGTTACCATGGATTTAAAGTCGATGAGCACTTTTGATCTCTTTTCTGACTTAAAAGCTTTCGAGTATGACGTCAACAGAAGGAAGAAAGAGACAGAAGAATCCAGCACGAAGGTAATTGCCCTGACAGCCAGAAATTCAAAAGACACTGGAGCTACCTGCAGTAAGCAAGAAGAGCTACTTGTTGAGGGTACTGATGAAGAAATGGCCCTTCTTTTAAGAAATTTCAAGAAATTTATCAGGTACAACAGAAGAAGTGACTTTAAAAAGAATCAGACACCTCTCCAACAGCCCAGTCTTCAGCAACCAAACCAGGATACTTCCGATCTATGCCACAACTGTTGAAAACCAGGACACTATGCCAAAGAATGTCCTCATCCTAAGGTTAATTGGTATCTCAATGGAGAATCGTCCTAGAAAAGGGAGAAACGAAGAGAGGAAAGAAGAAGAATTAAAGCTTTCCTCAGTGAGATAGAAAAAGGTAAGGAACCTTCCAAGAAAGCTCAGCAAGATGTAGACTCCTCTGATGATGACAGTGACTCATCTTCTTCAGAAGACGAAGCACTTATCTGCCTGATGGCACAGGAAACAGAGGACAACGAGGATAATGAGGTAATGTATTCTATCTAACCCTTATTGGAAGAGAAAAAGTCAAACAAAAGCCTCTCCCTGAAACAAATCATGAGCGACTTCGAACAGATAAACTCAATTCATGAGGAGCTGAAACTCGAAAATGAGATGCTCAGGAGGGAAAACAAGCAGTTAGCTGAAAAGCTATCTGCATATGAGCTCAGTAGCTCAAAGTGCAGTGACCTCCAGGAATAGGCATCTAAGCTCAATCTGAGAATCGCCAAATTTGAGAGTGAGAAAAGTGACCTTCAAGCGATTGTGGGAGCCTTTAGCAAATCAGCTAAAGAAGCCCAGGAATGCATTAAATCGGGCAAAAGTCCATTTGATAGGACTGGCCTAGGATACTGTGCAGAAACCTCTCAAGGAACAGCAAGCTCATCTAAAACTATTATTTTCGTTCAAGCAGAAACTCCAGAAGAAAATGAGTTATCTAATAACTCAATAGAAAGCTTGGAGAAAACAATAGACAAGAGCAAGAAACCCATGTACACATCCACAGGGAATAAGCCTGTTTTCAAAAGCTGGCTACAGCAGAATCAATCTGCTGGTAGATACGAAAGAAAACAGCAACCTACAAGGATGCTGAACAGACACCTCTACTCCACCAATACTAAGACCGGAATGTCTAAACCTAAAAGAGCTCATGCTCAAGGAAAGTATGGTAGAGGACCTCACTTCAAAAGTGATGGGTATACACAGTTTGCACACACAAAACAGTATCCTAAGGATACATATTATAGACGAAGCCACCGAGTCTACAACGAAACAATTGTTGTGAGACAAGTTTGGATTCCAAAAGGTACGAACAAAGAAGGACCCGTACATGTATGGGTACCTAAGAACCAGTGATCTCTATTTGCAAGTACCTACAGCAGAAACCAGCAAAGAAGTGTGGTACATTGATAGCGGGTGTTCGAGACATATGACTGGAGACAAAACAATTCTCAAAGACTTCCAGCAGTGCAAAGGACCCAAAGTAATCTTCGGAGATAACTCCAAGGAAAGCACTAGAGGAATTGGAACTCTCATCAAAGGAAACACTCACATAAAGGAAGTGTCATATGTAAAAGGCCTAAAGTACAACTTGCTCAGCATAAGCCAATTTTGTGACAAAGGTTACTTAGTGGAGTTCAGTCACAACAAGTGCCTGATAAGGGATAGCCAATCCAAGGAAGTAAAACTATCAGGAACCAGAAAAGGAAACATCTATGTAGCTGACTAGAGCTTAGTAACCACAACTACCTGCTTCATTGCAAAAGGATCATCAGAAGCTAGCTGGCTATGGCATAAAAGGATGAGCCACCTAAACTTCAAAATGATCAACAAGTTGTCAGAAAAGGACTGGTCAGAGGGCTACCTGATATGGTGTACAAGAAAGAGAGTCTATGTGAAGCATGCCAAAAGGGAAAACAAACTAAAAGTTCCTTCAAAAACAAAGCTCAAAGGTCAACGGAAAGGGTGCTAGATCTACTTCACATGGATCTATTCGGACCAGTGGAACCAGTAAGCATGAGTGGAAGAAAGTACACACTTGTAGTGGTGGACGACTATTCAAGATTCGCATGGACCCTGTTCTTAACAAAGAAGTCAGACACTCAGCGAAGGTTACCGGAGCTACTGAAGAAGCTGCAGATAGAAAGGAGCCTAAATATTATAAAAATCCGAACAGACAGAGGCACTGAATTTACAAACAAGTTTATTGAAGAATACTGCTCTAACAATGGAATTAAGCATGAATACTCAGCGGCTAGGACACCACAACAAAATGGTGTTGCAGAGAGGAAAAATAGGACACTGAAGGAAGCTGCAAGGACCATGTTGGCTGAAGCACAGCTACCCAAGGGATTTTGGGCAGAAGCAGTCAACACAGCATGCTACACCCAGAACAGATGCATTATCAACAAGGATTTGAATAAAACTCCTTATGAGCTATGGTTCGGTTATACTCCAAATATTGAACATTTCTATATTTTTAGATGCAGGTGTTACGTGCTCAACAATGAAAAGGACTACCTGAAGGCATTTGACTCAAAGTCAGATGAAGGAGTATTCTTAGGATACTCGTCGGTAAGCAAAGCCTTCAGAATCTTTAACAAGAGAACACTTGTTGTAGAAGAAACAGTATATGTGGATTTTGATGAACCACATTGCTCTAAGACTAATATAGATGAACTTAATGAAGACTTTGGAAAAACTCACATCACCAACACTCGTGTTGAATATATTGATGCTGAGTTACCAAATCTCTAAAATACTGAATCAACCCAGAATCATCAACCTGCACCTACACAGCAACATGGAGAACAGGAACCTACTCCAAATCAGCAGGCACCAGTGATTCAAGAGGAGATACACCATTCCGAAGGAATTCAACTAGAAGTACGCTTAGAAATACAGCCTGACCCAAATTAGCAAGCTGTACAGGATGATCAAGAACAACCTGCTGAAATACAAAATGAACAACAAGCTGAAGAAGCTAGAAGGAAATGGCTAAGGAATCATCCAAGGAATCAGATTATAGGAGATTCTACCTCTGGAGTAAGAACAAGAAGAAGCAACCCCCATGAAGCAATGTTTGCTTGCTTTATTTCACAAACAGAACCAAGCTGCATAGAGGATGCTCTATACCAACTGGATTCAAGCAATGCAGGAAGAGCTGAATGGATTTGAAAGAAACCAAGTGTGGCATTTAGTTCCTAGACCTACTCACCAAGGAGTAATCGGCACAAAATGGGTATTTAAAAACAAGCTCGATGAAGAAGGACAAGTAGTCAGAAACAAGGCAAGGCTAGTGGCGAAAGGTTACTGCCAGGAGGAAGGAATAGATTTTAAGGAAACTTTTGCACCAGTGGCAAGACTAGAGGCAATCAGAATCTTCCTAGCCTACGCTGCTCACAACAATCTCACCATTTACCAAATGGATGTTAAGAGTGCATTTCTCAATGGACTGCTCGCTGAAGAAGTCTATGTGGAGCAACCTCCAGGATTCGAAGAAAATCCAGAAACCACGATCTTCAGATTAAGAAAAGCTCTTTATGGACTCAAGCAGGCACCTAGAGCCTGGTATGATACTCTCTCAAAGTATCTACTTAACAATGGATTCAAGAAAGGTAAGGTGGACAAGACACTCTTCAGAATCCAAGATGGAGAAAGCATACTGCTCGTACAGATCTATGTCGATGTTATTATCTTCGGATCAACAAACAAAGAATTATGCCAGAAATTCTCAAGCCTCATGCAATCCAAATTTGAAATGAGCATGATGGGAGAACTAAGCTTCTTCCTCGGCCTCCAAGTCAAACAACTAAGCAATGGAACTTCCATCAATCAAGTAAAATACACCAAGGAATTGATAAAGAGATTTGGATTGGAAAATGCAAGCATAGTAAGCATACCGATGATAACCTCAGGAAGCCTAGACAAAGATAGTGATGGTAAAGCGGTAGACATTACAAAATACAAAAGACTCATTGGATCACTCATTTACCTAAGAGCTAGCAGACCAGATATCATGTTTTCAGTAAGAATGTGTGCCAGATACCAGGCAGCTCCAAAAGAGTCACACATGACCGCAGCTAAACGAATCATCAAATACCTTAAAGGAACCTAGGAAGCTGGCCTATGGTACCCAAAAGAAGGAGGAATTAAACTTATTGGTTATACTGACTCTGATTTGCAGGTTGCAAAATCGACAGGAAAAGCACCAGTGGTACCTGTCAGCTACTAGGAAACAAGCTGGTATCATAGTTCTGCAGAAAGCAAACCTCTATAGCAACCTCAACAGCTGAGGCCGAATATGTTGCTGCAGGAAGCTGCTGTGCACAAATTCTATGGATTCAACAGCAACTGAAGGATTATGGAATTGAAGAAAAAGAAACACCTATTCTATGTGACAACTCAAGCGCAATAGCTATCACACACAATCCAGTTCTTCATTCAAGAACCAAACACATAGATATCAGACACCATTTCATCAGAGATCATGTTGAAAAGAAAGATATATCTTTGGAAAAAGTGCATACTAATCTACAACTAGCTGACATATTCACGAAGCCCCTGTGTGAATCAAGATTTTCTTTTCTAAGAAACGAGCTGGGAATAATAAATCTGTGATAATTATCCATATAACTCTATCTTTTCTGTATAAATGGCTATAATGCTTAGGGGAACTGCAGGCAGAACAGGAGCGAAACAGCAACCTAAAGGTTACTACTCAAGGTCCTTGGAAAAATACTGGATACTATGATACTGGTCACCAAGCTACCTGCAAGGCCCAGTAACCGAAGCACGTAAAAAAAGGGAATAGTTATCCCGCGTCAAGCAACCGTTTTGCAGGAAACCCCTCGATATCCACAAAATATCACATCAAGTACTTGAGCACACGTACACCGCGCCAAAAATCTCAGCCAATGGATCAAGAGTCTTTTCAAATTCTAGATCAATCAAAACCGTTCGATTAAAACTCACCAGAATTCAAATATAAGGGAGTCTTCCTTCATCTTTCTCTCACACTTAAACATTTCCATATTTGGTAAACCCTAATCTCTCTTCTTCTCTTTCGAAGTTTTTCACTTTCAGACTACACTATCTCTCTCAGAAATGGCACCGAAATAGTCTCAGGTGGTTGATGAAAGGCTGGTGGACCGTGAAATCCTCCTAAGGATGGTAGAGGACGAAGGAAACAAGAAGGAGGTGATGAAGAACATCCTACAATGTCTTCATCGTACCGGACTGTTGAGACGCTGCTCCTATTACAAAACCCCCTACGCAGAGGAGCAGGTGGAGAAATTCTATCGGAGGGCGAAGGTCTCTGACGACCAGTCAGAGATCGTATCGAAGGTTGGCGGAGTATCAGTGATTGTGAACACCGGGCTGCTAGAAGAGGTGTTCTCATTCCCCACCGAAGACATGGACGCCAGTGACCTTTCCACCTACAGAGAAGATGAACTCGAGGAGTTCTGGACAACCTTTACCGGTAAGAAGGACACGGCTGGGATGTCCCGGAGTTGCAGCAAGAAGGTCTTCCTTCTAGAGTTCGAGATGTTGCATGACATCTGCTGCCATATCATAGAGAACCGTTCTGGTTCCTTTGATAAGTGTACCAACTTCCGGTACAGGATGATGATGGCCATAATGAAGAAGGAGAAGGTGGACTGGGCCAGCTACCTGCTCTCAAGGCTGGTGGAAGAGGTGGAGTAGGTAAGCCTACCTATGGGCTGATTGTGAACACCCTCCTGGGTCACTTGAAGGTGGACCTGTCCCAGGGGAAGCCCATCCAGAAAGGGAAATTCATAGGTGCGGGTAGGGTCTTTGCTAAGAAGACCACTGCTCGGTCATCCCCAGTAACCAGGGAGGTCTTTGAGGACCTCAAGGGCGCTCCAAGGACAAGGAAGGCATTCCGCCAGACCAGCAACGCCTCATCTTCACCGGAAAGCAGCTCAAAGATGGAGGAGCCTGGAGAGCCCTCACCAGCTCCTGCAGTGCCAAAGAAGATTAAGCACAAGAAGGATGTGCAGAGGAGACTGGTTATTTCTGATGAAGAACCAGAAGGCACCACCACTCAGGCAGTTAAGAAGCCTGTAGTGGAAGTGGAGATTGATTCTCCACTAAGGGATGAACAGGCAAGGAATACTGCTGTTCATATTGAGGAAGTTGAGGAAGAAGAGGATGAGGAGGATGTGTTGGAGTATGTGATCAGCATACCGAAGCTGCAGGAAGAGTTCGGTAAGATGATGGAAAGATTTACCACCTGGTGGCAGTACAGGCACCTGCCCAAAGAGGAACTTATCCAGTGGGTAGACTGGGAAAATGAGGAAGAATGGGCGTTGAATTGGGCTACCATGGATGACTTGGAAGAAGTCCTTCAGAAGAAATTTCTAAAGGATCTCAAGAAGATGAAGTGGCCTGAATTTCTTGAAAACGCTGAAACCTCTGCTGAATGTGAGGCCAGGAAGCAGAAGGAAGCTGCTCAACAGCTGCCTGGCCCCAGGAGCCTGAAGGGGAAAGCAGCCATCATACAGCCAGACTTCTACAGGGAGGAGGTAATCCTGGATGCTGCGGCTGACCAGGTCAGAGCAGGCGATGACGTTGCTTTTGCTGCGGCCCAGGTAGAAAGGTTCGGAGAGGATGAAACCCTGGAGAGGATGCTGAAGCAGGCTGCTGACATTAGCCTAACAGAGACCAGGATGAGAAGGTTAGTAAGAGAACCCCAGATGGGTGAAGGATCCTCCTGCTCAGCTCTGATGGTTGAACCTATCAGCAGGCGGTCACCTTCACCAACGGAGAAAAATGGTGAGGAATTCTCGTATCTTACTGACCTGATTATTCTACCTGAAGTCCCTGTGCAGACGCCGATGAAGGAGAGGAGCTCGACACCAACTGACCTTCCCAAGGCAAAAGAGTTGGAAACCCTCGCTGCTGTGGCATCTCTTGAGCTGATAGTCCCATCCACAGTAGCAGCCGCCGATGACACCACAGAGACATCCATTCCCACACCAATGGAAGTAGAGGTTGAGGGGGAACAAGTGCAGCAGGAGGCACCTGTTCAAATTGAAGTAGTGGAGGAACCTGCCCCGATGGAAAAGGAGCAACCTGTAGCAGCTATTCCGATGGAGGTAGGGGAGACAACACCTGCTAAGCCAGTGGACCAGGGAGAGATGGTCACTGAGGGGGAAGTAGCTGCAGTGGAACAGGTGGTGGAAGTACAGGAGGCAGGAGGAGACAAAAATGGAGAAAAGGAGCCTGAGATGCAGGAGACAGAAAAGGAAAAGGAGGCTGAAGTGCAGGAGGTTGCAGTGGAGAAGGAGGCGGATAAAGAGGCTGAAATGGTGTTCAGCAAGGGAAAAGTGCCTGAAGAGGATAAGGAGCAGGAGGCTGATGAAGAAGATGCTGGAGAAAAAACACCTGCCAAGGACTCTGGATCAGGAGATGGAGGATCCAGTAGCCCTTCCAGCAGCGATGATGGGTCACCCAGTGAACAGGGTGATACCGGAACCGAAAAATCCAATGCACTAACATCTGTTTCTGATGAACAGGCACCAGCAGGAGAAAGCCAGGAACCTATCAAATCAAATGAGGACGTGCTGACGGCGATTGAGCAGATGGGGAAGTCCCTGGTGAAAGCGAGCAGGAAACTCCGCAAGAAAACCCGCTCTCATACCGTCAAGACTTATACTTTCATGGACTCCCTCAATGCTACTCTAGCGATGCTGAGTCAGATGATCTCTACCTACCGACCCCCCAAGGAGGATGCTGCAGTGGAAGTAGTTAAGAGCGTGATGGAAAAGCTTAACAGACAAGAGAAGAAGATGATCTCCCTTGAAATCAATCAGAAGGCTCTGGTCACTGCAGTAGACCGGATGGACAAGGAGCAGTTCAACCAATCAAAGACTCTGCAAGATCATTCAGGCACCCTGTCTGAAATACACTCCATGGTCAGTTTTGCGGTTGGATGGGCTGATGATGACAAAAAGCGGGAATGGAGGATAGAGGGCCGGCAAAAGACTGGACAGGATCCACTGCCTGTAAGCAAATGGTAGTAAGCAAAAGGAGAGATGACACCGGAGACGGGGGACACAGGGAAGCTGGACCGAGGGGCCCTTCAGACAGCAGCTCAAAAAGGAAATCAGAAGCTGTCTCGGGGTCAATCCATCCAGGCTTTAGGAAGGGTGTTGAGATAAGGGATGAGAAGAGAAGAAGGACTAAAGCTGAATTGAAGAGCAACCTGGATGCTGTCTTTTCAAAGGATCCAAGGATTGTTCTTGACAAGATCTTCCCACCGCACAAGCTGCCTGATATGGCTGAACTGGAGAAGAACATGCAGAATCCTGATAGCGTAGCAAGTGCATCTCTCAAGACCTTTCTGGAAGCCAGCCCGGATCCAAGGAGCGACAAGTTCGTCACCCCAAGGATTCCGGAGGTCACTCTTCCCACTGACGCCAATCCATCCTTCTTCCAGATTGAATGATTCAAAAGAATGGAGCTGATGAAGTACTTCACCACACTCTGCAAGGAATCTGCTCTTTTCAGAGGATTCCGAACAAACAAGGAGGCCTTGCAGAGGTTCCTGAAGCTGACAAAGAAAGGTGGACTTTCAATCCAAGTTAAGCTGAGGCAGAAACTAGGAAAGGAGTTCATACCATACAGTGAAGACTTTTGGCTCAGGTTTGAGGAATCTGAGGAGATGGTGAAGAGGATGGAACCCAGCTACCAAGACTCTATAACCAACTGGTGGAAAGGTACAAGGTTCGAAAGAAAGAAGAAAGCCAGCTGGTTGAAAACATAGTGTCGTGATTTCTGTTTCTGTTGAGATTCTATCTGTTTAGCTATCTGCTTAGTACGTCTATGCTTTGTACTTGATTCTGTTTAATGAGAAACTCGATATTTCTGATTGTTGAAAGCTCATATCTTGTGAACTTAATACATGCTTATGAATGTTTATATTCCTCTGCATTTTTGTTCCAAAGTTAATAAGATATGATTCTTTGATCCTGTTAAGGAGTTTTGTCATCATCAAAAAGGGGAAAATTGATAGGATAAAATGTAATAGATTTTGATGAGACAAAACATGTAATAGACTAGAACATTAGCTATCTGAATAGGTTCTCATATGTAAAATAGCTAAGGCAAGGATGCTGGAAAGATATGAAGATTCTGCCAAGGAACCAGAAAGCCGAGTCCCTGCTACCTGCATACTGTATCAAGCAACCAGGAACCTAGAGATTACATTGAAATCAGCGCAACCTGACTAGCCGGTAGAATCACTCCAGTTCCAGCAAATCAGAGACTGCCATATGTGAAAAAGCAATAAGGACACAGTACAAGCAGACTGAAGAATGAAGTTGCGCAGACAAAGGACAAGGCAGTGGCAGAACAGAATGAAGGCATTTCAGAGCAGGTGTCAGAAGATTGGCAGAACCAATCAGGAAGAGACACCTCATCAAGCAAAGGACGGCTCTTTCAACGGGCAGAAAACTATCTGATGCCTATAAATAAAAGACTAAATGCAAAAAAAAAAGAGCCAAAAAAAAGAACAAGAATCAAACCAAGAGAACACAAGCAAGCAAATCATCTACAAGCTCAAACGCTTATATTCAAGCTACTCAGTCTTAGCAACAGCAAGCCAGCTACCTTTGTAATCTTCAGAAGTTCAAGGAGCTTGTTGTATTTGATCATTTGAAAATTCATATCTTATTAAAAGACTATTAGGAGTCACTTAGGCAGGAGTTTACCCTGCTAAGTTGCAATCTCTCTAAAGAAGAGAAAGGATCCTGTGTGGGTCGGTTAACTTGTGTGGAGATCCTGTGTGGGTCCCTAGTTGGTCACTGTGCAGCTACCTGTGTGGATAGAGCTGACAGTTTTGTGTAGAGTATAGTTTGTATTAGCAGAGTCTATTGTAAATCAAACTTGCTTTAACAAAGTTCCTCCTTGTGAAGGAGTAGAGAGGACGTAGAGGGATTACTCTACCCTTGAACCTCTATAAGCATGCTTGCGTTCTTTGCAGCTTTACATACATCTATCTGTATCCTGAGCATACTACATTAAAAGCTTGTTTCGAAAATCATAAGTATTTCCGTTGTGCATTATTATCTCTGTCTAAGTCTCGAGGTCACTGCCCGTGCAGCAACCTATCAAGCAGTAAGCTTACTAGCTACCTGTTCATCAAGGACTTAACACTTTGGAGTGAAAAGTTGAAAATTTAAGATTAATTAACCCCCTCTTAACCTTATACCGCTTGGGACCAACACAAACAATTAGCCTTTTTAATACTTCTTTCTCTAAGCAGTATGTTTAAGAGGTGTAAACTCAAATAACAATCACTACAAGAATTTTGGGGTTTTTACAACGGTTAAAAACCGTTGTTAAAGACCAATTTTTACCGTTGTCGTATCCAGGGTTGCAAAAATAATTTCGCACAAAGACAACGCACCAAAAAGCGTTGTCGTATCTACTACTAGATACGACAACGCTTTTTGGTGCGTTGCAAAAAAGGTTTGTCTTTTCGGCCATTTTTTAATTTTTTTAACAACAGTGTGTGCAACGCTTTAAAAGCGTTGTCGTATGTATTTAAAAAAATTGTGCAACGCTTTTGACAACGCTTTGAAAGCGTTGTCGTATGTGCTTCAAAAAAATTTGTGCAACGCTTTTAACAACGTCGAAAAAAGGTTGTCGTATCTTGTTCAAACCAAAAAAATTTGTGCAACGCTATTAACAACGCTGGAAAAGGGTTGTCGTATCTTGTTCAAACCAAAAAAATTTATGTAACGCTTATAACCGTTGTCTTTTCTTTTGTTTTTTTTTTGTTGTCGTTTCATAAAATAACAACGCTAACGACAACCCTTTTGTGTTGTCTTTTTCGTTCATTCACATTTTTTACAATAATTTCATTATTTACTGGATATATATAATAATATAATGTAGTTATATAAACTAACAAGTGCATTAGCCGAACAAGTACACACCATCAATATCATACGCGTAAATTCATAAAGTATCCCAACCTAAATGTATGTCTCATCCCAACACTTGTGTGCACACAACCTTAAGTTCATAAATTTAAAATACTCCAACAAGTAATAACAAAATGTAGCTTTTGTTTGAATAACATCACAACCTTGGAAATCACGGCATCACGACCTTTACGTACTCCCTACGTCCCCACAATCTGTCAAATGTAAGAACAAAGTTAATATGAACTCTAAAGATGATAACATTCTCATATTAAAGTTGTAAAAAGAATGCATTTCAAGTTAAAGTATAGTAGTCACCTTCTTCTACCCATTTATATGTTCTTGAACGCAATCAGCCCATTCAACACGGACTTCATCAATATCAACTCTAGTGCACTTAACATCCGTAAACTTTGAAAAATGAATATATAGAATAATCAACTTCGTGTTTAATCAATAATCAACTTAATATGCAAACTAAATATCAAAGAGTTACTCACAATTGAACGCAATGAAACACAATCCGATGTTGTATCCTTTTGAACAAGTTGTCTCATGTACCACATCACAAAAAAACCACATTGATTGGTATCAGGTTGCAAAGGAGCCTACATTACAATGTAAGTGTATCAACTGACATATATGATTGGTAATGATAAAATAATTACATACATAATTTCCAACGTATTATTCACATATACAAAATACATACCTTGACTACTTCCCATGTCTGTTGTTTTTTCCCATTCTTTCCAATCTCTGTATTGAACATTCTCAAGGCCCGTCATGACAACAAAAGAATGTAGTAATAATCTAGTTGCAACATAAAATAAGGGATAAGAAATGTACTAAACTTATTTAAATTGAAACTTACAACTCAACAATTTTTTTCCAAGTCTGATCATGCAAGCGATGATAAAGAGGATCCAACAAATGACAAGTTTGCTTGTGGGGGTTGATGACAGTTAGAATCCAGTGGAATCCATGGAATTAAAAATTAACCCAAATCAGCCACAACTTCAAATAATTCATAATTTTCTCACAAAATTCAGACTTCAGCTACGTCAAGTTATCACAATATAATGTGCCAAATTTGTAATGAAAACTTACCCTACATTGCAAGGTGCCAAAACTAATTGGCTAGATGTGGTACCACTCAACCTTTTTGCTAGAGCACATGCCCTTCGTTCCATCTCATTTTCAGGAAAATCTGGATCACTTTTTGTGGATGGCAAATGTCCTATTTCATATGGATCCACAAATCTGAAATTTTGTGCCTTGTTTTCGTGCTTCAACCTCTTGTAGAGATGCCTACCCATCAATGTGTTTGAAATAGAAAATATTACAATGTGAAATATAATAACAATTAGGTGTAATGGCCTTATAATAATGTATAATAATAGAAACAATAATAACATCCCAGAATACTTACCATATATAAACAACAACACATACGTATGAGATTGGCTCCAACTTACAGAATGGAACCATATCTTCAATGTTAACAAAAATGTTGAACTCACGACCAAATACTTCATCATCAAACACTATATGCACATTGCCTCCATTCTGAATAACAAGCTTAGTATAGCAATACAACATATGTAATGGCTTTGGCACATTTAATAGCTCAACAGAAGGTAAGTCTTTGTGCACGACTTTCTTCTTCCCAAGTTTCAATTGTATCAGCATTATATGTAAGTAGGCATGCTATATTTACGGAGCTATGAGCAATTTAATGTAATATTGCAGCATAAAAACAGAATTACCTTCACTTTTCGTTTTATCAAATACAAAGGCCAAGCAACATGGGAACCTACCGCCTCACCAATATTATTGCATTCTCCGCGAATTGGCAAAGGGGCATCGTGATCCAATGCTTGGTCAATCGACACACTCATGCAATTTTCAGGTACAGGATTACCATCAAGAAATTGATTAGCTCCAGCCTCTTTGATAATTGTGCCGTAAGCAGCAATATTCGTTTGAGATTCCAATGTTAATGCGACCGGTTCACCCTGCAATATAGATTAGGTTACAGTCATAATTGATATGTATTATCAAGATATGATTTGTGTAACATGATACAAAATTTTACCTTCGCTGGCCAAGTATTGTCAACAATTTTGAGATCATCATCCGAGTCTTCATTTTCAGGAAAATCATGCATTTGTGGATTATCACCTTTGTGTCTCTCATCTTCCATTTGTAAGGGACTTGGGAGTTTAACGGAACAACTGTCCTTCTCTTCTTTACCATCAGCAGCCCGTTGTGCATTCTTCAACATCATTGCTTCTAGTTTGCGTACTCGCGCATCGAGTTCTGCATTTATCTTTTTTTGCTCTTCCAACAGCTTGTCTTTATCCATTCACACACTAGACGAGATAGCCTTGTAAGTTGAGGGAGTGACATGACCTCCGGTCCCCCTCAAACGTCCAGAGTGTTCTTGTGAATGAAGAGCTTTTGCAAGGATGCTATCACTTTTCCCACCCACGCTGAATGTACCTTCCTTCTTTTGTTGTATGTACTCGTCCTTCATATCAAAGTTCGTATTCATCATAACAATAAATGGGGTGGGTAAGTAAGATAGAGTGTTAGTTTTGAAAATGATTATGTACTAAGTAAAACTCACAATCTTCGTAATTGTCTCTTTCAAACTCTCTTCTTGTATTTCCCCTTCTTTTGGCAATCGTGCTTTCATCCATAAAATAGCTCTGTTGATTTCATCATCATTGCCCAATTCATCAGCCTACAACCAAATATTAATTCCCATTTTCACATACGTATAAGTTGGAGAAAGTAATATCAACAATGTAACAGTATACAGGATATGTAGGGAAGGGTATACACATATTTTTCCTTCTTTATTTTTCCAGCTTTTTAACATTTATGATCCGTACAAGTTCATGATGGAGAAGTATCAAAATGTAAACTTATCCTCTTCTCTACTACATAATACATAAATCTGCAAATACTCATTTCTAAAACTAATAAACCTGCTGAAAATGTACTTGAAGTTGTGTGTATAATATAAAATATATTAAAATTAAAATTAAAAAATTATATCATATCTGTATATATATGTATTCCCTCCAAATAAAAAATTCTATTCACAAGATGAAGAAGTACAACATTATTACATGTCAACTTCAAAACTCTTTTTTTCTTTTTTTTTGGTAAATATGAAAATTGACCTTCAGCGGTTCCTACAGACCTTTCTACACTACTGAGTAGTTTATTTAAATTGTCTTGTGAGGGTGTGGGGGTAGGGGTAGGGACCACATGTGAGGGTGGGGACAGTAGTAGACTCAGCATCCAAATGAAGCCAACAGAAAATACAGATGCAGATTAATGCCCTAACTAGCTAACATGAGACAACATCTCAAGCTTCATATACAACTGAATGATTCTATTACAAACCACTCAGATTCTGTGCAGATTATGAATACCTAACTCCAAAGCCCATGACATTTTCCAATCAAGTAATAGCATAAGGTCCTCCAATAATTAGAGAATTTTGAGATCATTGGCTACCTATTCACTATACTAAAATAATTGGACAGATTAGCAACGGCTTTCACAGATGGAATCATAAAATGTAGACAAATGAAAGACTTACACACTCTTCAGCCAAACATGCATATCCTTTACGAGAAAGTTTATGAGGGTATTGCAGCATACTTCTTCGTTTCTTTTGTTCCTGACTTTTTGTCTACATCAAATGATTAACAATATAGCATAAGCCCCCAAGGACGAGAAATATCAATTAAGCATCATAAATTTGAATCGTACCTTGAACTCCTCTGATAGACGACTGATGACGAAAGTAGTCCAATCTTTTTGGGGAATTTCAGACTTGACCGGTGAAGTATTCATTGTTTCAGGATCATGGATTCTGCTGAAAACATACTTCTTCGTGAGTCTTGCCTTGTATTGACGCCACTTGTGGTTAGCCGAGCTCAACCAACCCTTCTCCCATGAAGGAGGAACCTCAAACAACAACTATAAAATAATCAGCAATTACAGCCCGAACACTGCAAAATATTCATTTTTTAATTAAAAAAACAATAAAAGAAGCACATGCACTTACATTAACAGATTCCCATATCGAGGCCTTGACATCAGTAGAGACCTCCCTCCAATCATCTAATGTAATCTTGACCTTTTCCCGAGCTAACACTCCAATGTAACTTTGCATTTCTGCACCAAAAGGCCCAATGGGCTGACCTTTGTTGTTGAACAAAACTTTCTTCTTGAAACATTGCGCTCTTTGAATCGCAAGAGCATGCATGTACGTACGACCCCTAGGAAGTCTTGATGTGCTCTTCCCTTTAGACAAACCGCTGCCCTCTTCATCCGAGGTTCCCAAATCTTTTTCGACTTCACTTGAACTCGCAACTTTTTTATCCTTTTGCAGTTTGTTCTTTCTCTCATCTGATTTCTCGTCTTCTTTTGCAGCTGACCTTCTACGACACACCATGATTCGAGCCTACAAAATATTTAAAATTAAGTTAGTTGGCAAATATTTCACAAACAAATAGAATATCATATGAGAAAAGTAATAAGTTCAGAAGATATACACCAAAAAGATAATCACATAACTAGGAAGTGCAATTGTCAATCCAAATCCCATCACAATCTTCATGCACACATGATGCTTCGTTCTCATTTATGCCATCAACTTTTAATGGGGGCAGCCCTATTGTAAAACATTGATGGTCCATGCTACATTGTTCTAAATCATAATCGTTAATGTGATCAAAAAACTCTCTATTGGGGGTTGAAAGTACAACATGCCATGCAGGATCTCGAGGGTCTTCAATGTAGAAGACTTGTTTAGCTTGACTACCCAATATAAACGATCGGATTTGAATTCAATTCTATTAAGGTTTACTATTGTGAAACCAAGATCATCTATCTTAATTCCATTATTGTGCTCAACCCAATTACATTTAAACATTGGAATGCGAAATTTGTGGTAATCCAGTTCCCATATGTCTTCAATAACTCCATAGTAAACCATGTCCGTCACAACTGGATTTTTGTCCTTTGCACTTGCCACTTGCATGGTTTTTGCAACTAAACTGACTCCCGAGTTTTGAACAGCTCGTACACTATCACGCTCCCTCGTATGATAGGTAACTCCATTGATCATGTAACTAGAGTACGACAACACATCTTTTTCAGGACCACTTGCAATCATCTTTAACTTCTCTGATACTTGACCATTGGCCTGTCTAATCTCATTCGAAACCTATATATCAAAAGTCGTAATCAGCATTTTAATTAAATTTATAAACTCCACTAGGACAGGTAAGCGATGATATAATATGTACTCGATCATTTATCCAATTGATAAATGTCTTGTTGTGTTCATCCACTAGTTGTTTCTCCGACTTTCTTCCAGAAGTTAGTTTCAGGTGAGCCATATGTTCACTAAAAAAAGTTTGATGAGATGCATATAAGAATAATAACATATAAGGTTTCATGAGTTAGTGAGGTCACCTAATATACGTTTCAACCTCCATGTCATTTGTCAAAACATAGAGATGAGCTTGTCTCCAATCATCAGTACTAGCTTGGATCACTCTTGCAGTTGATAATGGCCTAATCATGTTACCTTGATGAGTCTTTGATGGGATTCCAATTGTGTGAACACTAGAAAGGTAGTTTGAACAAAATTCCACAGCCTCCTCAGCAATGTAGCATTCAGCTATACACCCTTCAGGTCGATTACGATTCCGTACATAACCTTTTAAGACCTTCATGTATCGCTCAAATGGATACATCCATCTGTACCAGACTGGTCCACACAATTTCACCTCCCGCACAAGATGAACAATTAGGTGAACCATGATATCGAAGAACAAGGGAGGGAAATACTTTTCGAGTAAACACAAGGTTGTCACAATCTCCTTTTGAATGCCATCCAACTTTGAGACATCTATAACTTTGTTGCATATCACATTAAAAAAGAAGCAGAGCCGAGTGATGGTATGTCTCACATTATCAGGTAAAACGCCACATATAGCCACAAGAAGCAACTGTTGCATTAAAGTGTGACAATCATGTGACTTCAGGCCAACAAGCTTCAAATCTTTCATTGATACCAAATTTCTGACATTAGACGAGTACCCCGTAGGGACCTTCATTCCCATCAAAGAGTTATAAACCTTTCTTTTTTCTTCTTTACTTAGTGTGTAACGAGCTGGTGGCAAGAATGTCTTTTTGTCACCCACCTTTGGAGCCAACTCTGTTCTAACTTGCATCACCACAAGATCTAGTCTAGCTGCTATTCCATCTTTCATCTTCCCTGGAGTGTTAAGTAATGTACCGACTAGACTTTCACATACGTTCTTCTCAATATGCATCATATCCAGAACATGTCTCACATGTAAGTGTTGCCAATACTCTAGAAAAAAAAAATTGATTTTTTCTTCCAACATGGCCTATCTTCACTTACCTTTGACACATTGTCACAACCTTTTTTACCCCATGAACATTGGATTTCTGATACTCGTTTAAAAACATCACGACCACTCAATGGTATTGGGGCGGGGTCGAACTCTTGATTACCATCAAATGACTTATTTTGTCTTCGATAAGGATGAGTCGCATGGAGAAACCTTCTGTGACCCATATACGACATTTTCCTTGAATGTTTCAGTCTTTTTGCATAAGTTTTTTCACCACAAATGGGACACGCACGATATCCTTTCATAATACAACCAGATAGGTTTCCATAAGCTGGAAAGTCATTGATGGTCCACAACAACACCGCTCTAAGTAGGAAGTTTTCATCTCTAAAACCATCATAAGTTTCAATACCTATGTCCCATAGAAGTTTTAAGTCCTCAACTAACGGTGACAAGTAAACATCAATGTCGTTCCCTGGCTGTGTAGGACCACTAATTAACATAGTGAGCATCATAAATCTTCGTTTCATACACAACCATGGAGGAAGATTATATGTGATCAGCATTACTGGCCAGCAACTGTACGTAGAAGTCATCATACCATGAGGATTGATCCCATCTGATGATAGAGCCAATCTGAGATTTCTTGACTCCGAAGCGAATTCAGGCCACTTATGGTCCACTACTTTCCAAGATGGTGCATCAGCTGGGTGACGTAAATAACCATCAACAACTTGATTATCAGCATGCCACCTCAAGTCCTTAGATATCTCCTTATTTCGAAACATCCGTCGAAACCTTGGAATAGGAGGGAAGTACCGAAGGACCTTTACTGGAATTCCTTCATAAATCTTAGAATTTTTCCCCATTTTCCATCTTGAGATACCACACTTAGGACAATTAGTAAGGTCCTTGTACTCCTTACGATACAGGACACAGTCATTTGAACATGCATGAATTTTCTCATAATCCATCCCCAATGCAACCAAGGTTTTCTTTGCATCATACAGAGACGAAGGCAATTCATTTTAGGGAGGAAGCAGTTGCCTAACCAAACTAAGGAGCTCCGTAAAACTTTTATCACTCCAACCAAATTTTGTCTTTAAGTTATACAATTTCACAACGGCAGACAACTTTGTGAACAAAGTACATCCAGAATATAGAGGTTTCTCTGCATCCTCAAGCAATTTAACAAATTCATTTGGATTGTCATTAGTGTATTCATATCCATCATGTACCATGTCAATAGGGTCTTCCTTACCTAATTGATATTCATTTCCCCAAAACTGATCACCATCATAGTTAGACATTTTTGACCTAGATCTCTCTCCATGCCAGATCCATGTATGATATGTTTTATCAATTCCCTTAGTCAACAAATGTAACCTAACAATGACATGTTTCTATTTCCTAAGATTATCACAATCTGAACATGGACAAGACATGGCATTAACGTCATCTATATTCTGCAATGCAAACTGTATAAAAGACTCTACCCCAGCCTTGTATTCATCTGAGAGCCTGTCCTTTAACATCCATTCCTTCTCCATCTCAAGTAGATAATAAACTAATTAACAAAGGAGCACATTTCAGTAACCATTGATAAATTAATTACACTAATTCAACTAATCAGCAATTTTTTTTTTACCATCCATCTCTCCATGCCTACACATGATTCAATTGTATTCTACAATACAATTTGAAACTCACCTTGCTATATATATATTTATCTTGTAATAATAGGAAGCATATTTATTTTGGAGTATATATAATCTGTCATTTCATTACATGGTCCAAAAAGATGTCATCAAAACAGCAACCAGAATTGATTGAACACAGATATTTAGTTGATGGATAGGAAGGATTTCAGAACAATGTGAAAATTGAGCCTAATCATGTTACTGTTAGGAAATCAGCAAATTTCCTCAATGTTTACATACAATATCCATGTATAATATCAGGAGATATGACATACTAGAAAAGTAGAGATCTGCTTTTGGTATGCACGTTATTATCTGCACGAAGTTATCTATGATAGGAGTCTATTTATGGGAATTAGTGATAACTGTAATTAGGGCTCTTTCAAATCTTAAAAGTTGCTCATTAAATTAGCTAAGCAACAAATTCACAATGCCAATGAATTGGAAATATATTGATGTTTAGAGGCTTATTGAATCAACTACACTAGCTCTGCATAAACTTAAGCACGAGGATAAATTTATGAACAATAAATATATGAAAATTTGGAAAACACGAATGCTACAAGAACAAGACAGAACCAGCGTTATTGTTCACCTTTATAATGGGATCCAACTACTCATGCAGACTATTATATGCTTCTTTTATACAGCTTAATGCATGGAAACACCTACAAAGTTGAATAGATAAGAAACAAAACAACCCTGATTAGTTGATGAAGGTTAAGAATCAATATGCAGTATTATTACTCCAATGTTGTAAGATTTATACTTGCAGCGATGTTCCTAGTGTTCTTGAGAAATCTGAACCCTATGTTCGTAGGAGAAAACAAAGCGATGGCTTTAATGGTTTTACAGTTCACTATCATCTGGTTTTTCATTGCTCAATGTTTTCCCATTCACTCCAACCAGTTCGGTGTCAAAAACGAGTGTTGCACCACCTGCAAGCATTAATGGTTGAACCAGCAATAAAATGCCAGGTGTTGATCACTCAGGATCAGATTTATGAGAAATAGAAATGATCAATCAGGAGGCAGAAATTAACAGCTTAAAAGTCAATCACACTATAGGCTGATATAGATCTGAGGATTAGTATGATCTGATTTAGAAAATGACTTCAAATATATGCTTGAGGAGATAGTTAACTTGTTCAAACATATGGCAGATCTAGCTTATTAACTAGGATTGTAGGTGGGGATCCTTGTTCACCATAACCAAGTTTAGAAGGAATTTTCAACTTTCGTTTCTCTCCCAAGCACATGCCCAGTAGTCCTTGATCCCATCCTACAAAATAATGGTCAACTAAATAAGACTTTCAATCTGAAATCTTTCATGTAATATTAAGACATGTTTGCAGGCATTTGCGAATCACATTAGTTGCTTATATATATAAATGAGTAAACAGCCTGTAGGAGTATTTGGCATTCCCTAATGTAGAAAGGATATCAAATTTCTTGAGATACTTGCTGTATATTCAATATAGGGTCTCAGCTCATTCAATATATTTTAGATATAACACATATGGTATATATCCCTGCACACTGCCTGATGAAACTCCATCCTCAGGGCCAGGGCAGTAACTGATTTATCTCCAGAGTTGAAAGATTTTCTCTAACAAACATAACACATGTGATGTCATTTCTTACTAATAAATTTTTACCACGAGATTCTAAATCCTTAAACAGACAAGCCTCTTATAAGTCGTCATTCAGAGACCATTATTTCTTTTTTCTATGCAATATGTGTCCATTGATCCTTTAAATCCTATTACCCATCTACAGAATTGTTGTCGATAGCATGTCTTAACCTAGAACATGCATCTCTAATCTGACATGCACCAAAGCTACAAAGCAAATCATACAAGAGCATAATAATAAGTCTTCATTGAAGCAAAGCATCGAGAAGTAAGTAGAAATGATTAAAGAACAACAATATAAATTCGGCTAATTCACACAACAAAATCATCACATAAGAAATCACTATCAAAGGACCAAATATCAAAGATTCTGGAAATGCACTATGCGAAGCAACATAACAACAGAGCGAGGTTCATACAAAATCAATTCAACAAATACGAATGCTAAAGTCGGTTGCATTGGTGTTCAGTTTCTTCATCAATTTCCAAAACAGATATGCTATATCACATCTTATTCTAAGACTCAAAGCCAAATAAACTTCCAAAATTTTCCCCACCATAAAGTAAATGTCCCCAATGTAGGCCTTTGAAAGACTTACACAGAACAAGTTCAGGCCGTTTCAGTCTTGGCTGCGGACTTCACGAGACCACGAAACCAAATCCACGAACTGCAGTGGTGGTGGAAAGAGATTTAGGCAATAGTTCCTAATTTGGGTGGGGATGGAAATGCGTAGACGAGGATGGCGGCAATGGAGAGAAAATTGGGTGGGAATGGAAAGCCCCTTACGAATTTTGGGTTTATTTGAACAAAACCTAACTCCAAATTAGCAAGTATTAATATTATTTGTTGGTAAACAATGAACATAGATATGTTTGGTGAAATTGGTGATACCAACTTCATTAAGTAATTAGGTCACAGGTTCAACACTGCTTAGTGGTTGCACGTCTGATAAATTTTTTTTATTCTTAATTAGTTAATTGATATTAATTAATTAAGTAATTGATATAATTTATATTTTTTTTTGATTTCTAATTGTATTAATCTTAAAACACAATAATTTTTTTTTTTGAAAAACATTCATAATTCATAAAATACAATGTTTGAATCATTTTTAAAATAATATTCAAATTTTGTATTATTATATAAAAAGCATGTGAGAGTAATACTTAATTAGGTGTAGTTAATTTGTTAATTAATTCAAAATAATATTTTATAAAAATACTATTTTCTAAAATATTTAATTTGTTCACCTAAGATATAATGAAAATAATGTAATATAAGATAACATTATAAATTAATTAAATATATTAAATTTAAGTTAATTAAAAAACAATTATATTAAAAAATAATTATTTTATAATTGTTTTTTATTTTAAACATGCAACACACAAAACAAAAGGGTTGCATAATGAGTTGTAAAATAAAAAAAAAATTAAGAAAAGACAACGCTCAAAAGCGTTGCGAAAAAGGGTTGTCGTAGAGCGAAAAAAACGCCATTTAACAACCCTACTTAAAAAGCATTGTCGTTTCATTTTTGACCGTTGTCGTATAGTGATTTTTTGCAAAAAAGACAACGCTTTTCGGAAAAAGGGTTGTAAAAACCCAAAAGACAATACAAATTCAGTAAAAGGGTTGTTAAAGAGGGGTTGTTAAAAGCCAAAATTCTTGTAGTGAATATAAATATGAGTCATTCTATTCACACACCTTTTTTCCTATTTATATTTTTTTAAATCATTTGAATTAAAAAAAATGTGTTACCTTCTCAATAAACTTCAAGTAGTCTTCTATTGAGAATCCAACATAAACTGATGTCGTGTCACCAAACATCTTCATTGTTGTTGCTTCAAGATAAGTAGATGAGCATGCGGTAGTCCTATTTCTTGAAATTTGACCACATGAACATGTGCAGCAACTTTTTTGAATATTTGTTTCTAAAATAATTGATCTTTCAAGTCATACAGTTTTGCTCGAAAAACTCTCGTAGATAAATCTGGACGATCTTGAGCTGTTTGACCTTCATATAAATGTTCTTATATTTCTATCCAATCAGGATTGCAAGTCATGGTGATAAATAAATCTGATTTTCCATATCTTTGGACTAACAACAATGCATCAAAATATCTCTGTCGCATAGCCCTTGGGCCACAATATACAAAATTATAAAGCTTAAAATACTTCAAAAAAACTTAACCAATCATTTCCTTGATTTAGAAAACAAAAACCGAAAAAAAATATTCATGTCCTGCCACATCACTTGGTATCCAACAAAATGTTTCTCGAATTCTCTAAATTATTATATGTTTCAATTTCAATATCGCTTTCAAGTTATTAAGAAAATTATAAAATTGCTTCCCAATTTACCATTATTTTGTTTCTTTATTAGGTTCTATTTTATTGTTGTTATTTTTTTTTTTCGAATTTCCATCTTTTAATATTTTATTTATAATCATAATAAATATTAAATATTATACAAATTTGTGTGAAAATAAAATTTAAATTTTCAAAAACTTCTTCTACTTTAAATTGTAGATTAATTGTAATTTAAAACCTAATTAACTACTCCATTTGAACACCCAATTTTATCTGGACAACTGAAAGAAAGATTTCAGATTTATAACCAAAAATAAATAAATTTAATTAAGATAACCAATCCAAGCATCTTCCTCAAAACTTCAAAAAGTACGCTTACAATTTTTTTAGGAATACGTATGTTGTAGTACATACCTTCTTGTTCTTGAGAGATGATTTCCTGTGGAGTAGACCTTGATGTAAGTCTAGAAATATTCAACACATTTGGTACATTTGCTACAATTGTATATCTAGTAAAAAATCCAATAAAATCAATTTGTGAAAAAAGTTAATTATCTTTTAAAACATATATGTTGTTGAAATATATTATAACATAAATATGTATCTTGCTCTTTATCATTTACATGTTCTTGTATGTGAACCTTATGAATATTTTGGTGTCATTCTATTTCACTTCTTAGAAATAAAAGAGAGTATTGTAAAGGGTCATAACATCCAAAATAATGCATTATTCTATGTTGGTCCCCGAAATGAACATTAACAATAATATCTTGTTCAAACCCTATCTTATCATTATTTCCCTCAATCAAACAACTGCAACTTGATCTGCTGTCGGAGCATTATAGACTCGCTGATCCAATCTCACATCTTTTGTGATACAAAGTTGCACATCATCTAAAGAAGAATACTCAGTTTTTTAATGATTTTGGCATATGGATTCTCCTCTAATATTTCAGTGAGCTTCCACAAAATTCCTTCTGATACATATGAATTAAGACATATTCTATTCTCAATTTCATTTTCAGTATCAAAAAAATATAACTCAAAATTAGTTGGTTTGTTTCCATTAAGACTCAAATTTGGAAAATTGTGATAAATCATTCCCTGTAGTCGAAAAGTGAAACTCCTCGTCGTGCCGAAGCTCTTTATCCAATTTCACTCCAAATGAAGTGATTGAGAATATGGAATTGTATGAACATATATTTTTTAGAAAACCAATAAACTTTTCCGATTGTGAAGTGTATAGTTCGTACAATTCACTACAACAAAAATGCTCAAAGACAACACTATAACAACAACATTTTTAAGCACAAAATGTTGTTGTTTTGAAATTTACAACACTTATTGCTTAAAGTGTTGAGAAAGACGTATATTTTTTGGTCAAATACAACACTTTGACAACATTTTTCGTGAAGTGTTGTCTTTGGGCGTGTTTTTATCAACAAATAACTACAGTTAGACAACACTTTTATTCTAGTGTTGTGTTTAGGCGAATTTTTATTACCAAACTACAACACTTTAGGGAAAGTGTTGTCTTTGAGCTGTCTTTTTGAGATAATAACAACATTTCTTTAAGTGTTGACTTTATATACACTCTTCTAAAATGACAACATTTGAAATGTGTTATCTTTTAATCATAAAGATATTTGTTTTGAAAAGTGGTAAATTTATGATGAAACTGATGTGTGACCTCTTCCAAATAATTATTAATGATTAATAATTATAATAGTATTATTATTGTATTTGAGGTATATAATTATTATTATTGCTATTTTTTTTTATTATTATTATTACAATTCCATTATTTTTTTAGCTTTGATTTATCAGATACTTAGGTTGAATCTTAAGCTTATATTGTTGAGAAATTTTTTATTTATTTATTGATCATTTTTTAATCATCGATATTGAGGGTAAATTATTCACTACAAGAAAACTGCCCGATAGTGACGGATTTTAATGACGAAAATATTCCGTCAAAAATTTGTTACGGAATAATGACAAAATAGTGATAGAAAAGATTTTGTGACGGACTTGTGACGGAAATAATCCGTCACTACATGAATTCAAATTTAAAAAAAATATAAATTTGGTTATTTTTCTTTTTGACGAAATTTTCCGTCAAAATTATGTAGTAAAAGATTATTCTGTCACAAAATAGTGACGAATTTATATCCGTCACTACATGAATTCAAATTTAAAAAAATTATAAATTCAGTTATTTTTCTTTTTGACGGAATAATTTGTCACTACATAAATTCCTAAAAATATGTGATAATATTAATTATTTTTTAATTAAATTAAATTTGAAAAGTTTAATTATTTTATGATGTTATCTTATATAATTATTTACATTAATATTATCTTATATGACCAAACTCATAATTTTATAAAACTAGTATTTTTATAAAATATATTAAAAATATGCACTAGTATATTTTATAATTGTCTTAAAATGAAATTAGATTAAATATTACTAAACATATTAATTAGTCATTAATCTTTCAATTATATATATATGTATTGTTAACCTTTTAAAAATATGTGATAATGAAAATTGAAAAATATTAAAAAAACTTATAAAACAAATGCATGTAGAATATTATTAAATAAAGCACCAATGGTCTAATGGTTAAAGTACCACCATGAGTCTTGGGTTCAATTCCCAGAAAATGCATAATATTGTATATTGTCTATGATGTCATTGCTAATGCAAACATCCCGTGGTGTGGTGACATGTGGTATAATGATGTGTCGGTGGTGTGATGACGGCGTATCATCATAACACATCAATACTATAATTTTAATGACGGAATTTTTCGTCACAAAATTAGTGTTGTATATTTTATATTAAGGACAACATTTTAAAAGTGTTGTCTATAAGAAAACGACAACACTTATTAAGTGTTGTCTTTGGGCGCCCCTCTTCGACAACAGTGGCATAGACTACAATTTAAAACCTACAATGACAACACTTTATAATTGTTATCTTTCAACTTTTTTGTTGTAGTGATTTCTCAGAAATTTTTGAAGGTTCAAGTTTAACTTTTTCATTATCACAACAAAAGGAAGGAGGCTCCATAGTTCATACTCAAATCTTGTTGCTACACAGTGAATGCAACTTAGCCTTTTTTTTTAGTTTATGTTCTTCTGACATTAAAATTCATAAATAGATAAATATATTAAATGAAAGATGTACTTTAATACAAAGTTCAAGGAATATTAAAAAAAAAACCTTTGGAGCTATTTAGATTCACTTGAACTTGTAAATTACATGTTGCTTGTCTTTTTTCACAATTTTGCAAAACATGTTCTACATAGTTTTTTTTTCTTAGCATCATTAGGATTTGCATATCTTCTCATTTGTCCATTAAGTTTCCTTTGAGGTCGTTTATATTTAACATACAATCATTCAAAAATGAATTAAATATAAAATAAAAAGGCAACCAAATAAAAATAATACAATCATTTAAAAAAGAATTAAATAAAAAATGAAAATGCAACCAAAGAAAAGTAATTCAATCATTCACAAAAGAATTAAATATAAAACAAAAATGCAACCAAATAAAAGTAAACCAAAAATGCCTAATCTAAAATTTAAATCAAAAAAGGTTAAATAATAATAAATGAAAATAAAATAAAAAAATTTAAGCAAATGCAATTCAAACAAAGAATGAAAATAGGTTTTACAGTTGTCACGAATTCTAGGATCGGTATCAGTTCCACTCATCTCAACAATTGACATCACCACTTTTCTTTGATAACATATAAAAAAAAAAGTTAATAAAAAAATTTGAAAATAATTTACTGTCACGCCCCAATTTTTCTTAATAAAATAAATATAAAATATATAATTTTCTAAAATCGGGCGTCCAGCAAAAACACAACACGCGAACAATTTAAATAAAACATAAAATCCAAATTCACGAAAGTTTTAAAATACACCAATTAATTTACATAAAACCGTAGGTTATCAGAAATCAGCAGCGAAATATATATATACAAGCCACCGGCTTAAACTTTACATTTCTTCAAAAATAAAAAGATCTTCAAACCATTTATGAACATAGCATAACTTATTCATATACAGCAAAATAATTATAAGCATTCTTTCTTCAGCTTCGCCCATCCTCATCCAGAGCTAAACATAGAAAAACATGCAAAGGGGGTGAGCGTATAAAATACACTCAGTGGGATCACGTAATAAAATAGGGGAATTCAGCTCATAAATCACATAAGATAATCAATATTCAATTATTTCATATGCAAACATAACATTTTCATAATCATTCATAACAGTTGCATGTTCAAAAATTTACGGTTCTTAGCCGCCATAGATGTGGTTCTTAACCACCATAAATACGGTTCTTAGCCGCCATAGATGTGGTTCTTAACCACCATAAATACGGTTCTTAGCCACCATAGATGTGGTTTTTAGCCACCATAAATAATTCAATTAATTCACATATATTCATGCTTATAACATCACATAAACATTTATTTTGTCATTCATCATCTTTCAGCACGCATTCATCATGTATATAATAAAACATGTCACATTTCCCATAAAATAGTATTCATCTTCATCATATAATCACATTGCATGCGTTCAGCACATAAACCCAACACATTTCATATAGCATAATAAAATTCGTAATTTAAATATTTCGAAAGAAATATAAATACCGATTTAGCAATTTTCCCCACCTTAAGGTAGACGATCAAACTCTGTAGAGCCCAGGGATATCTATGGAGCAAACTGCTGCGTATCGCCTATAATCATAAAGATCTGACTTAGAAGCTAATCGAACTATCATTTATTTAGAAACTAATTTCTTAAATATAATTATATTTCCTAATGAATTTTGCCTAATTTCTTAAAATAGAAAGTCCAAATCAAACTTAATATTTCGGGTTTAATTAGATGCGAATCTAAGGTTAATAAACCTTAGATTTAGAATTAATAACTAAAACGTAAAATTTAAAATAAATTAATTAGTATAATATTTTTAGATCGATATTTTAGTCTCAAAAGCAATCTTGCGAAACATGAATTTAACTTATAGTTCCAAATAAAACTTTGTTTAAAATAATTTATAATAAATAATGTAATAACCCTTAATCCACAAAATTGAGCTTAAACTATTCATTCTTAATGAATTAGATAAAATTTAGGGCTTTATTTCCTAAGTAATTATATAATTAGATTCCATTAACATACATTAATTTATATAATCTTTCTTTGTTGTTTTAATTAAAACTTGCCTCATTTATCATAGCTTAAGTAATAATCTATAATTCCAATATATATTCGAAAGTTCAAAACATCATTTTTCATGGATTCAAAGTTCGATATTTATCTACTTAGTTATGATATTTGAAGCATAATTTAATTAATGTACTTTAGCTTATCGATTAATTAAAACTCAATTTTTTTTCATATATCATATTCTATAAATTATAATATAATATCCATAGATTTAATATATTCTAATCCCAAGTATGTTATCATCATAATTCCATAAGTTATTTGGCAAATCATGCATAATATCATTAATTATTAAATAAAATTATGTAATTTAAATAACTTCAATGTTCATTGATAATTATACCTAAATTAGGCCTTAAACATGCTTTAATTATCTAAATCTTCATTACAAGAATTCAGCAATTATAAGGCTTAATTGTTCAAAAAAATTGGCAGCAACATTTCTTTGAAATTTACCCCTAAAACCTATCAAATTTACAGATCATGCCACTCATCCCTTTCCCCAAGTTTTCAGCAACCCGTCTCCTCCCTGCTCACTGTCCAGTCCCGCTGCCGGCGACTGGGAGTCGCCGGCCACACTCACACCCGACCACCACTGGCCTCGACTGACCACAACCGACGCACGACCGACACGACAGACGAACACACACACGCACGCAACTACTACTATCGGCGCCGCTGTTCACGGCGGCGCCTCTCATTCCCTGCCGGCGCGACTCCGGTGCCGGCCAACACCACTACCACACTGACTCGACCCAGACGCAACACCACAGCCCAACCACAGCCCACAATCGACATGCAGCGGCGGCTCACACCCACAGCAGACTCGCCGGCGCCTTCCAGCACCGGCTAGACCCGACCGACATCGACACAGAGCGGCGGCAACAACGACAGTCCAGGCCAGCAGTAGGGGAGGAAGAGAGGAAGGGTTTAAAGCTTAATATTTTCAATTTCAAAATCATCTCTACAATTAGCTCAACTAGGTACACATTCCGGCCCATTTACCTTCGCCGGTAGAGAAGCAAGGAGTGATCGGCGGTTGATTAGAGGAGAAAAGAGGGTTTGAGTTGTGAAGAAGAAACAAGAAAATGAAACTCTACCTTATCCATTTTCCATATTTTGAATCACATTAGATCTTCTAGAAGGGTTGACTTTTGTTAATCACAATTAATCTAATATTACATTAAGGCAATATAATTTATATTACATAACTATATTACTTAGCTTATCTTATGTATTATAGATATTAATACTATATTACATAATACTATATAACATATATCATATAGTTTTTAAAAAAAAATTCTAGTTGCTACATCCTTCCCTCCTTCAAATAATTTCGTCCTCGAAATTCAGATACGTACCTAAAATCGGCAGATTCGGATATTTTGCTAAGATTTCCTCTTCTTCTTCCCAAGTGGCTTCGTTGATGTCATGATGACTCCATTGAACTTTGACTAATACGACATCTCGATTTCTTAATTTATGAATTTTCCTATCCAAAATAGCCACCGGAATTTCTTCATAGGTTACGTCCTTCTCCAGCCCTATTTGTTGTTAATTGATGATGTGACTTGGATCAAAAACATATTTTCTTAGCATGGAAACATGAAAAATGTTGTGTATGCCGGCGTAATCAGGCGGTAAAGCTAATCGATACGCTACTTCCCCGACTCGATCCAAGATCTCGAACGGACCTATATATCTGGGCTTCAATTTTCCTCGTTTTCCAAAAAGATAGACTCCTTTTGTAGGCGATACTTTGAGAAAGACTTTGTCTCCCACTGCAAATTTTAACTCTCAGTACCTTTTATCAGCATAAGATTTCTATCTATCTTGAGCAGTCTTGATCTTTTCTCGAACTTTTCATATTTTTTCCACTGCTTGCTCAACCAGCTCGGGTCCCAAAAGTTGTTTTTCACCTACTTCATCCCAATAAAGAGGTGAACGGCATTTTCTTCCATATAGCGCCTCGTACGGCGCCATCCCGATAGTTGCCTGATAGCTGTTATTATAGGCGAACTCCACCAAATATAGATGGTCTTCTCAGCTCCCGTGCAGATCCAAGGCATTTGCTCGCAGCATATCCTCCAGAATTTGTATTGTTCATTCTGATTGTCCATCAGTTTGAGGATGAAATGCAGTACTGAAGGCTAGCTTGGTACCTAATTCCTTTTGTAAGCTCTGCCAGAATCTGGATGTAAAATGAGGATCTCTATCCGATACAATTGAGATGGGTACACCATGTAGTCTGACGATTTCCTTTATATAGATTTGAGCTAGCTTTTCCAAACTAAACGTCATTTTGATTGGCAAAAAGTGGGCAGACTTGGTTAGCCTATCCACTATGACCCATACTGCATGATTTCCATGATTGGTTCGAGGTAGTCCCACCACAAAGTCCATAGTGATATGTTCCCATTTCCATTCAAGTATCTCCAAAGGTGTGAGCATTCCTGCCGGCCTTTGATGTTCCGCCTTCACTTGATGGCAAATCATGCACCTTTTTACAAAAAGTCCAATGTTGTTCTTCATATTTCTCCACCAGAAGCTTCTTTTCAAATCCTGATACATCTTTGTACTTCCTGGATGAGCTGTATAAGGAGTAACGTGTGCTTCTTCCATGATTTCAGTCAAAAGATCTTCTTTATGTGGCACACATAATCTACCTTTGAACTTAAGTACTCCATCCCTGTTTACTTCAAAATTCTTTGCTAAACCCTTTTCCACCCGTTCTTTCATGATTTGCGTGAACCTATCTTCATGTTGAGCCTGCAATATCCTATCCTGAAGCGTGGGTTTGATTATCAAAGCACTTATTCTTGCTCTTATGCTACTTGGAGGTATCACCACTTCCATACTCAACCTTCCAAATTCTTCAATCAGCTCCTTCTGAGCAGTTATCATGCACGCCACTTGAGCCTTATCCTTTCTACTCAGTGCATCCGCCACCACATTTGCCTTACCAGGATGGTACAGGATTGAGCAATCATAATCTTTTACTAACTCGAGCCACCTTCTTTGCCTCATGTTGAGCTCTTTTTGTTCGAAAAAATATTTCAAGCTCTTATGATCAGTGTAGATTTCGCACTTTCCTCCATACAAATAGTGCCGCCATATTTTGAGAGCATACACTACAGCAGCTAACTCCAGATCATGAGTTAGATATTTTTGTTCATGCGTCTTTAATTGCCTTGAAGCATAAGCTACCACCTTTCCTCGCTGCATTAGTATACATCCCAAACCTTGTTTGGATGCATCACTATAGACCACAAATTCTTTTGTTCCAACTGGGACTGTTAAAATTGGTGCAGACGTCAATCTTCTCTTTAATTCCTGAAAACTTTCCTCGCATTGACTCGTCCACTGGAACTTTACCTCTTTACGAGTCAATCGAGTCAAAGGAATAGAAATCTTTGAAAATCCTTCGATAAATCTTCTGTAATATCCAGCTAAACCCAAGAAACTTCGCACTTCGTTTACATTGGTCGGTGCCTTCCAATTACTGACCGCTTCCACCTTAGCTGGATCCACCTCTATTCCTTTTGAAGATACAATATGCCCAAGAAAAGAAATCTTATTCATCCAGAATTCACACTTTTTGAACTTGTCATATAACTTTTCTTTTCTCAAAATTTCCAAAGAAATCCTCAAATGTTCTTCATGCTGGATCTTATCATGTGAATATATTAAAATATCGTCGATAAAAACTATCACAAAATGATCCAGGTATGGATGGAAAACACGATTCATCATATCCATAAAAACGGCAGGTGCATTACTTAATCCAAAAGGCATTACCACAAATTCGTAATGGCCATACCTTGTCTTGAAAGCCGTTTTAGATATATCGTCCTTCTTAATCTTCACTTGATGGTATCCGGATCAGAGATCAATCTTCGAAAATACGCTTGCACCTCTTAGTTGATCGAACAAATCCTCAATTCGAGATAACGGATACTTATTCTTGATTGTTCTTTTATTGAGCTCTCGATAGTCTATGCACATCCGGAATGTTCCATCCTTTTTCTTCACAAACAGCACTGGAGCTCCCCAGGGTGACACACTAGGACGTATGAAACCATTTTCCAAAAGTTCTTGCAATTGCACCTTTAGCTCCTCCAATTCTTTAGGTGTCATTCGATAAGGAGCCTTCGATACTGGTGCTGATCCAGGTATTAAGTCGATGCTGAATTCGACTTGTCTATCGGGCGGTAGACCAGGTAATTCTTCTGGAAAGACGTCCACATATTCATTTACAATCGGCACCTTGTCAATCGAATTTGTCTTCTGATCTGGATTGACAACATTTACCAAAAACGCCTCACAATCTCCCTTGGTAATCATCTTGGTTGCTTGTAGAGCCGATATAACACGTGGATTTATACCGACTCGTGTTCCAAAAAATATGAACTCCTCCTTTCCTGGAGATCGGATGAAAATCTCTCTCTCTCTCGACATCGGATTACCGCATGATTAGCCTTAAGCCATCCATGCCCAAAATAACGTCAAAATCTTTCATGTCCAAAACATGTAAAGTAGCTGGAATGATTTCTTTTCCAAAAGAAATCTTCATATCTCGGCACGTATCTTGAGTTTTTATCGTTTTCCCAGAAGGTATACTAACCTCTAGGATTTCAGCATCTACCCTATCGTTCTTATATTCCAAAAGTTCGTAAAATATAACAGATATAAACGAATGGGTTGCCCCGATATCAAATAATACAAGCGCAGGCATATCACATACTGATAGCATACCTGCCATAGTTTCAGGCTCTTCCGCAACCTCGTTCCTCGTGAGAGCAAAAGCTCGAGCTTTTCCTGCTTCAGGTCTGGGCCTGAATCCCGATCTAATCGCTTTATTTTTAGGACACACATCCGAGCTATGTCCCAATTCCTGACATCCGAAACAACGTCCTGTTCCCCATAAGCACTGCCCAAAATGAGCCTTTCCACAGTTAGCACAGGCTGGCTTCTGCCTTGGTGTAGAGATATTTGGTCTGCTACCCATTCCTGGACGTTGGTTCCGGTTGAAAGTCTGGTTCCGATTTGGAGTCATGTCATACCACTTTCTCTTTCCGAGCACATCCGGAGGTTTTCTAAGTGGAATATTATCCAAACCCATACGTGATGCAATCTCTTGAGCTCTTTCCACCGTTTCTGCATAGGTCATTGCTCCCTGTCCTGCCAAGATGGTACCGATCTCTTGACGTAAGCCCCTGCTGTATCTTCTAGCTTTCTTCATATCAGTATCTACTAGATGTATTGCGTATCGGCATAGTTGGTTGAATTTTCTTTCATATTCGCCGACTGTCATCGATCCTTGTTTTAATTGTAAAAATTCCATCTCCTTCTTGTCTCGATAGCTTTGGGGTAGATAATTATGCATAACTGCTTCTTTGAAGTCCGTCCAAGTCGTCGTTTTTTCAGCTCCGTGGATAGTGTTCTCTCATAGGATTCCCACCAGAAACTCACTTCTTCCACTAGTTGAAATACCGCACAAGAGATCTTTTGTTCTTCCGAACACGTTAAATGAGCAAAGAGCCGATCTAGATTTCTCAGTCATTCTTCAACGTCCGCAGGTTCGCCTTTCCCATTAAACGTGGGTGGATTAAAGCGTCGAAATTGTTCGATGATGTTATTCGATTCACTTCTTGAGGCCTGATTTGGTGCCACTCGGTTAGCATCAAATTGTTCCGCCAACCCTTGTAATACGGTTATTAAGTTTCCCAACAGCCCTTCTTCAGCTGGTTGCTGGGATGGCCCTTCTATGGTTGCCGGTTCCTTTCGGGGTCTACCTCACGGAGGCATAATTCTGCTACGACACACGCAAAGATCCGATAATTAAATATTTCGACGTTATTATTCGTAAAACAAGGAATGTAAACTACGAGAAAGCCACTATCCTCAATAGATAATACTAACATAAAATTTTACGACAACATTTTTATAGGCCATATTTTATATACATCAAGCAAAATATGGCTACCCACACCATTATCCAAAACATATATACACATAAAGCGTTGTCTAATATCATGTTCCCAAAATACATCAAACTCCTAATACTATCCTCTAGGCTGCAGCAGCTGGAGGCGATGGGGGCCTAACTACCCCGGAAGTCGAAGCACCTGGATCACCCTCATCGAGGTAATCATAAGGATCCTCTTCCGGATCCTCCTCCGGGTCTTCCTCCGGATCTTCCTCCGGGTCCTCCTCGGAGTCATCACTAGGGGGATCATAAGGCCCTGGCTCAAGGGTGGATGGATACTCGTTCCTACCCCAGGCCTCTAGTAGCTGACCTGCAAACCTCCCAAAATCTATAACAGGGAATCGCTCTGCCCCTGAATATACTACCTCTCTACGATAAATACTGTGGGCATGCGCTGCCCATAGGGGAGGCAAGGTCCTGATTAACTGACGACATCCCTCCACATTTCTTATCAAACCTCCTACCCCACCAGCCCGTCTCCAAATATGCAGCATTCGAGCGATGTGTTCTCCTACCGAAAAATCTGCATATACTCGACTCTCAAAGAAGACATCTCTAAGCCTCTCCCTGGGTATCGACTTCCTAGCGGTATACTTCTTTTGGGCCATCTGTATAAATAATTCTATATAAGCTTCACTTAAGAAATTCCTTCTAACTACCCCCGTAATTAAACCCCAAAACACACATTCACATCTCAATGATAATTCAATAAATCATTGCAAAACAATTCTCATTTATACATAAAAAAAATAAACATACATATAATCAATTCATTCATACCTGTTGGAGAGGAAGCGAAGAAAGATGCTTATTTAATTCATATATCATATTTTTAAAATTGAGCGAAGCCCTATAAATAGAGCCAGGCTCAGATACCAAAACTGTCACGCCCCAATTTTTCTTAATAAAATAAATATAAAATATATAATTTTCTAAAATCGGGCGTCCAGCAAAAACACAACACGCGAACAATTTAAATAAAACATAAAATCCAAATTCACGAAAGTTTTAAAATACACCAATTAATTTACATAAAACCGTAGGTTATCAGAAATCAGCAGCAAAATATATATATACAAGCCACCGGCTTAAACTTTACATTTCTTCAAAAATAAAAAGATCTTCAAACCATTTATGAACATAGCATAACTTATTCATATACAGCAAAATAATTATAACCATTCTTTCTTCAGCTTCGCCCATCCTCATCCGGATCTAAACATAGAAAAACATGCAAAGGGGGTGAGCGTATAAAATACACTCAGTGGGATCACGTAGTAAAATAGGGGAATTCAGCTCATAAATCACATAAGATAATCAATATTCAATTATTTCATATGCAAACATAGCATTTTCATAATCATTCATAACAGTTGCATGTTCAAAATTTTACAGTTCTTAGCCGTCATAGATGTGGTTCTTAGCCACCATAGATACGGTTCTTAGCCGCCATAGATGTGGTTCTTAGCCACCATAAATAATTCAATTAATTCACATATATTCATGCTTATAACATCACATAAACATTTATTTTGTCATTCATCATCTTTCAGCACGCATTCATCATGTATATAATAAAACATGTCACATTTCCCATAAAATAGTATTCATCTTCATCATATAATCACATTGCATGCGTTCAGCACATAAACCCAACACATTTCATATAGCATAATAAAATTCGTAATTTAAATATTTCGAAAGAAATATAAATACCGATTTAGCAATTTTCCCCACCTTAAGGTAGACGATCAAACTCTGTAGAGCCCAGGGATATCTATGGAGCAAACTGCTGCGTATCGCCTATAATCATAAAGATCTGACTTAGAAGCTAATCGAACTATCATTTATTTAGAAACTAATTTCTTAAATATAATTATATTTCCTAATGAATTTTGCCTAATTTCTTAAAATAGAAAGTCCAAATCAAACTTAATATTTCGGGTTTAATTAGATGTGAATCTAAGGTTAATAAACCTTAGATTTAGAATTAATAACTAAAACGTAAAATTTAAAATAAATTAATTAGTATAATATTTTTAGATCGATATTTTAGTCTCAAAAGCAATCTTGCGAAACATGAATTTAACTTATAGTTCCAAATAAAACTTTGTTTAAAATAATTTATAATAAATAATGTAATAACCCTTAATCCACAAAATTGAGCTTAAACTATTCATTCTTAATGAATTAGATAAAATTTAGGGCTTTATTTCCTAAGTAATTATATAATTAGATTCAATTAACATACATTAATTTATATAATCTTTCTTTGTTGTTTTAATTAAAACTTGCCTCATTTATCATAGCTTAAGTAATAATCTATAATTCCAATATATATTCGAAAGTTCAAAACATCATTTTTCATGGATTCAAAGTCCGATATTTATCTACTTAGTTATGATATTTGAAGCATAATTTAATTAATGTACTTTAGCTTATCGATTAATTAAAACTCAATTTTTTTTCATATATCATATTCTATAAATTATAATATAATATCCATAGATTTAATATATTCTAATCCCAAGTATGTTATCATCATAATTCCATAAGTTATTAGACAAATCATGCATAATATCATTAATTATTAAATAAAATTATGTAATTTAAATAACTTCAATGTTCATTGATAATTATACCTAAATTAGGCCTTAAACATGCTTTAATTATCTAAATCTTCATTACAAGAATTCAGCAATTATAAGGCTTAATTGTTCAAAAAAATTGGCAGCAACATTTCTTTGAAATTTACCCCTAAAACCTATCAAATTTACAAGTCATGCCACTCATCCCTTTCCCCAAGTTTTCAGCAACCCGTCTCCTCCCTGCTCACTGTCCAGTCCCGCTGCCGGTGACTCCCAGTCGCCGGCCACACTCACACCCGACCACCACTGGCCTCGACTGACCACAACCGACGCACGGCCGACACGACAGACGCACACACACATGCACGCGACTACTGCTATCGGCGCCGCTGTTGACGGCGGCGCCTCCCATTCCCTGCCGGTGCGACTCCGGCGCCGGCCAACACCACTACCACACTGACTCGACCCAAACGCAACACCACAGCCCACAATCGACATGCAGCGGCGGCTCACACCCACAGCAGACTCGCCGGCGCCTTCCAGCACCGGCTAGACCCGACCGACATCGATACAGAGCGGCGGCAACAACGACAGTCCAGGCCAGCAGCAGGGGAGGAAGAGAGGAAGGGTTTAAAGCTTAATATTTTCAATTTCAAAATCATCTCTACAATTAGCTCAACTAGGTACACATTCCGGCCCATTTACCTTCGCCGGTAGAGAAGCAAGGAGTGATCGGCGGTTGATTAGAGGAGAAAAGAGGGTTTGAGTTGTGAAGAAGAAACAAGAAAATGAAACTCTACCTTATCCATTTTCCACATTTTGAATCACATTAGATCTTCTAGAAGGGTTGACTTTTGTTAATCACAATTAATCTAATATTACAATAAGGCAATATAATCTATATTACATAACTATATTACTTAGCTTATCTTATGTATTATAGATATTAATACTATATTACATAATACTATATAACATATATCATATAGTTTTAAAAAAAAAATTTCTAATTGCTACATTTGCAATTAATATGCAACATGTACAATAGGTGCACATGAGACACACTCATATTAAAAATATAATATCCGTGCATAATATCCAAGCAGCCTTTTTTGGGTGATCATTTTATAAATTACATTACTTTTCGTACGTGTATATTAATTAAACCATTGTAATCTAACTTTTTTTTTTTTATGAAAAGTGCTTTACCTAAAAAAACAAATCGGATTATTTAAATTTATTTTGGTTATTTTATTAAATTTGGATACACTTATTCATTTAGATTTTGCATTTACACTACTTTATTGGCTATTCTACTTTTAAACAATTTTATTGTGTTGTTTTTATAAAAAATTCGATCAATTTAAATTTTCTAGATAGATATTGAATGTATTTCTTATTCAATTGATAACTTGGTCATAATATATATGGTTTCATCTGTATTAAAAGTACAAAATAATTCTCTCGTATTCGCAAAATATATATTTACGACTCATAACTAGGAAATAAAGAAAAAACTTAATCGATTTAGATTAAGAGATGAGTGTTTAGCTAAACTTTATAAATCATTGCATTTTAAACGAAGATTTCAAAGTTTATAAGATATTACATTTTATTTTAGAAATAAGTTGTATTTGGACAAAGATAAGTGGAATGAGCTTCTTAATTAGGATATTACTATATATAAATATGATTAAATTTAAAAAAATTTATAAATATAAAACCAAAGAATTTAGAAATATGATGGTTGATTCTTACTTAAAAAGAAAAATTATAATCTACTTAAAAAAATTAAGATGATTATAGAGCTCACATGCTCAGGAACTATGATCTTTCTGATAATGAGCAAGGAATACCCATCTTTCTGCTAAAGAGGATGTATTGAACTCATAATTCAATAGATACTTTTTTATGAATGTCAACTAAGTATCGTAAGTAAATTGCTTCCGGTGTTCAATCATTTGATAACCAGAGTCATTCTTTGATAAATGATCACTATGGGTCAGACTCAATAGAATTTGATCAACCCTTTAAAAATAACATTATTTTACAAATATAAAGAAACAATAAAATATAAAGTAGGACTTCAAACCGTCTTATGAATCGAAAAGTAAGTTTGACTTATAGATAATGAGGCTCAATCTTATGATTTTATATATATCCATTAGAACGTCTCATATAAGTTTTTAGTGAAGTATAATATAGTTAGTTTTAGTTCAATATAAATCTTCCTATATTTTTCTTCAAATTTTTTTTTAATCTTACTATATTTATATTAGACTATTTATTATGGGCTATTATTATAAGGTCCGAGAATATATGGGAACGAGGTTGCTGAGAATAGGAAAGCACGATTTCTTTTCTCAAGTTGACTAACATTGGAAACGAATTGAATTCTATTAATAATTGTTACATGGTCAACCCTTCAATTAATTTTGTTTCTTTTTTTATCATTAAGGTTGTTACTGTAACATTACGAATTCAACATCACATAGTCAAATATACTAAGGCTCCATAAAAATAATGATAAAAATAAAAATCAAAACAAAATTATTCTTAAAAAATTGCTGAAAAGATGAATGAAATATAGTATACAAAAACTTTGTTATAGCTAGTGTACCCTACGTTGGTAGGTATTGAGTCTGAACACCTCAAAGTAGATACAAATTAAATCAACCCACAAAGATACCTAATTTCTATTTAAAACAAACATAAAGACAAATTTGCAAAATATTGATAGGATTATTGAAACACATAAAATTTGACTATTTTCACTTCTTTGATATATATATATATATATATATGATCATAGATTCTTCTTAATTTCCCCGATGTTGTGAATTAAAAAACAAAACACATTAATTTCCAAAAATATTAAAACCAAAAGCAAAGATAAATACATGAAAATTATATATAATCAAACACAAAATATCTAAATTATTTAGAACAACATAAATTGTATGTTAAAATACATAAAAATTCATTAAGAGAAAATATTAAAAACATTATATATTTCATGTTAAAATAATATATTACTATATTATGTTTTAAAAAACTTTAAATTATTAAATGTTATATGACAAGTCATCATTGTCGGAGTAATATTCGTGCAAGTTATCAATTAACATAAAGCAACTCAGGATTCTCAAAATAGTATGAGATGGAGAAAACCTGTTAAGGTAAATGAGATAAAATTAGAAAAAAAATCATATTTATTAACAGATTTTCCCCATCTCATAACAATTTTAAAAACCATAATTTGTATTATGCATTTGACTTTAAATCAAAACCGAAATAAGATTTTCATGATAATACAATTAACTCTCCATCAACACTATTTTTATGCCAAATGCAACTCTTGGTATAACTTCTTGATGGACAAAGAATGTTAATTAGATGTAACAAACAAAAATCTAAGATGAGATAAAACTATCAAATATCGGAAATGCAAAACTATAGTTGAGAAGAAACAAAAGAAACTTGAGAAGCTATTGCATAGTCCCTACCTATTTATAGATGTTAGAAAATGAAGGATCTTAATTCTAAATAATAAAAAAGAATTACCTTAGTTGTGACATGATAAGATTACTGTTTATTTTCATATTTATGCAATAAATGTTAATTGTTTAAAAAACAATAGAGTAAATGCACGTCGATAATTATGTGGAAAGTTTATGAAATAAATATTCATACTACGAATATTGTTAGAATATAATAAATACTACATATTATAATTTGGTAAGAATAATCATTAAATTATACCTTAATATTGTTGACATAATAAAGATAAGTATTATATGCTATAATTCAGGTAAGCATAATCATTACAATATATATTTTTTATAATTCTGGTAAGTATAATAATTACAATACACTCAAATATTATTGACATAATAATTATACATTATAATTCATGTAAGTATAACCATTATAATAATTTTTTTATCAATTTGGCTAAGTCTAAAACGTATATTTTGTATACTTGAATTATGAAAAAGGTATACTGTAATAATTATACTTACCTGAATTATAATATGCAGTAATTATTTTTATTATTGCAATATTATATCGTAATATAAATAATTCATAAATCTTCCACATAATCTGCATCCATTTACTTCTATTTTTAATTTAGAAATTAACAATTATTGCATAAACAAGGAATTTTTTTAAAATATAATATAAATTAAACATTTGTGGAGAATTTGACAAATATACCCTTAACTTATTAAGGAATTTGTGATTCAAATTTAGAAAAAGAATCAAATTAATTTCATAAAAGGTATCATACACTACTAGAAAATTAACCTATAATATGGATAATTTGGAAATAAAATCATATAAAACTTTAAATTAACACTTAATTTGAAATAAAATTTAGACTTCACAACGACACTAATTATGAAACAGATGGAATATGTGTGTATATATACATATTATTTTTTGTTTGTGTTTCTTTTTTTCTTTTTCTTTTTTTTTTTTTTTTTTTTGGGTTTGGATCAAAAATAGACTTTGGATTCAATTCGAAGGAGTGGTACCATAATCATCAATGATCAAGACTTAATAAATTAAATTAAAAAAAAAAACCAATTAACAAATTTATAATCAAATTCCCATGTTCAAACTCTAATTAAATTTGCATCAATAAGGAACAACAATGCATCCGATTTGGTAAAAACTCAAATAATTTCGATAAATATGTGGCTTTAGTAAAAAAAGAAATACAAAAAAAAAAAAAGAAAAACATTATCTCGAACTGATCGAATGACACTTACGTATACAATTTACCAGGACGAATGAAGGTATACAGAAATACTCAATATTAACAATAAAGATAATTTTTATTTTAATCGTTAATTATTAATTCTGAACGTTTTTCTTGTTTCCTTCTTTTTTCTTTTCTTCTTCTTCTACGAACATTACACCTAAAATTATATTTAGTTTTTTAATTTGAATCCTCTATATGCATGAAAATCCTCGATACGTGACAATAATATCCTCCATAACGAAAAATATATTTTATAACCATAACACTTTTCTGTAGAAAAGAAGATGATGAGTTGGAGAAAAAATATGGATAAAGAAAGTGTGACTGCCAACAACTTCACCATGGGAATATGTGCATACACGTGGGAGCGCATCAAATTTTGTTAGGTTGAGTTGCATGTATAAGGTTTTGCGTATATTTATTTTCCTTAATATAAATGAATTAGTAATTCTAAATCAGTAAACAAATCGAATCAAACGAAATAGAATATACTGCTGATTAAATTAATTTCTATTGTTATCCAGCTTTCAAATGCTTTTGAGCTTATCTGAACTGTTCGGAAATAATACAAGTTTTTTTTGTTTTGGCCAGCCCAATCCATTCATCATGGCCCAAATTTCAAGTGCAAATCGAAAGTGTATACAAAAAGATTCAATCACATATGATTCAAATAAGAAAATGAAATTAATCCTATGTTTTTTATTCACTTTATTCATTTTGACCGACCACATTTTTCAAGTTTGAAGATGATCCCAAAATGTAACTTATTTTTTTATATTTAATTTCCGCTGCGTTTAACCGTGGTTAAAGCGAACACAACATCAAGTACTAACACTGGTTAATATTTGGACATAACAACCATGGATAAGAACACATAACCTTATGTGCAATAATGCTGTAATAATATATAACAAACTGATTTCTTTCCCAAATCACTATTCTATCAAAATGTCAATTGGAAAGAAATTAAACAAACAAATAAAAAAAAAAAAAAGGGAAAATCAGAACATGGCAACTGAAAAAAAGGCCTAGCAGCTGAGACAATCAAATTAAAGAATTTCATATTCACTGAAAACATCTTACCAATAATACAAGAAATATCCCAAGAAATGGCAATGGTTGGTTTAGCAGTTTCCTGCTGCAGATCTATCATCCGGCCCCGCAAGCGTAATCTGTTTAAATAAGCATTCGGGTTTATCGTAACTTTCCAGTTATTTTTTCAAACAAAATATTTGAAAAGAAATGATTAAATGGAGATATGTTCTTGCTTCTTCCTTCAAGATTTCGGTACTTACATTGCAGTCAAACGCGAATCTTCTAGCGAGCATGATAGCTGCGTTTCTTTCTCGTTCTGATTCAAATGCTAATATGAAAGACAGTTGTGTTTTTACTTGCAAATAAACTGCCTGAGCTGCAGCATTCCCACCTCCTCTAATTCCACATATCTGGGGAAAAGAAAATAGATATATTATTGTTTTAGTGACTCATTTGGCAGCTCCATGTTTCCAAGAAAACGAGAGTTTGCTGATTTGGATCCTCAGAAAGCATACCTGCATTGAATTGGAATAATACTCTTTTGCGATTGTTGTTTTCCCTTTGCGAAGTTTTATTCTCATCTTTCCTATGTGTAAAACATGGATAGACTCTGAAGGATGATCGATTCCGTTCATTTGGATGAGAACGACCTGCAAGGTTTTTCTTTTATCATGATGGTAAACCAACATGTATATGTAAAGTGACTAACCCACTATGAAATTATAGTTAGGACATACATCTTACACGGCAAGAAAATTCAACATTATATTATACAAGATACTATTTTCTTAGCATTGATTCCACGTAGGCTATCATGATTCGTCACTACTCAATTAAAGGGTTGTGCACAAGTCCTGGGGATTATCAAAACCAAACCAAAACCCGAACCGAAAAAGTTCCATCAGAAAATATTCATTCACTATTTGACTTTTCCCGAACCGAAAAACTTTTTAATGCGGTTCCTAAGATTTTCCAAGTATTCGATAAGCTAGGTAATTGATTAATGTTAATTCAGTTTCAAAATTTAGTTAGTGGATTTTTTATTTAATATTGGTTGGTTAGAAGTTTAGAATATTGTTACTTATTTTGTATTTTTTTTAATTTAATGCATTTCATTAAATATGACTTTTTTTGATTAAAATTTTGAAAATGTCTTTTTCACCAAATTTCTTTTCCAAATTGATCCACACCAGTAGACCCGAATTGAACCAAGCAAAACCAAACCCAACCAAAATTTGATTTGGCTTGGTTTGGTTCAAGAGATTTTATATTTCAGTTCAATTCCGGTGATTTATTTTTTGAAATTCTCCGAAGTTTGGTTCAGTTTCAAAGATTTTCAAATCTTCGAACAAATCTAGACCGTGCACACTTATACAATAACAATTAACAAACACCAAATTTATTGTGCACCAATTAAAAAAAGAACATACAGTGAATTCAGTGTCGTGCCTTCGCACCAATGCTTCTACATAGTTTCCCAATCCTGGAGCTGTACAAGGAAAACCAATTTAGTTCTAGAAATATGAAATGAAATACGAAAAAGAAAGAAGCTTTCGCACACCTGGATCGATAGGAGCAGAGGTTGTTACAGTTATAGTTTGATCATGTATGGAAATGTCTGCTTGCAGAATTCGTCCAACATCACAAGGCTCTGGAGCATATACACATTTTGTAGCCCCTGGAACGGTGTAAAAGCCGGTCAATGTTAAACCCGTAAAAACTTAGGTTGTGTTTGGATTGAGGGATTTGAAATTCAGAATTTGAAATAAATGGATTTCAAATTCACTCAAGTCAAAGTGGATCCAAAATCCAACCATATTGCTCAAAAATTAGGTCAAAATAAAAGTGAAGGATTTCAAATCCATATCCATCCAAACAACAAAATAAATCTACTACTGTGAATTTCAAATACTTCCTCAAATCTATCTATCCAAACACAACTTGAGATTCAATTTCATGAATATATCACAAATCTATCTAGCCTGAATGAGATTATCAAGGTACAAATACAACAAGTATGATAACTAGTCATCCACGCACAAATATACCTGATATCAGCTCCTTCTTGACACCCTCGGATGTCGACCGATACCATTGAATAGTGCAATCCGAAGGATCCGGAGCAGTAACCAAACATGGATATATCCGCAGATATGAACCCAATATCTCGGTACCATCTATTTCATATAAATGAGGTATGTTTTTTTCACCCTTCTTGCTTATTGCCAACTGAAAATATTTGTGGATGAAGATATCAATGCTCAAGTATGTTTCAACTTACATAAAATCATTCTAATGAACACATTAAGGATATATAATCCCAGCAACGAGATAACCAGCAAAAGAAAATCAGATATGAGTTACTTGATGCATATGACACTAGTGGTTTGACTGCAAATGAAATTCGTCATTTTTTTTTTTTCATTTTGAAAGCAAGTCTTATTGTCAAAGACCTTATTCGAGATTTATTCCACAATATAATACATTATAAAATATGTTGATTCTGTAAAATACATCATAACATCAATTTCCTTCTTATGTTATACATCGTTCCTGAATATGACCAGAGTTTTTGTACATAACTATTGATCAATACAATTTGCGTTTACCGATCATATTATATATAATGTGGTCCGACACTTCATATATTATGACATTCTTGTAGTATATTTAATCTAAAACTTTCCTGTTCCATGAAATTAATAATATTTTATTTCAATATCCTGGTTTCAGACTCCTGTAGAGTGCTTAGAACTTGCCTTTTGTTTTACTTATTTTTTGGGGCTGATTTGGTTACTAAATTCTGTAAATGTCTGGCAAGCGCTTGCATCTAGTAGAACATTTTACTCTTCCTTGTCTCATTAAGACACATGTGAACTTTGCATGCATTACCTTTCAAAAGTTATTGAATGTAAATCACTGGGTGCCTTTGAATCTTTCTTACACAGTATTCATGCATCTTAATCACTATACGTTTTGTTCGAATCTCAGTCAAAGGGAGAAAAAAGACTCAATGTACATATTACCGAGTAATAACATGCCACAATGTTCCTGGACAATAAGAAACAAAACAGATATGAAAAGTTGGAAATGGACTCGGAATAAGAGAGACCTCTTTCTGGAGCTGTAGTGAATGCTTCGACTTCACTGCAAGTTGAATTCTTAATGCACGAAGCTCATGTTCCATGTCCATAACCTGTTAAAGCAACATCTCTTACAATAGAAAAGGCATGTGGGTTTTGAAAGATCAACGGCCTAAAATAGAATCGGCCATGTGTATGGACAGAAATTACGGTAGTGGCCCGCTCGAAGAATATAGGAAGAAGACGTAATTACCTTACTAGGCTGATGCAGCATTTTGATTCGTCTAGCCTCTTGAACCTCCTTCATCAATTCATCCAAGTCCTGATTATGAAACAAGCAAATCATCGCAAAAAGACCAATGATAGACTTTGATGCAATTAGATGCATTAAAATATGTTAATCACTACAAAAGTATTATTACAATGGCCATATTAGAAGTAATATAAATTTTTGAATCATGGTAACACAAGTTATAAATTATAGAATAAAGTTATTTACATTGTTATGAATTGGAAGTATTAATTTCATCATAAATGTGGAGAAGAATTCCAATTGAACCGAACCTGTTTTCCTAAAGCTCTAGACATTCGTTCATGTTCCTGAAGAGCCTCTTCCACTCTCTGCACTGCTGCTCTCGCATTCTCAATCTCGTCCCGAGAAAAAGCTCTTTCTTCATCAACAAGTTTTTTAGCATCTTCAGAAGCCTGCACAATATTTTTTTTTTTTTTTTTGCGTAAACAAGAATATAAATATACAGAAGAATGAGAAAGAGTTATACACCAGATGTCCTTATCCAATATTGAATTTTCTTCGGGAAATTAAAAAAAAAAAAAACCAAAGAAAGAGATGGACAATAATACTAAATGACCAAAGACAAGTCAATTGCACATGAAATTTCTTTTACAAGTTCTAGCATGGCTCTTGGAAAATGGAAGTTCAAATGTCTGACAGAATAAAAATATAAATCTGTCGAGAATGATTATTTCAAGTTTGCTGATATTATAATGACGAAAGAGACAACAATGATAATAACTGGATAAACATCAACAGTAGCACATAATCATCGAACATGAATATCATGCAGGCTATAAAGTATCTAGTCGTGAGGGCATCGACATTGGCCTATAATACTCGTTTTTCTTTTTCTAGGATGTGCATCTGAAGAGAGAAGGAAACGGAAACATTATATAATAAGCGTACATGGCAGTTTTACCTGCTTTAGAAAAGTTGCAAGCTTTTTCACTTCAGCCTTCTCTTGGATTAGCTCTCCTTCCCTCTGAGTTAACTGAACTGCTAGAGACTCGACCTGCAATATTAGATGAATGATGGGACGAGCGACTAAATGAAAGCACATAAGAAAGAGATGGATACCGATAATTTCAAGTTTAACTTTTTTGAAGCATCAAAGCAAAAATCACTCTGGAGAACAATATCAATAAAATCACCTATTGGGTCTTTCACCTAACCTTAGCTAAACATCATATTCGACAGAAGTCTTTCTTCAGGTCTCATTTTTGATGAATTGAGTTCAAAATTCCAGGTAAACTTTAACTACACTCAATGGAATAGTTTACTGATTTGATTATCAAATAGTTCAACTTTATAACAGTGACACATTTTCTTTATATGTTGCAAAGACTTGAAACTATTAAACTGTTACTCATCCCTGAAAACTAATTTAATGGTAACACACAAGGAAGGCAGCATAACATACAAACGTAGCATTAGAAAAATTCTTGTAGATTTTCTTATATAAGATAAACAAAGAGTTGTAAAGATTCTTAAGAAATATTATAATGGCCTGAGGAGAAAGGCTGCATGAAAAGAAAGCAGTTTTTGGCAGCTAAAAGACTACTTTAGAAAACGCCTCAGCAAAGGGAGATGGAAAAAAACATATCAAAGGTTGAGACATAAATCACAAGAACGTGAAACTAAGAACCTTGATATTTTCCCCCATGATCTTCTATAACTCACCTTTATAGCATTGAAGGCAAAGAGAAGATGCATAATCTCTCTTCAGCCATTTGCTGGTAGTTGGACACAGTGGATACAAATCAAGTCTATAAAATTTATCTTAAACAGCAAGCTGAATTAAGTCTTAACATACGGAAAAATCAGAAGTCAAATAGAAGTCTGTCCTTTTGACATACAGTGTTATCGAGCATCAACATTTTAGTTTCAACATTAATTTGACCAGGTTCAGAACCCTTAGCCCATTATCATCCATATTTTCTCATGCATTATGATGTTATACTTCAAATCAAGGAGTTGGAAATAACTAACAATAGCAATAGCGTCCACCACATCATCTTTGTTCTTGCCAGGTACTCGGCCTCTCAAAGCTTCAAGAGCATCCCTTAGTTTCTTCAAAAGCACATGTTTCTCCAATGAAGCTGCCTCTTTTAGTCTTGCCTGCAACCATATTCAGGAATATATATATATATATATATATATATATATATCATTTGCTACGAATGAAAAACAGCACATAGAGAGACTCAAGCTTAAATGATATTGATTTTCACTTCTTTAACATCCACGTAACAACAAAAACTCAAATGCATATTACTCAAGACACTTCACAAGAAAACTAAGAATGATGGCTTAAAAAAATGACAACACAATTTGCTTAGTTTGTGTTTGGATTGATGGATTTGAAATACAAGTTTTGAAATGAATGAATTTCAACTCCACTCAAATCAGAGTGGATTCAAAATCCATTCATATTGCTCAAAACTTAGTTTAAAATGAAAGTGATGGATTTGAAATCCATAACAATCCCAACACCACCGATGGATTAACCACTATGAATTTGAAACCCTTCCTCAAATCCCTCCATCCAAACACAACCTTAAATGATTTCCTAAGAAAATAAACTTCAAAATGTGTGACTCAAGATAGCAAGACAAACCTCATCGGATAACTTCGATGCAGCTGCCAAACCCTTCTCAAACTTGGTAGCAAGATCACGTACTGAAAGGCGTTGCTGCTGCTGAAGCAACAAAGCAGTTTCTCGTGCAACCATTTCTTTGGAAGAAACCATGTTTGAATCCTCTTTTATCTCCACAATCTGATGGTTTGCTCCGATTCTATATCTTGGAAAACGACTAGATGCAAAAATCACATCAGCCGACACCGGTGACACTGCATCCTTTTGCACTGTGTAACTAAATCCACGGCCTAATCTCGTCATCTTGCAACTTTCCTAGATATCAATGAACCAACCCACAGTTATCATTAATATCTTCAGATTGAGAACATCATGTCGAATTGAAGCCATTCCGAATATATTCTCAAGAGATAAAGGCAAAACAAGAAGTCAAATGATCAAATTTCCATACTTACCTTTACTTACATTGAGAAATATTTGGTTAAAACACATACATAACATTTTGTTCACATTTCTATGCTTTAATTGGCATAACGATTGAAAGTATCTACATTAATAATGTGCACCAACTTGTGCACCTAACCACCTTCTTTTGCTCAAATGCTTGATTTACTCGATCTAAATATCAATAAATTAAGCAGTAATGTCTTGTAGTTAGGTATACATAACTTCATGATATTTACATTACCAAAATCAAGCAATTATCTGAATATTTAGCAGTATCTTTGCTACCTCCCCAATCATTTTATTCATTAACAAAAAAAAGAGATTCAGCACACATAAAAGACCGGATTGTTCCTATTAAAATTGAGTAAATCTTAATCAATTAATTCACGGAAAACTTATAAATAATGAGCAAAGGAGGCAACCAACATCAAAATTAATCTTAGCCCAGACAATCTTCTAAATAAATAAGGAATATACTGGCAAAAAACAGACAGAATAATTCAAAACCTTGAAAGAAAATTCGTACTCAGAAGAGAAACAAATATGTACTGAACAGCAAAGCTAAACTAACCCACAACTGTATTCGCAGATCATGCAATATAAGAAACTGGATGGGGTTCTAATGGAGGGTTATTATGCAAACAATGTGATGTAGTGAATGTAGAGAGAGAAATGACATAGGTAGGAATGCAAGGGGAGAGAGAAAGAGAGAGATGGAGGGTAAACTGGTTAAAGGGAAAACTGAAGACGTTTGTTTGCTTTTTAAAAGACGATGAAAGGAAAGAAACTCTCTCTCTGCATATAAAAACACTCAAAAAGAGTGTCTGAATATAGGTATGAGTGTCATTGTATTAAATGGTGTTTATTAATATTATTATTATAAATAAATAAGTATATAATGATCATCCCGCGTGTGGGTCATGTACAACTATACTAGTGATTATAGATGATAATTGTTAGCATTCTTAGACAAATATTATGTTTAACTTCAGACTATATTTTAAGTCATTTATCATATAAATTTTTCAAAATGCTAACCACACTTGAGTATTAGTTACCTAACAAAATACAATGCTTAAAGATCATTCGAGTTTGATTTGTTGAGGGCTTGAGGTGAGCCTTAATTTGTTTTTCTTCTAAAACTGAAAGTTTTTAAATTAGACAAAAACTTTTATAGCGCCGACCCAACCTGGCGCATGGACGGTTTCTATGAGCGGTCACACCATAATTGTTGTGCGCCACACATCACCTGATTTCATATAATTCACTCTATGATAGGTATTAATTGTATACTCTTGAGCTATTAGTTGTTCATTCAGTTAAAGGTATTAGTTATTAAATTTTAAGGTACTAGTGGCATACTCTTAATATATTAGTTGCAGATGGTGCTACCCTACCCATCGAAGGTATATTAATATTTGTTCACAGTTGATGTGATAGATATCCAGCATACATATAAATTTCACCTTCTATGTAATCAGGGGATAGGATCATTACACGTCATCGGTGGGTATATTAAGAGTTACACATAGTGGGCATTTAAGCATTTTTCATTAGTTGCATATTTATAAGGTATTAATTGTTCATTCAATGAAATATATTAATTTTATATTCTTAAGATATTAGGTGCATGCTCATAAGTATTAGTTGTTCATTCGGTGAAAGATATTAGTTGTAGTTACATACTCATAGGGTATTAGTTACTCGTTCAATAAAAGTTCTCAGTCGTATACTTTTAAGCTATAAGTTGTATACTCTTAAGGTATTACAATTAAAGGTATTAGTTGCATACTCATAAGGTATTAGTTGTTCATTCATTGAAAGATATTAATTGTATATTTTTAAGATATTAGTTTTACACTCTTAAGGTATTAGTTGCTCATTTAGTAAAAGGTATTAATTGTAAATTCTTAAGGTATCAATGTAAAATGTAAGTTTAAAATCTTAAAATTTCAAATGTATGATTTTCATCTTCATCTTCCTCTTCCTTAAAATTCTACAAATAAATTGGTTTTAATAATATGAAGGTAAGTTCTTCGAAGAATTTGAGTCTTTCAGTAATCACAATCTCCACAATCATCATGACGAACAATGAGATCCCCTTTAATCCTTACCAGATGTGCTTGATTTTTATATTCTTCAATCAATAGTCATCAAATTGGATAACACATTAGCTACATAATGGTTCACTTTAAATGCAAAAAATCCATAATATGCAAAACTCAGCTACTTGGGGTTTCAATCTTTGAGATTATCAACTATAGCATCAAGTTCTCAAGTGAAGAAACTTAAGTTTTTCCTAACACAAATAATTTGTGTTCAAAACGACAAGATTTCAAAATTGATATATATAAAGATACAGCACAGCACACTCCATCGGAAATTGAAAACTACACAAAAGATAAAGATAGAAAAGATGAACATCATATGAAGAAGATTGAGGCGAAGTAGAAGAAGAATAAGAGAAGTGCAACGTGAAGAAGAAGATGATGATGATGAAGAAGAAGAAGAAGAAGAGAAGATGAACATCATACCCACAAGATTAAGATGAAAAAAAAAAAAGATGATCATCATATCAAGAGGATTGAGACAAAGAAGAGGAGAAGTGCAACATGAAGAATATAAGAAGAATAAGAAGAGATGATATGCTTAACTAGGGTTTAAGAAGGAGAAAAAAAAGTGTCAACAGATTGGATTCAATTAAAATTTATCGAGTTACTCAAATCTGTAACTCCAATGAAATTGGAAATTTGATTTGGGGCACGGATCCTAAAATCTGTATCCCAAAGATATATGGATTCAATCAAAATTTATCGAGTTACTCGAATCTGTAACTTCAATGAAATTGAAAATTTGATTTGGAGCACGGATCCTAAAATCTGTATCCCAAGGACATAATTGCTTCTCTTTAAATTATTACAAAAATCACTATGGCTTAAGTGATGATATTATGAGGAAAAAATTTAAGTGAAATATTCTTACAAATGTGATTTGTAAGATTGAAATTCTACCTTATTTTATTCTACATTATTATTAGGGTAAAAAAAACATTTTCTCACACGGAATATATATAATTTGATATGCTTTTGTATAAATTTTGAAACGTTGATGAATCGTTCAATTTTGATTATTCTTATCATATATTATAACTATCGGATCTAGAATCAAAGACTATAATTTGTCTGATACGATAAAATATGCATCACATTTAAAGGTTATACCACGTCAAAATGAAAGTATTGATAATGTATATAAAAAAATCAAATTATATATAGTTTGAACATGAAAATGTAATTAATTAGTCTTATATATTATTATTAAATTAAAGTGGATTATCTACCCTAAATTTTTGCCTCATCATAAATTAAAGTGGATTATCTACCCTAAATTTTTGCCTCATCATATACATTCTTTCTCATTTGACAAAAATTTTATAATAACGAATTTCAAAATAAAACCGTTTTACGAGATCAATTATCTAATGCATTGGATTACAGTTAATATAGGTTAACGTGGACCTTTAAGGTCAACATAACGAAGAGAATCACATTTCGATTGTATGTTAAGAGTATCAATTTGTATATGCTAAAATATATTTGTTTATATGTTCAAGTATCATTTGGTATATGAATTATCACTTTAATATATCACATCTGGATTGTATGTTAGTACAATTTGTTATGTATTAAAGTATTGCTTCATATAAATTAAAATATAGTTATATATTAATTAAAGAATCATTTTAATATATCGCGTATGAATTTTATATTAAACTATCATTATATATAACCAATAGTACGTTAACATATACACTAAGAAATATATATATGTATAACAAATTATATTTTAACATACACTAACATATGTAACAAATGATATTTTAGTGTATATTATATATATAACCAATAGTACGTTAACATATATGTTAGTAATAGGAAATAATACATTTTGTTTTTAAATTTTTACACATTTTGAAATGTAAAACAAGCACCCTAGGTAGTTGTGCCAAGCAGAGTCAGTGGTGGTGATAAAAAATAAGGAAAAAAGGACAGAGCAGTTGAGAATGAACTGTGAACTGGGCTCACTAATCATTATGATGTTTTGTTTTGCTTACACTTCAATATTTCATCCCTTTGCTTCAATGAATCATTTCAATATAATTAATTTGAAATTGTATATATTAAAAAGAGTTGGTGTTTTTTTCGTTCAGTAAAAAGATACATTTTTATGCAATGGGTCTAAAAAAGTCCAACAATACAAGAGAGCATGTTGAATACAAGAGAGCATGTTGAGTATTTTACAAGTAGAGTAAAACAATATAAGAACAAATCTCAATAATCTAGCATAATTCTTGGATTTGTATACCTAGTATTAAAATCAACCCTTCCGCTCCTTGTCGTATTCCCCCAAACCCAACTCCAAACTCGACTTTTCAACTTCTCCAAAAGTTTCTCCCAATTCATCGTTACATTTCGGAAGATAATACCATTCCTTGTTTTCCATATCAATCAAATAATGCATTGCCAAATACACACTGCAACCATTTTACCCCTCTTCCCTTTCAAAACACTACTAAAATGGAGTAGATTTATTGAGGGGTTAGAGGAGAGAGCAGCCATACAACAACGCATTTAGAATTCGTATGAGAAAGCACATTCAAACAAAATGTGTTTTACTGTTTCCGTGGCTGCCTTGCAAAAAACGCAGCCTAAATTTGCGTTATTTTATAGAACATGTCTCTGTTTCAGTTTAGATGTGGTTGGAATCCTCTCCCAAATGACGTGCCATGCGTGCATACAAACTTTGGAAAGTATGAGCTTATTCCACAACAACCTAAAAACTTCATTTCTGCTTTCCTCTTCTTCTACGTTTTGTTTTATCAACCAATTATAAGCTCCTTTCGTCGTGTACACCCCTTTCTCGTCTGGTTTCCAACTCCACGATTGATATTATGTGAGACAGTTTCACTGAGGGTCAACTCATTCAATAAGGTAAATGTTGGTCTCACATAATTCTATATGAAATTTAGTATCACGTATGGTCTTATATGAAACAATGTCATATGAGTTTTTGTATAATAAAGAACAGGCCTTATGTGAGATTAAAAATTTGAAAAATGTATGAATTACCAATTTAGAAATTTATAAGATACAAATTATCGGCACCTAAATTGAAATTTTATTTTAAGAATTTACAAAATAAATAATATTTAAAAAAAGGAACAAATTAAATGATGTCCAATAGAATTTGGGGCTTCTATATAACTCGCGGACATTATAAAAAACTGAAAAATATATACACTAATCACTCAATTAACCTTCTAACAAACTAAATTATGCACATACAAATTCACTCACATAAAACTGAAAAACATAATTTTGGGACAATGTTGTTACTCACTAAACTGAAAAACATAATTTTGTGACATATCCTGCTCAAATATTTCGGACACATTGCTAACTTCACATATTTCGATAGGAAAAACAGTTCAAAATACCCATTTTTTTAAACTTTGATCTCATTTTACTCATTTATATAATAATACACCCCTAAATGACCCCAAATATAGTTTTTGATCCCAAAATACTCATTTTTCCCCAAGTCAATTGATAATTGTGGGCCCATGTCAGATTGAGACACATTGTCATTGTCATTTGATGACTTTAATGTTCGAATACACAGTTTTCAATTATTTATTAATTTTGTCATTTGGTCACTGTTTTCAAATACAGTATTATTAATTAATTATTAATTGATTCATAATTTGTTATTAATTTTCGAAGATTATGTGTTATACTAATCTTCAAAAACTATGATTTAATGTTCGAAAAAATGGACACAAGAATTTTAATAATATTTTATTTATTTCGAAAACACTATTTTTAATTAATTAATTATTGTCGAAGATTAGCCACTATTAATTTTCGAAAATTATATTTTCCTAATCTTCGAAAACTGTGATTTAATGTTCGAAAATATGGACACAAGAATAATAATAATATTTTATTATTTTCGAAAACACTATTATTAATTAATTAATAATTTTCGAACATATATATGACTCTGACACTATTACAATATTAATAAAATATTATCATTATTTTTGAAAATAATTTTATTAACTATATATTATAATATTATAATTTTCGAACATGAATTATAAATATTATAATAGTGTCATAATTTTCGAAAACTAGTTTTCGAACATTATATTTTATTAATATTATAGTGTGACACTGTTATATATAATTTTCGAACATATAATAATAGTGTCATATATATTACTTAATATATAATTTTCGAACATTATATATTGTTATATAATAGTGTTTTCGAACTTAATATTAAATTGTCAAAAACATTAATTAATTTATTTTTGAAAATTACATGATAGAATAATCTTCGAAAACTTTAATTTCTTAATGTTAGAAAATTTGGATATGAACTTTTAATAATATTTTATTCATGTTAAAGTGACACCTATTATTAATTAATTATTTATTACTTAATTTAGGCATAAATTGCATGATTTATTTTCGAAAATTCATGATAGACTTAATCTTCGAAAGTTCTACACGTATTGTTCGAAAATTTGGACATGCACTTTTAATAATATTTTATTCATGTTAAAGTGACACCTATTATTAATTAATTATTTATTTATTAATTTAGGCATAAATTGCATGATTTATTTTCGAAAATTCATGATAGACTTAATCTTCGAAAATTCTACACGTATTGTTCGAAAATTTGGACATGCACTTTTAATAATATTTTATTCATGTTAAAGTGACACATATTATTAGTTAATTAATTATTAATTAATTAATTAATTTAGGCATACTTTGCATGATTTATTTTCGAAAATTACTAAAATTGACTTAATCTTAGAAAACTTTAATTTGTTATTCTTCGAAAATTTGGACAAGCACTTTTAATAATATTTTATTCATGTTAAAGTGACTCCTATTATAATTAATTATTTATTTATTAATTAATTTAGGCATACTTTGATATTTATTTTTAAATAATTGTATTATTAATTTTCGAAAACATTAATAATAAATTGTCGAAAACATTATTAATAAAGTTGGAAGATTAAAATTTTCGAACTTTAACAATAATGTTCGAAAACTTTAACAACAATATTAATAATTTTTCAAAACATTGTTATTAATTGTCGAAATCTGCATATTTAATTTTTGAAAATATAGTGAGTGCAGTATGTTATTAATAATTGCATTATTAATAATTAATTAATCTTCGAAAATATCTTCGAAAAACTAGTACTTTATTGTTCGAAAAAATGGACACAAAAAACTTTAACTAATATTTTATTGTTTTCTAAAAAACTATTATTAATTAATTATTAATTTAGCCATACTTTGTGTTTAATTTTTGAATATTGGTGTGTTATGTTCCAAGATTATTTTTTTCATTGTTATAATATTAATAATTTTGGAAAACATTATAATTAATGTTCGAAAATTACATGATAATGTTCGAGAAGATTAATAATAATTTTAGTAATTTTCCAAAATATTGTATTTTATGTTCGAAAATTCCTATGCAAATTTTGAAACCTTTATTAGTATTTTTGGAAAATTATATATTGTTATATAATAGTGTTTTCGAACATAATATAATTTTCGAAAATTAATATAACTACTAATCTTCGAAAGATAATACTAATCTTCGAAAATTTTGGACATGACCTTTTAATAATATTTTATTATTTTTTGGAAAACACTATTATTATTTAATTATTTAATTTCGAACATACTTTAGCTTGAACTTTTTCGAAAATTCCCTAGAACTACAAATCTTCGAAACTGAAGCCTAATGTTCGAAAATGTGAGGCATGACCTTTTAATAATATTTTATTGTTCTTTGTAAAACACAATTATTATTTAATTATATGATAATGTTGGAAAATTGCATAATGTTCGAAGATTAATATTTTCGAAAACATTATTATTAATTTTTGAAGATTATTTTTTCAAAAATAATAATCTTCGAAAGCATTAATAATAATATTAAAAAAATTCGAAAACATTGTAATTAATTGTCAATATTGTATAATTAAGTTTCGAAGAATATTTTTTCGACAATATTAATTTTTGAAAACATTAATAATAATATTATAAATTCTCGAAAAAATTTAGGGGAATTAATTTTTGAAGATTAATGTTTCGAAAATAATAAAGTTCAAAAACATGAATAATAATATTAATAATTTTCGAATAGTAATATTTTAATTGCAGATATTGCTTAGGCAAATTTTGAAAATATTTATTTTCTCAAATTATAATGTTTGAAAACATTAGTAATAATATGTAATAATTTTCGAAAACATTGTTATAAATTTGCGAAAATTGCATAATTAATTTTGAAAAACCTTTTTTCGAAAATAATAATGTTCGATAAATTAATCATAACATTGTTATTAATTTTCCAAAACATTGTTATTAATTTGAGATCAAATTGCATAATTAATTTTCGATAACATTTTCATTAATTTTCGAACATTACTTATAAACTAGTATTAATTTCCAAACATTAGTAATTTTCGAACACTATAGTAAAATTCTATTACTAATTTTATATTACTCTAATTAATTATCTTTGAACACTAATTATGCAATTTTTGAAAATTACTAACAAAGTATGCTCGAAAATTAATAATTATTTAATAATAGTGTTTTCGTCTTAATTAACTAATGGTTTTTTTACTCAGTTGTTGAAGCCAAATAAATTGGACACTTTCTTCTTGTATGATTTTCTGACTTGCAAAACGAACATTTCTTTTTCAACATTCAGATGCCTTCATTGCTGCAGCCACCAATGTGTTCATTAGCGATTTCATCATCTCTATAGTCATACTGCATGGGCACGTGTTCGATACATCTTGCTCTATTGTGGTCTGTACAGCCGCATCGACTGCATCTTCCGGATCGGGCAGAAGGAATCCGTTTTCCTTTGGGTTGTCTCGCTTGTTTAGGCTTGTCCGGTGCTCTACATGATTGATTTTGAATTTCATCTGATGCCACCCAAGCTTCTAGCTCGGGCACGGGATTAACCGTACCGCTCCACATCCCCCTCAACCATTCAGTTGTGTAATATGGGGCAACATATGATGTAAATGATTCCTTCATAAAACTGTAACAAAAATTGGACAAATGGTCAAGATGTATAGGTACGTATGAATATATTCACAATGCATAATTGTGACCTGAGATGTAAAAATATGGCTTCGTATGAGTACTTTATTGCTGCGCATGCATGCGAACACGATATTAGGTCACTTTGAAAAATTGAACATGTGCACTCGTATTGGGTTAGCTCGACAATAAAAATCTTACTCCCATCCGTGACCTTATATTTGTCTCGACCCAATTTATCCACTTGCATACGCCGACCAAGCTTGACAGCTTCGACCAGTCTTTCATGCGCTGCCTTCATCAGAGAATTTTCTCTATCTTCAGCAGCAGTCCTCTTCTCATAAAACCATTTTTCGATTATTCGTCGAGCACACTCTAGAAAAGAACATACCGGTAGCTTTCTTACCCACACAAGACGACTATTTCATGTCTCAGCTGCGTTTGATGTCATGAAATTAAATCTTCTAACAGAACATCTCATTCGAGCCCATCGTTGTTCTCCAGCCTTCATTAAGGTTGCTACTACATCTTGTATACCAAAATCTTGTATCATAAAATAGTATTTGTAAGTACAATTATTGTTACTGAAATACGCAGAACATTAAAAAATTATAAAGTTTCTAATACGATAGATTGATCCGATTCATTGCAAACATCTAATGAATCAAAAAAACATACTTTTCGAATGTCGTCGACTGATAACAAAATGCAGCTTTGTTGAAAAGTTCCACCAAATGTGTTCCATGTCTGGCCAGATTTTGTTGCAAATGAAAACAACATAAAGCATGGGTCGCATCAGGGTACACTGCCTTGATGCCAAGGCTGATATTGACGTGTTGATCGGATACTATTAATAATTGATCTGGGCATCTAAATGCTTTACGAAGATGTTTCAGAAACCAGGTCCAAGACTCATCATTCTCTACATTTCCTAGACCAACTGCCAATGGAAAAATTTGATCGTTCCCATCTTGGGTCACTGCAACAAACCCAACACCTTTATACTGACCTTTCAAGTGACATCCATCCACAACTATAACGGGTCGTGAATAGTTCATAAATCCATGAATAGATGCTACTAGTGCATAGAACACATATTTGAATTTTCCATTAGCATGTGTTTCCAAAGCTGTATATGTCCCGGGATTAGATACTTTCAAAACGTCCAAATATATTGGGAGCAGAGCAAATGACTTTTTTGGATCACCGTATGCAACCCTCATAGCATGGAGTTTTGCTTTCAATGCAACCTTGTAAGAAACATGTACACCATGTCGATCTTTCATTTCTGATATGATGCCTCTAGGACCTAGGTTGGAATTTTTGGTCCTGAGTGTGTCAGCATAGTACTCACCGATCAATGCTACTGGAAGTCGCCGAGCTGCACTGTTGTTCAAATCATTTGAACATGCATGTTCTAAAACAATCTTCAAAATTTTCCAAATGCCAAATTTCTCTTGTGTTCAATATGAATGGGCAATTTTTTTTTGTACACTTCACATACCATCTGGTCTTATCAGAACGATCCACACGGTACTCAACGAGATTCTTCAAATGGTAAAAACTTAATGCATTTTGCAACTCAAATTTACTACCAAAAGTGCTTCATTTTCTCAAGGTAGCATGCTCGGTCGGCTCATTCGCTAGGGTAGGCTCTAACTCATCACAAGGTACTTCTGGAATAAACCATTTTGATCTCCTAATGTAGGTTAAGAATTCCTCGTACGCCTATCGTTGCTCCTCATCCAAAGTATTCTCGACATCTTCATCTAGCTCAATATCACCATTTTCAGTTGTCGTTGGTGCTGATTCATCTTCCTCATTTGACGAACCTGAAACATGATATAGATAATATGTATTAAACGTTGAACATATTATTTAGTAATTAATGACTCTTACAAAATTACCACAATCATCAGAGTACAGTTGGTCTAGTCCACTTTGTGTTTCACGTGGTTGTGGGACAGCTTCACCTGAATAAGACTCATTGTGTTCGTAAGTGGGAGGAGACCTATTCAAATCGATATAGTCGACCCCCCAAATATGATGTAAAGTCCGCACGACCACTAGATGAAGGTTAGGATGCCCACTGATCTTGTGATGATGTCCCAACTTACCTAGCTTCGTCTTCATTTGGTATACCCCATTTCGATAAGAACGTTTCGTCATTTTTTAGACCAATGGGAACATTTACATGGCCCGAGAACTGGTCGGGAATCTCAAATGAAGGATATGAGCATGTGCTACGGTCTAATACTCCTGATGAAGCCCCTACAGGGCTGATATTCTGCGATGGTGACGACCACACACATTCTGGTCCTCCAAAATCTGTAGGTTTGAGGGAAAGATAAATGACGAGACTCATTGTTTACGGACAATAATCGTTCCAAATCCGAATCATTTCTAATTTTTTTCTTTCTTACCATTCCATTTATCACCACTAAAGAACGGATCACATATCTCCAACAATTCAAGCCAGCACATATAACTCCATGGACTAACTCTAAAAGATCAGCAAATGAAATTCTTTGAAGGTGTAGTTGCTCATGAGAACCGTTTCTGTACTCTAACCCTTCCCAATGACCCCTGAACCAAATCACTACAGATATGAAACTCATAATTTCCTACGCTTGGTAAAAAAATGTATACAATGATTGAAATCAGAAAATATTCATACATTATGATAATATGAGTAGCCAATGCATTACATTATAATGTTAAAAATTAAACAAAAAAATTCAAATTTGCACAGTTAGACAAAAATTGGTCAACTATCGATGTAATCAATCAAACAAAACATTGAAAGAAAATACATTTTTCATTGCAATAATTCATTTAAAACAGATTTTTCTTTCAGAATAAATCAAACTATAAATAATATATCAGATAAATCAAAATAAAAAAATTATTGTAGAAAATCAAAATATATCAGATAAATACTATAAATCAAACTATAGATATATCAAATAAATTAAAATAAAAAAACATGTAAAATCATACTTCGAAATTTTTTTTTGAAAGCAACATACATTAAATCAACGATCAATTTATTGTCGATTCAATATAAAACTTAAAAACACTTAACGCATATGTTTCACAAATTTATCACGTACTAAAAAAAATTATATAGATACTAAAAAACATGTAACTGATAAAATACATTCATTATAATAATGCATTAGTGGAGTTGAAACTTCATTCCCATACACAATAACCAATAAATCTATTTAAATTGCAAATGCCAAAAAACTTCGCATTTCCTTTTCACTATAGTTTTAACTTTTAGCTACCCCATTTTGTAAACCCTAATTTTTCGAAATCAAAACAGTATAAAATATCTCGTTTTCGACAATCCTTTTGTACCAAATCCATATTATTATTAACTTTTCAATTATTTAAGTCATAAATAATGAAGTTGTACATAACCCAACATTTCTCCCAAACCACTTCCTTTTTAGGACCCTCTAACCACATTTTTCAGATTATTTTATAGAACACTTGACAAATTATATTGTAAAACATCATTATACGTAGTACTTCAAATAAAAGAATTAATTAATATATGATTAGATTTTCGAAATGATTTAGTAAACTAATTTGCATTAAATAAAGGTCGAAAATTGAAGAAATAAAATTAATACGGTTGGAGACATGGCACATGATAATACAAACAATTCTAAAAACATACCTTTGAACTTTGTTTACTGAAAATTTTAAAGAGTTTTACACGGCCTAATCCACACCGAAAAAATTGACTAAATTATCAGAGATGAAAATTGTTTCACGTCCTCTGTTTATCCTTCATTTGCCCTCATATAGACCTCAAAAGGATAATCTACTGTGCATACAGTATTAGGTGTGGATCCTACCTTTTCTCTTGGCACATCACATACTATTTGGGTTGAATGAATGAGCGGTGGGGGACAGTTGGTTGAATCAGTTTTTCTACAAGAGTGAGCAGAATTAAGTAAACTCTAATTTTATTCAGGACATTTTTTCGAGATATATGAATAATAATATTAGGCTTAGTACAGGTGATTTTTGGAGACACAAATAATTCTACTTAATAATTTTCGCATATGATTTATACGGTCGGAAATGTCATTATTTCATTTGTTGTGACCCCTTTCAACACTATAGTTGGTAATTTACGAAAATATTAATTCATACTAATTGAACTTAACATTGCCTAATTTTCTTTATAGTATTCGACCATTATTCATTACAAAAGTACTAATATTTGGACACCAATTCTGAATGATGGTGACCATTGAATGACAAATATATTCACTTTCCTTTGTCCTCTACATTCACTTCAAACTTCAAAACTATACACATGTGAATGACTATTCCTTCTCACTTTTCTCCCTCCTCTACTTTCATGGACATTTACTTACTCATCTACCGATGGTGACACTTACATGCTAAGCCCCACCTCCACTTTCATCTATTGTAGACCCTCCCAACCACTAAGATAAGAAACCTTTAATGCAACAAACCCCAACCACACAAATTCAAAACAATTTGAGAATATCCCTCCCCAAATTTGTTTTATTTCAACCCAATTTCTCCAGATTTTCTCCAACCTCCCACCCCAATCTCAGAAAATTTTTGCTAATTTTCGACATTCATGTAAGTCTGAAAAAGATTGCAATGGAAGGCCAGGTATGTTTCGAATATTATTTTAGAACAGTCCATTACCAAACTCTATTTACAGTGATGCATAATTTTCGAGAATTAGATGTCAGCAATAGCTTGTATTTTATCACTACCATTTAGTGTTGCTAATTTTTCGAAAATTAGTATTATTGTTGAGCTCATTTTCGTTTATTTTCAAACACTGGAATCCACATTTTGAAAATATTTAAAATGTAAATTTTGAGTTAATTTTACAACATTATCAATTACTATAGAGGTGGACCTCATTTTTGAACATTATCGGTTGCTGGACTTCGAAAATATGGATAGATATTCAATGTTGAGTTAATTTGAGGTAAGAAGATTAGTTAGCCCATTTTCGACAAATTGGTAATATTCGAAAATTTTCTGGAGAGTATTAACACTATTCTTAGATTAGTAATTGGGAAAAAAAAACATGTACTAATTTTCGAAAATTTGGAGGGTCGATATTAATAGAGTAATATTGGATTAGCCTATAGTCGCCTTTTTGAAAATTTGGAAATTTTCGAAACATTAGGGTTAGATTATTGACATTTAGCCTATAGTTCATTAATTGAAAAAAAATAGTGATTTAGTAATTTTCGAACAAGTTAGGGTTAGTATTAAACTTTTAGCCTATAGTTTATACATTGAAAAAATAAATTCTGTGATTTAGATATTTAAAAAAAAAGGTTAGTATTAATACATTAATATAGTTGAAAAATTAGCTCATTTTCGACAATTTGCTAATTTATGAAAATTAGGGTTAGTATTAGACATTTACCCTTTAGTTCATTAATTGGAAAAAAAAACGATCAGTGATTTAGTAATTGTCGAAAAAATATTGTTAGTATTAAACTTTTAGCCTATAGTTTATTAATTGAAAAAATAAATTTTGTGATTTAGAAATTACAAAAAAAAAGGTTACTATTAGAAATTTTCGACAATTTGCTAATCATTACATTTTCGAAAATTTGCTAATCATTACATTTTCGACAATTTGTTAATTAATTTAAGAATTAGCTCATTTTCGACAATTTGCTAATTTACTTCAAATTAGGGTTAATATTACACATTTAGCCTATAGTATACTAATTGGAATAAAAAATAAGTGATTTAGAAATTTACTAAAAATTAGTATTACTATTAATACATTAATATAGTTTAAAAATTAGCTCATGTGACAAATTGCTAATTTCCGAAAAATTAGGTGGATTCTAACAACATTTAGCCTATAGTTTAGTAACTCAAAAAAAAATCACTTACTTAGATCACTTCAAAAAATTATTAATACATTAATATAGCTTAAAAATTATGTCATTTTCGACAATTTGCTATATTAATTGATAATAGGTATTCTGATGTAATAGGTTGGCACTTTCGAAACATTGCTAATTTAGGGGAATAGGTAATATTTTCGCACATTTTTTAACAATATACCGATACATAGGTATGCATAATTTCTTAGTAACCTTATAAATCTGACTTTTGTAAATTTGAATTAGTTTAAAAATGTACTTATAGTATACCGTGGTTGCAAATGTAATGTTTGATAGGGTTTTTTAAATGATAATAACTAATGAGATATTTTTTTGCATCTTATAGGGAATTTTGCAGTGGGTTTGTCCATCTTGTCAGGGTCGTTTGGCCTATATTAACGGCTATTGTCGTTTATGTGTGCTTGAGGATATCAAGACACAGTTTCTTACACACGGTCGAGAATGTGTACTTAATTTTCTTGGGTCGTGTTTTGGATATTTTCTAAGGTGGGAGAGCTCGACAGAAATATGCAAGTCGATGTTGCATGTTCTCATGTCTTTTGAAGTGCGTAGTGATAATACCCCTGCCCACGAGAGATGGTTCCTCATTGGTCAAGAACAAAGATTGTGTCGTTTCTCGAGGAGAGAGTTTGCTTTGATCACCGGGCTTAGATTTGGTGATTCTGACTTCAGCCCTTCAGGCGTCCACCATCCACCTAAATGAGGAGTGTACTACAGAGTCCACGCCGAATCGACCCATGTGACTATTCAGGACCTTCGGAAAAATTTCAAGAAGGATCCTTTCATCAGAGTGAAGATGACGAGGTCAAAATTTTGGAGATACTAATTTTGTACTATATCATACTCGGTGTCGATCCACGGAAGAATTATGTGGATTCATGTGTATGGGTCTTAGTTGAGCAGCCCGAGAGATGGGACTCATTTCCGTAGGGGAAATTATCATTTCTTACATTGCTAAAGTCAATGGATAGGGTTCCCCTTGAGATTGCAGACCGAAGTTTGACAAACAAGGTACCCATGTACCATTTCTACGGATTTACAGGTGCTCTACTAGTCAATAATATGTTTTTTATGATTATTACTATTGAATTCATCTTCTAGACTTATGTATTGAACGTTAAATCACCTTGTATTGTCTAGGTTTGGGCGTACGAGGCGATTCTCATCGTTAGAACTATCGTTGGACGTCGATTGGACACTTGAAATCACCTACCTAGATTATTGAAGTGGTTAACTGAAAAATCCACTACAGATATTATCCATGCACTGTTTGGAGAGGTAATTTGAATTTATTTACTTAGTGCAATTTTTCGAAATTAGGGCTTCTAAAATTTTGTTGGCTGATTGTTGTGACTTTATAATAACTGCAATATATGTGGTTGAACCAGGTGCACTGTTTGGAGTCACTCATTCTGAGTTTTGAAGAGGAGTGTCAGCCATTTTGGCGTGGAATTGAGCAAGACTTGACCGAGGGGGTGTAATTTGAGGTAAGAAGATACGGTAGGAGATCGGCTGATGCGACTAGACGTCTACGTGGGTCGAGACCTTCACCGAATGAAAGGGTTCATTGTCCTCAGGTCCTGTTTCGGCGAGGAGGACCTCAGCCGCTACATTTCAAGGTGGGGTGCAATCGACCCGACAAGCCACTGATACGACCGAACTTCCTGATGTGGAACCGTGTGGGTACCAGTATCCTGATTTTGAGATGCAGCCCACTGAAGTACTACAGATCACGGGATTTTCGGATGCCGGACCGAATAGTTTCGTACCATCTCCCTCCGAGCCGCCTCCCACTTACCCATTTCCAGAATTTGATACTACGCATGATGACACGACGCAGACTATGTGGACTGAGATGAGGACTTACATTGGACAGCAATTCGATGACCTTCGAGGATATTTGGATGATCATGTTCAGGACGAGACACAACGCTTGGAGCTAGCGATTCCGTCAATGATTGAAGATCAGCTGAGGTCATTCTATGACTCTCATCCCTCATTCCATAAGTTTTATTATCCCTCGGCATCAGAATATTATCCACAAGACCAGGGAGCGACAGAGTGGTGTACTCCTGTGGCACTCCCGACTACCATGTGGGGACAGTACGGTCCTTCTACCGTGTCTTTCGAGAGGGAAACCGATATGCCCACCATGCAGACAGAACCGAGATATACCTGTGAGACTTTTGCACATGAATCATCATCATCGATTGGAGGGTCACCGATGTCCGATTTCCCAGAGACGAGTGCCGGCATACGAGTCATTCGAGAGAGGACACATTCTCGATGGGTCCAAAGTCCATTTCTTCGAGATGATGTGAAGAGACCGGCCCTTCAAATGGCTGATCTAGAGGCATTCATTCGGGACGAAATAGCTGCAAAGCTCTCGAAGAAAGAGCTTGAAACGTAAGTTCGTGATTTTTTTACCATTTTATTTCACACCATTGGTACGTGTGTTGTTTACAATGAAAACCTAATTTTGCAGGCGTAACGTTGGAGTAGGTTACGACGTAGGTCCAGAATTCTTCACCACATTCTTGGATCCACTGGAGGACATGCCGGTTGAGGTTAGAGACTACTTAATTTTATAATTTGATGATTTGCATTTTCCTCCCCATATATAATATTTTGCAAATTCATTTGTCATGATCTAATGGAAATTGTGCTCCTCATCAGCCAATTAACGTGTACCTAGGTATTCTACAGAGCGACCATGCATTTGCTGGTGTTCGGGACATCGATCCTTTGCTGAAAAAGAAATTTCAGATATTAGATGCTGATTTCTTTGTACGACTCCAACTCAATTTTAGTTGTACTTGTCTTTTTTATCCAAAGTATTGTCTGATTTCTTTTATCATTTTTTCTGCAGACAAGATGTGAGCTAGGCAATATGGAATGAGGCCTACCGTAATGATGACGACGAGTCCAAATATGCAGGACCACGGAATGAGAGTTTTCCAGCGGACCAACTAGAGGTACATATTCCCTATGTCGTAGGAAAGAGGCCGAAATGGCGACACATGAAGCCGTGGTGGAAAGATATTGACTCCGTAAGTTTTTTGATCATTTTGCGTAAATTATAAATCAGCATAGTATGCACTGCTTCGAATTCGGTCCAACAAAAAAAATTCCATTAAAATGCAGCTTTTGACGGTCATCAACTTGGAAGGACACTGGGTGGCCTGTGAAATTGAAATACCAAAAATGCGGATCATTCTTTTCGATAGCATGAGATGGACCTGGAATAATACGAAATGGCAAAAATGATTAAAATAGACGATGTGTATCCAACACGTATTTTCGGCACTCTTTAAAAACACTGGATACTACGAACGGGCGGAACAAAAGGGAAGGCAAATCGAAGTTTGTCCACATGAGCTGGAAATGTGTCATGCAAAAGAGTCAAAATGTTACGTCCAGAAAGGTAATCATACGTGCGGTGTTTTTGTCTTGCTTGCTATTGAGAGTGCGTTGACTGGGAAATGGCCTAGACCTCAACTGAAACAAGAGGGACTTAAAAATGTTAGACGCAATATGGCTTTGACGGTTTCCAGGTACTCTAGTGATGCAAGCACTATAAAGCCTGATGATTTGGAATGGTGACCTATTTCTGTATGTTGTATAATGTTCGATTCAAGAATTCCTTTGTAATGTACGATGGTCTTATTGTGCAATATGTATCCACTAGATTTTGTGAGGGTGTTCAATTTATTATAGCACACTTCAAAACTTTAAAAATTATCGTCGACTAAATTGACATGTACAAAATTACCCTTCAAAAATAAATTACTAATGCGAAAATGAATAGAATTCTATAGTAATTTTCGAACATTATTATAACATTAGTAATTTTCGAAAATAATGTACTAATATTTTCGGAAATAATAATCTTCGATCATAAAACTGCAATTTTCAAACATTTTTAACAATATTTTCGAAAGATAATAACATAATTAATGTTTTCGCAAACTAATAAAATTGTTTTCGAAAATCGCATAATAATGTGGTCGAAGATTACTAATAATATTTTCCAAAAATACCAACAAAGTTTTCTGACAATTTTTTTTGAATATAATAATCTTCTCAAATTGCATAAGAATTTTCGAAAAATACTAATAAAGTTTTCGTTGAATTTTAAAATTATTATTAGTGTTTTCGAACCTTATAATTTTCAAAAATAATAATCTTCAAAATTTGCATAGGAATTTTCGAAAATAAAATACAACGTTTTGGAAAATTACTAAAATTATTATTAATCTTTTCGAACATTATCATGTAATTGTCAAACATTAATTATAATGTTTTCCAAAATTATTAATATTATAATTATAAAAAAAAATCTTGGAACATAACTAAAGCCTAATTTTCAAAAATTAATAACAACGTATGGCTAAATTAATAATATTTTTTGGAAAACAATAAAATATTAGTAAAAGTGTTGTGTCCATTTAATTAATAATTAAATAATAATAGTGTTTTACAAAGAACAATAAAATATTATTAAAAGGTCATGTCCTACATTTTCGAACATTAGGAGTCAGTTTCGAAGATTAGTAGTTCTAGGGAATTGTTGAAAAAGTTGTAGATAAAGTATGTTCGAAAATAAATAATTAAATAATAATAGTGTTTTCCAAAAAACAAAAAAAAATTATTAAAAGGTCATGTCCAAAATTTTCGAACATTAGGCTTCAGTTTTCGAAGATTAGTAGTTCTATTAATTTTTGAAAGTTATATTATGTTCGAAAACACTATTATATAACAATATATAATTTTCGAAAAATACTAATAAAGTTTTCGTTGAATTTTAAAATTATTATTAATGTTTTCGAACATTATAATTTTCAAAAATAATGATGTTTTCAAAAATAAAATACAAAGTTTTGGAAAATTACTAAAATTATTATTAATCTTTTCGAACATTATCATGTAATTTTTGAACATTAATTATAATGTTTTCCAAAATTATTTATATTATAACAATGAAAAAAATAATCTTGGAACATAACACACTAATATTCAAAAATTAATAACAAAGTATGGCTAAATTAATAATTAATTAATAATAGTTTTTTGGAAAATAATAAAATATTAGTAAAAGTGTTGTGTTCATTTTTTTGAACAATAAAGTACTAGTTTTTCGAAGATATTTTCGAAGATTAATTAATTATTAATAATGCAATTATTAATAACATACTGCACTCACTATATTGTCGAAAATTAAATATGCAATTTTCGACAATTAATAACAATGTTTTGGAAAATTATTAATATTGTTGTTAAAGTTTTTGAACATTATTGTTAAAGTTTGAAAATTTTAATCTTCCAACTTTATTAATAATGTTTTCAACAATTTATTATTAATGTTTTCGGAAATTAATAATACAATTTTTCAAAAATAAATAACAAAGTATGCCTAAATTAATTAATAAATAAATAATTAAAAGTGCATGTCCAAATTTTCGAAGATTAACAAATGTGAGTTTTCGAAGATTAAGTCTATCATGTAATTTTTGAAAATAAATTATGCAATTGTATGCCTAAATTAATTAATAAAAAAATAATTAATTAATAATACGTGTCACTTTAACATGAATAAAATATTATTAAAAGTGCATGTCCAAATTTTCGAAGAATAAGTCTATCATGAATTTTTGAAAATAAATCATGCAATTTATGCCTAAATTAATAAATAAATAATTAATTAATAATAGGTGTCACTTTAACATGAATAAAATATTATTAAAAGTGCATGTCCAAATTTTCGAACAATACGTGTAGAATTTTCAAAGATTAAGTCTATCATGAATTTTCGAAAATAAATCATGCATGTAATTTATGCCTAAATTAATAAATAAATAATTAATTAATAATAGGTGTCACTTTAACATGAATAAAATATTATTAAAAGTGCATGTCCAAATTTTCGAACAATACGTGTAGAATTTTCGAAGATTAAGTCTATCATGAATTTTCAAAAATAAATCATGCAATTTATGCCTAAATTAATTAATAAATCTATATATATATATAACAGAAGTCACTCTATAACCGTTTCTTTTTTTAAAATAAATCTAAAAATCTAAAAATCTATATATCTATATCTAACTATATCTATCTATATATAATAACAGAAGTCAGTCTATAACTGTTTCTTTTTTTAAAATAAATCTAAAAATCTATATCTATATATATATAATAACAGAAGTCACCCTATAACCGTTTCTTTTTTTAAAATAAATCTAAAAATCTATATCTATCTATATATATAATAACAGAAGTCACTCTATAACCGTTTCTTTTTTAAAAAAAAATCTAAAAATCTAAAAATCTAAAATCTAAAAATATATATAATAACAGTAGTCACTCTATAACCGTTTCTTTTTAAAAAAAATCTAAAAAAAATATAATTCTGTAATTCAAATACGCAAAAAAATAACTGCTAATTCTCCCACCACTAATATGTTAAAATTAGAGAAAAAGTCATTCTATAACTATTTCTTTTTTTAAATACGCAAAAAATAACTACTAATCACACCTATCATCAACTTCCTTCCACCAATATTCAATAAAATTACAGAAATTAATATACCATCAACGTACAACTGTTAAATATAACTGCTCAATACATAAATTAACATAAAAATAACTACTCACATCCACTATCATCAACTACCTATACAATATAACTGTTGAATATAACATCAACGTATAAAACTACAAAACAATTATACACAAAATCATATCCATCTTATTTGTTTCTAGGTTGGTAAAATACAATTCGCCTACTTATTTTCTTCTCTTATTCCTTTTTAACTTTGATCAATACTATTTTGCGTTTGTATTTATAGGTTGGCACTTATTTTCTTCTCTTATTCCTTTTTAACTTTGATTAATACTATTTTGCGTTTGTATTTATAGGTTGGCAAAGAAACAACAACATAATAGGACTCTTCTGTTTAATCAAAGACATCAACCCTTTGAAAATAAAATCATATGCATATTATTTGTTTCTAGGTTGGTGAAATACAATTCGCCTACTTATTTTCTTCTGTTATTCCTTTTTAACTTTGATTAATACTATTTTGCGTTTGTATTTATAGGTTGGCAAAGAAACAACAGGATAATAGGACTCTTCAGTTTAATCAAGGATATCAACCCTTCGAAAACAACATGGGCTTTGCGTGAGATTGGTGAAATTATACAAGGTACCTGTCATTGATATTCAATTGAGGACTTTCTCAAAATTCATAATTTTCAACATTACCTATCATATGTACTAACCACTATGAATTAAAATTTGAAGGGAAAACCGTATATGGTGTACTTTGTGAGAATATGAATTAAAATTTGAAGGGAAAACCGTATATGGTGTACTTTGTGAGAAGAGTATGCTGATGAAATACTACCACATCTTGAGGATATCTCAAAAGGAAAGACAGTTGTGATTATATAAATGTGCAGGGCCAAAAAATTGGAATGTAATGTTTTATTTTATGTATATATTTATACATATAATATTTCTACTGATTGATTGTAACAATGCAGATTTCACTAATAATATTATGTAATTTTACATAATGCAGATTTCAATAATAATATAATTTATTGATTTATCATGTAATTTAATATTTTTGATGTATATCATTTTATTGTGTTTTTTATGCAGATGAGGTGAAGGTTTCAAACACCTATAATGCAACAAAATTGATTGTAAATGAAGAGGATATTGATTTTGCTGAATTTAGAAAAAAGGTATTCAGCAATACATTTATTTGTGTATTACATTTTACAATAGAATAATTAATTTATAATGTTAGTCTTATAATCTATACATATTTGTTAGGATGAATGAATGAACATTTTGTTGGTCTTTGTTAGGATTTCAATGTTTAGATTTTGATGAAACAAACCACATATGTAATAGGAAGTTTCGAGTACCTCATTTTTCACAATGTTTAAGTGAATATATAGACTAGGTTTGAGTCTTGTGTTAAGTGCTAAAATGGAGATTGAACAAGGATAAAGCTGCATCTATGTCCTTAAAGAAAGATATCGCTGCAAGAAGGCTGGATACAGCATAGCTGGTAGAAGGAAGATACAGCAACGCTTTAATAAGACAGATCTTCTATACAGCAAAGTAAGAAGGAACGGCGTGCAGCATCGCTGCAAGAAAAGGATACAGGAGTACTGCTAGAAAGTGGATACAGCAGCACTGCCAGAAGATACTGCAACCAGGTCTGAGTTACCGCAGCACCGCAAGAAAGTATCAGCTGCACGAAGACCTAGGATACAGAGCAAAGCTTACAGTACAGATAAGTCATACAACGCAAGTTATAAAACGAAGTATCCTGCAAATCCTAGGAAGGATAAATGCAGTACGAGGACCAGAGTTCAAGCAAGAATAAATAGAGCCGTTCAAGAAGAGATCAAAGTAGCAGACACGGAGCCAATAAGAAGATGTCATATGGATTGACGCGCTGCAGAAAGCTGCGAGCCGCAACTGCCGCATTAAATGCTCCGAAAGAGAAAGTCAAGTCACATTAAATGCGAACCATACTTTGGTCAGACTACTTCAAATTCAAAAGAGAGATGTCTCCTTCAACGGACATCTTCTCCTACAAGTATAAATAGAGATTGAGGAGCACTGAAGCTGGTTATTGTTACTGATATCTAAAAATCATTTGCAAAAAAATTCAAAGCTTACAAGATCCAAGCATTCAAGTCTACTATCAGTCTCAGTCACTCAACCATCCGAAGTGAAGCAAGTTCAAGCTGAAAGTTTCCTCAATGATTCAGAAGCTCACTTCGAAGCAACAGTTGAAGAAAACCTTTTATCCTTTTAACCTTGTTGCTGTGTGCTTAGGTTGTTTTAGCGGTGTCGAACAGTTGATAGAAGAGATCTTTGCTGTTTGTATAGTTGTCTAGAGTTAGGCAACTTCCCTGTGTGGGAGTGTGGAACCCTGTGTGGGTGAGCCTTTGAAGTTTGCAGTTGATGTGTGTACGCTGGACTTAAGTAGGTGGTTATCTTTGTAAAGTTGATAGATTGTTAGAAGTGTCCTGTAAATCAATCTTGCTTAACAAAGTTCCTGTTCGAGGAGCAGTAGAGTTGCTTAACAAAGTTCCTGTTCGAGGAGCAGTAGAGTGGACGTAGAAGGATTACACCACCTTCGAACCACTATAAGCCATAAGTGTTTATCGCTTTCTTATTTGTGCTTTAATATTCTGTTTCTTAGTGTATCATATGCATAAAACGTTTTGAAAGAAGCATATTGAGAAAAACAGCCTTGTGTTTTAAAAGTTAATTTCCGCTGCGTATAAAACTCCAAGTTACAGCGTACAGCACTGTATCCTAGCGCTGCAAGCAGTAACTATCTGACGCTGCAAGTTCAAGTAACTTGCAGAGCAGAACGGTTTGTTTAAGCGCACAGATAAATAAAGCAATAAACACTTATGGCTTATAGTGGTTCGAAGGTGGTGTAATCCTTCTACGTCCACTCTACTGCTCCTCGAACAGGAACTTTGTTAAGCAAGATTGATTTACAGGATTCTCCTAACAATCTATCAACTTTACAAAGAAACCACCTACTGAAGTCCAGCGTACACACAGCAACTGCAAACTTCAAAGGCTAACCCACACAGCATTCCACACTCCCACACAGGGAAGCTGCCTAACTCTAGACAACTAAACAAACAGCAAGGATCTCTCCTATCAACTGCTTGACACCACTAAAACAATATAAGCACACAGCAACAAGGTTAAAATGATAAAAGGTTTTTCTTCAACTTGTGCTTCGAAGTGAGCTTCTGAATCCGTAAGGAACCTTTCAGCTTAAACTTGCTTCACTTCGGTAGGTTGAGTGACTGATACTGATTGTAGGCTTGAATGCTTGAATCTTGTAAGCTTTGAATATTTTGCGAATGACTTTTAGGTCTCAATAATGGTTTCAGTAACAGTAACCAGCTTCAGTACTCCTCAACCTCTATTTATACTTGTAGGAGAAGATGTCCGTTGAAGGAGACATCCCTATTTTGAATTTGAAGTAGTCTGACCAAAGTATGGTTCGCATTTAATGCGACTTGACTTTCTTTTTCGGAGCATTTAATACGGCAGTTGCGGCTCGCAGCTTTCTACAGCGCGTCAGTCCATGTGGCATCTTCTTATTGGCTCCGTGTCTGCTACTTTGACCTTTTCTTGAATGACTCTATTTATTCTTGCTTGAATCTCTGTTCCTCGTACTGCATTTATCCTTTCTAGGATTTGCAGGATACTTCGTTTTGTAGTTGGCGTTGTATGACTTAACTGTACTGTAAGTTCTGCTCTGTATCCTAGGTCTTCGTGCAGCTGATACTTTCTTTCAGTGCTGCGGTAACTTAGACCTGGTTGCAGTATCTTCTGGCAGTGCTGCTGTAACTTCTTTCTAGCAGTACTCCTGTATCCTTTTCTTGCAGCGTTGCTGCACGCCGTTCTTTCTTACTTTACTGTATAGAAGATTTGACTCGTTGAACTGTTGTTGTATCTTCTTTCAACCAGCTATGCTGTATCCTTATCTTCTTGCAGTGATACTGTATCCTGCCTTCTTGCAGCGATAACTTCCCTTAAAGCTTAGATGCAGCTTTATCCTTTTTCATCCTCCATTTTAACACTTAACACAAGACTCAATTCTAGTCTATTTATTCACTTAAACAATGTGAAAAATGGGGTACTTAAAACTTCCTATTACATATTTGGTTTGTCTCATCAAAATCTAAACATTGAAATCCTAACAATCGAGTTGTTGGATGAATGAAAATTCCTATATTTTATTTATTTTATCAGTTCTTACATTTGCAGACAACCTACATCATAAATATTAACATGAAATCATATGAAATAGAATAAACTAGATAGTAAGCATGTGATTTTGATAGAACATTTATGATATTAATAATATACTTATTTACTTTTCAATTTATCCTCAAATAAAAGAATTTAGAAATAGATACGATTTATTTTTAAAACTACTTATCTAAAACTACTTACGAGTAAAATGTTGAATTGCAAAATTTATTCTCACAAAATACGCTGCAATATAACTATCATTCATCTTCATAAGCAAAATTAATAATTACATCCTCACAAAATACGCTCATCCTCATAAGAAAAAATAAGATTTACATTATATTTTTAAAAAATTTCATATATATACCTCCCCTTCATCCTCATATATATAGCTCTCATTCATCCTCATAAAAAAAAAGATTTACATCCTTAAAAAAGGACTACAATTTATCTTAATTAATGAAGATTTACATACATTGATATTACACTCAATTTATCGTATTATGCAACTAATCAATTATTTTAGTTTGATATTTCGGGCACTGCTCGGATACATACGTTGATATTACACTCATTTTATCGTATTATGCAACTAATCAATTATTTTAGTTTGATAATCTATTTATTTTGTTTGGTTTTTCGTAACTTGAATCGGTCTAATTACTATAAATATAAATTAAAATAATATAAATATAAACTATATAAAAAATAGACAATTTTTATATTTAATCTCATGCATCGCACGGGTGCACTGCTAGTAATTAATTAATAATAGGTGTCACTTTAACATGAATAAAATATTATTAAAAGTGCATGTCCAAATTTTTGAACATTACGTGTAAAGTTTTCGAAGATTATTCTGACATGTTATTTTCGAAAATAAACTATGCAATTGTTGCCTAAATTAATAAATAAATAATTAATTAATAATAGGTGTCACTTTAACATGAATAAAATATTATTAAAAGTTCATGTCCAAATTTTCGAACATTAAGAAATTAAAGTTTTCGAAGATTATTCTATCATGTAATTTTTTAAAATAAATTAATTAATGCTTTCGACAATTTATTCTTAAGTTCGAAAACACTATTATACAACAATATATAATGTTCGAAAATTATATATTAAGTAATATATATGACACTATTATTATATGTTCGAAAATTATATAACAGTGTCATACTATAATATTAATAAAATATAATGTTCGAAAACTAGTTTTCGAAAATTATGACACTATTATAATATTTACAATTCATGTTCGAAAATTATAATATTATAATATATAGTTAATAAAATTATTTTCGAAAATAATTATAATATTTTATTAATATTGTAATAGTGTCAGAGTCATATATATGTTCAAAAATTATTAATTAATTAATAATAGCGTTTTCGAAAATAATAAAATATTATTACTATTCTTGTGTCCATATTTTCGAACATTAAATCACAGTTTTCAAAGATTAGGAAAATATAATTTTCGAAAATTAATAGTGGCTAATCTTCAACAATAATTAATTAATTAAAAATAGTATTTTCGAAATAAATAAAATATTATTAAAATTCTTGTGTCCATTTTTTCGAACATTAAATCATAGTTTTCGAAGATTAGTATAACACATAATCTTCGAAAATTAATAACAAACTATGAATAAATTAATCATTAATTAATAATACTGTATTTGAAAACAGTGACCAAATGACAAAATTAATAAATAATTGAAAATTGTATTCGAACATTAAAGTCACCAAATGACAATGTCAATGTGTCTCAGTTTGACATGGGCCCACAATTATCAATTGACTTGGGGAAAGATGGGTATTTTGGGATCAAAAACTATATTTAGAGTCATTTAGGGGTGTATTATTATATTAATGGGTAAAATAGAATCAAAGTTGAAAAAAATGGGTATTTTGAGTCATTTTCCCTATTTGGATATGTGAAATATGACACGTTATTGAATATTATTTTATTTACAACTATTATAAGTACTGAAAATCAAGTATTTAGATAAGAAGAAACACACTAACAATCATCTGCACAACAATGGCGAAATTCAATGTGATACTAAAGAAGGTGGATGAAATTGAAAATTCTATTTTTTACGTTTTAAGGCGGAATGTACCTCTCAAGTAAAATCTAAGATCTTACACTAAAACAAATATTTTTTCCGTTACACGAAAATAGACTTGTTATTATATTAATATGTTTTTTAATTTGTAATTTCGTACCCTTAATTAAATGTATATTGAATTACCACACTTCAACTCCCTATTTACTTTTTGAAAAGAAAATATTTCATTCAATGCTAATCTTAATTGAACAATTAATGAAATATAAGGGTATAATCGTAACTTCAAATATTTTCTTAATATGTATGAAAATATAAGTAGACCTATCTTTGTGGTACAAAATGACTAATACCTTTTATTTTCATAGTAATACATTTTAGTTAAAAAAAATTAATATATATTAGATATACAAGTAATCATTTCAATAAAAAAATTAATAACTTTTAAAAACTAAATAATACCTTTAAAATAAAATACATAACACATTTTAGTAAAATAAGTAATACATCTTAATAAAATAAAATAAGTGATACATTTCACCTTCACATTCTTTTTTTTTTGACAAATTGAAGTCAACAATTCATAGTCAACATATATACTAAGACATTTCAACATGTATTCAAATACTTTTTGGTTATACATGTAATACATTTTTATATAAACAAATAATATAAGTGTGATGTAAAATAGTAGTATCTAAGTGAAACCATACACATTAACACATAGGTGATACATTAATACATAATAAGTAATATCTTATAAATTACCAAATAATGTCTTTTACCATAACAAATAAAATTGAAACTGCAAAACAGTATAATAACTATTTAACTACCTCTTAAGAGTATAAGAAAAAAAAATTAAGCGAAAAAATTTGTCTACCAAACAAAAACATCACTATTCATTTTCATCTTAATAGAACCATATTGTACAACATTTGTTCTACAAAATCAATTCCATTCCATAATTTCTTTCTGTATTCTTTTCTATATATATATATATATATATATATATATATAAAGTTTTTGTGTTGGAAGCATGGATGAAATATCTTGAAATATAGCCGATATTTTCATTTTTTCAAGTGATCGATACAAAACGGATGGTAAATATATTTCTCCAATATTTTTATGTATAGAAACAAAAAAATTGGTCAAAATATCCAAAGATCTGTATCCATTTTGATATTGTTGGCTTCAGAGCATAGAAAAATCAGTGAAATATTGAGAAAAAATCAATAAATATTGATAAAATATTAAAAAATATATTAATAAATCTTGATACCGATATTTCTATCAATATTTTCATAAAATTAAGATATTAATATTTTGATCGAAAATAAATAGAGTGTTGTTTTTCTTTTTGACTGTTGGGTATAGGTGCGAGTTCTTTTAATAATGGCAGTTTTTGCCATGGTGGAAATTCAAAGGGCATAGGATACCTGCGGTCAAGTAGGATGATAATTGGTTGCTCACATGATTTATCTTTTGAATGAAGCTCAAATAGCTGTTGACCAACACTTAATACGTCCAAAACTTATACCATCAATCCTTTTCAAATAATGTAATGAAATCCTTTTTTTTTTTATTCGGGAGAAATGAAAAACTTTGTCACCCGATTATAGATTTCTCAATTAGATGAAATGTAAATTGAGAAATATGCAATTTATAAGAGAGAGTCTACAAAATATAAGAGATCAAAGAGCTTCCAATTTAAATACTTGCTATGTTTTACTAAGATAGATGATAAACGAGATCAATTGATCACGTGTATTAAATGACATCATTAATTGACATGTTGTTGTAAAATATTAGCATCTTTGAAATCAGTTTTAATATGAAATTTTTAGGTACGTATCCACAAATTATGATTTGATGATAATCAATGGCTTTTTTTTTTTTAAATATGTGTAAAAATTAATTTTTTTTTAAAAGGCATATTAGACAAAACACACATTGACTTTTATTAATATTACCCCAATTGACCTGAATCAATTTGATTCATAGAGATTTATTGATTTGAAAATAACTGTTATTCAAGATTTTGTTTCATCAAGGTTTTTTTTTTTTTCTGTTTTTTTTTATATATATTTTTGAAATCAATTGTTTCCCTATGATTAAGAAGCACTTAATATCATAATTACGTGTATAATATGGCCCAACATTTAATAAGTGTAATTACTCATTTCTTCAAAATAAATGTGGTTTTAACGAAAAAATATATAATATATTCATCCCAAAATAAGTATTATTATAGAAATTCAATAAACATCAGTCAAGGACGAAAATATCGCGATAATGAATGAACCGATATAATATACACATGCAGTTTTTTCGGAGAAAAATCGGTAAAATGTCAGTGAAATGTCGGAAAATGTCGTGCAAATGTCGTTATCGGTGTGAAATGGCTAAATGTCATGATGTTTCGTCGATATATCAGTGATATATCGGCGAAATATCGATATTTTGCAATAGTCGGTTGTCGATGCAAATGTTTGAATTTCATTTTTTTTTTCTCTTTTTGACATTTTAATCATAATTTTTTTTAAATGGTATGAATTTAGATGACATGTCATCTTATTCATTTGAAAGAGTTCAAGTTACTATTAGTCCAAATATTAACTTTGTACAAAATTTATTATGTTATCATAGCAGACAACGTTTATATAGTATTTTATCTATATATTTGTTGAAAATATATAATAAATGAAATTATAATTTCAATATATGTATTAATATCAGTTATAATAATCTATAAACTACAATATATATTTTCAACTGTTTTTAATAAGTTTTCATATTTTTTTTAAAAGTGTCCGATATTTCCATCGAAACTGATACCGACACCGATATTTCCATAAAATCAAGGTACCGATATTTTCATCAAAATCGATATTTTCGTCCTTGACATCAATTATCCACATTCTACCAATAGATAGCGGTATAATAGTCCTTTTATCATCTTCTTTTATATATGCAAAATTCTAAAATGACATTATTTTGAGAAGGAGGGAATAATGTATAACATCGAATAAATTTTTTTACTAGAAAATACTATGAGCAAAGTCGGAAAAAAGTCATCAAATTTTCTGTTAATAAAGAAGTGCCAAAGATATATTTAATTTCTTAGGGTGAATTACATTTACTACTATTAATTTTTTTGTCAAATTACAAAACCAATTTTGAGATTTGTAAAAGATACGATTAGACCTCTTCAACGATCAAAATTTCAACATATAATCCAAAATAAATTCAAAATATTGTAATACAATATGATATAGACAAAATGAATGAATTCAAATTAATCACAAAACCCGATCCAATCATTGTGTTAATTTTTTTCATAATTAAAGAATGTAGTTGTAATTTTCAGAAACATTATGATAATTTGACCAAATCTAGGGTAATTGATGCAACTCACCCAATTTTAGAAAACGAACTTATTTTGACATGATTGGAGTGTAAGATAACTTTTATTCATGTTGCCAACACTCTCTATTTATTGGTATCTTAATGGGCTTTTCTTTAATGTTTTCTAATTTATGATTCTCTGACTATGCACTCTCAAATAATCAATGCCATTTATGAGGCTTATTTTCTGGTTAAGCTCTGAGCACTATTAAATTTATCGGCTTTTAATAGATTTGGATTTTAATTAGTTTTCACTGGACCAATTCAGTATGGGCTCTTAATTGGCCCAATGGGCCTAATTGGCCATGGACCTGGCCTAAAACTTATTCAATCACTCTGAGAAAAACTTATCTCCCAACTTGTGTCCATATCAAGTGAGCAGATTTCAAGATTTATTTGGCCCCAAGAATACTTATTAAGGCACATGCAATTCTTACTATCATAAATATTTTATAATTTTACAAAAATTACATAACATGACAAAATTTTAAAAAAATTGTTAATTTTTTTTTTAGAACCAGAGTGTACCACCAATTGAACTAGTAGCTAGATCGATTTGGTCACCGATTCATTTTTACCAATTCAATTTTACAAATATTGGTTAAAATACAAATACACTTAACCATTCCAAATCGTTTAGGATATGTTGGGTTAGTAAGGTTAGTTGGGTTAGTAAGGTTAGTTGGGTTGTGGTGAATTTGTACTATTTGAGTTATATTGGATTAATTTTTTGATATGTTTGATTTGAATATTTAACGATATGTTTGATTTAATTTTGTGTTTGGTTTGAATATTGTGATATCTTTTGAGTTGGGTTTATGTATTAAAATTTGTTTGGTTCAAATGTTTGTTGTGGGTCTAAAAAAACAAGACCAAAATGCCCTTAGAAAACTACAATTTATATGAGGGTATTTTATACTTACGTGTAACAAAAAGAATAGAATAGTAAAAATACAAAAAAAACACTTATAATGGATTTAATAAACCCGCATAAACCCATCACTTTTGGTGGATTTAAACCTCCACAACCCCAATTATTGCATTTTTTACCTGGACCCAATCTAAACTCGAGCTTTTCAAAGCAAACATGCCCTTAAGAATCAACTTACTATTCATTATCCAATTTTTACCAAATATTTACATTTCATAGATATAAAACATTCTTAATTTTACCTTTTTTACATCCCACTTTAAATTAAAAGTAAAATAAAATCAGTGAATAAAGTAATGAAGGTCAAAAACACATTTCATTCATCGTTAGCCTCCAAATCCTTCCTAAAACGTTGAATGAGCAGAGATAGCATCCCACAAAGAAGGATCAAATCTTTGTCCAGAAATAAAACCATGTATTTGTTCTTCACTCTGCACCCAACTACAACCTGGTTTCTTCTTCACTCTCCTCCCATTCATCATCTTCCTAACCCTATCTGCCTCGTCCCACCTCCCGGCCTCTGCATACATATTCGACAACACTACATAATACCCCGGATCTTCTGGCTTCAACTCGAGCAAATGTTCCCCTGCCCAACACCCCACCTCCACGTTACCGTGCACCCTACTCGCCCCAAGCAACGCCCCCCAAATACATGCACCGGGTTTTATTGAAAGGCTATTGATAAGCTCTACCGCCTCTTCCATATGCCCCGAACGCCCAAGAAGGTCCACCATGCAAGCGTAATGCATTTCCGAGGGCTTTATATTTCGAACTAACATGTCATCAAAGTATGCTTTTCCCTTCTCGACTAGCCCACCATGACTACATGCAGAGAGCACGGCTATGTAAGAAATCAAGTCATGTTCGACATTATCCTCTTTCATGGCTTCAAAGAGATCAATTGCAGTGTTTAATTCCCCAAGCATTCCGAACCCCAGAATCATAGTGTTCCACGATGCTGCATCTCTCTTGGGGATCTGATCAAACACCATTCTTGCAATGTCAATCCGTCCACATTTAGTGTACAAGTCTAGAAGTGAGTTTGCAACAAAAAGATGTTCTTGAAACAATCTTCTTGTGGCGAAAGCATGGATCTGCTTTCCTTCTTTGATGGCCGACATATTTGCGCAGGCAGAGAGGACTCCCGTATAGGAAACAGTATCATGATTCAGCCCTATTGTTTCCATTTCCTTAAACAAGCTAATAGAGTTTGAGCATTCGTGTGTTTGACAATAGCCTAGAATAAGTATGTTGTAGGATACTTCATCTCTTGATGAGATGTCAAATATGGTTTGAGCAAGATCCATGCGACCACATTTTGCATACATGTCTGTTATAGCATTCGAGACAAACAATTCAAAGGCTGATCCCAACCGGATGGACCTAGCATGTGTTTCCTTTCCATGACGAAGAAAACCCCCTCGAGCACAAGCAGGGAGAAAGTTTATCAGAGTGACAGAGTTCGGAATTTCGCTCTGAGCTTGCATCTCTCTAACAAGTTTTACTGCATCCAATTCAAGCCCATTCTGAGCAAAGTTACCAATCATTGTATTCCATGAGACAATGTTCCATGTATCCATCTTATAAAATATATACGAAGCTTCAACAAGACGCCCCCTTTTTCCGTACATATCAATTAATGCATTGGCAACAAAAACATCAGAATCCATATCCATCTTTAAGCTGAAACAATGAAGCTCTTTACCCTTATTGAATAAATTTAGTTCTACCAAGGTTGGTAACATGGTGGCAATAGTCACAGTATCCAAATTCACATGCTCAGTTATCATGGCCCTAAAACAATCCAAAGCTTTATTGTTGAAACCCCTATAAGAATAACTACCAATGATTGAATTCCATGAAACCCCGTCTCTCTCAAGCATTTCATCGAACACTCCTTCTAAAGCCTGTATATTCCCACACTTCCCATATGCATCAATCAATGCATTTCTGATTTTCGTTGCACCATCGACACCAACTTTGACAGCATAACAGTGAATCAAACAAACTATCCTCTCATTCTCAAGCCCGGCACAAACTGGCAAAACACTCACAACACTGATTACATTAGGCATAACCTCGGACATCGAAATCATATCCTTAAACAAACCAACAGATTCCAAATGACAGTTGTTATCCGAGAAAACCCGAATACCTGTGTTCCACGAGATCAAATCTCTCACAGGCATTTCATCAAACACCTTCTCGACACTCCACAAATCCCCACAACTCCCGTAGAACAACATGAGAGTATTATTCACAAACACATCTCCATCAAGACCGGCCCTAATCAACCTCCCATGCACTTCCAAACCTTTCGATGCACACAAAAAATCCGCGCAGAGTTTGAGCACAAAAGGGAAGGTGTAATCATCGGGGCTAAAAGGGGTAGCCCTCAACATATCATTATACACCGAAAACCCAAGATCAAGAACACATTTACTGTCCGGCCCAGATGATAGAACAGTACAGGCGCGAATGAGGGTGTTGTGGAGGAAAGCGGAGCGAGAGAATGGGAGTGTCTGAATGAACAGGGACTTGAGGGTGGAGGGATGAGAAGAGTGAGTGGCGTAAGAAAGGATGAGAGCGGCGGAGATGGATACGCTGAAGGGTAGGCGGCCGAGGACGACGGCGAGGGCGTGGGCTTTCTGGGTGGCGGAAAAGGAATTTGCGGCGGAGCAGAGGGGAAGGATGTCGGAGATCCGTGGGCATTGTGGTGGTAGAGATGAAATAGTGCAAAGAAGAGAGAAGGGTTGGAGGCGTAAGTGAGTGGAAGAAGTTATAGAGAGAAAACGAACATGGTGGAAGTACATAACATTTCCATACAAGCGCTCTCTCTCTCTAGCTCTTCTTTTTCTGCGCATTCATCCCTGTATTTCGATTTTATACCAAGTTACCAAACTCCATTAAATGAGACCTTCCTTCCGGAAGGAAAAAAAAAAAAGTAAAAAAAAATTCCATTAAATTAGACAATATTGAAAGAAAAGTAAACAATATATGTATATTTATTATTGGTTCATTCTATAATACACCAGTGATCTTAACCATTAAATCTTCCATTATTGGATTTTGACCCTTCATTTTCAATTTACCTTTTTTACCTTATTTCAAAAGTTACTGCAGTAAATTATAAAAATTCCTTCAAATAGTCTAATTTCACAAGATAATGAGTTTATATCCACTTTCTCAAATAATTGTATTTATGCATCAATAACAACCATAAAAACACAATTAAATTTCCTTGTATTATGAAGCATGTGATGACGAATCATTTGAGACTCATATTCGATATATTTTATTTTGTGTAGATGTAATTCTCTTATTAACAAAATTGTTATGAACATAACACCTAAAGTCATTGCAACCATGGTTTTGTATGCACAATTAACTTTAAGAAAAAATATGCATTTCGATTTAAATAATAATATTAAATATTAAAATAAATTATAACATTTATGTTTAATTTAATTTCATATTTAATATTAGTAGTGTTGTTTAATTTAATTAAATACTACATTACAAATATTAATTTTAGCCAAAATAAATATTAATTATCTTGATCACACCACTAATTTAAAGTAAATACTAAATTATAAAATATTTAATTTATAGCACCATTGTATAATTTATATGAAATTTCATATGTGAATCATTTTTTGATTTGATATAATGTCTTAATACACGATTAACATTAAGAAAATATATACATTTCGATTTAAATAATAACATTAAATATTCAAATAAATTTTAATGTTTCAATTTAATTTAATTTAATTTTATATTTAATATTAATATTTAAATTAATCATATTGCTTAATTTAATTAAATACTATATTACAAATATTAATTTAACTAAATACTATATTACAAATATTAATTTTAGCCAAAACAAATATTAATTATTTTGATCATGCCACTAGTTTAAAGTAAATACTAAATTATAAAATATTTAATTTATAGCCGAAACAAATATTAAATGTTATTTAATTATATATTATTTGCATCCTATTACGATGTTGTGTGATAATTATTTTTAATTCAATTGATTGCATGTTATGTCATAAATATTGGTTGGTTGGTTGATGTTGTGTGGTTACTTGATAATGTTTATTATTAATTGACTTGTCATACTAGGTCACTGTATCGACAGCATGCTGGGTCATCGATATTGATTAGTTGAATGTTATTTCATTGCATGTCGTGTCATCAAAATTGGTTGGTTGCATGCTATTTAATTAGATATTTGTTGCATCCTACTTGTATATGATTAATTAGTAATATCACAATCTTTTGATTATAAAGATTACGATTTGGATATATCTTCATCCATTGTATAAGTTTAGTGTGGTAGGTATGTTGGATTAATTTTGATCGATTTCACGTATCTCTTCATTTATACGTAGTCAAATGAATTTTGATATAAATAAATCATTTAGATTTAGATGGACTTTCGTATATTAAACAATTTTTAAATTTGATGTGATGTTTTAATACACGATTAATATAAAAAAAATACGTTTCCATTTAAATGTCAATATTAAATATTGAAATAAATTTTTACGTTTAATATTAAAAAAATATGTCTTAATTTTACAATTAATATTACTATTTAAATTAAAAGGAGAGTGTGATTAATTAATTAAATATTAGATTACAAGTATTAATTTAATTTCATATTTAATATTAGTATTAAAATTAATCGTGTTGATTAATTAATTAAATTCTAAATTATAATTATTAATTATCTTGATAACACTACTGATTTAAATTAAATACTAATTTAAAAATATTTAATTAACACAAATATAAAATTAATTATGTGGTTTAATTTAATACTTACAATTGTTGGTGTCATGTGATTTAATTAAAATCAAATACATATAGCAAGAAAGGACCTATGTACATTTGAGTTTATGTGCATTTGGGCCTAGTAAAGAGGCCCAATACAACCCACAAGACCACAATTAACAGTCCAACCCAAAAGTCAAAAGTTACCTTAATTTTATTTACCATAGTAAAAAAAGCTGGTGTATTAATACCACTGGTGTATAGCAGAATTACCCTTTATTATTTTGGGGTTAATTGTATGTACTGAAAAGCGAATTGAGTCGAATATCAAACAATTTTCAGTTCATCTTGTTAGAGTTTTTAAAAGTGGTGTTCCTAGCTCAATTCGACTTAAAAATCTTGAGTTTTGGCTTACAAAAAGTTCGTTAACAAATAAAAAAATATGTAGCTTGGGTGCGGCTTGCGAAATGTTGGTTTACAAATTCAAGCTTAGCTTGAATATGAGCACAATAAACATGTAACCAAGCTCGTCAAATATATACTCATCTCCAGCTTGTTAAGAATTCATTCACCTCTAATTCTACGCATACAGGCTCACGAACTAGACACTCGAAATATTTGTGAATTATCTAAACAAACAGGGCTTGAGAGCAAACTCTCAAACATGCAGGGATGGAACCAAAAAAAAAAAGGCCTCGGCTATCCACACCCCCATTTCTTCTAAACACACCCCAAAGTCTAAACACACCCCACATAATTAAAAAACAACTAATATAATACTAAACACACCCCAAAAAGTACTAAAATACCCTTAGTAATAAATTTAATAAAAGAAAATGAAAAAAGATATAATTTACTAAACTCACCCCCAACTCCCCCACACCCCAAACACAACACAAACCCTAACACACACCACTCATCTCCACCTCCAAGCTTCAAGCTTCCATAATTTGGCAAGAGTTCAACCTTCAACCGAACATTGTATTGCAAGTTCGATCTACAAACAAGAAATCTACCATGAATCGAAATCAAGAAAGTGAGATGTCAAGAAAGTGAAGTTTTCAATTTTGATTATGAAATTATGATTTTCATGTAGTAGATTTGTGTGAAATACACTTTAAATGCTTAGGATTGTTGTTTAGAACGGTTATTGATGTAAAATGATGGATAATGTGTTGAAATTGCATTGTGTTGGGCGTGGGTTTTGTTCGAAAATGGGCGATCGCGACGGTACTGGTTCGGCCCTGGTTGGCCGAACGAAGTGAAGAATGTTCGACAACAACTAGTCGAACATATAGGCAATGTTCGATCACCAGTCGAACAATAGGTGTTTGTTCGACACTTCGTCGAACGTAGGTCAAATGTTCGATCATTTGTCGAACAACTCGCATAACGTTCGATGATTGGTCGAACGTTGTTTTAGGGTGTTCGTTTCATTGTTGATCGTTGTGCATATATGTTTAGGTTTGATGAATATTTGGCCTACGAGGGATGTATATGAATTTGAGCATATATGTATACGTTAATTGATTTTAGCCGTTGATGAATATTGCAGGTGGAGACATTTTTTATATTAGGAGGAGGACACGGCCTACGGCCTCGAACAGAAGGCGTCGGGTCGAAGAGGCCACCACGATCGATCCACCGATGCCTTCTACATCTACTCTTCCTCTGATCGAATACGAAGCACCGGCAGAGGAAGCAGAAAGTGACGATGCTCCTGATGAGGAAGCGGTGCTTGAGGAGGCCGAAAGAGAGGCCGATGATGATGATATCTTGAGAGGCCCTTGCCCTGGTGGACCGATCGATCCACAATTGATTCCGAGCTTCAAATCGCACATTGCCTATGCCATCTGGAACGGTGAGGAACGGCCTATCCTGAAGTGTTGGTGCCACACCACAAAGATGGAGACGTGGCAATTCGAGGTACGGAATCCGGCTTGGGAGTAGTTGCTACAACGCAGTCCCATCCCAGATTTGAGGTGGGTGTCTTATAAGACGCCCAATAAAAACCTCATATGTGCATTCGTCGAGCGCTGGCAACCGGAGACCAACACATTTCACATGTCCTGGGGTGAGATAACTATCACCCTAGATGATGTAGTATGTTTGACTGGTTTGCCGGTTAGTGGCCGATCCGTCATGATTCCGGACAGTCGATCCAGGCCGGAGCCCGTGTCCGATCTCCTTAGTCGGTTGTTGGGCGTTTCGGTGAAGGCTGCAAAGGAGGGACTCGAAGGCCTTCGAGGAGGATCGGTCAAAATGGAGTGGCTTCGAAGGCAATTTGAAGCTGATACGAGTTCTCAGAACCAGTTGGTGTTGGAGCGTGCTGCCCGTGCATACTAGCTTTTTGTGTTGGGGTGTACACTGTTCGCGGACAAGACCGGCACCAGGGCATCGTCCAAGATCATTCGCCTATTGGAGCACTTGAACCGGGTCCATGAATACGCTTGGGGGACAGCGGCTTTGGCCTTCTTGTACCGACAATTGGGGTTGGCCTCTCGAGTTGGTGTTCGGCAAATGTGTGGATATCTGACATTACTCGAGGTATGTGCATCACATTCATTTGAGAGAGATTACCTGCTCTAAATGTACTACAAACCTTGGAAGTCTTTGAGCTCCTGGATAAGATCGCTACGGACTTGGCCCCATGAATTCTCCCCCAACCCGATTGCGTGGGCAATCGATCGAAAACCGCAGTGGCCGTCTCCCAATGGATTTTTGATACTTAAAACATGCGGCTGCAATAGAGCAGGTAGCAAGCCTACAAACACCTCATCCCCTGCCTTCTGAACTGATCGTCGCTTGATCGGCATCATCTTGCGCTTAAGTGTGGTAAAGATAGGAGTGGACTTGGCCGCCGTTTGTATGGGGGTTGTTTGATCCTCCTCGAAAGAACAACTATCGTGGAATGATTGCACATACTCGAACTTGCTTGGGTTGCATTTGGTAGATGTATCATTTTTCGTCTTCGCTTTGCCAGGCCTACCACGGGTACGTGTGGTGGCTACCAGCTCCTGCAACTGAGAGGTCGAAGGTATAGATATCTCACGCAACCGCTTCAGCAACAACAATTTCTGAGCCTCCGAAGCCGATCCGAACATGTTGTTAATATCCCTGACTGTTTCTTCCCAACGGTTACCAACATCCACATTGATGGTACCCTCATCCACAACTGGTTCGTAGTCCAACTTCCTCCAAAATGGGTGGATCATCTCAAGCTGGATAACTTGACCATCTCGTTCCAGCTCGGCCAGCTCGTGCGCACAAGGCAACCCACACGTCCGCCTCAAAACACATCCACAAAGCAGAGGATCAACACCACAGCTGCCAACACCACTCATCTCCTCGAAAATCTTACTTAGGGCCTGATGGGAGACTAAACCTCGAATAAGCTTGAACAAAGGAATCGCGAACCGGTGAGGTGTGACATTCAAACTTTGTTCGAACGAGGCCAAAATGTGGGTATGCGACGTGATGAGGAGATGGTGTATTCGTTCCCACGATGTCTCGAAATTTGATTGAGAGGATGCCAACTGCTTTTTCAACTTGGCATGTGCACTCTCGGCCCTACAAGTCAAGAAGGTATGTCAGTAGTGGCAGGTAACACCCTATTCCAACGGAAATAATGCTGACATAATTTACAAAAAAACAATGTTACCTGCTGCTCGTAGTGTTGTCGAAGTGCATGACATTGTTAGTCCAGCATGAGACGAATCTCTCCTTATATGGCGCGATCCAGTTTTTAAGGGCATAAGCCACAGCCCTAGGATGATCACGGTAGTCATCATCTAACCTCCTCAGCAATTCATTGAACCTCGGTTCATCCTCAGCAAAAATCAGCATATTCCATGCATGATTGAACTGTTCCCATTTCTCCGCTCGTCCAAACAATTTCTTGCAGTTGCTCAAGATGTTCTTATTGATATGCCACCGGCACAGCAAGTGTGTACAGTTGGAAAATGTAACACTGATGGCATTCATCAAGGCCAACTCGCGGTCAGTTACAATCACCGAAGGAAGCCGGTTGTCGGACATTAACCCTTTCAAGGTGGTTAGAGCCCACCTATAATTGTCTTCAAGCTCTTGGGACATGTACACTCAGGCAACAGAAAAAGTGATGTTGGTTGATGTCACACCAACCACCTCCAAAAGTGGCATCCGATACCTATTAGTCTTATAGGTACAATCCATTAGGAGCACGCTCGGAAATGCACGTAACAGATCAACAGATCTCGGATGGGCATAAAACAGATCTGTGACTCGATCCGTTTGCTCATCTCTCCGGTCCAAGAAGTAGTAGCTCTCCAACTTCAACTTTCCCAACAAAAATTGCATTTGGGTTCGGCCTCCATGCTCGACCACTTTATGTTTTTGCCAAGCATTGTAAATAGTCTTCAGGATGGACTCATTGTCGGGAAAAGAAAGTTTAACAGTGCTCAAAATATCCTTCGGCTTCGTGTTATTCAAAGACAGGTCCCGCACTAGCCGATCTTCATCAGTCCTTAGTCGACCGGCGAAGGAATGTCCCACCAAATGCAGCCCCATTGGATGATTATGGGACCCACATACAACCATTAATTCCCATTGTCCAGTCTCTTTCACCTCAACTCCTTTTAGCATGAAAGGACAATCACACTTTTTTGTTCCACTCCGGCGTCCTTTAGCAAGCTTCTTTTCCGGGTCAGCAGAGGTACCTCCCACAACCTTTGCTTTCGGCGGACGATACTTACCACCACGCTCACATCCTAAAAATACCCGTGCTCGTCTTCCAGTGTCTCCACTATCAGATCGTCTAACCAACACTAAAAACAACCATGTTAAGACGATTCCCAACACTACTGGCCCAATTCACCATATCTTCCCGACTATCGAATAGCTCGTTTGTTCGAAAATCCTCCGAAAAATCTATTTGCTCATACATCGAGTCTTCAACGTTCACAACACTCAATCGCGATTCATTGGAGCCATATTCCTATAAACAATAGCATGTGTAAATACATGGATCCACACAAAAAACCTAAATTCATTCAACTATGTAAAACATATGCAATATGTTCGACTATTAATATACGAAAACATAGCATATGTTCGAACAGAACCAGCCGAACACATTGCACAACGTTCGACCGGTCCTGGTCGAACATCCTCCAAAAGTTCGACTCATATTGATCGAACATGTCATGTATGTTCGGCCAATACAGGTCGAACACACTGTAAAATGTTCGGCCTGTATTGGCCGATCGGGAACTGAGAGATTTTTTTTTTCCGAACAATACTGAAAAATCAATCGATTAAACTGTGTAACATCACTTACATTGTCCATTTCATGTGCTCTATCTTGATTCATGATCTTTTTCCAACAAATGTAGTAGGGTTTTTGGTGGAGTTTTTGCACTTTCTAAGTTTGGATTTGTGAGGAAGAAGAAGAGGGAAGGAAGTGGGGTGTGTGTAATCTTAACCTAGAGAGTGGGATGTGTTTAACAATTGGTTGGAGTGGGTGTATTTAGATAATTAGTTGATTGTGTTTTTTTTTTTTTATGTTAAGGGCATTTTGGACATTTCACCTTATATTTATTTTTCCTTTTTTTTTGTGGGGTGTGTTTAGAAGGGCCCGGGGTGTGGATAGCCGGGCCCAAAAAAAATGTATTGCATTCAAAATATCTTGACTAGTTGACAAGAGTTTTCTTATTTGCAACTAGTTCATCCTAGTGGTCATCTCTCAATTTTTGAATAAGCAACTTAGTAGATGACACAAAATGTATTGCATTCAAAATATCTTGAGACTAATGTTGTAAAGCTTGATAAAATATATTAGAAATTTTTAATATTCTCTTCATGAGATATATAATGAAAACAAATTAAAAAGAAGTCAACACCTCATTAGCAACATTGATATCTCCACATTGAACATATGTATTTTCATCTTCAGTAAGAACTTCACAAGTTGGACTATAATATATCTTCATCAAGTTAGAAATAGACTTCAAATAAGAACTCCAACATGTATCACCTACTCTTTTTAAGATTACCTACATCAGCAATTTATCTCAACTCAACCTAAAATAAAATATTAATTTCTCTCTCATCCACCAATTCAACTTACAATTCAATCTAACTTTATCTTTTCTATATCCACATCCACAATCTAACCCAACCTGAAATAATAATAATTATTTTATTTTTTATCAATATTTATTATATTTAAAATGTACAAAAATTACATTAAATGATTTAATATTCTAAATCTATAAGTATATTAAGGAAAATGATTTAAAACACATTTAGAATAAGATACAATAACGAAATTACAATTACAAGAGTTGAAATAGGAAATTGAAAAGAAATAAATCAAAATACAAGTAGATGCATGAAATAAAAATTGATTGAAAGCTCGGATAATTTTGAAAATTTGGATAATCTTGGGAGTTTGAAAAATAATTAGAATGGTTTGGATCCATGATAGAAATTGAGAGATAAATGATAAAAAAAATAGAAGAGAAAATAGAGAATTTAAGATGTGCTCCAAATCATGTTAATATTGGTGTATATTTATAGACAATTAAAAATACGAATTTTGATATATATATATATATATATATATATTTATATTTTAAATATATATTATCCACAATATTTACAATATACATTTTATTCATATAAAATTTAATTGAACCAATCAAAAAATGACGTGTCATTTTCTGATTGACCAACCCAAGTTGAGAGAGGGGTTGAGATTGAGACCTCAATCAAAATGGTTGCAATATGGATTTAGTTTCTATGTTTTTTAAATTTTTTTTTATTTTTTTCTTTATATGGGTTGGCGACCCGAACCGATATGGGTAGTCTAAACAACCTACTTGATTAAGTCCTTTCTCATTGTAAAGCTTATTGAAAACAATATTTGAGGAATTAACAACATTTGGTAAGTAACTGATGGATCTATAAGCAATGACTAATGCAAATTGTAGGCGATAAATTGTAATCACTAAAACAGTACTATATTAATCATTTTAGGTGTGTTTGTATTTCTATATATGTATTGTAAGAGTGTGTTTGGGTGTTTTCCTTCAATAACCATGCTAATGTTAGAAAAGTGAGTTTGTGCAGCTGTCACTTCATAACTTTCATTTTCCTTTTTTTTGTTTTGTTTTGTTTTTTTATTGTTGTTAACTCTATAATTTAGATTTGTCAAAAATTGCAAAATAAAATCCAATAATACTGTAGGACATAGGGTGGAAAACTTCCTTTATTAATTTTTTTTATAAATCTATAATTTTCCTATTTAAATGTTTATATATATATATATATATGGTTTCTAATTGTATAAATTTGTTCATTCAAATTGATATATTTCATATTTTAATATGTATTATGTATAACTTTTTTTTAATTCAAATTAATATATTTCATAATTTAATATGTATTAATAATTATTATTTGAATGTCAAATGTATTTTAATATCAATTGAAAATTATTAATCTCATGATTGATAAATAAAGTTTCTTTATTTTTATTTTTTAATTAAATTAAATTCAATTTTCAATTAATCACTATTGAAAAAATTACAAATAAAATAATTAACATTAATTGTTATAAATAATAGAAAATTGGGTTAGTAGATAATTAATCTCACATGTAATAATTATATTTATATTAAAATTAATATGAATGTGTATTTTTTTAAAAATAAATGTTTTTAGATTGATGGGTTGCCACATGGAACCCACAACAATACGTGGTATAATACCCTTTTCATGGAAAACCTGGGCTATTGTGAAAGCGCAACCAAACTACTACCTTGGCCCTAAAAGGCTATAACCAAGCCAATAGAAGTCCTTTCTGTCCATTGTCTCTGAACTGGACAACAATAATAATTAGTGAGAGAAATGGAGAGAGAAGAAGATGATGATGTTGTTTGCTTGGATCAATCCTTCTTCATTAATGACAAGTATGTGTTCTGCTTTTCTCTTTCCTACACCCTTTTTTGTTTCAATTTCTGAAAAAAGATTGTTTTTTTTTTTTTTTTTATTTGCTGCTTACAGCTACCAACTCACTAGGTTTACATTTGGGTCCCAAGTTCTTGAGCTCTATTGCCTCCAGTCTGCTTCAAGTGAGATCTTTGTTCTTCCATCTTTTGTCAAGATTATTGGAATAATAAAAACCCCATGTCGAATTGAATCCCAATTTGGTTTTATTATGTTTTGCATTAATTTTAATTGCATTCCATTTATTGCTTAAAAGTTATGTCAGTGATATGGTTTGGTTTGTTATGCTGCTTAATTGTTGAATGAGGAAGTGAATATAGGAGTAGCCATCTTTCAATTTATGAGGAGCATGATCTATAGAGAAATAACATGTAGGTTAAATCTTTCATTTTTAAGTTGAGGACCTTTTCTTGGTGGTTCTTGTAATCTTGTTGAGACCATTGTTACAGTTCCAATGGTAAGCTCGATTCTTTGGGATCCTTCATTTCTTCAAACGGAAGAAATAGAGATAGTATCAGTCAATCAGACCGATTCCATACAATATTGGTTGTTACACGCCTTTTGTTGCTCAAAATGCTCGATGATTTGGAAAATCGAATGACCATATTGAAAAATGTCAAGATATTAATGACGTTTTGAGTTTCTTGGATTTTGTTTGGGGCATGGCACCATCATTGCCATTATGGTAGTTGGTTGTCGTCTGAATTCAGAAGTTAAAACTGGGTGCCTTATAATTTCTAGCCCTTCTGTTTCATCTGATTTCCGACTACATAAGTGCTAATGTTGAGATGGATGTGTGAAACACTAAATTAGATCGAATAAGTAATGGATGAACATAAAGGTGAGGTAGCCTCAATAGATTAGAAAATTAGAGAAACACAGTTTGAAAATGTATGTAAGAGAACTTTAGATGCACCGTTTTGATGGTTAGGAAGTAGAGAGTTATTTACTCAAATCAAATGGGCAGAGGGAGACCTAAAAAGATTTGGAAATAAACTATGCAAAAACATGTTATAGTTACATTTTAGAGATTATGTGTCAAAACAGAACATGATGACAAGATATGATCCATTTAGTCAACTATACATAGTGAGATAAAGACTTGATTTGTTGTTGTCAGGACCTATGATTGAATCATTGAAGTCAACATTATCTTCTGCAAACAATCATCATGCATGATGTAAACTAAAAACAAAGAAAGCTTGAAAATATAAACTATTGCATATATATCTCTTCATGTTGCAACTGGGCTCTAACTATCGACGTGGCAGCTGATTTTGATTTGACAGGGCAGTTGGTATGGCCTGGAGCAGAGGTTTTGAATGATTATCTCTCAAAGAATGCTGAGATGCTTCAAGGATCTTCTGTTATTGAGCTAGGCTCTGGTGTCGGTTAGTCTCCATCTTGGACCTCCTTACACTATCTGCTTCAGTTTTCGATGCTCTAAACTGAACTCGATGTGTTACCGTCAGTTTGAGCTATTGGTCACTATTAAGTAACATAATCGGCCCAATTCAGAATGTAACTCTCTGAAGAATAGGAACAACAATTTCAGACATTCTCTTTATTCATGATATGTAGCAGATGCTGTATTATTTTTGCAACATATATAGCACTAGGACTTCATTCTGATATCTTTTTTATGTTGCAAAAGGTGATATAGGCACCTACCACCTTTCACGACATAAAAGAAAAAAAATGGTGAAAGTTGCTCTTCCAAAGAGGCAGGCACAATAAGCTTTACTTTATCCAAAGAACTCGGGAATAACATAGGTTTAGCTTGATCGAGCACTTGTGACGGACTTGTTCCCTTAACAGTGTCTTGTACGGCACTTAGCTTCTTTCCGCTCGTTGCAGTAACTAAGTCAGCCTTGCTCGACTCAGTGTTGTGTGTGCTAAGTGAAACTAAGTAAAGAACACCGAAAGATTGTGGGAAAGCTTTTATATTCACTCAAACTCAAAATGCTCTGATACCACTTGTCACGGACCTATTCCCGAACGTACAACTAATAGAAGTGGAGGCCTAATCAATTAACGAAATGAGTTGTCCAGATTATAAGTGTAGATGAAGTCTTGAAGATACCCTAAACTGGATTCCCTCTCAACGAAACGTTTTCTTGAATTCTTGATGCAGGTATTACTGGGATTCTATGTAGCAGATTTTGTAGTGAAGTGGTTATGACAGACCACAACGATGAGGTCCTCAAGGCAAGGTTATACTGTCTATACATTTACCACTCGGATATCTCTTCGAGTCTAAAACTTTTTATTAAAATGCTTACATGTATGTTAGTATTCAGATACTAACAAGGAATATAGAGCTGCATGATCGTCCAGAAAACCCTACTCGTTCTGCTGGTAAGTGAATAACTTCAGGATTAGATCCAACTTTTCAAAATCGTAGCTTTTGATTCTTAGTTGATTACAGAACTGAAATCGGAGAAGCTAGAATGGGGAAATTCTGAGCAGCTCAACGATATACTGCAGAGACATCCACATGGATTTGATCTTGTTCTTGGAGCTGATATCTATATCCTAATATGTTCCATATTAATTTATTGTTTTCTTCATATTTTTATTTAGAAATTACTCTTTTGCTATGCCTTCATAGTTTCCCAAGCTTTCAGCAAGTTAGTGTGCCTTTGCTCTTCAATAGTGTGGAAAGGCTTCTCCATGTTAGTCGTGAAAGAAAATGTCGATTCATATTGGCCTATGTATCCAGAGCAAAAGTGTACGTACTTGGATCGAAGAACATGCTCGTGTTTTGTCCATATTTTGTGTTATTTTGGAGAACTAATTTCCTCTTGTGTTCAGAATGGATGATATGGTTATGAAGGAAGCCTCTCGACATGGATTGCTCGTAAAGGAAATCGTAGGAACTCGTACTACCATTAGGAATCTTGAAGGAGTCGTATACGAAATCACCTGCCTATGAGGAGTTATAGCAGACTCATATAACGTGTATTAAATGTCAATTACAATACATGGGGGGTTTTTTATTGAATGATCATAATATTATTTATTAATGATCTTTTTTTAAGTCATTAGTATTGATATTAACTAGCAATACAATGCGCAATTTGTGATATAAAATCTATATTTTTTAATATGATAATATAATGTAATGATATATCATTTAAATATAATATATATATATATATATATATATATATATATATATATATATATTACTTTTAGTATCTATATTAATTTAAAATGTTAATATTTCAACTTTAAAATTATGTTATTTTAAATAATTATATTTGATATAATTAGAAATTTTGAATGCAAACAATTTTGAAACTCAACATTTTAAATTTAATATAATTATATATGTTATGTAAATAGTAGATTATGAATTTTAAAATAGATATGAATTTGATATAACTTGTATTAAAAATGAATTCTAAATCAAATTACGAATATAATTAATTCATAAATATAACACAATACAATATAAAATAATAAAATTTGAATAATAAAATAATAAATTGAACATCAATATTAAAAAATAATAAAATAATAAATATAAATCAATATTCAACAATTCAATCTGAAAATAAAATTGAACACAATATAAAATAATAATAATAATAATAATAATAATAATAATAATAATAATAATAATAATAATAATAATAATAATAATAGTTTTGTATTTGTGAGTTTTAATTTTTGAATAATTAAGAATTCATTTACTAAACTTACTAATATGTTTTGTTCATATTTTTGTTCTTTTATATTTTTGAATTATTTTTAGAATGTGTACATAATTTTCTGCATTGTCTTTAGATGGATTTGTTCAAAAAAAAATTAATTTATTCCAAAATTTAGTTTATATTTATAACATTTAGCTTCCAAATTATTTTTACATTTTAAAATAATATTTTTTAGATTTTTTAAACCATGTTTCGAATTATTTTAGAACAAATTTTAGTTTTTTTAAAACAACTTTTAGATTAATTATATCTATTTGAAATAGGGGTTTTTTTTTTTTTTTACGAGATCTATGTTGGTGTATAGTGCTAAGCTTCTCCACAATTTATAAATGTGGACAAATCTTGTATAATACTCTTCTTACTCTTTTTTATTTTCTAAAAAATATATTGAGTAAATTCAAAATTAAGATGTAAATAAATGAATTCTATTGGAATTGTTAGGGCTCGCAATTGAATTTTTAAATATTATAATCATAACATTTTCTTGTAAATGATAAAAAAAAACACATGATTTCATATTAAATATTAATTTTTTAATACAAAAAAATAAAAAATAAAATATTTATATAGTCAGCATTTTGATGTAACAATTTTTGGAAGGAAAATCAGTAAAATTTATCAACTTCTTTCATTTTATATATAACATAGATATTATGATCATAATATTAATGATCTTTATTAAGTCATTCAGAAATGAAAATCAAGTCGAATATTGAGGTTAATTGCAGGTCTTTATGTTTTATTTTTTCCTCAAATTTTCCATTTGTTCTTAGGTATTCATTTTGCGATTGATATATTTGATAGGGTAAAGAGAAGAAAAAGTGAAATGGATTGGTAAAAGTTAGTCCGTTGTTGTGATCATAAGGGTAGATACTGTGCTTTGCACAATTTAAAATTATTATTATTATTATTTATTTTGAATAACCTAAAATAAAATTGTGTATGAACATAAAATAAATAATTCTTCATCTAAAAAATAATCATATTTGACGAATTTTTTAATTTTTGGTTAATTGGGACAATGTATGACATTTTTGAAGTCATCAAATCTCCCCCATCCTTCTACATGCATTCATCAAGTCCACCATCTAAAATTTGTTCCAAGGATATTGTGAAAACTAAATTGAAAGTTAACTTCGACCTTTGAAACATCATTTTTTTGGGACGAGGGAGTAATGAATGAGTAGCTATGCTATGACTTGTCGATTGTCATCTCATTTTATATTATCTATTGAAGGGACAAGTGTTGGAATGATATCATCATAGAAGAGAAATGTTACAGAGCAGCTGCTAGTGAATAGAACAATTTCAAGTTACAAATGTAGAAAATTAATTGCTTAACACTTCAAAATTGAGATGCTTAACGCATTTTTGCTCTTGCAAAAAGCACTCCAGCCAACAAACCTACAAAAAATAATTTAGAGAAAAAAAAAAAAAGAGAGAGCACAAGTTAGCAGATTTATATCGTCCATAATATAGGAAGTACTGTATAGTCCATATCCCCTTCACCGAGTGCATTCCACCAAATGTAGAATGACTACAAACTCAGTCGTGTGTGAATTTGCGATGGATTCTAAAATTGGTGGAAAGCATTGGGCATAGGATGGAATACACAGAAAGCATACTCCAAATATAGGGCCGTTCTTAGAAACATACCAAAAAATATACTTGCAGAATTTTCCAAGCTTGTTGGTACTTTGAAAACGAGGATGCCAGCAACAGATAGAGGTATTTTGTTTAGTGATCCCACAAGGCTGCAGCATTGAACAATGATTAAGCTAAATAATATTAAGAAGTAACGAAAATAAATGAATCAAATTGGGTTTCAATAAAGTTCCATTATCTCCTAGGTAGCTTCTACTAACAGAACATAGGGTCTATCAATGCATCACTAATTATAACCAAGAAACATCAGATGGTATTTCTACGGACTAGAATGAACGGACACGGTGATGGGATAAAATTGTTAAAGTGCCATGATTGTTGCAAGACTAATATAAGACCCCCTAAGAGCATGCAAGAACCAATTCCTTCAAATGAGAGACGTAGTCTATATAGGAAAAGTCATGCTAGTCAATATGAGTTTTATTCATACCACTGGTATGATCATCGATAAAAGGTTACACATATACTCCAAAAGCATAAGCATTGTAATGCCTCAAGTGCAAATATTTCCAGAGTTGAGCGGACTTTTATTTTCCCAATACCATCTAAAGCTGTCAAGAACGCACAGATGAGAAATTCAAAAGTTTACCTGTACGTAGTTGCTCCTGTTTGATGGAGAAACCACATGGAAGTGAAGCTAATTGCGAGACCCAAGAATCCACTAAATGTCATCACCAGCCAGAAGGTGGGCAATCTCAATAATGGTCTGTGATCAGAAATGGAAGACCCAAACAAAACAAGGTAAGCATAGAGGATCATCATCTTTTTATTTTTTTATTTTTTTTATTTCTCACTTTTAAGTAAAGGTAGATAAGCAACTGTATTATGTTACACATTACAATTTGCCTCTACTCTCAAGACAGACATTGATATCATAATTCTAATTTTCAGAAGAATCTCAAGAAAGAATTTACTAAATAGTGTAAGATATCCTAAAAATTTAAACCTAAGAGGAAGATATATGTCAGAGCAAAAACGTCCAGCAACACTTTTTTTGAACTAATTCAACTAAACTAGGTACAAAAAGTTTTACTTCAACATTAATGCACCTCAAGTACTAGAAACCAGTAGTATAAGTATAACCACAAAAGGTACATAACAAATATATGCTTACGTTTGTAAAAGATAATCGACCTCATTGAACACAAAAATAAGCAAAATTCCAAGAGGCAGTGAAAGGCTGTTGTTTAGCATGACCATCGAAAATTCATTCAACTCTCCAGACTTAGTGACTAGCTTGGCAGTATCCATGACTCTACGCAAAGTCAACTGCACCAGAAGAAGATTGCTTTGTCAATGGTCATGGGCTATTAAGTAAAAGCACTGATTAATTAGAAGTTCAAGGTAATTGGTGAAGGCCTATATGTTGCTAGTTTGCTTGAAGATTTGATAAACTTTAAGAATATAGAATGTGCTCAAACTTAGAATTGAACATCATAAGCAAGGAATAGAACAAGCGGCTGCTTTTCATTCCATAAGTTAAAGAGGCATAGCTTTTCTATCAAATTCACTCTTTAGCTAAGACCAGGACAGATTATAGATACATAATGCAGCTACATCAATCCCAGCTTGACAAAAGAGAAATTCAGATGGTGATACATATAGAAAATGTAAACAAGAAAATAAACCTAATAAATCCAGCATACTGAAATGGTTTGGATGAATATCAAACATTAGAAAATTTTCTGATTTTACATTTTTAAACAAATGGGTCACCACTAAGTCTGTCATAATAGAAAGCCTCAATGTAGATAAGCAAAGAACTGTTAGAACAAGTATAAGAACACATAGATCAACTCTACCATCAGGAATTGGCATATGAAACATGATTACTTACGGAGTATGATGCCGTCAAAAAACAATTGAAAAATTGCCATGTGTATCCAATGGCATGAAATGACAGATCCGTAAATCCTCCTGATATTGCTGAAATGATCTGCATAACATCATTGCACAACTTACAGCTAATTCAATTTCAATTGAACTCAAAATTATGATGAAGTAAATGATATCCAATATCTAGGGACCTTTTCAGTTGGTTATCACCCAAAATTCAAGTGATTGTAAATATTTAACAAAGAGTGTGTGTGTGTGTGTGTGTCAATGTAGCATATGTACATGAGAGAAATGCGCTTAAAATAGTTTGGACATGTACATAAGAGAAAAGGAGAAATTCATAAAACATATTAATGTGGGAAGAGAAAGACCTAAAAGAGAGAAACTATGCAAAAAGACATATTACACTTAAAAATAAGTGAGAACATATGTCACAACCGAGCATGATAGCGAGACATGATCTATATAGCTGACCCCATATAGTGAGGGGTTTAAAACTTAGTTTATTGTTTAACATAGCATATGCTCGTTGATTTATGATGTTTTCAACAACAACCAACTCTTATGATCTCAGTAGTTGGAGCTATATCATTATAAATACACCCAAATCTCAGTTAGACAATTGGCCAGGATGTACGGTAACTAACGACAAATTAGAACATGGCTGTCAGAAATTCAATAGCATTAAACAAAATAGCATCAGAAGCTATAGTCTACCAAAATGGACTCAAGGTATAGCAGAAGTATTGAATACATCAGGGACTCCATGAAATATTCTCAATTAACTTGGGTATCATCAGCGAAAATGTAATTACTTGACTAGAAATATATTTGCCATGACATACCATTAGAAAAAGGGCAGCCCAAACTCTGTTATCATGGTGCTTGTTGAATAGATACATTTCACCAACAGCAGTCATCACATTTGTTACATTCTTCAGAACTGTAACCATCGCAACATTTATGTATTTTAGACTGCGATAAACATAGAAAACATATCAGGCAACATTTTGGGGAAGAAATTATAGAAACTTTGGATGGACTTAAAGTAATTCATTTTCTCTTCTTAGCACTTTGGCAAATGTTGGTAATGTTGATGTTAGGCAAATCGATGGATACAGAGAAATAATTCACAATCAACCACGGAAATATTTGAGAAGACAAGCTACAAAACAAAGAGAGATACAATGAGAAAGTTCTGCTTGAGCAAATAGCATTTTTAGATAAACTGCCACATATAGGATATTTTACCGGATGAGCTCATCAATACTGGAAAGGAATTAGGAGATCAGTCCTTGATAGCAATACTATTATATCAATTCTAAAGACACCTCTTTCAACTCTTATACAAAACTCCATGCCATTTAACCTTAGATCCGAATATTATGATAGAGGGAATAAAAGGGAGCAGATGAAATGCTAAAACAAAAATGAAGGAATTTTTATTATCTCTCATAAAAAAGGTTGGAAATTATGAAAATCATAACTGAAACTTGCAGAGAAATAGGTAGCCAGGTAAGACATGAGAAAAATTGATGAAGAGGAAATCTCTTTTGAGGGGCTGACTGTAAAATTAGCACACAGAGAGCATATAATGAAATTCAAATGTGTTCCATTGATGTACAAAGTGATTTTTCATACAATGAACAAGAAAAAATTCCATGATTCAAGAACCGTAGCTCATGCGTTATATGAAGGAAGCCTCAAATCGGAGGCAAGAATAAGATGATGGGTGATAACTCACCTTAAGAAAAACTACTTCTGATATTGAGATAATAGAATTTACATAAAACTGAGATAACAAGATAAAGAAACTAGTACCTAAACATACTTGTGACCAGCATCCCAACAAATATAATGTTGACAGGAAACCAGACTTTGATTAATCTCCATGTGAGTGGTTCCGTTGTAATTATGCCAAGAAAACTCAAAATAGATACAACTACTACTGAAACAAAATTCTGCAAGCATGAATTAATAATTTATCAGGCCATAGAAAACAGAAATTGATTAAATCAGTCAAATCATAGTAAGGTTGCTAAAAATTTAGAATAAAACAAGGAACTTAAACAGAAGGTAACCTGGAACAGCATCAAAAATATTCCAGCATTAAAGTCATAACCGGAGAGGACATACTTGTTAACCAGGATCATCCCGCAGGAAGAGAGACAGTATGCGAGACCAGACAACAATGCCTGATCTGGTGAGGACATAAGTCCTTTTTTACTACGCACTGTCTTTTCTCTGTCCTTTTCAAGCCTCCCACTCTCTACATCAGTCTCCTCATAATTGCTAGGAGACTTCATCCCCAAGGCAGATCTGGTGACATGAAGCATAAATCAGCAAGTAACACTTCGATTGCAGAAGGGGAATTTTCTCAAGAACAACAATAAAATTTAAAGCCTTTCCAAATTAGGGAAAATTCTACATTGATTAAGGCCTAAAAAAGCAATTAGAAGCAGAAAGAATGATAGAATGCTTACTTTGTAAACAACCCAATCACCAGCTGTTTAGTCATCAGATGGATTAGACAAATCTTTCAAAAAACACTAATGAATTGAGGGCAATGAATCATGGAAATTTATTTGACTGTGGACACAATTTCTTTCAAATAGCACTCTTCATAAAATCTACTTTTTTCCCAATTTTTTAAACATGGTAGTCTCCTTGTTGGTCAGAAAGCTTTATCAAGAAAGTGAATGGTGATAAATAGGGGTTTTTTGGTGAGTATTGTAGTCTCCGCCATTTGCATACGGTAATAAACATTAGGGCCTGTCCAGATGATAATACTTTTTCTGTCTAAATCATATTTGTAATGGTTTTTATGATGGTGGGCCCATATGAGGGCAAAGTTGGCATTACAAGAACTTGTTTTGGACATAATACTTGAATCATGTTTTCAAATTTAGTGAACATATAAGAATTCCGTGAAATTATGGCAAATCATACCAGCATTAAGGCTCAGTAGTCCATATGCCTGATTCCATGGCTAAGACACTGTATAATAGAGCCAAAGCCTATCTCAATAATCTACAACCCATAAATGTTCAGGTCACCATGAACTCCACCAATTTTGTATTTTGATTCTTATGCATGAGAAGATTAACTAAGTGATCAACTTAAAAATAGAGTCTCCAGTATTTCTGTTTTGGGTTGAATTTCAGTCAAAAAAGAGATTGGAATTTAAAGGAAAGAGGCAAAGTAAATTGCACAAGGCACAAAGTACATATTGTAATGGAGTGTCTAAGGGATTCCTTTATGAAGCCAATCCAGTTCACTTACCAGTCAAAAGAAACGATAAGACCAAAAGGAATTTTCTATTGGTCCTCAGACAGTATGTTCGTCCAACAGACAAAGTTTGCACTATTACTTAAAAAATAATCTTTATGTTGTGATTCTTGGACAAGATAAGTCATTGTAAAACTAGTGCATTACTTTCCAATCCTAGTAGGAAAGGGAGGGAAACAGATTCCACAGTCATAGGAGATTTTTTGTGGTAGCAATGCCAAATGAATTTTTATGTTGAATGCGTATCTATCTATGTGTTTGAAGCCTCAAAGCCTCAGATGTCCAATCACTCACGTGGGTTGGTTTTCGTGCGATTTTGAAAGCTCATTAGATTGAAGTAAAAAAAAAAAAACCATACCTGATGGCTATTTCTCTTCTAACTGGACTTGAGAGCGGGTCCACTGTTCCATTGAATGGATGATTTATAAAGCTTCTTTCACCATGTGGAGATTCCATACCAACATCCAATGTTATATTTCTCTAAAATAAGACCAGAAAAATCTAGAGAAGCACCTCTTGATAATGCTCTACCATAAGGAACAAACTTATATGGCATCAGCTGCAGATAGTGGTAAAAAGTGATAACATTATTGGATTAAAAGTTGGGAGGCATATTTTAAGAAGAATATCACGATAATTAACCAGTTCCATTAAGAACTCAATCCCATATGTATAAAAATCTAGCTGTGAAAGGATATAAAATAGCTGCAAAGAAAATGAGAGTTCTATATTTGGCTGCCATTAAAAACGTGACAAAGAAAACCATAGTTAAAGAGGGAAATTCTCCTATATTTAATACCATGTCAATCCAATCTCTCAACATTCGACAGGGGCTCCACATTTTCGGCATAATACCTTTTCATACAGATTGGTTGAGGCTATTCACATTTCTAAGGAACACCGTTCATCATATTAGTTAAAAATGGGCAATTGATTTTCTATAAGTTACTCATTTCTCGTTTGCCTTTGCTGCCATTACCCACAAATACCAACTCCACCCCAGCACAAACCACCAGATAACCAGTATCTTTTTCCTCTACATTGTCTTTAAAAAATGTAAAACTTTTTTAAACTTCAGCTAGAAATTACTATAGATAATGATGTAATTTCCTTCTTTGTAACTCTCCTCTTTTCAACTTGAAGCCTTGACAAAATGTTTTCGCAAAATCATAGCAACAAAGCAGGAGAGAAAAAACCCAACAAGAATTATAAACTCATTTGAACCAATATTTAGGCATAATAATATCTAAGCACAGGGAAAATCCAATAAATAGAGCGTTAATTCAAAAAAACACCAAACATGTTCTCCAATTCATGATCCAAACTCTGAAACTCTACTCATGATTATACATTTAGCTCCACCAGAAAAATAATTAAAATGATGGATTATTTACTCAAAATACATCGTCGAAACACAAGATACAGTGAATCTCCCTCCATCAATAGCCGAAACCCACAATGGAAATAATCCAAATAGGATAATAATATCTCATCCAACACACAGATAAACGCAGTAAGAGGAGAAAAATAGTACCTCGGAGTCGTTTGCAATATGAACACACACACACAACACGCATAACTGCGAGTATAATTCTGTGTTGAAATGATTCGCAGAAGAGGGAGCAGCTACTTTATGTGAAAGGGACGTTGAGTAGAAGAGATACAAAGAGTGAAGAGAATCAATTAAACAAAGTCAAACTCTTTAAACAATTTGTATTTCAGTTTTTTATGTGTACTTCTTGGATCCCATCAAATTCCCCTTAAAAAATAGTACCAATTTGTTATTATTATTGTTAAAAAAAATTGTAAGTTGACGTATCAGCTATTTGTGGAGAATTTAGAGCATCTCAAGCAGTTTACACTAAAGTAGTGTAAAAATAATATTTTATTTTCAATAGTCTATATTAAATTTTATACTTAAAAAAAATATTCTTTAATATTTTTAATTATTAATTTATTTAATTATATTTTTTATTTTTTTATAATTAAATAAGATATTTACACACGTAAACATTATTTAATATAATTTTTACTTTTTATAATAAAAAAATCATTTAATTAATTGAATAAAAGTTGTTATGGACATGCATTAGGGAGGTAACCTTAATGGACAATGGTTCGATGTTCAACACACAGTCGGACTTATTATGTCTTTCTCGTCTTCGTGTGGTGGGGCATCCAGGTCGTGCTCCTCAAAGGATTCTGGTATGTTGGCTTCCGTCGGCCACGGGATGGCTTAAAATCGATACGGATGGAAGTGCATCTGGAGCCCTAGGAAGTATGCAAGTAGGGGGGGATCTTCCGGAACTCTCTTGGGGCTGCGTTGCTTTTCATTTTCTGCTGGTGTTGGCTTTGCCTTTGACGCGGAATTATTGGCGGTCATGTTCTCGGTGGAAGTGGTTTTTTCCAAAGGTTGGGTACATTTGTGGTTGGAGTCAGATTCTGCTTATGTTGTTTCTCTTCTTCTACACAAGTCTTTGCATGTTCCTTGGTATTTTCGAAACAGATAGGCATCGATGTTGCAGATGGTTGATAAGATGGAATTCCATGTCTCACACATTTTCAGAGAAGGGAATCAGGTTGCTGACATGCTTACCAAGCTTCATGTGGAATTCCAATGGTGGTCTATGGCTCCTAGTTTTTTGAGTCATGCTATGTTTCTTGATTTTTCGTGACAGTCCTTCTATAGATTTGTCTAGAGTTGGTATTCTTTTTCCTTAACATAGTTTTTTTCCCACAGGATTTTGCTATGCTAGGGTTTTAATGAGGCTAACTATTTCTCTTATTTTTCTTTGTTGTCTGAACGTTTCTCTCTTTTTTTACATATATATATATGATTTATTAAAAAAAATTAATTGAATAAAATTCAATATAAAATGAAATTTTTTTTTTTTATTAAAAGTGAAATAGATGCTACATAGTGATAATTTCTAATTTTCTGACTTAGAATATTCTTCCTACAAATGATCAATTAAAGCATTTTGGAGTACAAAATGAGAAATTACGAGAATTATTGTCAATTTCGGCTGCAAATAGAAAGCGTGAAATTGAGGTGCAAAGACAAAAAAATTGAAGGACAAAAACAAAGAACTGAAGCACAAAAGCAAAGAACTACAACAAGTAATTACCAATATGAAATGATTAGAGAAGATAACATACTACTCATCGATTTGGAGACAATTGCTAATCCAGTAAAATGTGAATACTTCCAAGAACAACAACAAATAATTATTTAGAAGATGAGATAATCTCAAGTACCAAAACCTGCTAATACGTTTGATATGTTTGGACAATTTCTAGATCTTGAAGGGTCTAGGTTTGGAGTTGGTCGTTCCGATTATTAGGTTTATTGTTATTATCAGTAATTTTATGTTTTATTTTCATGTATTTTATTTAATTTTCAGTTATTTTATGTTGTATTTTCATGTATTTTAATCTATTTTTAGTAATTTAATGTAATTGTTTCTCAATTATCTAATTTTTACTATCCATGTTGAGAAATGATCACCCATATTAATTTTAAATTTTTATATTATCATCCACGTCGATAAAATTACCACCCGTATTATTTTAAATATTTTTATAATACAATTTATGTTGGTAATTTCACAAATAACAAATATAAAATATCACCACACATCACAAAAAAGAAAAGAAAATAACAAATTTCACAAAATATATAAAAATACAAGGTCATAGATGGTGTTGGTTCTAAGTGGTCTCGGAGGTTCGGGGGTGGATGAACCTCTGTCAATTTTACAAAATTTTTCGAACAAGTTACACTGCAAGTTACTTGAACTTACAGTACAATCAGAGAACTAGCTTACAGCACTATGAAGTAGTACTGTTTGTTGTATCCTTGAGTTCTTGCAGCGAAAATTTACTTTGACAGATGGTTTGTTTTCCTTAAATATGCTTTCTTGTTAAACCTTTTATACTGAATGATAACTTAAATAAGGATGCAACACAGAACAAATATCAAATGATTGAACACTTATGGTCTTATAGTGGTTCAAAGGTGGTGTAATCCTTCCACGTCCACTTTACTGCTTCCCTAAATAGGAATTTCGTTAAACAAGTTTTGATTTACAGAGTACAATCTTACAAACTATCAACTTAACAAGCTATCACCTACTAGAACTCATCTTACACATAACTGCTGCAAGTTCTAAAGGTAAACCCACACAGGATTTCAAAATACCTACACAGGGTAATTGTCTTTCTCATAAACAACTATAACAAACAACAAAGAAATAATCCTATCAATTGTTTGACACCTATTAAAACAACCTAGCACACAATAAATAGATATAAGTATATATGTATTTTTTTTCAACTGGTGCAGTGAAGTAATCTTCTGAATCTTGAGCTTCTGAGCTTTAGCTTGATTATTTCACGAGGTCGAGTGACTGAAACAGTTTTGTATGTTTAGACTTTAGCTTTGATTCTTGTTCAGTCTTTGAGAGCAAATGTTTCAGTAACTTGTTTCAGTGTAACTCTTTCTCTATTTATAGTTGTAGAGATATGCCCGTTGAAGGAGGCATTCTCATTTTCAAATTGATATCTTGATCGAAGGTATGGCTTGCATTAAATGTAACTTTTCTTAGCATTGCAGATCATTAAACGTGGTAGTTGCGACTTGCAGCTGTCTGCATTTTGTCAGGCCACATGTTTTCTTTGGATTGAGTCTGAGCCTGCAACTTTCAATTTATCTCTACCGGCTTTATTTGATCCGATAAGAATTCTGGTTCTCGTTTGTATCTTGATCTTCCTCGTATTGCAACTTAGGTTGACTTTGTTGCTGCATTCAATGTTTCCTTAAAACATACAGTAGGTTGAATAGTATTTTGCATCCTGCATTACTTCATGTTGTATCTTTAGCTTACAACGATGTTATATTCTTCTCTTAGTTGTAGCCATGCTGTATGATCTTCTTACAACTACTTCTCTTCAAGCTGTTCTTGCATAGTCTTCACTTCTATTTTTCCATATTGCATATAAGCCTACTTTGAAGTACTCCATTCTTCATCTTATAAACTTACAAATTCAAAACTAGTTTATACTTCACTTAAACATTGTGAAAAATGGGGTCCTCTAATTTCCTACTACAAGGTTGGTTTGTTACATCAAAATCTAAACATTGATATCCTAACAGATGAGAATAAGAATTTTGTCGTTGAACTAAATCATCATTTGTGCACATGTAAGATTTTTTAAAGTGAGTTGATACCCTGTTTTCATGTATGTGCAACAATCATATTTATGTCTTAGTACTCTTGTATTTTCATCAACCATGTTAGTCAGCGTGTTCAAACACTTAGACGTGTTTTATCTTTTTTTTTAACAGTTCTTTAAAGGATTTAATAACTTCATACGTGACTGTCTATTACACAACCAAATGGTTGAGGGGCATGTAGATAGGTGAGGTTATATTTGTACCCGACCCACAAGATTAGGTCATGTCTAAAGAGATTTGGAAAGAAATCTGACTTACGTCTGACACACCAAAACAAGCAAGACAACCAAAAGGAAAATAGATTCCTTCAAAAGGTGAATGTTCTGAAACTACGTGTAATATCAAAACATGTAGTTGATGTGGTCTCTCCAGTCATAACAAGACTAGATGTAATGAATACGTGCCTCTGCATTCTCAGCCCCTTCATGACGAGTTTGATAATGAGAATATAGGTCCAATTGAGGCTCAAGCTAACAGAAAGAAAAAACAAAAAATGCTTTATTTATGGATCATACGAAGAGGAGGTATCCATTTTTCATTGCGAAGTTGCGTACTGTGATGCATCGACCAAAATCAATCCAACAAACAAAGTTGTCAACCATTACAAAAAAATAATCGATCAAACCAGTGGTTTATGGTCAAATTTTTGAAAATGTTTATATGATACGTGGACAACTTAAATCATGCAATTGTTGATGATCACATGGTTGAGATCATTTGGTATGAACCGCTACTTCCATTTCATTTCGAATAAACAATTAATTTTTTTAATTTTATTGTTGATGCACAATCATGATCACCAAACCACTTGTTTATAAATTGCATTGATATCGGCGATTAAACCAACATGACCTATATAAATGCCTCTTCAAGATCTTCACATCAAATTTCTTGTTATTATCTCTCTAAGTTGAATCTCCCCGTCTCACAATTGTGTAGTTGTGAATGTTGTGATATCAATTATAAAGTTGGAAGTTCAACTTTCAAGTTTCAATATTTGTTTATTCATCAATCATCACTCACTTTCACAATCTCAATTAATTCTTTAGTTTTTTTTCCTAATTTCTAAGTTTTTAATTTCTCTTTCTCTTTATATTTCTTTCTTCCAAAAAAAAAAAAATGTCTAGTTGAGGAGATGTTTCTTTTGATTCATCCCATGAAAAAGAAAGAGTTCTCGTCCACCACCACTATTTTCACACGATGATGAATAATATTATTCTGACAAACCTCGATTGGAGTGAAAAAAATAGCATTGAGAGCACTAGATCCTACTCTTGTCGCCACATTTTTCAAATAAGAAGAAGATCAAAAAAAGAGCACCATAAGAAAGTACAAGTACTCAAACTAGAGTACTTTCTTCTTTTCGAGTGATAATTTCTCCATCCACATTAAGAAGGAGAAGATATCAATAGTGGTGTTGATTGCATTATGACGTGCAACTATATATTCGTACTAGAAAATTATCGGGTTGCTATTATCATACTTCTTCATTAGTTTTAATCATTATGAAAAGAAAAAATTATATACCCTCGGGGTATACTGTTCCCCCAAAGATGTTAGTTTGGTATTAATTGTATACTTATAAGGTATTAGTTGTATGATCATAATGTATTACTTGTATAACTGAAAATATATGTTTACATTTTACTTGTTCAGTGAAAGATATTGGTTGTATATTCATATGATATTAATTATTTACTCATAAAATATTACTTATATAACTAAAATATATGTTTTAGTAAAAGATATTAGTTGTATATTTATAAGACATTAGTTGTTTACTCTTAAAGTATTACTAAATATAATTGAAATATATGTTTTAGTGAAACATATTAGTTGTATATTATTGAGGTATTAATTGCTTACTCATAAAATATTTATTTTTACAAATGAAATATATGTTTTAGTGACAGATATTATTTAAGATAGTATTTGTTATATGTAAAAGTATTAATCGTACTAATTAAATATATTAGAGTTGGGATTGGAAGCATACTGTTTTCCGACACACACCCTTCTCTTATAAAAAAATTTTCAACTCATGTTCTAAATATCATATTTTAAGCAATTCAATTAAAGTAATAAAATAAAATCTTTAAAATATTTTCATTAAATACCTGATTTGTTTTTAGTTGCTAATTTATTAAATACTAAGATTGTTAGAGAAGATGACTTGGAAATTTAGAGTTTATTAACTTTTTTGCCCCGTAACTTAGGGGGTCTGGCCTTTTCGGACCATAACTTTTCGGGCTGGCAATTTAGGACTATAATTTTTCGGGCTTCGCGAATTTTGCCCAAATTGAGCCCGAATTGCTTAATTGGGCTCAAATCGCACGTGAAACACACGTGTTGTCGCGAAAATGGGCTATTTTGCTGATTTGGCAATTTTTTTCACCCGTGGCATTTCCATTTTGTTTGAAGGTGCCCTCCACGTGTATAATCGTACCCCGAATGCCCTAAATGAACAAAACAGAGTAATTTTTCCCCCAAATCAACCAAAATTCCCAATTTGCGCTAGAACCCTAAAAATCCTTAACCCACCTAATCTGCAAGAATAATCTATCTTGTAGTCATTCCATCTCCAATACGCAAGCGTAACGCCCATTTGAATCATCCAAAGTAAAAACCCTAGCTTTAAGCCCCAAATCGACAGAGCGGAAATTTACAGAAGATGGTGAAGAGACGTGACAAAAAATTAATCAACTTCCCACCACCCCGATATGGTAAGCTCTTGTTTTTTATCCTCCTTATTTTCTGTTTTGTTTGTGTTCTCAAATTTCTGAGCACTGAAATGAGGGCTTTTATAATCGAGTTTGTGGTCCACCCTGTCATGCTCGTCTATTTTTTATAATTGTTGTGGCTTTTTTTTTCTATTTTTTCTATGTCCTTTCATAATTGTTGTTGAAAACTGAAATTTGGGGGGTTGCATTTATGTTGTAGTTGAGGCAGACATGTGGGGTATATGGTTCTTTATTTTGTTAGTTTTGTGGTCCTGAGTCAATACTTTATGTCCTAAATTGCCAGCTTGCAGGAAATGAGTGTTTTTTAATAATTTTTTTGTGTCTTTTTTTGTTGTTGTTGACAGATTCAAAAACCCCATTCATTTCAATTGCGATTCATTACGGAGGTGAGTTCATAACTTACCCTTTGGCTGAATATAAGGGTGGATCATTGATTGTATATGATTTTGTAGAACCTACGTTGATTACCCTTGAAGATTTGCAAAGGTTTACTGAAATTGAGTTAGGTGATTTCAATAGGAGGTTCTTCTTTAAGCAAAATAATGGGTTTAGATTGTTGTATAGTGATGAATTATTTAGAGAATGGGCAGTGTTGCATGTACCAGTTAAGACATTTCATGTATTTGCTGAAAAACTAGAGAAAAATGATGATGATGAGGTTGTTGCTAATGAATTTCCTGAGTTAATGAATGCTGAATGTGGTGATGTAAATGTTAATTCTGATGATGAATTATCTTTTGGATTGTCTGATAGTTATTATAGTATGCCTAATTCTGATGAAAATGAAGAAATTGAGGAAGTGGATATGGGTAGGGTAGAGGGGGAGATGGAGATGGGGACTGAAATGGGGAGGGAGACAGGGGCTGAAACTGGAATTGGGGAGGCAGGGGATGAGTCTGATGAATCTGATGTGAATGTAGATGGGGTGAACTTTGATGAATACAAGGACTCCGATGGTGAGGATAGACAACCTAATTTCCCAATTTTCAACAATGAATGTGTGTATGATCCTATTTTCTCTATTGGCTTAACTTTTAGTAATAAGGAAGAATTTAAAAAGGCTATTAACTCTCATGCTGTCAACACACATAGGTCCATCAAATTTACTAAGAGTGATCCTTGTAGATGTTATGCAATTTGTGCTGATACTACATGTGGGTGGAGGGTCAATTTGAGGAAAGTTGCAGGTGAGAATACCTTTAGGGTCAGATTGTACAATGAAATACATACTTGTGCCACCACTAGGAATGTAAAAAATGTGAAAACAAAATGGTTGAGTGAGAGATACATGAAAAAATTTATAAGTGATCCAAAACGAAGAGTGCAAGGGTTTAGGCAAGACATAATTGAGGAGATTGGGTGTAGTGTGTCTAAGGATGTAGCTTATAGAGCTAAGAGAAGGGCTCTAAAGATGATAGAGGGTAATCCGGATGCCCAATATGGTAAGCTTTGGGATTATGCACAAGAGTTAAGAAGAAGTAATCCTGGGTCCACAGTCATTTTAGGGACTGAAACTGATAATGATGGATGCAACAGGTTTGACAGATTTTATGTGTGTCTTAGTGCTTGCAAACAGGGGTTTAGTGCAGGGTGTAGGCCAATCATTGGAGTGGATGGCTGTTTTTTAAAAACAAAGTATAAAGGGATGCTCTTGACAGCTGTAGCAGTGGATGTCAATAACAGTATATATCCCTTAGCTTATGCTGTAGTAAGTAAAGAAAACACAGAAATTTGGGAGTGGTTTTTGAGAATTTTGAGATTAGACTTAGGCATCTACAAGGACCATGAGATGACATTCATTAGTGACAAGCAAAAGGGCCTTGTACAGGCATTTGGAGAGGTTTTTCCAGGTTCTTCACATAGGTTTTGTGTAAGGCATTTGCATGCCAATTTTAAGCTTGCAGGGTATAGAGGATTAGCTTTGAAAAATTGTTTGTGGAATGCTGCAAGTGCCACTACTGTGGGTGAATTCAAGAGGGCTATGAATGCTCTGAAGACCATGAATGAGGGTGCTTGGCAATGGTTGAATGAGAAGCCTGCTGAGCAGTGGACAATATCACACTTTTCTGAATTTCCCAAATGTGATATGTTGCTCAACAATGTGTGTGAGGTTTTCAATGCTTGTATTCTTGAAGCTAGGGAGCTGCCTATCCTAAGTATGCTTGAGTGGATTAGAGAATGGCTCATGAAGAGGCTTCAAGCTGGTAGAGAAAAGGCATCCAAGAAGTGGAATGGTCACTTATGCCCAAGAATCTCCAAAATTTTGCAGAAGACAGCTGAAAGAGTGAGTGATTGCATTCCAATCAAGGGAGATAGCAAGCATTACCAGATTGGATGTTGTGATGGAAGTTAGTACATAGTGAATTTAGATGTCCAGGAGTGCAGCTGCAGAAAGTGGAGTTTGAGTGGGATTCCATGCAAGCATGCCTTGTGTGCAATCTACCATGAAAATGAAAATCCGGAAGACTATGTTGACTTACACTACACAGTAGATGTGTACAAGCTGGTATATGCATCTTCAATCAAAGGGATAAATGGAGAATCTTTGTGGGAGGAGACACATTTTGTAAAGCCATTACCACCAATGATATCAAGGGGAGTTGGGAGACCTTCAAAGCTAAGAAAAAAGGACCCAAATGAAGACAAGACAACTAAGACTGCAAGGAGGTTGAAAAGGCAACAACAAACCATAAAATGTGGAAAGTGTGGTCAGCAAGGCCATAATAAAAAGACATGTCCAAGCAATGAGGAAGGGTGTTCTACTAGCAATTCAAAGGTACATTTTAATTTTTTCTGCTTTCTTTCAATTTGCATGTTACATCACTCTGGCATTGTGCTCTGTCTTGTAGATGCTGCGGAAGGATGCCACAGGGCAGAGATTAGAGAATGCTAATGATGGAGATGATATAAGTCTAAATTAGATTAGATGTTTGAATTAAATGATTTACTTTTCAGAGCAGTGGAATTATGAGTATTTTGTTAGATGTCACCTAGTAAGATTGTTGTTCTAAATGATTTGGGCTTGCTGATACTGGAAGTTTCTTATAATGGATTTTTTAGTACTTAGTTGGATGCTCATTGTTTCTTATGCAATCTGTTTATAGTTTGGTGAGGAAACATATCCTGATGGAGATGAGACACATATTGCAGTGGATTCCACACAACCAGATGTAATGGTATTGAATTAGATGCTACAAAATTCTTATACTGGAATTATAACTACTTAGTTAGATGCTTAAAGTTTAGATTTTGATGAAATATTATTTCTTGCCAGGACCACACTGAATTGGGGCCAACACAAGCTTCTATTGTGCAAGAATTTCCAACTCAGGAGACACAAGATGTTCCAGGCCCTTCAATGCATGATCAGCTGCAAGAGGGACAACAAACTAAAGGGGAAAAGCCAAAAGGACCTACAAGTGGAGGCAAAAAGTTTGTACTGCTGTCAGAGTTGCAAAAGAAGTCAAGGAAGGGCTAAACACTAGTTGATGAAATACTATTGTTGATTTGCCATTTTGTAGACCCTGATGTTGTTTTGGAATGATGATTAGTTAGTTAAACTTGTGTAGTTGGTGGTTTTGTTTTGGAATGCTGCTTTTCTTTTAGAATGGTGATATGTTAAACTATTGGAGACATTTCACATTTTGCTAAGAAATGCAGTGTATTTATAATGAATCAATTATAAGTGTTTTTGCTTCTTCATCTGTTTTGCACCTGGAAGTTCATGCATCACAATAATTCATCATAATAATTCATAGAGCTGCAAAAATAGCAAATTCAAAACTTGATCCAAAACTTAACCAAATTCAAGGGTTGCAAATACATTACTGCATACAGCAAGAGCATACTAACTTGATCCAAAACTAAGCCTCTTAGACAAAACTTGCAAACTACAAATCTTACAAACTACAAGCAAAAACTACACCATGTTCAACCAAGCCCAACAACAAACACTACAAACTACTGGAATACAAAACAACATTTTCAGTAGCCTTCTATGAATATTTTTGAGCTGATCAATCTCCAAACCCATTGTAGTAATAGTGTCATTCAACCTTGCATTTTCAACATCCTTTGCATTGATCCTCCTCAAGAGTCCGGGAATCAAAGCTGTTGATCTACGACACATAGGAGGGTCCTCCCAAGCAAAAAAACGACATCCATCTCTTTGCAAAATTGAAGCAAAAAATATGCCAAAACAGAATTCATATTTACAAACAAATAATGGGGTTCTACAAAAAATATTTTCAACAAAATCCTGACAAAACTACTCTCAACTCTGTAATGCATTGATGTCTGCAATATTCTATTTATGTTATAATTCATTAAAATAGCCACTCTCAACTCGATGCAACAATCAGACAAAAAAATGCCCTAAAGACAATCATAACCATTTCAAAGAGACTAAGAAAAAGGTTCCAAACCGAACCAGCTCAAACGCAACAAAACCATCACCGACACTCTCAAAAGGAAGTTGAATTACACAGCTACATGTTACTTACATTATAATTGAGGCATGAATTGAACCTTCTTCCCGGGTTTTCATTGCTCCAAGAGGTACGGATAACAGCCCTTTTTCCACAATTGCAATTCATCTCGCCTATTATGTACGACATTTTCGAAACAGAGGATGGGTTGTGCGATTTCAAGGCTTGGCTACGGGTTCTCACCAAATTGGGGGAAAATTAGGGTTCGCAAATGGGAATTTGGGGATTTTGTGTTAATTCAGCCAGGTGGAGCGAGCAAAATATTAAAAAGAAATGCCACGGGTGAAAAAAATTGCCAAATCAGCAAAATAGCCCGTTTTCGCGACAACACGTGCGTTTCACGTGCGATTTGAGCCCAATTAAGCAATTCGGGCTCAATTTGGGCAAAATTCGCGAAGCCCGAAAAATTATAGTCCTAAATTGCCAGCCCGAAAAGTTATGGTCCGAAAAGGCCAGACCCCCTAAGTTACGGGGCAAAAAAGTTAATAAACTCGGAAATTTATTAAAGGTTAATTATAAATAACCATCCAAATTATACTCGTTGTTTGCACTTAAGTAATTAAAATTTTTCCAATTGCATTTTACCGTCTCATCTATATTTGTTTTTTCCATTTTTTCAAGTTATAACTAACCATCTCAAGTTTGTATGAGTTGTAATTTACCATTGAGATCTCCAAATGTTCATTTTCTGATTAATTTTAATCACGTGCTTTGCACGCACGCCCTTTACAATTCGAGATCACCGAATGTTTATTTTCTAGTCAATTTTAGACACGTATCTCACACACCCTTTATTATTGTGGTTGTGCATTATTTAATTGGAGGTGAAATAAAAAATCCATATATGATTAATTAGATTTTCTCTAATTTACCAACTACTAAAAACATTCAAAATAATTTAGTAATTTTTTTTTTCTTTCTAAGAAGATCTTTTCTCAATAATTGAGCTTTTAAATTCATAATTGTGAACCCAATATTCAATTTAAGCAAGCATATTACATTATGATATCAAAGTAAGTCACAAATCATTATCTTAAATTAATTTAATTAAATAAAGTTTAATCAGTTGAAATAATCTAAAAAAACATTTCATTTTAAAACAAAAGTGTTCACCTTGATTTCAAGTTTCTCTTGATGGAATTTTTGAAACTTAACTTGTAAGTAAAAAAATTGTTGTTGGACATCTCATAAATTTAAGAAATCCTTAAGCTGCACTTTGGTGCCTTTCGTCAAACAAGAAAATGAATCTTAATTAAATTATTCCAAACATTGAAATGCGATTTTCAATTCGATCCACCACTCAAAATCCATCCTTTTTAAATCACGAGATTGTCCATATTTTGGATCATGCTCTTTCAATCCAATTGCAACACAACACAATTGAGAAATTTTCTTTATCGACAACTAAGATTTTTATTTCTCTCCATTATTTCCCCCTAAAATTAAACTTCAAAATATAGATATACCATCAATCCTAAAGGAGGTGCAAGATGCATGTATGATTAAAATTTGGTCGAAAAGTGAACATTTTGGGTTCTCAGATAGTAAATTGCAACTCATGCAAAGTTGAGATGGTAAATTGCAACTCATGCAGAGTTGAGATAGTTAGTTGCAACTTGAAATTTTTGAAAAGACAAAAGTACCCTTATTATTAAAGACGTGCAAAGCACGTGACTAAACTTTGCAGGAAAAAGAAGATATGGTGATCTAGATGGTAAATTGCAACTCACGTGAATGTGAAATGGTTAGTTACAATAAAAAAAAGTTTGATTACTTAACTGAAAAAATAGGTATAGTTGGAATGGTTATTTACAATTAACTTATTTATTAAGCATATATTATAATGTGTTGTTTCCCGACCTTGCATTAGAAGAAGATGATATGATGAAATTGATTTCCTAATTCCAACTAAGTAGTTGCTAAATTTAAACAAGTACTATAAATTATAAAATTCATTTAGTGTTACTTTTGAATAAGTTGCGTTTTCTATTCTTATCGATCTTTTGAAGTGGTGGGCGAGAATAACTATCAATTTCCCTATTTTGATGTATTATGATTTTTGACTATACTTGCAAATGAGATATTGGTTACTCTCGCCTCATCATCTCAGTAAAACATGCTGTTAATTAACGTTGGAGGTCATATTTTGAGTCCAAAAAGATTGAAATTGACCGTTAAGAATCTATAAAACGTAACACTTCTTGAAGATTAAACAAGAGTCGAAAAATGTTAACAAGATCATTGATACTACCATATTAGAAGAAGATGAAGAAGACTTCTATAGATACAGATCCATCACATAATCTGTTAGGAATTTATCTTAGAAATTCATATAATTTTAATAATGACAAAACTCCTCCTTGTTAGTTTAGTCGTATAATTCTTCCCATATTTAGATCGAGTCTCTGTATAAAAATGTTTAGGACGAGTCAAGGCTCGCACATGAAAGTCTGCTTATGACGGATGTGCATGAAGGTGTGTTGATAATGGAAGGTGTGTTGATAACGGAAAGTCGGTTTCATAAGAAGCAATCTTGTAGGGGGAACGCCATAGAAGAAGATCTATATAAAGGCATCCAGAATCAATCCTCAAATCCGCCAAGATTGAGGAAACCAAAATCGAGCAGACACTAAAGTTATTAACATCTAGAAGAGAAGATCATCTAACCTAGTAGACACTGAAGTGAAGTTAAAAATAAAAGTTGGAAGACCCTGTAAGTAGTTGACCCTTACTCATCAAGCACAACTGACAGAATATCAGAAGACCACTTACTCTCTAATCAGCTCTTAAAGTGTTGAGGACCATTGATACTTGCATTCATCCCAATACATTAATGAAGTCTCTTAAAAAAAAGTAGGCAATGTGTGAAAGTAAAAAACACAGCTGATATGATAATAGAAGTCTGCTCCCAACCGTCAAGATAACTGTTGAGAACTACCTAGTACAAATCAAAAGATGTTATACAACTAAAGTTATCTGAAGACAATACAAGAATATTCAGTTGAAACACGTGTCTTGTTACTTCTGAAAGTGGAGAGAATCAAAGAAAGACTGTAGAAGATAAGTGAAGTTTACGTTAGACACAAGAAGGATAAGGTCAAGTTCCATACATGTCTCCTGACAAATAAGTACCATTGACCTTAAATACTATATAACTTCTCAGATGAACAACTCTTTTACTAAAGATCCTGATCAACAAGGACGAAGAAAAACCTAAAATCATAAAGCATGTCCAAGTTCAAAAATCAACCTCTCTAACAACTGGAATTTCAACTCTCTTATAAATAGATGTTATCTCTCAAACTTGAAGACCACAGACTCCTACCTGAAGAAATCTCTCATTGAACACATTCAAATCTACATGGTTCATCATTCTCATCAAGCAAGAAGCTCAATCTTTCTTTATTGTTTATCACTGTATTGAGTTGAGAGATACTACATTAGTAGAGATAAACCTCAAATCTTATTTCTAATATTTGTTTCTCTTGAAGAGCTAAAGTGTAGAACTTTCAATATCTTTTTATCCTTGAAATAGAGGTTCGGTGCTTCTTGGTGAGAAGGAGTATTTCTCCAGTTTATGGAAGAGCTTTCCTCATTGAGATGGAGTATTTCTTCAGTCGAGTTCCCCAGGAAATTGGGAAGAAGTGTTTGTTGTACCTCTGTTAAGCGAAGCTTGTAACTTATTGTTACTTTGTTAGTGGATTCCTCTGTTTTGGGAAGAGATGACGTAGAAATATTACACTACCTTCAAACCTCTATAAGTCAACTGTATATTTACTTGCTTTCTGATATTCTCTGCTCATATTTACTTATATCTACTTAAATTTCTTAAATATATTTTGTGTGTCTACTTGCTATCTATCTTATCTTACACCAATCGACCTTCATAGCCCTTAGATGAACTTTGTGCATCCTTGATACGTCTTATCTCAACCGATAGAACAAGAGTCAAGCCCCTCACATTTCCGCACTTTGATTTAAGAAAGGCTTTGCTGCTTTCATAGTTTTACGTTTCTGTTTCAGCTGAGATTTTGTTTGTCTGCTAAGCTTTGCACATACATCTCTATTCATATTGCTTGCTAGTAGACCTGTCTATCGTCTTTGTTTTACATCTCAATTGAAAAAGGAACAAAGTCTTTCACTCCCTCTAGACTTCTTTTGACTATTTCGAGACCTACATAATCCTCTACCGAAACTCATCCTTCCAATTGAATGTAAGTTTAAAGTATGTGAACTTGGATTCTTTAATATTTCAAATTTTTTTGGTGAAACAGGCAGTTAGAAGTGAACCTTCAGTTTAGAAACCGAAACCAAGATCCCAACAATGCAATTTCAGTTAGGCTCTTCATGGTTTTTGGAACCGAAACCAACGGTTTGAACTATTTAAACAACCAATGCATACAAATCGTTCATTGCAATGAAGAAGATGAATATATATTTATATATATAACAGCTATTGAGACAGTAGCTACATTAGGAAAAGATGATTCTTTGTTTACCTAAACTCCCCTCAAATGCTATTGAACAAGAATATATCATACAACATGAATATATGTTACATCTTGATTTAGAATTCAATCAAGAAACACTTTCCAATCTACTTTGTGCTTGTAATCTGCAACCCTAAGCTAATAAGCACTCGTGAGCTTCTATAAACGTATGGATTGATCTCGTGGGACAATTCTTGAACCAGGATTAAGCTCCTATTCCAATACCTGAGCAGGCCATAGCTTTTTCCACATGGAAATCTCTTCATTGCCAGAAAGTTTCCGAATTCCACCATAAAATCCATCAGCCTCGTTCCCCACTTCCCGATGGTCTTTCCTACTAACAATCGTTCTTCTCCAACGAGAGCCATGAGCGTACTGGTTGAACTCTAGGACCACCATGTCTGCACCCCATGTTCGGTGTTAGAAAACTTCGATAAATTTCAATAAACAAAATGCAAGTACTACTATTAATATAAAGAAACCAAACATCCATCTTTTGGTAGAAGATCCAAATATAGAACAATGTAACATATACAATAATGAGTTTGATGTTAGAGAGTGTAGTCTAAGATATTTATTATCCATCACTTAATGTGCGATGTATCTTCTTGATGAAACAATAAGAATATAATTGATGGCCTTGAAAGGTGACAAATGGGTAAATCAAACAATGGGAACAAAGCTTGCAGAGGAAAAGCAAGTCTTTTTCAACTTTGCTGGCCATAGGTGTCCCATTGAGACAAGCACTTATGACTATGTTGGTAGAGAAAACGACAAATGAGAGACAAGTCGTTGAGACGACCAATTATACACACAAGGAAAGACCCACATGCAGGAGAATGGGAATCAAGAAAGGGCCTACTTAGATGCATTATAAATTAATATTAGATCTCCAAAAACAATATTTAGATTCCCCTTGTTTGGTCCTCAACATTTAGCATAACTTATATATAATACGAAATAACAATATCCATAGAGTTTGTGTGGAAGGAAGTCATGGTACCAACTCACCACTATGATGGCATCTGCAGTAATTGGCATCACCATCACATGTTTCCAAGTGGCCTACAACACCATACCACCAACCTGTATTTGAAAATTCAATTGAGTATTAATATCTATAAAGTAATAGATGAAACAAACATTCTACACTCCACAATCAAGATTGAATTTTCAATAACTAAGTCAATTAAGACGGACTTAGTGCATCATATCGCTTCTTTTGTGAAGCTTCTTAGCAAGATATTAAGCAACTAGGTGAAGATAATTGAGCCTTATAGGTAAATATACCATATGGGAATTCTTTGTTTCTTCTCCATTGGATTTCCATTTGATCACCCGGGTGGAGATCATATAAGCAATTGGAGATATGAAGGTCGAACGAAGAAGTATCGACAGGTGGAGCTCTAAGTCTATCCCATTTCACACCACTTTCTATTGCAATACTAACTCCTCTTGTTCCATGTGGTGGATACCTAAACACAAACAACACAAAGTTTATAGCACTATGAACATCATTACAATTCCATCAATGAAAGAATCATCATATATTCAATCACCTAGCACGAAATGTGTCCGTTTTTCGATCATAGCTGAGCATAGCATCATAACATGATAGCATAAATCCAACATGACCATTCTGCAAACAACACACAACACAAAAAGCTTCAATAATACCACCAAAACAGGTATTCATTCAATCAGAGAATTAATATTTAATACCTCACGGTTATAGACCTGAGCAGGGAACCAAAATTCTCCAGATTCAAGAGCAAGATACCAAGACATTATAGAATTCGCACTAGCACTACAACTCTTCTTCTTACTAAAATTGCTAAAAGTAGATCTAATCAAAGCAAATGGCCATAAATGAATGAGAAAGGCAATGGATCTCTTTTCTTTCCCTTGATTGGAAAAGATTGAGCCTTTTCTTGAAGAAATATGAGACTCCCACTCTTTAAAAGCAGAAGAGCCAACAATTCTACCCCATTTGTTGTTCAAATGCTTTTCCCAAAGATGATCACTCATACACTTCTCTCTTAAAGAGGTGCAAACACTGCTCATCCTGCAAAGCCCATCTGGAGGAAGCTTCTCAAGAATACATTCCAGCACAAGGTCAGGCAAATCAAGCACTGAAATCTCTGAAACCACCTCAACTTTGCTGGTTAAATCCTTCTTCCTAGGTGACATTCTTGAAGTGTAAACAGAGGGAGTCAGGGTTAAAACTGTCTTTTTGATGGGCTTCATAGGAAGAGAGATGTAGAAGAGGATGAAGGACAAAGAGCAAGTGATCAAGAAGAGAAGCATTTGACAAGAATAATAGCTAACTCTACTAAGATTAACAATGGAAAATCCTCTGCTTTCTTCTTCTTCAACACCAACCAGATCAATGGCTTTTATTGGTTTAGAGGCTAGAGAAGCCAACCTACCCCAATTGGTGGGGCCCTTCAAAAGAAAATTAAAATAGGATTATCTTTGGACACGCATCAAGATTCTTGAAATAAAGCTAGCAAAAAATCTTGCCTTAAGCAGACACTGTATCTAATCTAGAAAAAAAAAAACATTTATTTTAGGGGGAAAATGTCGATTGGTAGATCCACCTTGAGAGAGCAGAGCAGGTGTCCGAATACCAAGAGTTTTTACTCACGAATCTAATATTTATCATCCATTGATACATTGTGAGCAAATGAACAAGAATACCACATTACATATAATGTAAATTTCTTTATACCATTTAGTATAAAATTTAAATTAATTTCTATTATTATTATATTTTAAAGTAAAAAAAGTCACGTGATTAAATTTAAAGTGATGTTAGTTTGACAAGATTAAAAATTCACGATTGACTCATTTATATACACAATTTTTATGTATCTTATATTTTATAAGGTTACACGAAAATGGATCAATTTTTATGTAAAAAATAAAATAAAATTTTAATATTTTTTTGGGGTTACACGAAAATAAAATCAATTTTTGTGTAACTCTTATATTCAATTTTCGTGTAACCCTATAAAACATAAGATTACACGAAAATTGTGTATGTCAGTAAGTGTGTCGTTATTTTTTATTTGACGTGGGGTAGATGACTCCATATGTCCCATCAAATGAAATAAAATCAGGGTATTTTTTACTTTTATTAAAAATTATGGTATTTTTGACATTTTCTTTTCTTGAGTTGTAGAAAGAGATCACTTTATATTAATTGTGGTAGTTTCAGCAACAGACTCTTAATATATATATATATATATATATATATATAATTATGTTTGTTTCAATTATTGATCGAATTTGATTATATTCATTAGATTTATTAAATCGACTTGAATAAATGGTGATAAGCTATCCACCCACCCACCCACATGGATAGTCATATTGCAAGATTGAAAGATACAAAGTTGATCCTTTTTATGTCATGAACTCATATTTTTCAAGATATGATCTATTATCAAGAAAAACAAGGACAAGCAAACAGACCCATACAATATACACTAAATAGGACCTGTATAGCACTGATTTAAATAATTAATTCAGAACCATTTATTGAAATTTAAATTCTTAAATAAAAGAGAACTGAAATGACAAAATTACCCATCATAAAATCACATGTCAGACATGTTAGGTTTCCAATGAAAAATACTGACGTCACGATCGAATTTACTGTTATTTGAAAATTTTGTGTACATAAAAGTGCTAAATGGGATATATTTCGGATGAATTTTTAATTTTTTTACCCTTAGGGCATGTACATTAATTCATTTTGGTGTGTTATTAATTAAAATAAAAGGTGTATTAATTAATGTAGGTGTGTTTTTGTATAGTTAGTGTGTGTGTTAAGTTTGAAGAATGCATTTTTGTCTCCTATTTTAATAATTGGCCGATCATTGATATAATGACACATCATCAATTAATACATTTTGCTTTTTTTTTTTCTCATCTCATCTCAATATATTTATTTTCTTTATTTTTTCTATACAAATAAATTATTATTTTTTCTTTCCTATACAAACAATTTATCATTTTTATATTATTTATACATTTTAATGTGAGTTGAAAATTTTTAATGTAATAATTAAAAAATTCTCTATACAATTTGCACTAAAATTAATACAACAAATAAAGAATTAATTTGAATTGATATAAATAATAGAATAAGAATGGTAGATAGTGACCGCCCTTCCTTTAAATTTGGTAGAAATTGAAATTGTGGTTCAAACTATAAAAGGTAATTCAATTGGTCAAATTTATTACTCTACTTTCTCAAGTGAAATTGTAGATACACCTAATTTCCAATTGTAAATACACCTAATTTTCAATTCATAAAAATGGTGGATAGTAACCACCATTCCTTAGAATTTTACTACCAATATGGTTCTTCTATTTAAACTAAGTAATTATATATAACTTTTTAATTAATAATTTGGACAAGTGTTTTAGTTAAATGTTTTCAACTTAGACCACTAAAATGTAAGTTCTTGATAAATATAATGAAATGAATATTTCAAGCATTATTATTTTAAATCTAATTACCCCAATCAATTGGATCAAAATAATTTTTTCTATACTTGGTATAGATTTACTTTTGGTCAAATTTATTACTACACTTTCTCAAGTGAAATTGTAACCACCATAAAAATGGTGGATAGTAACCACCATTCCTTTGAATTTGGTAGAAATTGAAATGGTAGTTCAAACTACAAAAGATAATTAATTGGGTGACGTTTGTAAAGGCTTTCCCTTGTCCAGAGGATGCGAAAAGACGATTGTTTAAGGAAAAACAAGAATCAGCAAGAAAGGATGTCGAACGGGCATTTGAAGTACTCCAATCACGATGGGCAATTGTCAGAGGACCAGCTCGTTTTTGGTATAAGAAAAGGTTAAGACATATAATGTTAACATGTATTATTTTGCACAACATGATTGTTGAGGATGAGGGAGATTTAGTCACGAATTGGTATAACGACGAACGTGATGAGCCTGCACAACCCGTCCAAGGATCACCCCAAGAATTTCGAAATTTTCTTCGAATGAATTCCGAACTCCGTGATAATCAAATTCATCACCAACTTCGAGCGGATTTAGTTGAACACATTTGGACACGATTTGGGAACTTGTAAAATTTAATTGTTCATTTACATTAATTGTATTGTAATATTAATTATTTATTTTCAATTAATTGCAAGTTATATCTATATCTTTTTTTATATAATTAATTTTTTAAAATAATATTTAAATATTATTAATTATATTTTAATGTGAATTGAAAATTATTAATATCATAATTAATTAATTCAACATACAAGCAATAAATAATTACTTTAAATTGATATAAATAAAAATAAAGAATAAAAATTAGTGGATCATGGGACCCACATGTAATGATTATATTTGTGTAAAATTGATTGAAATTTATGTTAAATTGATGTAGATGTGTGTTTTAAAAAAGTAGATATTTTTAATTAGTGTGGTGGCATGTGGACCCCATACTAAAATGGTGTGCTAAGAACACATTGATGTAGATGCTCTTATATATATAAAAAAAATATATATATAACAATTAATATAACTCTTGAATTATAACTTACTTGCCATAGATTACTGAAATTTAATGAAGTTAGATATTAGATACTCTTGTTTTTGCTATAATAAAATGGTGGTTGCTAGGTTTTACCTTTTAAGTGATAAAAAGTGGAGTAAGAGTATTTATTATAGCAAATATCTAAAGAAGACAAACTTTTAACGTTTCTATATCAAGAGCAACTCCTAACAGGGGTGTTCTTGGCACCCATTAATATGAGTTTCACGTGTCAAATTATTTCTATAAACACACTTATATTATTTTTAATATTAATATTCATTACTCGTGAATTCTATCCATCAACACATTTTTATTTTTATTTACATCAACTAAATATATTTATTTTTTAATTAAATTTAGAATAATTTATTATTTGAAATATATTAACTTATAAAATTATTGTTACTGATTAGAAATATATATTTATATATATAAGGTTGAAATTAAAATTACATATATTATTGTTTCAAATTTTCGAATAATATATTTATTAAAATAAAGTAATATAGTACATTAAAAAATTAAATATAAAAATCAACCTAAAGTATTGACTTTTTTTTTTTAATTTGCAAGTTCATTAACTTTTTAAACCGATTACAATCCTAAATTTTCGCAATTTATCAAAATGCAACATTTTTTTCATTTTCGAACATATTCTGCTCTAGATTCTCAAAACGGTGATGATATTTGGTGAAATGTTTTGGTATGAGGATTGATATTTGCCATTTAGTGTAATGTTTTAATATAATAATTGTTAATACTATCCCCTTCCTGTTCGTCGGAGCTACTCGTCTGATTTTGTAGATGATCCATCGGATCCTTCCGAATCAGATTCGAACTCTTCTTCATATATGCTTTCATCTGAAGAGATGTCCTCGAACTTGTAAACTGGCACCAAATCACTATAAAAAACAGCATCTCGGATGTCTTTCGTAGGCTCGAACTGGCACACATCCTTCTCCTTTTGTGGGCAATCGGGCGAAATATGGTCTCTCGCACCGTATGTCCAGCAGTTGCAATCTTTGAAACTTTCATTTGTACGAGTATGAGCTCGTTTGAAAGTTCTTCTTCTAGTTGTTCCTCCTGTTGTCTTCCCTGTGGATCTAGATCCCTGTGAAGAAAACCTGGAAGGACCAGACTTTTGACCAGATTTGTAAGATCTAGCCTTTGATTTGGACCACCACGATCTTCCTTATTTGGAAGGTCTCCTGTATGATCCACCAGCCTTAGATTGAAACCCTCCTTTGAAGTGTTTCTTTCTTTTTCCGTGTCTTTCGCGACTTGTTTCTCCAATGATACTGAGAAAATCATTGTTGTCGCAACAAAGAGGGGTCTTTTTCATCATTCCTCTCAGTTTCTTCTTGTTCTTCTGTAGTGTCGCTTGTTGACACCACTCTCTTATACTATCCTTGAAAAAGGACATCCTTTTGGCCACTGAATCAATTATGTCTGGAGGTATCCTGTAAGTTTGCATAAGCATTTCTCTCCATGAACTGCAGATTTTTGCAAAGAATAAATCTGTTGCCACATTCCATGGTACATCTGCTTGGAAATAATATTTGCGGAACCAATATATATATTCATCCGCATAACCTATATTTCTCAATTCAAGAGCAAACAAAGCTTGCGTATACTCTCTTTTCTTCTCATCTTTTCTTTCCTCAAAATATACATCCCCAAGGAAACATATTTTGAGTAAATGACCCATCCTTTCGATAATTGTAAAAATATTATTGTTGGATAAGATCTCTTTTTTGAGAGGGTCTTCTGTCATTTCCCATGCCCTCTTGGCTGAACCTTTCAACCTATTTACCAATAATTGGCAAAAATGTTTGTTATCAATGTCCAGCGCCGATGAAGCAACCTTCATGGATGCCATCCATTCATCTATCAAAGATTCCATATTTTTGAAATCGATGATGTCTGTTGTGAGCATAAACCCGAACGGATGTATGGGTTCGAGCATCGTTTTTGCCCAAGGGCTATTGGATGCCACCTTAGCACTTCCTGGTCGTCTCTTGTGTTGTTGGGCTATGTATGCACCATAGTCGACTTCGTCCTTCTTCCAAGGTTGTTGAGGAGCGGGTACTTCTGGTATTCCAGCACTCGTACTCTCTTCCTCCTATTTTGGAATATGATCATTCATCTTGAAATTTACCAGATCCACAATTCCTAGGTTGGAAAGAGATTTAGTCAATTCTGCAAGATCTACTCTTGAGACTTCCATCCGACTTGTCTGATGAGGTCAAGTAGGAGTTCGTCGTTGTTTTTAGACTTCGGAACTTCCGTAGCCTTTTCTTTGGAGATAATTGATAAGTCTCCGAACGAATCTCTGATACGTTCGTTCATTGATCTACCAGTTCCCTTTGGTAACCTTCTTTTCAGATCTACAATTTCTTGTTTTAGATCTGAAACTTCTCGTTGGATCTCGGATAGAGATCGGAACATCTTCTCCATCTGTCCACCATAATAAATGATGGTCTTTTGGATCTCCCTAAAGTCTTGGGTGACCTTAGATGTGTTTGGAACAATTATGTTCCATTCTCCGCTGGATGTCATTTAATGATATCCTGCACTTGTATTATCTCGAAATATTTTTGGATACATTTTCTTGATTTTCTCCTCCGTTAGGCACAAGAAAATAATATTGTACAACATAATTTAATCTATTTCTTCAATAAAATATGGCTCTGATACCACTTCGTGCATCGGATCTTAATAAATATAAATCTTGGAAAAACCTCTATTAATATTGTTTCCAAATAATAATCACCCAATACATGACATTGTTATACCTTTCAGACCAGATCACAAGTATAAATACGAGTGTTTTTTGGGGCACGAGAAAGGTTTCTAGCCAAAATACCAAGATAATTATATCCGGTTTTTTAAAACATACTTTAGCAAAAATGGTTTGGAAGACATAAATTAAGAGTGAAAATAACATTTAGCATAGTGTACTTTTAGGGGTAAATTGGTCTTTTACCACTTTTGTGGCATTTTGGGATAATATTATAGGCTTTGTGGCATTTTGGGATATAGGATAAGGATTTGTGGCATTTGGGGGTATTTTCTCTAGAATTTAATCCCAATTAAATTCATATTTGTTCTATAGATTGAAAATTTTGGATTTAGATTGGGCTCGGGTACAAAATGCAATTATTGGGGTTGAGGAGAGTTTAATAAACCTACCAAAAGTGGTGGATTTATTAAACCCATTACAAGTGTTCTTTTCGTATTTTTATTACTCTATCATTTTTGTTCCACGTAATTACAAAATATCCTCATATAAATTGGAGTTTTCTAAGGGTATTTTGATTTTATTTTTTTAAACCCACAACAAACATTTGAACCAAACAAAATTTTAATATATAAACCCAACTCAAAAGATACCACAACATTAAACAAATATATTAAAAAAATTAACTCAATTTAACCCAAATAGTGCAAACTCACCACAATACAACTAACTTGACTTACCTAACACACAAACCTAACATGTATGTGTTAATGTGTGTGTTTTTCATGAATTTTTTTTTGAGAGTTTTATACTCAACAAAAATTGAAAATTCTTAATTTCACAGTAAAAAAAAAGTGTTTTTATTTTAATTTTTCAAATGTTCTACATGATCGTTTTAAATATATTATATAAATATTTTGAATTAATGACATTCTTCAATATTAATAATTGAATTAAGTAAATACATTTAATATAAATGATAAAACATTTATTTGAACGTGAGAATGCAAACATTTAATGTCATTTCATCTTACTTTATTGTAAGTGGGTTTGGCAAACCCCAATAGGAGGAATGTATATATAGTTTATACGCTTTTGTAGTGGAAATAATTATTTTGATCATATTTATATCGTGATTTTTTTAAGTCACTGACATAACAGCTCGTATTTTTTTGGTGACAATTAATCTAAAAGAAAAAAAAATGGTTAAATAAGAATTTCCCTTGTATATTTTAAGTTAAATTGAAAACTATTTTTGCCCGATAAAAAAGAAAATAGCTAAATATATTAATTTTCTTATATTTATCAATAAAAAACATTATAATATTTGTATATGAGTGTTTTAATATTTTCTCCTTTAGTTATATATATAAATCCCTACTAATAAAATTCAAACTGATCATAATTCAATGACAAATAAGGAGACTATTAGGTATGTTCAAGAGTAGAGACGTAAGTTCGAATTCCAGAGGCAAAGAATATATTATCTCCTAGTGTAGGACTTTGTTGGTAATATTAATGGACTCAATCTCAAAATCGGGCATGATAACAATCTTCGATATTAGTGGATTCAACTTGAAAATCAATTTAAAATCAGACATGATAACAATCTTCGATATCAGTGGATTCAACTTGAAAATCAATTCAAAATCAGGCTAGTAGCTAGAATTCAAATCTTAGGGTATGCAAACATGTTCTCTCTTAGTGTAGGACTTTGTTGGTCATATTAGTGGATTCAACCTCAAAATGATGCATGATAATAGATCTTCGTTATCGATGGATTTAACTTTAAAACTAAATTATTGACGCACATACAACAATTTACAAAGTAACAGCTTCGAGGAAATCGAAGGATATTTAATTTTAAAATTGAATCATTGAAACACATCTAGCAATAATAACAACTTTAAGAAATCAAAATTGTTATCTTTGAATTAATTACACATGAACCTTGAGCTAAATCATTCAAAACAAATGAATAAATAAATTAAACATCTTTTCAATGTCTTGATGAAATGCTCAAAGGAAATCTCTTTTCCGAGCAATTCTTTCTACAAGATCGATACTCTATTAATTCAAGAGTAAATTGTAGGGTATCATTGAGTTGGTATCAAATCAATGTTGAAAAGCGGAAAAATCTTCATGTTCAATTTTCTTTTGAGATAACTTTCTTCAATATATGTCTGTCATTTTTGTATATTTCTTAATTTACATCTCATCAAATTAAGGATCGATAATATAGATGAGAGGAGCTCTTTCATGTCTCCCTCACCAAAAGAGTAAATTGTATTATAATCTCCTCCATTAATAGCAATACCCCATTCTTTCCCAGCAAGGGAAGAGAAAATATATAAGAAAGAAAAATAAAATGCCAATATGATTTTGGGCTTACATAAAATGCGCAAGAATAAAAATGAGAAAATAAAATATATTTGAATTTGGTCAGCTAATTTACCCTTAAAATAGGAGCGAGAATAGGCTAGGTCTATTGTTACACAATTATTTCTATATACCAGGTGCGCGGACCCTAAATCCGTGCACTCGGGTCAACCCGACCCAAAAGTGCTTTTCACGCGTCCCCACGCGCCCAAACTCTAACTCAAAATTCTAGTTCTGCTGTATATTGACATAACCTTTTAGTTTAGCGAATTTAACCTTTTAGTTCTATCCTTATAACCTTTTAGTTATATGCACATAACCTTCTGCAGTGGTGAGTAGTGAAAAAAGTATAAGTTATTCACTCAAAAGGTTATGAAATTTATACATAAAGGTTATAGTATTACAATATAAAGGTTATATCATTACAACATAAAGGTTTCGGCTATATTGAATTTTTATAGTGAAAAAACTATAAGTTATTTATTAAAAAAGTTATGAAATCTGTATATAAAGGTTATACTATTACAACATAAAGGTTATATTATTACAACATAAAGGTTTGAGCTATATTACATGAATTTTTATAGTGAAAAAAGTATAAGTCATTCAGTGAAAAGGTTATGAAATCTGTATATAAAAGATACACTATTACAACATAAATGTTATATTATTACAATATAAAGATTATGACAAAAAAAAAAAAAAATTTGGCGCGGATCCGGGTTAAACCGGACCCGACACGACCCGCGTGTCCAGTTGTATGGATCATGACCCATGCAATTGGTGCACAAAAACACTACTCATATTGTTAATATATGGTTAGTCTAGGCTTAAATTATAAATATTATGCTTAAGTATGACATGACATGTTGTATATGAAAGATTTTGTTTTAGCCTAAAACTATTTAATACCTACAAAATTATCTAATATAAATTTTTTTTTAAAGTAAACTTTCATTTATTAGAAAATTACACCAAAAAACATGAAAACAACATAAGGTTTAATATATATATATATATATATTATAGACTACTAATATATACAAATTATCAAAATTCTAAAACATATAATATATCTTCATTTATAAACTATCTGTTTATTAGGTATATTAGGTCTTTTTATAGTTCAAGACTAACTTACATTTACTAAACAAATTACTAAACAAATTTAGATGAATTAGACCAATAATAGGTTGGGGCATAGAATCAAATAATCAAGCTCATTCCCACACCTACCAAATGATATATACTTAATAATTTTAATTTTGATCTTTTATGTAAGACCTTTTCTATTTTTTGACAATCAAATGCACTTTTTTCAATTTTGATCCTGTATGTTTCAATTTTTTCTACTTTCAGTTAAATTTTGATCAAAATTCCTAAAATCGCCAATGCCACATGAGATTTCCCAACAGTCATCCGATAAAAATTGGATTTAAATTGAAACATATATAACCAAAATTGGAAAAAATTGTAACATATATGATCAAAATTGAAAAACTTATACTTAATTGTCCAAAAATGAAAAAAAATTTAAATATAGAATCAAAATTGCAATTAACCTAAAAAATTAAATGAATTAATAGTGGTCAACAACATGCTTAGATCTATTGAATGAAAAAACTGGATCACGTATCTACAATCACCAAGATCTAAGATATTAACCCTCTTAACCGGTCTCCACCTTTCTGCAAGTCTATTTTTCATTTGCCAAAAATTGATTGATCTCTCCATTAGAATTAAACGCCCAATAAATCAAAAAATTAGATATATATTGATTCATTTCATGTGTTGCCATCTCAACGAGTTCCTCATCTTCTTCATCCAAAAATGACATTCATTAAATTGGTATATCCATTAATAATTCAAAGAACCCTCGTAAACGTTATATTCAAGCTCGACAGCTATGAGAGGATATTACATCAATTCTAATTTCAAATCATCTAAAAAAGAGCATGATTATTTTGTAAATCTATGTATTTTCACATCATCATTGGACATGTCACATGAGCTTACACTCATTTCAAAAAACCGATCAAAATCTTGATCATGTCGAAATCTTAACTAAAAACCAACAATTATAAAACAATTAACAGATATAACAAGATATTGTATGTTTGGACTTCATTTGACTATTAGGCCAACAATCTTCCAATTACGATTTTAGAAAACCTTACTCAACATTGAATATGCGTATAATAGAAAATTGATTAATATAATTGGTCTTTTCAATAATTTTCTTCATTCTAGTGGAAATTCTAATATACCTATAACTAGACATGTTCAGCCGGTTCCGGTTCCGGTTTGCCGGTTCGGAATCGGCGGTTTTTGAAACCGAGGGGAGCAAACCGGAACCGAACCGTGGGGGGTTCGGTTCCGGTTCCGGTTTGGAAACCGGCGGTTAACCGGAACCGGCGGTTCAAACCGCCGGTTTCCCGGTTTTTTCCTTTTTTTTTTTTGATTTTTTTTGTGGAGCAGGACACAGTTCTGTCAAGTAGGGCACGGTCGTGCTACACGGCACGGTCGTGCCCCATTGGACAGCCTTGATTTTCTTTGAAAAATCATTGGACAGCCTTGATTTTCTTTGAAAAATGACACTTATAATGTATCTTAGAGATATAGATAAATCATAAGTATATCTTTTATTGTTACCTAGATATCTTCTTTGTCGATGTATCGACGCTATCTTATATTCTAGGTTGTTATTTAGTTTCCACCTTTGTCGATGTATCGACGTTATTTATTTTACTGGAATGGAACACAATCATTAGTTGTGGCAATTATCGCATCTCTACAATGTACAATTGAATATATTACAATGATCATGATGAATAAATGAAAGAAGAGGAAAAAATAAATTGAAAGAGCTTGAGTTTCATTTTAAGTTTGAATGTGAAATGAAAATTACACTTCCAAACTTTGAATGAAATTGTCTACGTATTCTTAATAAAATTAAGGAATCCAAAAAAAAAAAAAAATGTACAAACCGCCGGTTACCGGTTTTTGGAGAAGGCGAACCGAAACTGAACCTTACTTCGACGGTTCACGGTTCCGGTTTGGAACCGTTGACCGCGGTTTCGGTTCCGGAACCGTTGACCGCCGGTTCGAACCGTCCCGGTTTCGGTTTTTCGAACCGTTTGGGCACGTCTACCTATAACTACAAGATGTAGAAAGTGTATATATATAATTGATCTGGAATCGATATTGAAAATATTTTTCTATATAATATTTTTAGATTATTTGAGAAATAAAATAGAAACAAACTTTTAATATAATTGTTAACATCTAACTACATATATCATATATGACAATACATGCCCCTTACTAATTTATATTACGTGTCATCAACATCGATTATTTTATTCAAATACATATTATTAATAATATACAGAAAACATAATATGTTTCATGTCGGCATCACATATACATGAATTATATATTTATATGTATGCACATAATTGTATAATGCAGAAAAAAGCAGACATTTATTGACTGAGAAATCACATGGTGGTGGCGGGCCCCGCCCAAAGGTATGCTCTTCCTCTTCACTGTTGCAAGTTTGCAACAATTCGAGTGTTAATGATTAATTACATACTTCTATATCAATAGCTGTGGGGTCACTGAAATTTTTGTGAAAACTTCCAAATTGGTATTTGGTTTTTTAATATCGATCTTTAAATAAAATAAATTGTATATGGTTGAAGATGAGCCAAATCTTTTGCCTAAGCCGAAGTCCCTAAATAAATTATGTTGTTATCACAAATTTTTAAGATACGAGTGAATATTGACAAATGCAGGTCACTTGTCATCCAACTTGTGCTTATGAAGTTATTTGATCAATATCACCTGAAAATATGTGAATAATCCTAACCAGCATTGATGTGATTTAGATGATTTTGCTCAAATGTCCACTATGAACAACTTTTAATATGTCCAATCGATGATGTATAATCATTCAATTCTCTCGTTATATGGAAAGTAAAATTAATAGATGTTTTGGATTTTTGATACATTAACTGTTGACACATATTAATGTGCCCACGATGGGTAGATAAACAGGATTGGTGATTTGGATTACTCAATTTTAGTTATCATAATTGTTAGCATTTGGTTGGAATTTTACAATAGATGGAGGATCTATATATATGGGCTTCTCAAATTATGAAAAAAAGAAAGAAACAAAAAAGAAAACAATTTGTACTACATATTCCATTACATTATAGAATAAATTTTGAAATTAAAGTATTGGGTAAAGAGCGAAAATAAATGACAAATTTATTTTTTACTTTAAAACATGAGTATATTAGATAACTAATATTTGATGGTATATCTAGTAAAAATCAAAACCCAGCTAACTAACTTGTCAGTCAACATAAGGATTCTCGAGAAAAATGGTTAAAAACGAGAACAATTAGTCTAAAAATATTGTGGATTTGTAGTTCACCAATGCTAATAAGAACCATATATTCTCTAATCCCACCATCTTTAATTTAAGATTTTTTTCTAAGTTTTAACAATTTTAAACTTAAATATTAATGAAAAACTAGAAATATGGTGGGACTATTGAATATATGACAGAAATACCAATGTTAAAATTTTCCAATACATATAATAAATAAAACTTATTATTTATGTTCCTATACGAATAAAAACATATAACGAAAAAAATATAATAATGCAACTACATTATTGTTAGTCTTTAACTAGATGATAGACATAACACTAAATTATAAATAATTTTTAAAAGTATAAATAATATTTAGAATTTTGTTATTTACTATGTTTATTATTTTTCAAACCCGTCTATTATACAGATTTTATGTTTAGTTCTATATTCATAATGCATTAGTTGCTTACTTTTAAGATATTACTTGAATAATTGAAATATATATTTTGGTGAAATATATTAATTGTATTTTTATAACAAAAATTTATGTTTTAATAAATACATTGTTACATGTAAAAGATTGGACAACAGCCTTTGTCTTTCCTTTATCTTTCTAAATAGTTATTATTATTATTATTATTATTATTATTATTATTATTTTTGGTTTCATAAGAATTATTTATCCATTCCAAATCAAATTTTAAAACACAAAAATTAATACGCATAAACTCACGTGAGACGGTTCATATATAATTATTGCGAGATGGTCAAATATTATTATTTATAAACAAAACTCATTTTCACAAATTTATATGTGAATTGTGAAGTGTGAGTTATGAATTGACACGTTTTACGTAACTAGATTCATAAGATAGTCATATACATGAACCGCTCATTTTAACCTATGCTTAAATGAGTTTTTTATATAGATCATCTCATAAATTACGTAAGACGAATTAACAAACAACTCATACTTAACAATTTATATTTCATAATTGATAAAAATAAATTTTATTTAGAGATAATAATAATTGGTTTCACGTTAACTATTCATGATGGGAATGGTGTAAACAGTATTGTATGAAAAAGAATGCGATCAACTACCATATATTCTCTTTGGATTATTAGGCTACAAAGATTCCTTTGCATTTTACCTAATTCCTTTTAATTTAATATACACTATGCCACGATAACAGACGGCCTTTTGGATAATTAGTCACGGCAACTACAGTTATTAGATGATTGATCAATATAATAAATTTTTTAGATATGGTGGTTCTCCTAAATCTTCTCAAGTGAGAACAAATATTGCTTTAGCTATGATTTGGTTGGAGATACTGTCCAAGATTTGGAATAACAAATCAGGTCAACCTCAATTCTATTTAGTAATCACTTTCTGATTTGATTCCTATTTTTTATTTAAGAATAATGTTTATCTAATTATCAACCAAATTTGAGTTAATAATATTTAATCTCATGTTTAGAGGGGAATCTAAAAGTTCGAATTATTCCGCTATCAGGGTTGGGCGATAAATCCAAAGCAATAACATTTGCACGTATTGTCATAACTCTTTTTTTTTTCCAATAATTTTTATATTATATTAATCACATATTTATATTATATTAATTATATTTTAATATACAAATATCATAATTTTTATGTAATATTTTAACTTTAAGAAAAAATATCCATTTTGGCACAATTTGAACATATATACCTTTATGTGATATTACCCATACATTTATGTACTATATAAAGATACATCTAATATAACTAAAATGTATAATTAATATAACTAAAATATCTAACTAACATAATTAAAATGTATGAAATGTTAATATATCTATAAAAAAAAAATGCTAAGTTACAACCAGTATTACAAAAGGTATGACTAATATAACTAAATGTATAACTAATATAATATAGACGTATGATACCTAAGAGCATATATGGGCAAGTTTGTGCCCGTGGAGGCGCGTGATTGTACGTGGTGGATCGGGTCGACCCGAGTACATGGATCTTAGAGCATAAGAGTTTTGGTGTTATTTTTGATGAGTTAAGAAAGTGAAAGAGAGAGAAACAATAAAAATTAAAAAATTTATGATTCAAATTTAAAATACTTAATCATCATAATTTACATTTTTATAAAGATAACATACCATTTAATCTACTAAACTTATAGTTCATGAAGGTTATTGATATTCCTCATGGTTTTGACAACCCTTTTTTTTTTTTATTCTTTTCTAATTATCTTACTTCCAAATGGGAATCAATAAGTTCTCATGTTTGGGCGTTTAATATCATTAACGCTGTCTCATCTTTCATTACTTTCTTGTACTTATTTTTTAGGGTATATTACAAGAATCGTACCACATTATAATCTTTTTGGCATTACAGTATATATTAAAATCTTGAAACTTTATTGTATAATTGTATTAATTATTAAATGACCGCCATAGATATTTGGCGGCTCAATATATATAGAATATTCCCAAATTGGTCCTAATAATTCCAATCCGAGTGGGAGTATTATAGGTTCCGCCATCAATTAACTGTAACGATCATTTGGTTCGCATATTGGAAAAAAATGGTGGATGTGTAATATAATCACATAGCAAATGGTTAGGAAAAATGAGACAAAAATTTGAATCGAGATAAGAGTTAAATTTTTTTTTTCCGTAAGATGAAATTATCTGCTCCAATATTTACAGTCTTCGACAATCATCCCCAACATACAATGACTCATATTTTGTGATTGTAACACTCCAAAAGAAACAATGAACAAATCTGTATTTTGAACCCCTCTTTGGACGAGGAAAAGAACAAAAAACAAAACGAATTTCACATGAAATTCCATACATTTCAATGTACATTGGATGCATATTCAATATTTATTCAATGTGTTAATTAAAGTGGAATAGTGAAGGTCTGTTTATATATTGGGTAAGACTAAAGTCACCACACCAATTTGTTTGTACACCTCATGACTTTTCCACATCATATGGGCACCAAATGAAAATGCTATTTTCAAGTCAAAATTATGGTTTCCAATCTAATTTGTTAAAATCATATTTATTGAATCAACATTAACTTATGTGGTATATCGGCTGGAATACTGTCAAATGTCTCCTTTAATACACTCCGGTGTAGGGAAACCTGACTGCTAACAACGCCACGTACCGATTAATTGTTGAGAATAGTGAAAAATAGAGTTTTTTCCGAGTATTGTATCTGATTAAACCCGATGCACAGAAATGGTATTAGAGCCATGTTTTATTAAAGAAATAAATTAAATTATGTTGTACAATATTATTTTCTTGTGCCTAGCGGAGGAGAAGATCAAGGAAATTTATCCGAAAATATTTCGAGATAATACGAGTGCAGGATATCATTAAATGACATCCAGTGGAGAATGGAACATAATTGTTCCAGACACGTCTAAGGTCCCACAAGACCTTAGAGAGATCCAAAAGACCATCATTTATTATGGTGGACAGATGGAGAAGATGTTTCGATCTCTATCCGAGATCCAACAAGACGTCTCAGATCTAAAACAAGAAATTATAGATCTGAAAAGAAGGTTACCAAAGGGCACTGGTAGATCAATGAATGAACGTATCAAAGATTCGTTCGGAGATATACCAATCATTTTCAAAGGAAAGGCTACGGAAGTTCCGAAGTCAAAAAGTAATGACGAACTCCTACTTGATCTCATACGACAAGTCGGATGGAAGTCTCAAGAGTAGATCTTGCAGAGTTAACTGAATCCCTTTCCAATATAGGAATTGTGGATCTGATAAATCTCAAGATGAATGATCCTATTCCCAAAGAGAAAATAGGAAGTACGAGTACCTCAGTACCTGAAGTACCCGTCCCCCAACAATCCATTCCACAACAACAGTGGAAGAAGGATGAAGTCGACTATGGTGCCTATGTAGCTCGACAACACAAGAGACAACCAGGAGGGGAGAAGGCGGCATCCAATAGCCCTTGGGCAAAAACGACGCTCGAACTTACACATCCGTTTGGGTTGATGCTTACAACAGATATCATCAATTTCAGATATATGGAATCTTTGATCGATGAATGGATGACATCCATGAAGGTTGCTTCATCGGCGTTGGACATTGATAACGAACATTTTTGCCAGTTACTGGTAAATAGTTTGAAAGGTTCAACCAAGAGGGCATGGAAAATGACGGAAGCCCCTCTAAAAAAGAGATCTTATCCAACGATAATATTTTCACAATTATCGAAAGGATGAGACATTTGCTCAAAATATGTTTCCTTGGTGATGGATATTTTGAGGAAAGAAAAGACGAGAAGAAAAGAGAGTATACGAAAGCTTTGTTTGCTCTCGAATTGAGAGATATATGTTATACGGATGAATATATATATTGGTTCAGCAAATATTATTTCCAAGCTGAGGTACCATTGAATGTTGCAACAGATTTATTCTTTGCAAAAATCTGCAGTCCATGGAGAGAAATGCTTATGCAAACCTACAGGCTACCTCCAGGCAGGATTGATTCAGTGGCCAGAAGAATGTCCTTTTTTAAGGATAGCATAAGAGGATGGTGTCAACAAGCGACATTACAAAAGAATAAGAAAAAACTAAGAGAAATGGTGAAAAGAACTCCTCTTTGTTGCGACAATAATGATTTTCCTAGCATTATTGGAGAACCAAGTTGTGAGAGACACGAAAAGAGAAAGAAACACTTCAAATGAGGGTTTCAATCTAAGTCCGGAGGATTATACAGAAGGCCTTCCAAACAAGGAAGATCGTGGTGGTCCAAATCAAAGGCTAGATCTTACAAATCCGGTCAAAAGTCTGGTCCTTTCAGGTTTTCTTCACAAGGATCTAGATCCACAGGGAAGACAACAAGAGGAACAACTAAAAGAAGGACTTTCAAACGAGCTCATACTCGTACAAATGAAAGTTTTAAGGATTGCAACTGTTGGACGTGTGGTGCGAGAGGACATATTTTGCTCGATTGCCCACAAAAGCAAAAGGAGGCGCGCCAGTTCGAGCCTACAAAAGACATCCTTGATGCTGTCTTTTATGGTGATTTGGTGGCAGTTTACAAGTTCGAGGACATCTCTTCAGATGAAAGCATCTATAAAGAAGAGTTCGAATCTGATTCAGAGGGTTCCGATGGATCATCTACAGAATCAGACGAGTAGTTCCGGCGAATAGGAAGATAGACTCTAAACATCGGATAGTCTATCAGGATTCTTTTAAAAAATGACCATCTCTAACGAGACGATGGAAAAAATCATGAGACAGGATTCAACTTTAGGTCCATATGATGGATTTAAGAGAGGAAGTTTTAATCGATTTTATGATAAGATCGGAATAAGACAGCGCAAGCACCATATCATTTACCGGGTAAACTCAGGTGAGTTCTCTATTTCGATAGATCTAACCGTTAATAAAATTGAGATGCAACTTATTCTAAAAGAAGAAATTCTTGAGGAACTGAGTCATCTCAAAGAAGAAGTAGCGGTCATGATGAAATGGATCCATATTGGGACCATCGAAGTAGTGATTGAAGCTATCTTCAAGGAAGGAATTGATTTTGAATTATATTTATCTGTGATGGATAGAAGAATCAATAATATAAGAGAAAGTTGTCTTGGTACAATGGTAGGTAATTTGTATGCTGGCAAACTTATGTTTGACATTCATCCTAGGATTGCATACAACCTAGCTGACCAATATTTCAGTAGAGTCTTAACCCTTCATCAAGATTTTAAAAGAACTGATCTCGACATCTTCCATGACTCGGCACCGACATGCCTTCTCGCCACTCCTCGATGTCACCGCCGCCACCTAGGTCGTCCGCTCCGCCAGCATCCTCTTGGTTCGAGGTCCGTTCACCTTCCTCAGGTTCCGACCGCCAAGCAACCTCCACTGCGCGCAAGCATCCTCAGCTCCAAAGGCCCTGACAGCTCCCACTGCAAAGTGCTCCCGGGGGGATTCGAACCCGTGACCTGCTCTGATACCAAGTGTTGGGACCATCAAGCGCATTACCGCTACACCAAAAGGATATCCAATGGACATAGGGCGCAACTTTAATGTCTTATACTTATGTAGCTTTGCGCTCATGGATTCGAATCTGGAAGAGCCGTTCCCCGCACATATTTAAGCTCCGACCCAAGGCAGGTTGTTGGGAAATATCCCAACATATAGAATTGCATATGCGCTTTCCAATACACATCATTCGGATATGTTTCTTAGGAAAGAGTATATAGAAATTCCTATAATTTTTAAGGAATTTACAAAGGTTAGAACACCAGACCCAATCCAGATACCAAGGTTAGGGGGTGTTAATTTGCTAATTAAAGATCAACCTATTTTAAATAATAGATCGTTAAGGTTTGATTCTGAAATTAGTAACATGTTGTCCTTTTCTGAGGATAGGATTCTTAGCCTAAAAGAAAAAGAACCAAGTGAGGATTTGTATCCACAAAAGATTAGGGTAAAAAATGTAAAAATGAAATGCCCTAATAATGAATGGAAAGAAATCCATATTGTTTTTGATATATCTAAAGCTGATAATTTGTTTCCTTGTGAGGAGATATATCATTTACAACAACCAAGTATTAATAGATATGAAGACATGTTAGAAATAACAAGCTATCATGTATCTGTTACAGGAAGTGCAGCATAACCAAAGGAGTTATGACCCTTCGGTTAAGTTTTCTTGAGGAACACAAACCCTGGAGAAGAGAAGGAAAATGGATGGAGTTCAACCTTGATGGACATACAATCAGGGTAGAATAAAATCAGTTTATATGCCAGGAATGCGTATAGACGAAGAGGTTTCAAATCTCTTAAGACAAAGAACAAGTACGCTAGCTTTGTTAAGGTCCCTCCATCGGTAGATTTCACCAGAACAAAGAAGCATACAAGAAGTCATAAGACTTCAAGAGTTAGCATTTAAAATTGATCAAATAAACGCACGAATACACATGCTAGAATGTTGGAAATACAGGAGAATATATCCAAACGATCCAGAAGATTCTGAATGACAAGTATTTTCTATATATATATATCTGTAGGGATATTGTATGATCAATATAAGACAGAGTATTTTGCAGCTTATATTGACTCAGGTTCAGGCATTTGTACAGCAAAGTTAGGAGTTTTTCCTAACGAACCAGTGGAAAAAAATTTCCTCTTATTGCAGGAAGGGATTTCTCCCAGAAAATCCTCATACTCAATAAAAATATTCGAGAATTAAGAATAATGATCGGAGGCGCATTTGATACCCCTTGGTATAAAGTAAGAATGTCACATATCTATATTCATGATATAGGTGCTGGTATTTTATTGGGTAACAATTTTATCCAAACATTTGCAAAATATGAGCAGGATAATCACAAGAACCTGTTAACCCTTACTACTAACAGTGGGAGTATGATACAGGTTTTGCGGCGTGAAAAGACCTTTAACAGGATTATGCCTATTAATTTTCGCAGCAAACATGGTGATAATGAAGCAAAGTTAACTCATCCTAAAATGCAGGATAAGAGGAAATTTGGAGAAGCTCTTTTGTCCTATAGACAAGAGGGAATGGAAGAGGCACACGAAAAAGCTATTCAGTTTCTGAAAAATGTCTTGATTGAAGCTGTTAAAAGGATACTTTGATGAGGCTAATTCATTTTAAAAGGATTACAATGAAGCAAAGTTAACTCATCCTAAAAATGTTTTCATCAAAAGTCTACTTTCCCTTGAAAATGTTAAAAGGCTAATCCAAAGGAATTACAATGAAAATCCTTTAGCCTGGTGGGACAAAAACTAGATCGAAGCAACGTTGAAGGTAAAAGAACAATACCGATACGAGTTGGTTCGATACAAGCTGATTCAGATGAACCTTGAAGATTGAAAGGATATGCAAAAGATTATCAAAGAGCATATCGATCTCAAGCTGATCGAAGCAGGTATTTCTCCTTATAGTAGCCCAGGGTTTTTGGTAAGAAACCATGACGAAATAAAGAGAGGAAAAATAAGGTTAGTAATTAACTATCAAGGTATTAATAAGATTACCGAATTTGATGGTTATTACATACCAAGTAGAGAACACTTAATTGATTGCATTAAGGGATCAAAGGTGTTTTCAAAGTTCGATTGCAAGTTTGGTTTTTACCAGATTAAGTTAGAAAAAGAGTCGAAAAAATTAACTGTTTTTTTTACACCACAAGGTCAGTATATCTGGAATGTAATGCCTATGGGTCTTGCAAATGCACCTCAGATATACCAACGAAAGATGGATAATCTATTGAAAGATTATTTTGAGTTTATGTTTGTTTACATAGACGATATTCTGATTGCATCTAAAAATATGAAAGATCATTTAAAGCATCTTGAAATATTTTCAGAAGCATGTCATAAAGAAGGATTAGTGCTCTTTGAAAAGAAGGCAATAATCGCGGTTAATAGAATCGAGTTTCTCGGTGTTATTATTGACCATGCAGGAATGGAACTACAGGAACATATTGTGGAGAAAATCCACAATTTTCCAGATGTTCTCAGAGACAAGAAGCACCTTCAAAACTTCTTAGGAGTGATTAATTTTGCAGGTTCATTTATCAAGGACTTGGCAAAATATCGCAAGGATTTTCGTCTTTTATTACAGAAGGATGAGAAGACCAAATGGAAATGGGAAGACATTCTTTCCCAAAGAGTTCGTGAGTTAAAACAGGTCTGTAGTAACCTGCCAAAGCTCGTGATTCCTCAAGATAAGGATCAATTAGTGGTCTACACAGACGTTAACGATTTTAGATGGGCAACAGTGCTCATGAGAAAGACATCTACGGGTGAAGAACCATGTAGATATACAGGAGGGTTGTTTACCGAACAACAAGCCAAAGTTTGGCACATTAACGAGAAGGAATTCTTTGCAGTCTGGAAGGCCTTTAAAAATGGCTTTTATTTTTATTAGCCAAAGAATTTACACTAAAAGTCGATAATACTAATATTAAAGCTTTTTTGAAAAATAAACTTGAATCCAAGATTGAAAAAGCTCGTATTATCAGGTGGCAGACAGAATGCCAATATTATTTATTTGATATTGTCATCGTGAAATCTAATGAGAATGTTCTTGCAGATTTCTTAACAAGAGATGGACATCCTTGAAGCAGATTCCATCACAGTACGACCAAGGCACCTTAGGGAAAACCTTGAGGAGCTTTACAAGGCATTTGAGTTGCTAAGGATAAGAGCCGAAGCAGCATCCTATGTCCAAAAAGCTGATTTGGACAAGGTCCAAAAAACCCTACATGCAGCAATAACCTCGAATGTTGATTTGTGGAATGCATTAGAGGGACCTCTAAACAAGGCATGTTCACCATCGGTGATATATAAAGAAATAAACGAGAAAAGTTCATCATTGATGAACAAACAGGGTGCTTTTACACCCGAAGCAGGACATCCTTCTGACAAGAATTTTTCATCGGATACCGGTGAAGAGGCTGATAAAGCCAAATCAAGTGATTTATTGGATTCCGATAAACTTATTAATTCGAAAAGTCAGGGAAGTAATTTCAGGCAACTCAAGTCAACCCAGCACCTCTGGGGAAAAAGAGGGAGAGGTTAACCTTAGGCCCCAGACTGGCCCAAAACAGGTTAACACTAACCAAGCTGTTTCTCATTTTCAGGTTTACAAAAGAATATGGGAGAAATTAGTTACGAGAAATGAGATCAATCCAAGCAGAATCACTGCCGATTGGTCTAGCAAGTATCCAAGACTTTGGATGCTCCCGGGTGTAAACCCTCAAGACGTGCGGGAATGGTTTGACTTTGGAGCTATTGCTTCAGTATTCACTACCGCACCAAGTTTTCCAGAGATTTCCAAGCTACCGGACTGGATAGTTACTGCTGTATACGATTCATGGCAGAACAACCCACACTTGGGTCGAGGAGATGTACTGGAGCTAAAGATTATCTCAGCCGCTCCAGAAATCACAGGCAAAGAGTCTCATCCAATTTTCCAATTTATAAAATTGCAGAGACCAGACATGGGGGTGATGAACCGAGTTAAAGCACCTCCAACAAACAGCCCCTTGGTAGTCGCCCTTACCGAAGATGATATATCAACAAGGCGAGCATGGGGTCTTTGGGTCTGTCTCACAGAGATGGACAAGGTGAAGTATCCGTTCAAAATATTCCATAATTCTGCGAACGGGTCATTCTTGTTAAACTCAATGACAGGAAATACTACCAAATTTGCTGAAAGTCTCTTCGAGAACAAGAGGAAGTTGATCTGGGAAAATAAGGTTCCGACAACGGAACAAACCAGAAGAATGATATGTAACATGATACATATCGGACGTTGGAAAGAACGACTATGTTCTTACCGTCAGACTCAAGAAAAACCTTTGTTCGGGCAAGGGTTCAAAGTGAAACAAGACAAACTCGATCACCCGAAGAAAAAGGGAAAAGGAAAGGGTTTTTAGGTGATAAAAACCTAAAATGTAATAAAAGGAAGCGAGTCTAATTGGACTCGATAGTTTACGAGTATAGATGTATTCTAAACCTTCTAATCGTATAGGAATACATTATATCATGGGGTGCGCTTAGGAAAAATGTAGGCCCACCAAACACAGGAAACTACTCTCTCAGACAAGAAGTAGTGGATGGCCTCGCCATCAATAAAAGATCATCCACCAGCACTAAAGACAACCATGGTGGGTAAAAAAAAATGATGTTACACCAACAAAGTTAGTGGAATAGTGAAACAATAATGGCTCTACTCACATGATGCTATGCAAGCTGGCATGGAAGAGGATTGGAATCCATATTTGAAGTCCAGATTTTGGGCTATAAAAGGAGACTCTCATCCTCAAAGAAGATAATAGAAAATCCACACCTTCTTCTTCTTTTATAATTTTCGAGAAATCTTCTCTCTAGTTTGTAATAGTTAGCTTTTAAGCTTTCCTGTTTATGGGGGTTTCCCCTTCTCGAGTCTTAGCCATGATTGGCTAAATCAAGTTTCTCCTCCAATGGCGGAGAGTAATAGTATTGTAAAATAATTTGATTTATTTTCTTCAATAAAAAGGCTTGTTGCTCTAACACTTTGTTTCATTTATAATTCTGAGTTTAAAACCATCCAGTAGTGAGTCTCCCTGAAATCCCCGTGTTAGGCAGTTGGTCGTTGTGAAGGGGTGAAGATGGGTTCTCAAAAGGTGCGATCGATTTAGAACCATAGACTGCGGGCGAGTGGTTGGATCGTAGATCCATAAAACCTAAATCGAGATAAACCGGAAGGAGATTTTGAGACAAAGACGAGGTATGAAATTTTACTCAGTTTTATTTATATTTACGGAAACATATTTGGCCTGATTATCGATCAGAATGTGTTAATACCTGGTCTAATTGGATACGATATGAAAAAATGAAAAATGACTATTGACAGATTGGTTTTTTGATAAATTATAAATATTGATAAGAACATAAATGGTATTTAAAATAAATGAGTGGTTGAATAGTCAACATATGAGGTGTCCTTAGGAGAGAATGGAGTCCTTTTAGTTCTACTCTTATATATTTCTTGGCATCCATTTGTGAAAATGTGAAACCTTTGACTTTAGATCAATTAAGAGCATCTAATTGTGTCTTTTCACAAAAAAGACACAATTTAATGTCTTTTATTCAATATGTTCTGAACCTTCACAACTTTTAGTTGACACATCCTCACAAACACTTTTTATTTTAATAAACATCTTTTTTATTCACTCTGAAAATTCTAAAATCACAAAGATTAATATTCGTATAGTAAAATTTCGAAATTCAAATACCTTAATACAAAATAGATTATAATTAGACATTGTTTATATAATTCATCTATTTTTTATAGGACAAGATAAAGTCCCATAACTTTTGAAGGCACTTTTTCGTCCACTAATGACATCGGAAATGCAAATGATAGAGTAGTTATATGTTCTACACACTTTACAATTTCTAGGAGAAAGCTGGCACAAATACATAGTCCTCATAGTTAATCATGTTTAGGCATATATTTCATACTACTTTTTTGAGATTGTGATTTTGTTAGATCTAAGTTGGTGTACTCTTATTTAAATCCAAACAATGACACAATACACTCTCACTTAGCTAAAAGGGGTCATGATCCTCTCTTGTCTGTAATGATATTTGATCTATTTTATCATAATTAGTTGTATCAACAACCTTAAATTAACAAGGTTCCTAATACTAGGGAATTCATTCTTCAAGATGTTGCATCATGTGATTTTTCTCAATCACACTTCGATTTTCAAGTTTTTTTGATCAACATATAACATTTTGACCAACTACATTATCTTACAATTTAAATCCTTCTTTCCTCAAAAACCCAACTTTCTATACCGATTCAAAATGCGAGTCATATATATGTAAGCAAGTATGAAAGACTGGATCTTAATTATATTTTAGCTAACCAAAGTTCACATAAAGTTGAAGTAATCAATGCTTAGAAGGCACACTATCTAGAATGGTACCAACATTAATGGCCTTACTTGGATTTCTATTAGTAGTCCTTAATTCGATCTAATGGATTAGCCCCTTTTGATTTTAGATCAAAAGGTTACATAATCTCCCTCCTCGAGGGGCTCAAGTAATGGATGTTTGAGATTTATAGAGTGTTTGAGTGAGCTTATAAACTCTTTTTAAAACATTTTATAAGATGCTTAAGAGCTTATAAGTCCCTCAAATTTTTTTTAAATAAGATATTGGTAGAATATTAATAACACTCCAAATTAAAATTTAAATAAGTAATATGTAACGAAAATTTTCATAATTAATTCAAGACCCAAATGACATGTAAATTATTATTTTTATGGTTGTATAAATTAAATATAAATGATGGAAGGAATATAAATTTAAAATTTGTTATTACATATACACAAATGAATACAATATGTATATATGAATATGTGTGAGAAGAATTATTCTCCACATGAATTATCCCAACAGTAGTGTGTATATCTATTACTATTATATACTTATGAATGTTTAGTTTATTTTTTTTATAAAAGTATGAATGTTTGGTCCATTTTTCATAATGTCTAGTTTAATCCTCCTATATAACTAAATTGAATCAAATTAAAGTAGAATCCTAATTAAAGAATTTTTTTTTGTTAAGGATAGTAATGTAATTCAATATTTATTTTATTTTTCTATTTGATTATAAAAGTAAGAGTTCTTTACATTTCAAACTCTTCCTATAAAAATTACATGTTTTGATTATTTTTATTTTATAGTCTTGAACATTTTGAATCTTAGATTAAAATTAATCTTATATTAATATATATTTAAATAGCTTTTCAATGGTATATTATAAACATATATAAAATATTATACTATAAATTTAATATTTTTATTAAAGTATTGTATTGTTATAAATTATGTTCTTATGTTTTTTATTTTATTTTTCTATTTGATTATAAAAAAGCAAGAATCCTTTACATTTCCAACTCTTTTTGAAAAAAAAAATACATGTTTTGATTATTTCTCTTTTATAAGAAGATGACTTAAACTGACAATATTATCAATTACTTAAAAAATAAAATAGAAATAATTTTCCTTAATTTTATGATATTATAGAAATAAAATGTTTTTAAAATGTGACTAAACATTTTTTTGATAAATTTTAACTAAAATATTATAATCATTTCAATAATACAAAATAAAAAAAATTCAAGTAATTTTAAAATGACTAAATAAGCTCTAACTTTTCTACTAAATTTCCAGTTATATCCTTATACATCAAATAATCTATATCCTTTTATCTTTATTCTTTTCATTTTAAATTGTTGTTTCTTTAAATTTTCTATCTTTACAAATATAGACAATAAATATTTTAAAATCATCATTAACATTTAAAATTACCAAATTAATAATAAAAGATATAAACATTATTTTAGATTTTTCTAATTAAAAAATATTAAGAGTATAATTCATATTCAAATTAAGAATGCAAAATATTTAAAAAAATATATAAACAATAATATTAAAATATTTTGATAATGGGTGGAAATGACAAAAATGTAATTCAAAACATTATAAATTGTGGGAACAACGTCAGTTTTTTTTTTCAATTTTCACACTACCAGCATGTGCAAAACATAACTGTTAACATTAACAATATAGGAATAACGTGTAATATTTATTAAATTATCTATGTAAGTTGTGTATTTCTTTTAACATAGGGGAGGAAACATAAAGAATTGTTATATCATAAGGAGATTTGACGTATTTTACCCAAAATCAATCTATTAATTTAAAAATGACTTAAATTAATTGTAAATATTATCAGTTACTTAACAAATAAAATAGAAATAATTTTTCTTAATTTTATGATAAAATAGAAATAAAATTTTTTTAAAATGTGAGTAAACATTTTTTTGATAATTTATAACTAATTTTTGATTGAACTTTAAAATTAATGTAAATAGTATTGTATGTCTTAAAAAAGTATTTAATAATAAATCACGCAATTATAATTTCTCAAATGCCGTGTACGTATTTTATACTAGTACCTATAAATATTCATATAATAATAATAATAATAATAATAATAATAATAATAAAATCCATTAATATTAACTACTACGATGTATTATACGATCCTAATGTTCACCCTTTTAGCCGTTTTTAGCCAGAAAGGCGTTTGAGGCATTTGAAGGTTGAAGGGGATTTGATAATACATATACGTCTTAAATGCTCAGTAAATTCCTAAGAGTTTAAATGTCTAGTAAAAATATATCAAATATATTTATTCAAAGTTTTGGTTGGAAACCCTGCGTATCCATAACTATACTTGTGTTTCACTTGTATAGGGATCGATGTGGTCTAACAATACCAAATACTGTGAATACTTATAAGATATCCTTACACCTTTAGTATTCGTGTATCCTGAGTTTGAAATGGTATCATAGCCATGTTAAAAGAAAATAGTAGTAATTATCTAACACATCTTCATTTAAAATGAATCCTTTCAAGTTGAAAGATACTGTTAAAAACAGTATAACAGAGGAATATGATATTCCACAGAATTTAGAATTATTAAATAATTGGACTATTCCTAAGGTTAAACCTAATAAAATATACCAAATAGGTACTTTCGAAAAACTAGGATTTAAACAATTAGTTAAAACCACGGAATCATCTATTCCCCTTGATAATTAAGAAATAATTCTAAATTTACTAGATAAAAAGGATATATTACCTTTTATAAAAACACATAATTATTTACATATAGGATTAGTGCAAATTGCATTCAGACCTTTAACCTTAAAAGGTTTACCAGAAAGCTTTATAGCAGCTTTAAGAGATGGTAGAAACAAAGCATGAAATAAATCCCTTATGGGAATAATTCAATCCAGTCTGGCCCACGGACCAGTATATTTTGATGTTTATCTTGATTTATGTTTATCCCTTACTGACAGTAATATATTAAGTGCTTTAACATTAAATGTTAAAACTCATGGATATGATTATATTCCAGGTTCGGAAATATTTTGTATATGTTATAAAATATACTATAAACCTTTATATACTATGAATCCAGGATGTAAGATAATGGATAAAAGTATTAATGAAACTATTTTTATTGAAACAAATTTCAATAGATCAAACATCTCTACTGGAAGAGCTATTAAATGGGAAGAAATAAACTTTCCAGAAAAATGGATAATTGAACAAGAGGTTTATATAGAACCTTTAATAAATAAAGATTTGAAAAATATAATTCAAATAGAAAAAGGAATTGTTCAAATTCAATTTTCAAATGAATAGAAAAAATTATTACTTCCATCTTCTATATCCAGAAATAATTCTATGTTCAAAACAAGAACAACAGGTTCTTATATCTCACCCCTAGATTATTGAGTAGATTTACCACAAATATCTAGAGCCTCTACTTCTCAAATAAGAGAAGAATTAGAATCTGAAAGAAATAAAAATAAAGAAGTCTTTATTGATAGAAATAAAATTGTTAGGGATTTTAATTATGGAAATATCCATAAAGAAAGTGACACTATGTCAGACGCCCTATTTAGTCTTCATGATTAATACACCTATTAATTTTGAAAAAGGATCACCTGTCAAGAAGGAAATTTGTAAAGAATTTAAAAATTCAAAATGGTTACTTTTCAGAAAATGGTTTTTTGAAAATCTATCTGAAAATCTTGAACAAATTCAAGAAGAATTTTATAAACATTGCAAAGAAAACAATACAAAAATATATTTTGTTCCTTGGTTTGTAAATACTTATATTATAAACCAAATTTCAGTTTTAGAAAGAACTTATAAATTAACTACTGGACAAGAACAAAGATCTTTGTATCCCCAGTACTTCATTCCAAATGGAGAAAAATAGTAAAATTATGAGTTTTTAGCATTTTCAAAATTGATTGAAAATGAAACTTTACAAGTTACCATAAAACACATAAATGTTTTAATGGAAAAACAAAATTATACTAATTTATATCTAAATATAATAGGTGAAGAATTAAATTCTCTTCATAATAAAATTGAAAATATACTTTCAATTATAAAACAGATTAAACCAGATGTACATATTGAAGCTAAGAAAGGAACAAATATAGTTTCAATTGCTTCTTCATCTGTACAAGCACCTCCAGAAATAAAAGATTTTAAATTAAAATCATCTAAAAATAATTTAGAAGAATTAATTATTGAATTAACTGAAAAATTTAAAGGACATAATATTTCTACCTTAAATAATGAAGAAGGACCATCTGAACCTTCAAAAGATATAATAAATAAAATAAAATGGACAGATAGACCTACCCAACAAAGATATTATATGAGTAAACCAACACCTATTGATGTTTTACATGAAGAAAAAGAATTTTTCTCAGAAACAAGCTATAATGGGAAAAGTATCTACGTATGGAATCTTGATGGATTTGCAGATACACATATTTATAATATGGCTCATAGAATGCTTATGTATAGTACTGTTTGCACAATAGCAGGAAACAATGATATTAATATTGCTAAAATGATTATAACAGGATTTACTGGTCAATTTAAAGGTTGGTGGGATAATTATTTATCTCAAGAAGCAAAATATACAATTCAAAATGCTGTTAAAATAGAAGATAATAATCAAAAAAGTAATGTTGTCTATACTTTAATAATGACAATAATTGAACATTTTAATGGAAAATTTACGGATAATAACGAAAATATTCGTACTCTTCTGAGTAATACAAGATGTAGAACTTTAATAGATTTTAGATGGTATAAAGATACTTTTCTTTCGAGAGTCTTCGAATTACCTGATTGTAATAACATTTATTGGAAAGCCTAATTTATTGATGGTCTTCCAAGTCTTTTTACTGAAAGAATTAAGATAATTCTTAGAAAAGATAACTTAAATATTCCCTATGAGAATTATACATATGGAAACTTAATAAGTGCTTGTGTTCAAGAAGGCTTAGCCCTTTATAATGAATTAAAATTAAATAAACAAATTAAAAATCAAAGTTTAATAGAAAGAAAACAATTAGGACATTTCTGTGACCAATTTGGTATGGAAAGAATAAAGAAAGTCAATCTAAACATAAAAAACATCCTAGGAATCCTAGAGATCAAAATGAAAAACATTATAAGAAAAGAAGGCATTTCTCTGAAAAATTTAAAGAGAAAAAGAAAAGAAGAAAAGAAACCTATAATAAAAATAAAGGAAATAAAGATAAGACAAACATTACATGTCATAAATGTCATAAACTAGGTCATTATGCTAATGAATGCTGGACTAAGGCTGTCACGCCCCAATTTCATATAGAGTTTAAAACGTGGAAATAAATATATTTTCTTTTTCTTTAAATAAATCAGAGTGCAAGCGAAGCATTTTCATGGGGCGTCCAGCAGAAATTCCTAAAACGTTGAGATTTAAAAAAAACAGACGATATTTATAAGATCACCATTTAAAATACAAAAGGGTTATATCATTGCTGCGGAGAAAAAGTACTTGTTTGAAGTAAAACACATAAACATTGTTTTGTACATAACCGGGGTTTTAGAAAATGCCGAACATCAATATACATTTTTATATACATACAAAAAATAACATAACAGGCATCTCTGTTCATTCCTCCTCGCCTCCGAAATTTTCTGTAAAATAAAACACATGAAAGGGGTAAGTGCCAAAAGGACACTTAGTAGGGTTGATTTGTACAGTAAAAGGGGTACACATAACATTTTATGAATACTATATATATATACACGTTGTAGACTCCCGAAGAGTCCCAATGCAATCCATTGAATATGTTTCCAAAGAAGACCTATCGATGCCCCAAACCGACCCCATTTTGGGTTGTTACACCCTTCATGTTGGGATTCCGTAGAATACCCCCTTGTTGGGCTCCGACGAGAAGTACCCTACTTGGCGTGGCACACGCATGCGCAGTTAAATTATCATACAACAGTTTCCACATAACACATAGTGCACATTGTCACGTTCACGTTGGCCACATAATTCACATAACACATAGGTAAAGAAAATCCCTTGACATATGTGGTTTTTAAAGAAACCCCTTTTTAGCGGGTATTATCCCGTCTTATCATCATTTGAAACCATTTGCATTCATAGTAAAACATTCATAATCCATCATGTGTTTTGAATCATTCATTAACCATTTTCATCATATCACTTTCATTATCACACATAACATTTCATGCGTTCAGCACATAAACCCAACACATTTCATAATAATCTTAAAAGATTGCATAAACTTTATAAAATATCTTAATTTAAAGAATTTACCCCCACCTTGTTCGGTGGTTACCACGTGATCAGCAAGTCAAAGATCTCGTATCCCAGAGCTTCAATCCAACAGGTAGCCTACATAATTTACGATGTTTTCTTAGCTCATTATAATCTATAATTAAATATTAAAACAACATCGAAGCGGATAATATCGATCGAGATGAGACGGATCGGAATGGTAGGCCTAGCGATTGAGGTTGAAGAAACAAGAGAGAAAAAACGGGAGAGAGAAAAGGTGACAAAAAGCAAGGGTTTAGGGTTTGGAGATGGTTTTTCGTCGTTTTCCGGCGAACGGAAAATCGGAATTGAATTCTGGAAGTTTCCCTAGACTCATATCGTCAAGGGCTACGTTATATACGAAAATCAGCGAAAACGGATGAGTTTGACTTTTTCCGGCGACGGCAGCGGCGGTTTTTCGTCATTTTCCGGCGAACGGAAAATCGGAATTGAATTCCGGAAGTTGCCCTAGACTCGTATCGTTGAGGGCTACGTTGTGTGTGAAAATCAGTCGAAACCGACAACTTTGAAATTTTCCGGCGAACTCCGGCGGCGGCTCAGGCGACGGCGGCGGCCGGAGACAGAATAAAGACGGGAAAGAAAAAGAGAGAGGAAAGAGAGACTTACGTATGTTCGGCGCTTTTCGACTCGTTCGGCTCGTTCAAAAAAACGGTGAAAATGAAATCGAACTAGGGCCTATTTATAGAAAATGGAAAGTTACTATTCATTAGGCTAGGTTACTGTTCACATAGGCTAGGTTACTGTTCATGATAAGATTCCGGTTACTATTCACGATAAGATTTCATTTCTCGTTTTTCCGAAACTCCGTATTTTACCCTTTTCTTCGTCGTTTGAGCTACAGGTGTCCGATTGACCTCTAGTTCGTTTCTATCTTCTCGTTTTTCCGTTATACATCTAATGATATAAAAATATTCTATTTTCCTTGTCTATAAATTTTATCGATTTAAAACCGATCGTTAAACACGTATCTGAAACGCATGTAATTAAATTAACATTCAAGAATTAAAACACATAAGATATTTTAATTAAGGTTTACTTATTTAATTAACCAATTATGCTTTATTTTTATCCTGGGCGTTACAAAGGCTAAAATAAATAAATTAGAAATTGATGATAATATCAAAAATGCCTTATTACAAATAATGATAGAATCTGATTCAGATAATAAATCAGAAGAAGAATCATTATATTATTCTGATGATTTAAAAGATTCAGATAGTGAAAACATATCTTCAGATAATGAAGAATGTGATAATTGTATACAAGGACAACCTTGTATAAACCATATCAGTAATACTGATATAAAAGGAGATGAGTTTTATAAACTCTTATCCCAATTTCAGGATTTAAATATTAATACTATAAATAATAATTCCTTTATAGAATTATTAAAAAATATAAAAGATCCTGAATTAAGATCAAAAATTATTGATCAAATTGAAAATACGCCATCTACAAGTAATACTAAAAAACAGGAAATAAATATTCCTATGCAAAATCAAAATCAAACATACTCTATGAAAGAAATTCATAGAATGTTAAAACAAAAATATGGGAATAAAAAACCTACAATTACTGAAGAATTATTAATAGAAATTAATAATTTAAAAATAGAGGTAAAAGATCTCCAAAAATGTAATATTAATAGACATAATAGACTATCCATAATAGAAAAAGAGAGAATTATGGAAAAAGAAGAATATGCTGAATCAGAAGAACAACAAGAAAATTTCTTGTCAATAATAGATAAAAATAAATTTGCAAAAGAAATTATTCAAATAATGAATATGTTTACATCACAAAAGTGGTATACAAAGATAACTCTTCTAATTGATAATAATTATCAAAAAGAATTTACTGCTATGATTGATAGTGGTGCAGATATAAATGTTATACAGGAAGGATTAATTCCTTCAAGATTTTTTCATAAAACAACCCATTCTCTTTCTCATGCAGGAGGAGGGTCTTTGGATATTAGTTATAAATTACCAGAAACTTTAATATGTAAAAATGGAAGCTGGATACCTACTAGTTTCCTTCTTGCAAAAGATATTTCTAGTCAACTTATTCTTGGCTTACCCTTTATATATAGTATATATCCTTTAACACGTGTTGATGAAAAAAGAATAATTGGTACCTATAAAAATAAACCTATTATTTTTCAATTTATTGACAGACCTATACAAAAGGTCTTGAATGAAATAAAAGAAAAAAGGGATATAAAAATATTTCATATTAATTCTTTAAAAGAAGAAATTAATTCTCTTACTATTGAAGAGAAATTAAAAAATCCTAAATTACAGGATAAAATAAAACTTATTTATAATAAGTTTTCATTAGAAATATGTGATGATCACCCAAATGCTTTTTGGGATAGAAAGAAACATGTTATTCCTCTTCCTTATGAAGAGGATTTTAATGAAAAAAATATTCTTACAAAATCTAGACCGTGTCAAATGAATTCTGAATATTTAGAATTATGTAAAAAAGAGATAAAATCTCTTCTTGATAAGAAGTTAATAACTCCTTCTAAGTCTTTATGGTCTTGCACGGCTTTCTATGTTAATAAATATTCAGAACAAGAAAGAGGTGTACCCAAACTTGTTATAAATTATAAACCACTTAATAAGGTTTTAAAATGGATTAGACATCCTATTCTTAATAAAAAAGATCTTATAGATAGACTTTTTGGAGCTTTAATATTTTCAAAATTTGATTTAAAATCAAGATATTGGCAAATGCAAATAGAAGAAGCTGATAGATATAAAACAACTTTTAATGTTCCAATAGGACATTATGAATGGACAGTTTTACCCTTTGGGTTGAAAAATGCTCCTTCAGAATTCCAACAAATAATGAGTGATATATTTATCCCTTATAGCAATTTTATAATTGTTTATATTGATGATATCCTTATATTTTCTAAAGATATTGAAACTCATTTTAAACATTTAGAAATCTTTAGAAAACTTATTATACAAAATGGTCTTGTTATATCAAAACCTAAAATGAATTTATTTCAGACAAATGTTAGATTTTTAGGGCATAATATTGAAAATGGAAAAATAATTCCAATACAAAGAAGTATGGAATTTGGAAATAAATTTCCAGATATAATTACAGATAAAACACAATTATAAAGATTTCTTGGAAGTTTAAATTATGTTTTTTCATTTGTTGAAAACATTTCAAAAATATCTGCTATATTATATGATAGACTCAAGAAAAATCCTACTCCTTGGACTGATGAACATACCAAGGTAGTTAAGCTTATAAAAGAGAAGGTAAAAAATATTCCTTGTCTTATGCTTGCAAACCCCCAATGGGAAAAAATTATTGAAACAGATGCTTCAAATCTAGGATTTGGAGGAATTTTAAAATAAATAAATCCAAAAGATAAATAAGAAATTCTTGTTAGATTTTATTCAGGAAAATGGAATCTTGCACAGAAAAATTATGCTACTGTGGCTAAAGAAATTCTTGCTATAGTAAAATGTATTATAAAATTTCAAGATGATTTATACAATCAAAAATTTATTATAAAAACAGATTGTCAAGCAGCAAAATTTCAAAAAAGATTTTAAACATGATATTTCTAAGCAAATGTTTGCTAGATGACAAGCTTATTTGGCCCCTTTTGATTTTGATATTGTTTATAAACAAAGAAAAGACAATAATTTGCCTGATTATTTAATTAACCAGAGAATTTCTTTTATGATTTCAGATATGAGTCAACAGGGACGAGGATCCTATTTCCCTAATAGGGGAACAGGAAGAGGAAGAACTCCTCACCATATTCTTGCTCAACATGGCAAGCAGAAACTTATTTCCCAGAACATTTCTGGAAATTCATCAGGAAATATTCCTGACAAAAGTCATCAATTATATGGAGACTTTCAAGAATTCTTAAAGAAAAAATCATAGGAAAATAGTCCTGATGAAAGGGAAGAATCTTCCTATGTAAATATTATTAATGAAGAAAAAAGTAATATTCTTTTTAAGAAAAATGAACATAGGGATTTAATTCTTCTAATAGAAGAAAAAGATACCCAATGGAAAGATAGTTCATGGACTATTATGGATAGATATGTCCCCAATGGGACTTTTATACATGGTTCATATAAACCTAGAGAATTTTATGAAGTTATGCTTAAAGCATTAGAAAGTGTTGACATAGAACACTCTTTATTTTGGATCTGGAAATAACCAAACCAATGAGTATGCTTACTCAAAGTTTACTATCAAGAAGATTATATCTCTTGAAGAATGAGGAATATCTCCATTAGTTGAAAAGGAGGCAATCCATCCAATTCAAAAACATACCTACAAATTTAATTTTTGGGATTATGTTGATGGTTTTTATAAAACCCTTTTCTTTGAAAATAAGAAAAGAAAACATACTTGGTTAATCAAGATTTGTAGCAATTGCTCACATCATCCAGTTAATAACTGGTTTTATGATTGGTGGAGAATATTTGGCACCACAATTGATATTTTTTCAGATATTTATAAAAATTTGATGGAAGAATGGATTATGTCTGCACCTTCAGTTGAAAATAATTCAATAAAAGGACAAACACCTTACCAATTCTTTATAGAATCTGGTATTCCATGGATATGGAAATGGGCTCCAGAATTTGGTTATACCGAAAATGGAACTCCATACTTATGGAGAATTGGTTATACCAAGATGTGGGATAAAATGACAAGAATTGATCCCGAGACAAGAGAATTATATTCTCAATCTACCATTGATAATATCAATGAAAAAATACGTTGTTATAAGACACAAAAAGAAAAGAAAAAAGAAGAAATAAAGGATTTAAATAGTCTTTTCAAAAGAATTTCTCAAAAATATGCTGGAACATTTTCCAGGAAAAAATGATAGAGATATATCTTGAAGAAATGAAGAATGATCTTTTCAAAAATCTTCAATCTACATGTTGTTCAGATTCAAAATCTAACACTTCAATGCTTTCTGATTCTAGCAGCAGAGAAGATACAGAAAAATTATTTTCTGAACAAGAAGGTCAAGACCAGGAAGAAGAAAATCCTGAGTTAAGTGTGTCATTCGACATACTCAGAGAATCTCTACTCCAAAAATTCAAAGATTAAATGCAAGATTTTAATAATCATATTGTGGAGGATTTATATTTCATTCAGAGAAATTATCCACATTCATTATGAAGGCCATTTTTTAATCCAATCTTTTATGAAGGACAAGGAAGCTGGAATAGAGTTTCCACAATCAAAAGAAAAATAAAAATTATTGAAAGAAAGATAAAAGAAGTTAAAGAACTTCTTATCTTTGATCCATATTTTCAAAATGATGAAAATAATAATTTATTACTTGATTTATGGAGGCTCAAGAAATCACTCAAGGCGTTCAAAACCCAAAGTTCAATCCTTGCAGGATAAGAGACAAAGAAGATAAGATGCTCTCCACTTGGTGGACCCTTATATTGTTGTAATGGACAATAAAGTCCAATAAAAAGAATCTTTATTATTTGCTTTTATAAAGCAATGTTTGTAATAGTATTTCTTTTCACTTTATAAATAGGTTTAGTTTTCTTGTATAAGGGCATGCTTGAGTAAAGTACCCGCCCAATCTCTTTCCCTTCTCTCTAGCTTCTCTCTAAGCTTTCCCCTTTGTAATCTTGTAATATATAAATCTTTTGTGTTCTTAATGTTCATCAGACTCTGTAAGTATTTAAATTCTTGTTTTTAAATTTCTTATATTATATGTTTATGAACGGCCTATCAATGATACACTAAATATTTATGTGTTAGATAAATGCTACTGGTTCTTTCAAGCATATCTGTTTATTTTTAAATTTATGGAAACATGAATACTAATGAAAGGTTAAGACACTCAGGTTTGAGACTTAAGTACTACGATGTATTATACGATCCTAATGTTCACCCTTTTAGCTGTTTTTAGCCAGAAAGGCGTTTGAGGCATTTGTGGGTTGAAGGGAATTTGATAATACATATACGTCTTAAATGCTCAGTAAATTCCTAAGAGTTTAAATATCTGGTAAAAATATATCAAATATATTTATTCAAAGTTTTGGTTGGAAACCCTGCGTATCCATAACTATACTTGTGTTTCACTTATATAGGGATCGATGTGGTCTAACAATACCAAATACTGTGAATACTTATAAGATATCCTTACACCTTTAGTATTCGTGTATCCTGAGTTTGAAATCCATTAATATAAATATATAAACATACATGTAAGTGGGTTAAATTTAGCATTCATCTTAACAAATAATAATAGAATAATAATTAGTAATAAAAATAAATTAAAAAAGGGATGCGTAGGATGAAAGCTATTAGGAGGTGGTGGTATTCAATACTAGCGTTTAGTTATAAGGAAAAGAAAATAAAATTGTTTAAATTCTGTTGCTTCACGTTCCAACTGCTCCTATGGTCGGGTAATTTTTTAAAAAGTTCATTATTTTTTTCTCCCATAATTTAGGGGTCTAGCAGTTTTGAATTTTAATTTTTTAGATTGATAATTTAGGATTATATCTTATTGGATTTCACGAATTTTGCTCAATTTAAGTTCGAATTGCTCAATTGACCTCAAATTATTAGTGAATCACACATGAGATTACTAGTTTGGGCTTTTCGGGTCAATTTTGCTGACATGTTCTGTGTACATCATATGTGACATTTCGAATTTTAAAAAATAACCATCCATGTGGCATTTAATTTACAAATAAGATTAAAAATAAAAATAAAATTAAAAAAAATCTAGAAATTAAATAAAATCAAAATAAAAAATAAAACAAAAAAATGGAAAATTAAAAAAATATCAAAATTTATCTTTTTCAAAAATTAAAACAGAAAATTAAAACAAAATTTACATATAAAATAAAATATAATATAAATAAAACAGAAAATGAAAAACATAAAATTAAAAAATGAAAGTTCATATTCTTCATCAACCACGCACCATCCACCACCACCTGCAGTCACTTCCACCGCACCATTGCACTATCTTTGAAATTAATGAAAATATCAAATTTGAAACGGTTTGTCACCAGATCTGAAGACGCCATTGTTACTGCTTGCTAAGACAACAACGGCTTGGATGGAGGTGGCCTTGCTAACTATGGTGTATTTGCTGTGTTTTTCTTCTTCTTTTGAATTAATCTATTTATTTTATAAAATTCCCAATTCATCCTCTTCTTCAGCCACCACCACTGCACCATGCACCACCACCTGCAGCCACCATCACCATACTACCACTGCACCATCCACCACACCACTAACGCACCATAGACAGAACACAGGTCCGTTTCAGTCGTCTCTATCGCCGCCATTGCCACAGGCGTCGAGCTTGTCCACTTCCTCTCATGGAGTAACATCTATTGTTGTTTCCTTGTCCACTTTACTTTTGTTGCTTGCGGTATATATGATTGTCAGATTTGAGGGTTTTCTAGTTTCAGATTGGTATATCGATCGATGCGCGATTGGGCAGCGACAACAACGACCAGATCATTTGACAATCAAATGATGATTAACCAGATAATGCTCAGATTCCGCTTGATTGTGCCCAAGCCTGTCGACGGCGATGCGGCCTCCGGTTCGGTCGAGAAGAGTAGAGGAATCGCCGTCGATAGGAGAGTGAAGAGGAAGTACATTAGGGTTCGTGGTTGGCAGTGCGTGAAGAGGAAGGTTTTGGACTGGAAAAAACCACCACCGTCGGAGGAAGGTACGGTGACGTTCAACTTCTGGAGGAGAGATCTGAAGAAGATGAAGAAAATGAGTTGTGAATTTTTTATTTTTTGTTTTTTATTTTTATATTTATTGTAATATATATATTGTTGGTCCCAGTGGTATA